>CM061548.1:258938742-259602880 GCA_030864215.1 Capsicum pubescens | reverse complement strand
CTCGAGGTGCCCATTATGGTAAGGCCCCAATTTAGGTCATGTCATGTTGGTATCATAGCCTAGGTTCATAGTCAATTGGGTGTCCAAAAAGCCGTGTCTAGTAGAGTCTCTTTGATGGGTGTATAGTGTTCCACACTTATAAGAGAGAGGCTATGAGGAATTTAGGAATGTTTCACTTTCTTGTTGTCTTATTTCGAGCTATAGAGTCTAAGGTCTTGGACCCTTCTGATTTTTGTTTGCTCGTTTGTTAGATCATGTCTACTCGATAATCTGAAGCTCATGAAAACTCTTCTGTCCCAATTGGAGATGATGTTGATGGGACACTTTCTACTTATAGGATCCATGCCTGGTCTAGAGTTTTGGTTCTTGATAGTCCTGGAGTTGCACCGGTTCTCTTTAGACCCCCCCAATTCCTCAGGCTGGCATGACGAATGCTGAGTTTTATCTATCGATTCATATGATTGCTAAGTTGGTGGCTTATCAAGATAAGCATGGTACATCTGTTACTCCATCTTCTGAGGCCATAAGGGTTGGCCAGTTCATGAGGTTGTGTCCTCCGACCTTTAGCGGTGTTAAGGTGAAGGAGGATCCTTAAGGTTTTCTAGATGAGATGGAAAAAAATTTCAAAGTTACACATGTCACTAATGTGTAGTGGGTGGAGTTTGTAGCCTATCAGTTGAAGGATGTGGCGTACTAATGGTATGAAGAATGGGATCAGGCAAAGGGTGATGTTGATGAGTCATCTTTGTTGGAGGATTTCTCTAATGTATTTCTGGACCGCTTCTTTGCTCAAGATTTGAGGGAAGCAAAGACAGAGGAGTTTGTTAATTTGAGGCAAAGAAGGATGTCAGTCAAGGAGTATGCCTTAAAGTTTCATCAACTATCTCATTATGCTCCGAAGATGGTTTCTAATATGAGGCTAGAATGTGTAAGTTTGCTTCAGGACTGTCTCGTGAATTGATACTTGAAATCAAGGCTACTTTGTTGATCAAGGATATAGATATCTCTAGGTTATTGTTATATATACAACAAGTAGAGGAAGAGAAAAAGAAATAAGTTGAGTTTAGAGAAAGGCAAGGAAAGAAATTTAGGCCTTCCAAGGAAAGTGGTAGAGATGGTGGTAAGTGGACAATAAAGAAGTGAGGGAGTTTTGATTCTTTCTCCTCAGCTAGTGCTACTTACCCAAAGCCATTGAGCGATTGTTGGTCTTAGTTTGATAGTGGGTTTCGGGAACAGGGCACCCAATCTTAGGCTAGTGGGGCTCAGTTGGTTCCATCCTACCCTCTTTGTAGATTCTATAGTCAATATCATCATGGCCAATGTAAAAATGGGAGGAACAAATATTTTAGATGTTGTCAGATTGGGCACATGTAGCGAGAGTGCCCCTCTCTAGCGGCTTCTTGGGCCAATAGGGCCCCTATTACTACTTTTTTTCTCCTGCGCCGAAGGATGTTGTATCTATTTGTTTTCCTATTTATGGTACCGGCACTGGCCAAAATCAGTTATATGCACTTGCTACTCGTCAAAAGTCTGAGGCATCTCTGGATGTTATTACGGGTATGTTGAAACTTTTCTTTTGGGATGTATATTGTTTACTTGATCCAGGGTCCTCTCTCTTATGTGGCCTCATTTTTAGCTGTGCATTTTCATTTTAGTCCTAAGTGTCTGCCAGTTCCTTTTTTGTTTCTACCTTGGTAGGAGACTTTGTGGTTGTTAAAAGAGTCAATAGGGTGTGTGTGGTAGCTGTTGGTAGTAAGGAAACTCTGGTAGACATGATAGTGTTAGTCATGGTCAATTTTGATATTATTCTAGGGATGGATTGGTTGCATTTGTGCTATGCTTCATTAGATTGTCGAACCCATAAGGTCACATTTAAATTTCCTAATAAGCTGGTCATTATATAGGAAGGGGGTTCTTTAGTGCCTATGAGGAGGTTCGTCTTATATCTTAGAGCCCAAAAGTTGATTTCTAAAGGGTGCTTGTATTATTTAATCCGAGATAAAGATTCCAACTTGGAAGGTTCTTATCTAGAATCTGTTCCCATGTTTAATGAGTTTCCCATCCTGATGATATTCCTGGTATTCCTTTCAATAGGGAAATTGATTGTGGGATTGACCTTGTTTCGGACACTCGTTGAATTTTTATCCCTCCTTATGGAATGGCTTCAATGGAGTTGAAGGATCTTAAGGACAAACTGAAGGACCTCATAGATAAAGGTTTTATCCATCGTAGTATGTCTCCTTGGAGTGCCCTTGTATTGTTTATGCATAAAAATGATGGTTCCCTTCGAATGTGTATTGATTATCACCAGTTGAACAAACTAACTATAAAGAATCTCTTCCTAGGATTGATGATTTTTTTTATTAGCTTCAAGGTGCGAAGTGTTTCTCTAAGACTGATCTTAGGTCGGGTTATCATCAACTCAAGATTAGGGAAGTAGATACCCTAAGACTGCCTTCAGGACCCAGTATGGCCACTATAAGTTCCTAGTTATATCTTTTGGGTTGACCAATGCCCCGCGGTATTCATGGATTTAATGAATAGGGTCTTCCGTCCGTTCCTGGACTTGTTTTTCATTGTCTTTATTGATGACATCCTTGTCTATTCTAAGAGTGAGGCGGATCAAGTCGATCACCTCTCTAAGTGTGAGTTTTGGTTGAAGGTTATGACTTTTCTTGGTCATGTTATCTCTAGTAAAGGGGTCATGGTGGATCCATAAAAGGTTACGACAGTTAAGAAATAGCCTAGACCTGCGACTCCAACCAATATTTGGAAAAGGTAATGGTGATTCGTGAGAGGTTGAAATCTGCTCAAAGTCATTAAAAATCCAATACTTATGTGAAATGTAGGGATTTGGAGTTTAGTGTTGGCAATAGGGTATTCTTGAAGGTATCTCCCATGAAGAGAGTGATGTGGTTTGGTAAGAAGGGGAAGCTTAGTCCCCCGTATGTTGGTCCATATTTTATTTCAAAGAGGGTTGGTAATGTTGCCTATGAGTTGGAGTTTCCCTCTAGTTTAAGCTCCATTCATCAGGTATTCCATGTGTCCATGTTGCAAAAATATATAGGGGATCCTTTGTTGGTCATTCCCTTGGAGAATAAAAATATATAGGGGATCCTTTGTTGGTTGTTCCCTTGGAGGATGTTGGTGTTTTAGACTCTTTGTCCTATGAGAAGGTCCTAATGAGGATCTTGGATCGACAAGTTCGCCGATTGCAAATGAAAGAGGTGGCTTCGCTGAAGGTTCTATGGAGAAACTAAAAGTACGAGGAAGCTACTTGAGAGGCGGAAGAGGACATGAAGTCCAAGTATCAGCATTTTTTTTCGTTCCAAAAACTCATGCTTGAGGTATGTATTGACCGTCTTGTCTTTGTTATATGTCTTTGGTTTCTAACTTGGTTAAAGGTTGGTGATGTGTAATGATCTGTTGACTCGTGCTTGTGCTTGCCTTACTCGTCATTCATGAACGAATGATCTAAGTGGGGGAGAATTGTAACACCTTGGCTTTGAATGCTTAGAGAATTTCCTAAGTTTGAGATTCTAGGTAGGGTACGGTTTGAGCATACCTCTCATATACTAGGGTAGTATAGTACCCACCCTTTCATATGATGATTAGCTTAGATTGATAACATTCTATCCAAGGTACAGTTTGGCCTCTCCCTAGTCGTATGTTAGGGTACTAGTCGTAAGTTGACAAGTTGTATGATGTCTTGAGCTTGACCTAGTGTATTTGGCCTAGGGTACGAGTTCTAGGCACTTCTCGTACCTTAGGGTACGAGTTCTAGGTACTTCTCGTACCTTAGGGTACGAGTTAGCCTAGCATGGTCGTATGTTGGACAATTTAGAGGTCCATGTTGAGGCTTAGGGTATGAGATAAGGTACCACTCGTACCCTAGCATACGGTTAAGGTGTGAAATTCATACCTACCTGCGAGTGAGTTCCAGCATTTAATCTGAGGGCATTCCAAACATTTCCCACCCCAAAACAAAACCCTTGAGACCCACGACTTAAAACATTATTGGCCTTTCATTCTCCACTTAACAAGGTAAAAAACACTCCAAAATACTCTCTAAATTTCTTCAACAAGATTAGAGGCTAAGGTTTCAAGAGATGTTCATCTAGAGGCTAAAGAGGTCTAGTTTTTTCCATGAATTATCTTGTATAAGGTATGTGACTCTCCCCTCTTTATTATTTCTCAAATATCATGTGTTTTATAGTTTGATTATGATTCTTAAATGGTGGTTCAAAAACCAAAAATTCAGGGTTTTTGTGCGAATGGTTGAATAATGTTTACTCCTGGTTTAACTTGTGTTTTTACATATTATTGGTGATGGTTTGCATATGTGGGTGCTTGTTTATTGTGGTGTAACAAATGGGTCATTAGTAATCCTAATCTTGATGGTTTTCACTTTGGTTTTGGTCATGGTAAAGGTATGCCCTAAAGATGTTTATGAAAATGTGTAAGAGAAATATCTAGTCACATGTTAGTAGTGTTTTGAACTAAGGCAATGGCTTAATGAGTAAGAATAAATGGTAAATGACTTTTTAAAGTACTTGTTGGCCATGTAAAGATTTAATTGGTAACCTTGGTTATTTGCTTGGTCAAAAAGGGGGTTGAGTCCCTAAAAATGAAATTGAATTGTGTTTGAACTAAAGCTTGGTGTAAGAATGCTAATGAAGAATGAATGGGTTGGTACAGGTCTAGATGACCATAATTTGACTTGAATGGTGATTGAAACTAAGTCATTGGTCTATTATAGTGATTTTTTGCTAATTGGTTCATAAAGACCTTGTATTCATAATATGATGTTGAATTGTAGTCTTGATGGTTTGAGTTGGCTAAGCGGGTTAAAGTCCTTCAATGTTGAACTGAGTGGATGTGAATGCATGGACAAAAGGTTAGAGTCCCAATGTCGACTAGTAATGGACATAATGGCTTGTGGTTAGAGTCCACTTTCTTAATAAAATGACATGTGGTTAGAGTCCACTTGTCTAATAAAACGGCTTGTGGTTAGAGTCCACTTGTCTAATAAACTGGCTTATGGTTAGAGTCCACTTTCTCAATAAGATGGATTAAGGTTAGAGTCCTCTTTCTTGATATAATTGAGAATTTCAAACTTTCTAACCTACACGAGTGGGAGGTTAGATTCCTCCACTTTATGTTTCAAGATTGGGTGCTTCAAAATAATGCTAAGGTCTTGTCCCTTTTTCCGACACTTGATGTATCTATACATCTACATATATGCCTATGTATATGGATATGGTTTCATATGATATTTTGACTGGGTTGTGAATACCGACACTATTTTATCCTTATCCTTAAGTTACAAGCTAGCACTCCTACCGCTAACCATCTTCGGACGTTGTGTCCCTACGCGACACAGGGGGCAGAGCTTCTTCTTCTCTTCCTGCTCATTGACCAAGTGTTCAAGCGATTCGACTGTTGACATTGAAGTGGTGAGATTACATACTTCAGAAGGCATACATTTCATGATCTTTCTACTTTATGTCATAAACTTATTTTAGATTTGGTTTTGGCTATTGTCGGGGGCATGCCCTGACACATTATTGATTTTGGATTTGTAGAGGCTTTGTACATGACTTTGGATATGGGTATGTTGGTCTAGTGTGTTGACATTAATAGACTGATAGACACTTCTTAATTTATGATTATTAGTCTTGTTTTTTTCTATCTTGTTATATGCTCAGAGTTTATCTGACACTTTTGGATTGATATGATGGTTAGGTTGGGTTAACGAGGTGATCTCCGGTCCTTGTTGGCCTCGAGGTGACCATTACGACAAGGCCTCGGTTTGGGTTGTGTTAACATCTCCTTAAGGTCATGGTACATTTTCATCGAACCTGGATAAACAACATAGCGCAAATCATGCACCTCAGCCAATTTCTTTTCTCGAAACCATCCACATTAGGAACACATAATCTCCCTTGGTACCGCTAGTTACCATCACCACTAATCTCGAAGGCCATCACCTTTTGCCCATCTACATCACCTTTGATGCTCATCAAGACAGGGTGTAACACTTGTTTCTCCTTTACTTCAGCACCAAGAGACTAATACGTCACTTTCTACAAAACCACACCACCATCTTCAGAGTCTAAGAGATGAACTCCAAGGCTAGACAAACAGTGAATATCTTTCACCAACTGCCATTTTCCTTCATCCACATGATCTAGAGTTTCCATGGATAACCTGCTAAGAGCATCAGAAACCACATTAGCTTTACCTAGATGGTAGTGAAGGCTCATATCATAATCCTTGAGCATCTCAAGCCATCTCCTTTGCCTGAAGTTAAGCTCTTTCTGAGTAAACACATATTGTAGGCTCTTATGATCAGCAAAGATATCCATATGCACACATACAAATAGTTATGGTAGATTTTCAACGCGAACAACACAGCTAACAATTCCAAGTCATGAGTTGGATAATTTTTCTCATATGCCTTCAGCTGTCTAGAGGCATAAGCTATCACCTTTCCATGTTGCATCATGACACAACCAAGCCCAACACGGGATGTATCACAATATACCACAAAACCATCAGTGCCTTCAGGAAAGGTAAAGACTGGAGCCAAAGTTAGCTTATCCTTTAGCTTTTCAAAACTATCCTCACAAGCATCCGACAATAAAAACATTACCATCTTCTAAGCCAACTTAGCCAACGAGGTAGCTATAGTTAAGAAACTCTCCATAAACCTCATGTAGTAACTAGCTAAACCTAAGAAGCTCTGAATATCGATTGGAATCAAGGGTCTAGACCACTTCTTAACAACTGCAACCTTCTATGGATCCATCATGATCCCCTCATAAAGATGATAGGGGCCAAAAAAGTGATAGTATTCAACCAGATTTCACATTTCAAAAACTTGGCATACAACTGTTGCTCTTTCAGGGTCTGTAACACTATACGGAGGTGATTAGCAAGATCCACCTCGCTCTTAGAGTACACTAGAATATCATCTTTGAACATAATGAAGAACAAATCTAGAAATTACTGGAAGACCCTATTCATCAAACCCATGAACGCCATCGGGGAATTAGTCAACCCAAAAGACATAATCAGGAACTCGAAATGCCCATACCGGGTATGAACAGCAATCTTATGGATATAGACCTCCCTAATCTTTAACTGATGATACCCTGACCAAAGATCAATCTTAGAGAAAAACATAGCACCCTGCAACTGATAAAACAAACTATCTATCCTTGGAAGGGGGTACTTATTCTTTATCATCACCTTATTCAACTGTCGGTAATCAATACACATCCGAATGGAACCATTCTTCTTATGCATAAATAAAACCAGTGCACCCTATGGAGACACACTAGGAGGGATAAAACCCTTGTCTAAAAGATTCTTTAGTTGCTTCTGAAGCTCCTTAAACTAAGCCAGAGTCATTCAATATGGGGGAATAGAAATTGGACGAGTGTCCGAAATAAGATCAATCCCAAACTCAATCTCCCTATCGGGAGGAACACCAGGAAGTTCATTAGTGAAGACCTCTAAAAATTTAATCACCACCGGGGTGAAATGCAAAGAAGTACCCTCCGAGTTAGTAACTTTAACCCAGACCAGATAAAAGGGACACCCTTTGGAGATTAATATCCGAGCTCTAAAATACTATATGAACTTCCCCTTAGGATCTAGGGAACCACCCTCCCATTCAATAACTAGCTCACTAGGGAATTTAAAGACAATCCTATGAGTTCGATAGTCTAAGGAAACATAGCATGAGTGTAACTAATCCATCCCCAATATGACATCGAAATCTACCATATCTAATTCAAACAGGTCCACCAGAGTCTCCCGAGCACCCACAGATACCACACAACCCCTATGCACTCTTCTAGCCACCACAAAGTCACCTAAATAGAAAAAGGGTTCAAAATATACTCGGGACCAAATCCAAATACACAGCCACAAGTAGGGTCACATAAGAAAGAGTGGACCCCGGATCAAGTAAACAATACACATCACAGGAAAAGAGTTTCAACATACCAGTCACGACATCAGGTGATGCCTCGGACGCCTATCGGGTAGTGAGAGAATAAAGACGATTTCGACCATTGTCGGAGCTAGATGGTGTATTCTTTGGTGTCAGAGCTAAAGATAAAGCAACAGGAACCTTGTTTTCCCCAGAAGCAACCTTACCAATAGGACAGTTTCTAAGCATATTCCCTGTCTAACCACAGTTGAAGCACCTGTTACTTCCCTCATCACAGAAACCCTGATGCAATCTACCACAAAACCTGCAGAGAGGATATAATAGAACTAATTGGACCCCACTAACCTGAGATTGTGCACCCTATGCCCTAAATTTATCGTCACCTTAGAAACATCTATCACCCAACGACTTTGGATAAAGATCATTAGCCGTCGAGTAAGACCCAGAATTTCTCCACTTCTTCTTGGGCCACTTTCCACCATCCCTGCCACTTTGTTGCTGGCCACCACCCTGCTTAAAAAATCTAAACTTCTTCATATCCCCTTTTCCCAATCTCCATTTACTTCTTCTCTTCCTCTACCTGTTGCATGTATACAACCAACCTGGAAATATCAATGTCCTTATTCAACAAGGTAGCCTTACTCTCAAAAATTAAGTCTTGGGACAACCCTAAAAAGAACTTCCTCATTCTAGCCCTCATGCTAGAGACTAACTTCGGAGCATACCAAGCCAACTGATGAAACTTCAAGTCATACTCCTTGACTGACATCTTGCCTTGCTTCAGATTTAAAATTCTTTTGTCTTTGCTCCCTTAAATCTTGAGGAAAGAAGCGGTCCAGGAAGGCATTAGAGAATCCTCCCACAAAGCTGACTCAGCAACACCACCCCTTGACTATTCCCATTTCTCATACCACTGGTTCGCCATATCTTTCAGCTAGTAGGCGATAAACTCCACGTCTTCCACATTAGTGGCATACATAACATAAAAGATCTTTTCTATCTCATCTAGAAAACCTTGAGGATCCTCCTCCACCTTAACAGCAGTAAAGGTCGGAGGGCTCAACCTCATGAATTGGCCAACACTTGTGGCCTTAGAAGATGGAGTAACAAAAGCACCACGCTCAGCTTGAAAAGCTACCAACTGAGCCAACATATGGATAGATTGAAGAAACTTAGCATTCGTCACATCAACCTGAGTTTGAGAAGGACGGGAAGGAGCCGATGGAACTCCAAAAAGGAAAACAGGAACTGGACCCCTATATCGGGTCTATACCCTATATGTAGAATAGGTCCCATCAACATTGTCCTCAGGTAGGACAGAGAAGTTTCCATGAGCTTCAGATCATCGATGAGGCATGATCTGAAAGCTAACAAACAGGAACTCGAGGAGAATTACGGACCTTAGACTCTACATCTTAAAAACAGAACACAAGAAAGAGAAACATTCCTAAATGCCTTATAGTCTCTACCTTATGAGTGTGGCGCGCTATACACTCTTAAAAGAGACTCTACTCGGCATAGCTTTGTGGACTCCCAAGTGACCATGAACCTAGAGCTCTGATACCAATATGACACGACCAGAACTGGGGACTAGTTATGTCGGGCATCTAAAGTCATGAGACCGAAGACAACCCCCAATACCACACCATAACTGCCTTGTACCCTGTGTCGGATAAATACCAAACATATAACAAGATAAAACAAAATTAATTCAAAATTTTTTAAGGAATTCATAACCATGACCAATGAAATATGTAATTAATTATTCAACCGGTGTCAACCCCAATACCAATACCAATGCCAAAGTTGACACCAACACCGACATTGTCTATGCCCGTAGTAGTCATACAAAGCCTTTAACTGAAATCCAAGAATATTCGGTCAGGACATTCTCTCGACCATAGCCAAAACCAAAGTCCAAGAAATAACAAAGAGTCGAAAAAGAAATCCATATCATGAAATGGAGTCTTTTAGAGTATGTAAGTTGACCACTTCATTATGACATGAACTATCCCTGAATCCAAGTCACTAGTAGAAGAAGTAGTATGGCTGGTTCATGTATCGCATAGGGATACAGTGCCTAAAGACGGTTAGCGGGTGAACGCTAGCATGTACTCAGGAATAAAGATAAAATAATGCCACTATTTAAAATCAAAGTATATAACCATATGCAATCACATACATACATATATACCATTTCAGGAATGGGAACAGGGTTTAGCATGTATTTAAAACTTTAACCTAAGTTGTGTAGCTTTATCGTCATAAATCTATCCATGGTCTATATAGGTCCAATGTTACCCAATGCGTGTAGCGGCACATATTGGAGATATAATAGGGGACAGAGATTCCCGTGTACCCCACAAGCATTTGGTCACCAAGACCAACCCTCATGTCGGTAAATATGTGTTCCTAGTGTCCATCCATCGGACTCACACCTTCGCGGTTAGCTATGACAACCCACCATTATTGTCCAACTAAAATATTTAGCACATAACCAAACCACTGATTCAAGAAGTCCATTATCAAGGAATTATAAAGTGGAATCGTCATACCGATTATAACTTGCAAGCAATGTCATTAGCCAACACTTGGGGAATTTCCATATACCCCACAAGATTTCCAATTAAACCAAAATCATAGCTATCAAGGAATTTTCAAGCCATTTAAAATCATCCATACCAATGTAGGTTCCATTACCATTAATGTTATGCAAATGTGTCAAGATTAGTCAAACTATGTGACAAAATCACTCTCTTTGGCAATTTAACAAATATGTTGAGGGCATATAATTTCCAAAACCAAGTATCAATTAACCATCCCCATAATCACATGTTCAAAAACATAAATATAACATGAAAACCATAAGTAAAACATGGGAAAGCATTAACAAACCATAAACAACCAAAAACCCCAACATATATTTCAAAACTCAAATAATACCACAATATTATCATGAAAACCATCCATTAAAATATGTTTTTAGTTGAACTAATAATGAGGAAGGAGTAATATGCCTTAATCACCAAGGAAGGCAGAGAGATTCGCCCTTGAAAGCTCCTAATTGATTGCCTTGAAAACCCTAGCTTCTTGAACCCTAATCTTGAGAGATATTTTAAGAGATTTTAAGAGTGTTTCATTTAGAATAATAGGTTAATGAGGTCCCAAATAGTTTTTTATGTCACGAGGTCAAAAGGAGTTAAGAGGAGAAATTTCCAGAATACCCCCAACTTAAAACTGTAAATATTCTGTAGTTGGGAACGAGTTGACCCTTCAATTTATCACCGCATCATATGACTGGTCCAGTCATACCCAGAACAAAAAGTTGGACATCCACACATTGTCCACCATACGACTCTATTGCCCCAACTCGTGACCAGACCATACGACTAGTATGGACAAGTCGTACCCAAGACAGAATCCAAAAGGATTAATAGTGGAAAACATACAAAAAAATCTTACCACTCATACCATATCCTTATAGCTCTTAATGAGCCACTCAGACTCAGAGCCAAGTCAAGTAACAAAGATACTGATTAAATGAAAGACCAACCCGTCACCACACCTAATGACCCGTACCCACCAAATCGTATCCACAACAAAAATCCAACCACCATTCTCTGGACTTCTAAAACAGGATCCCTTGACCATACCCAAACCATATGACTCGTATGGTGAGTCATTTCCAGGACAATGACCTCAAAGCTCAGGAATTTTTCAATGGCCAAAACACAAGGAGTTTAAGGGTCACATAGATTGTAGGTAATCGAAGGGTTGGTAGTACAAGTAACTCTTACCTGAGGACCAACTAACCAGATCTGTTCTAAGAAGAGTTAAAGAAGTCTTCATATGATTTGATCTCATGGCATTTGTGAGATGGTTGTAAATGTCCAAAATAATACCATCCATGACTCTACTTTTGAGCACATTTGACTTGGTTATCTTAGATTATTAGTTGATTTGTACACCTTTCGATCATCAAAGCAACCGTAAATTAAAATATCAGAGAAGAAGATGAAGAATACCAACTTGCTCTAGAATATTCATAGCTTACTTCCCCAATTTTTTTCAAATTTTATTTATTTATTTGTCTTTTATTTTATTGCCAAATTCAATTTTGGGCCTTTCCAAATTGGGTTCGATTTCTTGTAAATATCTTCTTTTATTAATAAAAAGCCTTTTTAGGCCTATTCAATTTTTAAAAAAAAATACTGCATCATAAGATTGTACAAAATGCAATATAAATTGTACAGTAAAATGATAGGACCAAAGATATATTTATAATTATGGAGTAATTGGATAGTCATTTTTATATATCCACATGTAGATATGTTCAAATAAGTGCCTTGCCAATATTTATTCCATTTGAAATATATCTTCTTTATGTGATGTCATGATTTAATTTTTGGGTCATGATGGCACCTACTTTATCTCACCAGTAGGTAAGTCAAAATGTAGCTCAGAGCTATAAGAAATGGGCTAATTTGGTGGAAAATAGCATAATTGTCAAAAATATGCAACTAAAAGTGTTACAAGCAATAATAAGAGAAATAACAATATCCCACGACCTAGTGGTGTCAGTACAAGAGCCTCTAATACAAAAGAATGCAAGTACTATCAAGTCATTATACAATAGTCCCAAAAATGAAAAGACTCGTAAAAATAGAAGAAGGAGAAAAGGTCAACTCCGGCTCCAAAAGTTCACCCTGTCTCCGAACTTTGATTAGCACAAGTCTCTATATCAGCGCGGTCACTAGTACTCAAATCTGCACCAAAAAGGTACCAAAATGTAGTATTAGTACCAAAGCTACGGGTGCTCAGTAGGCATCATCGACCGGCTTAGCTAAATTGCAACAAAAATATAATAAAATGCGAGATAAATAAACTACGCCAAGGTAAGACGACGAACCTAGAATAATTCTTTAAATACTGTAAATAAATAACCCAAATGATGATGCTAATAATAATAATAATAATAGTAAATAAAACATGATTATCTCTACATAACTGGCTCCCATAAATCAGAAAGTGCAATAAAGTAAATAACCCAATGCGGGTCCTCATAATTTTGGAGGGTGCAATTAAGAGAAGTAATATCCAAAATTATACTAAGTAAATGCATCTCAAAATCATAACCATGAAAACTTTCACACCTAAAACACCAATTCCATAACCGTCATAAATAACCTATCAATTCCAGATTTAAACCTAAATTCATAGCATGAACATTGCTAAATCAAATCGGTCTTAATATCATAAATCACCGGACTCAAACTGAAACTAATATCATCTCCCAAGTATCAATCTAGAAAAAAATATCATATGCCCAAACCTCTTCAAGTTCTAAAATACAAATTTAGATGTTGTAACACGCCTATAAAATCTACAAGGAGCTAATGGTAGTCCATGCCAAAGGTGGGTCGGAGGGGCACATTTCTAATCCCCTAAATTCATTCTACGACAAATTCTATCTCGAACTAGGATAAGGTATCTAATTCAATATTAAATATTAAATAATCCTCATTTTAGTCATAAGATAATAATTCTACCTGGAATGAGTAGCTAGGTAAATTATGCCTAATTTATGGTTCATTAATCGGCTAAATAATCCAATTTATGCTAAATGTAAATCCAAGTTCTAATTTTCAATCCACATCTAGCACATTATCATAAATATACTACAATTTAGCCAATCTATGAGAAAGGTAAAGCCCCCGATGAAATTCGCTAAATCAGTGATTTCTCCTTTTGAGAAGCTTCCACACAATGTAATGATATCTAAAAGATAATCTACTCATCAATACGAGAACAACAATATCCATATTGTATTTTTATTCTTTGAATTCAAAATTATGTAAAAATCTCATGTGGAGACTGCTTGTGGAATCACACTTTTGAAATCATCAACACGTCCCTCTATGCTCAAGGAACATTTACCCTCAAGAATGGGTAAATTTTGAGCTCAAATGATGCCCTAATCTACTTAACAAGAATCTAGGAATAGGGGAATAAATTGAAAAATTAACCAAGATTTTAATGGAAACTTACCAAGATTGTGATGAATCGGGCTTAAGCGATCATCGCTAAAGTGCTACTCTCTTGGGGCCTGGCATGCCGCTAAAGCGCCATCCGCTTTAATGGCCAGACTTCCGCTAAAGTGGCCTCTGCTAAAGCTCCCAAAGGGCCGCTTTAGCAGATGCACAAGTTGAGACTTAACATTTTTCTAAGTCTCCATCGATTCCTCAGGATTCGTTTGAAATCCCATATACGCAAAAGAACTATGCTACACTACTAAATTCAACATTCTAGATTCAATGGTGCGGTCAAAATTTTCATCCGAGGTCATTTTGACGAAATGTAGGCCTCATACCCGTGGGCCATTTTACTAATTTATGGTTAATAGGCCGAGATGAGTCCAAAAGCTTTGGGACCTGAAACAAAGATCCCTTTAGCCTAAAATTAGTTTTTCGGAGATGATGGAACTATTAGATTGACATATAAGCTTGTTAAGCTGATTTTTTTTCCCGATAGCCAATTCTTATCAGCAAAGACTTCAAAACAGATAATTGGCTCTAAAAACTAAATGAACTGACTGATAACTAAACTGTCAGCTCCAGCAAGTCACAAAAGACTTGGGGAAGCAATAAGAAATCTCTAAATAGCTAAAGTATGTCTAAATGTATAAGACCTGGAGGGTCACTACAATATCCACTACTAAAAGAACTTTCATCCGCGAAAGTAAAGGGTTAGGATGTACCTAAAGGCTCGAAGAAGTTAGGATGTCGGGCCTGCATCTCGCTCTCAATCTCCTAAGAAGCCTCCTCTACTGGGCAGTGTATCCACTAAACCTTAACTACTGCAATGTCTCTAGAGAAGAATCGCCAGACATCCCAGCCAATATGAACATAGGCTCCTCCACGAAGGTCAATCTCTCATCCAACTGAATCGAGTCCCACCAAAGCACGTGAGACATATTGGGAATATACCGTCGTAACATAGAAACATGGAAAACTAGATGAACAACTGCAAGATCTAGGGGTAAGGTTAACTCATATGCTACCTCTACAACTGTGCGAAGGATCTCAAAAGTTCTAATATATCTGAGGCTGTTGATCTTGCCTTTTCTCCCAAATCTCCCCATACCCTCATGGGCGACACTTGGAGAAATACTCGATATCCAACTCTAAATCTCAAGGCATGAAGGCAACAATTTGCATAGTCCTTCTGCCTACTCTGATTTGCCCCCAACCTATCCTGAATTACCCTGACTCTATCCAACGACTCCTGAAGAAAGTCAGTACCATGGGGCCTAATCTCGGAGGTCTCGAACTAACTAATAAAGAACGACAATGCTTACCATATAATGCCTGAACTCTCAATACTCGAATGATAGCTATTATTATACGCAAACTTTGTCAAAGCTAAGTATTGCTCCCACTGACCTCCAAAATCTATAACACAGGCTCGGAGCATATCCTCAACAATCTGAATAGTTTACTCTGATTGCCCGCTGGTCTGAGGGTGAAAAGTTGTGCTAAGAGACACCTGAGTACCAAACTCCTTCTAACAAGATCTCTAGAAATTAGAAGTGGACGCAAAGCCCCAGTCTGAGATGATAGATATAGGCACTCCATGCAAACAGATTATCTCACGAACATATATACGGGATAATCTCTCAGCACTGAAGGACATCTAAATAGGAATGAAATGTTTTGATTTGGTCAACCAATCTAAATAACCCAAATACCATAGCAACCACGAAAGGTACGAGGCAAACCATAAATAAAATCCATGGTCATCTGCTCCCACTTCCACTCGAGATTGGGAAATCCTTAAATAAAGCCATGGGTCTCTGATGCTCATCCCTCACCTGCTGACAACAAAGGTAATGAGATACAAAGTACGCCATATCTATCTTCATACCACTTCACCAATAGTATTGCCTCATAATCCTTATACATTATAGTTGTATCAGAGTGATATGGAGTTGTAAGCCTCACGCAATATCGATTAAATTAAGTCACCTACCCTCACAACACAAATACGGCCATTATATCTCAGAAAACCCTCAGAATCTATAGTATCCCTCCTGGGCTCGCCACTCAGAACTTGATCATGGAAAATGCAAAGTCTAATATCCTCGAACTGGCGACTCCTAATCTACTCAAACAAGGTAGACCTCACCTCAACACCAGCAAGAATCCTCTTGGGGTCTAAAATATCAATTCACACCATTAAGTTAGCTAAGGACTTGATGTCCCACACCAACGATCCCACACCAACGACCTCTGAGAAATAGAAATAGAAGCCAAACTACCCATACTCACCGCCTGCCAACTCAAGGCATCCACTACCACATTTTCCTTGTCCATATGGTATAGAATAAAAATGTCATAATCCTTAAGCAACTTCATTCATCTGGGCTGCCTAAAATTAAGCTCTCCTTGGATCATAAGATATTGAGACTGATGATAGGTGTAGATCTCATGATGCACACCATAAAGATAATGCTTCCAACTTAAGCATGTAAATTGTCGCTGCCAACTCCAAATCATGAAATAGGGTAGTTGCGCTCGTGCAACCTCAACTGAACGATGCATAAGCAATCAATAACTCAACCTTGATGTATTAACACACAACCCAAACCAACACTGAAAGCATCAAAATATACAATAAATCCCTCACCCTCAATTGGAAGAGACAATATAGAAGCTGAAGTGAGAAATCCCTTAAGCTCTAGTAAGCTCAACTCACACTCCTCAGAACACTAGAAAGAAACATCCTTCCGAGTCAATCTGGTCAACGAAACTACAATAATAGCAAAACCCTCAACAAATCGCCTGTAGTAACCGGCTAAACCAATGAAGCTACAAATCTCAAACAGAGATGTAGACCTGGACCAATAATGAACCTCAATCTTCATTGGGTCTATCATAATTCCATCCTTAGACACAATATGTCATAGAAATGTCACCGACTCGAGCCAGAACTCACACTTTGAGAACTTGGCAAGAAGCCTATGATCTCTCAAAGTCTGGAGCACAATCCTAAAATATTGCATATGCTCGTCCCTACTCCTAGAATACATAAGAATGTTGTCGATGAACACCATCGCGAAGGACTCAAAGTAGGGTCTGAACAAGCAATTCATCAAATCCATAAATATGGCTTGGGCATTGGTCAACCCAAACACATCACTAGGAACTCGTAATGACCATAACGAGTCCTGATAGAAGTCTTTGGGATGTCCTCATCCTGAATCCTCAACTAATGGTAACCATACCTCAAGTCACCTCAGAGAACACCATTGTTCCCTGAAGCTGGTCAAATAAAACATCAATGCAAGACATAGGATACCTATTTTTCACCGTCACCTTATTAAGCTACCTATAATAAATACACATACTTAAGGAACCATCCTTCTTCTTAACAAACAGGATAGGGGCTCCACAAGGCGACACACTCAGTCTAATGAAACCTTACTAAGAAGATCTTGACGCTAAAAATTTAGCTCCTTAAGCTCGGCAAGAGCCATACGATAGGTGCATATAGGTCGGGTGCCCATCTTAAGATCAACATTAAACTTAATATCACGCTCAGGAGGAACACCATGTAGATCAGTAGGAAAAAACATCAGGAAACTTATAAACAATATATACAGAGTCAAGCGAAGGACTCTCCATACTAACATCACAAATATAAGTAAGATAAGACTTGAAACCTCTCGATATAACTCTCCTAGACCAAACATAAGAAATAATCCTCATTGGCTCGCGGCTAATAGATCCCTGCTACACAACCGGGGGTATGCCGGGCACGGTTGAGGTTTTGGCAAAACAATTGAAGACCACATGATAGGGGATAACCAATCCATGCCTAGAATCACATCAAAATCCACCATATCTAACATAATAAGATCATCCTGAGTATCAAACTCTTAAACTGTCATAACACATGATCTATAAACCCAATCTACTACTAATGAATTACCCACGGGAGTAGTTACACATAAAGAACAAATAAAAAATCTTGAGATAACTCTAACCATGATGCATAATAAGCATGTATAAGAATACATGGATCCCAAATCAAATAAAGAAAAATTTTGTAGATGGCACACTGAAATCAAACCTACAATACAACATCTAAAGACTCTACCTCAGGTCTACCAGCTACGACATACAACTAACCACGCCCGCTACCTAACTAGGATCCTAACTAATTTCTTGTCCTACCTGCATAAGGACCTCCACAAGAACCTTGGGGACCACTTCGATGACCATTCATACCACCTCTAGTTGGGAATAGTAATGCCCTAATCGGTGGGACACTCTGAGTTATAGGAAAAAACACCTAGGACACTCTCTAGAGAAACAGATGAAGTCCTTACAAACATAACATTCCCCAGACGTTGTACTAAACCTAGAAGATCCAGCTAACTCAGAATAACCACCTTGCCTGGAATACTTAAAAGATGAACCCCTTGGAGGCTGACCACTACTCTAGCCAAGATGATTACTATAACTAGATTGGCCTCTAATTATAAGTTGAAGTGCAGCATGTACAGGCCTACTAGACTGACCTTGATGTTGATAAGGCTGACACAGTGGGTACCTACCTTGAGTACCACTGCATCTGAACTGTGATCTACTCTGGCTACCAATAAAAATACCCTGATATAGTGGCATCTTATCATTGCCTCCTTGGTCCTTGTAATGCATCTTCTTCATAATCTGAGCATTATTAGAAACCTCAACAAAAGATCTACCAGCATCAACTAAACACTATATAGACATATAGAGAGGAAGCCTTAATCCTCAAACAAAGTATCGTCCACAAGATAGAAGTGGCATGCTTGTCTAACTCATAAAATTGAGACTCATACTCCATAACATGCATAGAGAAGAGCCTTGCTCCAATCTTAAGAACTGGTCTCTCAAATAATATATAAGGCTGCAAGGCATATACTTCTCCAGAAAGACCACAGAAAACTGAGTCCATGTCAAATGGGGAGATCTAGTTAGCCTGGAATCAAGATAACCTCTCCACCAATGTTGAGCTAAAAAATCTAACTTAAAGGTAGTGTAGTCCACATCACGAGTCTCGACTAGGCCCAAATTATGGAGCCTATCCTTATAAGCAACCAACTCATAAGCATCTTTGCCTGGTGTACCATAAAACCTAGGCGGAGTCAATCTCAAGAGTCTACCCAACATCTTATACTCTTCATTAGAGATTGCAAGTTGGGAGAATACTGGCTGAGCAACTATCAGTGCTGGAGGAATCTCAACCCTGGGAGTTGCAGCTTCAGGCTGCACTTTTGCCTCAATACCACTCTAGTCTGCAGACTGTGCACCATCAAACAGTGCACCACCAACTAAACCTATGATCTAAAACAATGCAATCCCTAAGTAGTGATAAATAAAAAAGGCCCAGTGGATCCTGGGATGGTCTTTATCCCAACACTAGTTGAGGTGGAGGAATCTCTGGTGCAGGTGTGGGGAATAAGTTCTGGGAGTGCTCCTTGTCCTAGTGGCTAGTTGGGTCTAAATATCTTGGATGTCCTCGACCTCTAGGTCATCTACAAACCCCAATATAATCCATAGTACAAACTCAGGGTCCTCGTTCCTTGAAGCAGTAGCCGCATTCTAGCCATCTGTAAAAGAGTGAAGCCAACAAAATCCTTAGAAATCAATTTAGGCTCTTAGCATGAAATGAGTGAAGGAAGTGGAGATCTCCTAAATATGTGCTATATCATCCCAAAAACATTACTGGACTCTATATCACGGGACTCTACTAGACCCTTGCTTTTGTAGCAACATTACTGGTGAACCTAGCGCTTTGATACCAATTTGTCAAGACCCAAATTCTGGTTTATGATGGTGCCTATTTTGTTCCACTAGTAGGTAAGCCAAATTGTAGCTTGGAGCTATAAACATTGGGATAATTTGGTGGAAAATGGCATAATTACCAAAAATATACAAGTTAAAGGATTACAAGTAATAAATCATGAAATAATAACAAAACAAAAGATAAATAAAATAAATAACAATATCCCATGATCTAGTAGTGTTGGTATAAGAGAATCTAATCTAAAAGAATACAAGTACTATCAACTCATTATACAATAGTCTAAAAATGGAAATACTAGCAAAAATAAAAGGAGAAAAGTTCAACTCTGGCTCCGAGTGCTCACCTTGTCTCCAAACTCTGACCAACACAAGTCTCGACATCAACGATGACCACTAGTACTAGAATCTGCACCAAAGAGGTACAAAAGTGTAGTACGAGTACGAAATTCATGGGTACTCAATAGGCAACATCGACCGAATGAGCTAAATCATAATATAAATATCAAAAAATACAAGATAATTAAGATAAGTCAAGGTAAGAGGGCATACCTGAAATAATGCTCCAAATACTATAAATAAATAATTGAAATGATGATGATAATGATAATAATAATAATAATAATAATAATAATAATAATAATAATAATAAATAAAACATGACTATTTCTACATAATTGGGACCCATAATCTATAAAGTGCAATAAAGTAAATAATCCAACGTGGGCCTCCATAAGACCGGAGCGTGCAATCAAAAAAATTAGTAACTAGAATTATGCTCAATAACTACATCTTAAAATCATAAACATGGAATCTTTCATATTGCAAAAATCAGACTCGAACCGACTCCATAACTATCATTAAAAACATCTCAATGCTGGGCTAGAACCAAAACTCATAGCATGAATATTGCCAGAATCGAATCGGTCTTAATATAATAAATCACTGGACTCAAACCGAAACTAATATCACCTCCTAAGTATCAATCTAGAAGAAATCATTATACATGTAAACCTCTTCAAGTTCTAAAATACAAATTTAGATGATATAACAGCCTATAAAAGCTACAAGGCGTTAATGGTAGTCTTGGCCTATGGTGGGGCCGAAAGGGCCCACTTTTAATCCCCAAAATCTATTCTAAGGCAAATTCTACCCTGAACTGGACTGAGGTATCTAATTCATTACTGTATATTAAATAAGCCACATTTTAGTCCTAAGATAGCAATTCTACCTAGAGAATGAGAAGCTAAGTTAATTATGCCTAATTTACTATTCCTTAATTCGTGCTAAATGTAACTCCAAGTCCTGATTTTCAACCCACATCTAGCACATTATAATAAATATACTATAATTTGTCCAAATCCATTAGAAAGGTAAATCTAGCCTACCTGGACGTCGAAGAAAGCCTGATGAAATCTGCTAAAACAATGATTTCCCCTTTCGAGAAGCTTTTGCATGATGCCATGCTATCAAAAAGACCATATACTTGTAAATACGAAAACACGATATGCATATTGCATTTTTATGCTTCAGGACTAAAATTACATAAAAATCTCAAGTAGGGCTCGCTTGTGGAATTGCACTTTCAAAACTATCAATACGTCCTATGCTCAAGGAATAATTACCCTTAAGAATGAGTAAATTTTGAGCCCAAATGATGCCTTAATCTACTTAACAAGAATATAGAGATTTTAGAAATAAATTGAGAAATTAACCATGAATTTAATAGAAACTTACCCAGATTTTGATGAAGAAACGAGAAATTCAAGCTCAGCAATACCTCAAAATATCCTGATAATGTTTCTCCTAATTTTTTACACTCTCTAGGGTTTTCACTCAAGACTTGTGAGAAAAATGAGAGGAAATCAAGCTAATGGGGCATTTAATGCCCTCTAGGTGTCGTTTAAGTATTCACCGCTAAAGCGGTCAAGTACTGCTAAAGCGGTACAATCTTGGTTCCTGGCATGCTGCTAAAGGGGACAAGTTGGCGCTAAAGTGGCATGCGTTTTAGCAGCCAGACTGCCGCTAAAGCGGCTCGTTGGTCAAGCCCGGACCACTAAAGAACCCAAATAGCTGATTTATTGGATATACTAGCTGAGAATTGAAAGTTTTTAAAGTCTCTACTGACCCCTTAAGATTTGTTTAGAATCTCGTATACGCAAAGGAACTATGCTATCCTATCAAATTTGATATTTTAGATTCAATAACGTGGTTGAAATTTTCATCCGAGGTCATCTCAATGAAATTTGGGCCCCACACCTGTGGGCCATTTTTACCAATTTTTGGCCAATAGCCCGATATAATTTTGGAAGCCATAGGATCCAAACAAAAGGTCCCCTAGTCTAAAATCGATATTTTAGAGTTGATGGAACTATCAACATTAGCATACGAGGTTGTTAAGCTGAAGTTTTTTCTCAATAGCCAATTCTTACTAGTAAAGACTTCAAAACAAGTAATTGACTCTAAAAATCAAATGAATTACCCGATAACTGAACTATCAGCTTCAGCAAGTCACAAATGACTTGGGGCATCTATAGGAAGGCTCTAAACAGTAAAAATACATAGAAATGCAAAAAATAACCTAGAGGGTCATTACATCTAATTTATGAAAGCTTTATTGTTACAGCTTTGAATTTATTGAATTTTATCATAAATCTTGAATATTTCACTTTACTCTATGGGTCTTCTACTTCTTCCAAGAAAACACTCTAGATAGGTATGCTTGTCTTAAGTTTTTGCCTAAATCTTTTGTCAATTTTTAAGCATCTTATTCTTCTTAAGTTCTCTTTAATTTTTTCATTTTTAATTATCCATTTTCAAAAGTCGATCCTTTTTTATTTACATATTTGATCTTAATTTGAGATTTTTATTCCCTCATTTTTAGTTAATTCTAAAAAGCTCTACTTAATTAGACCTTATTTTTTATCATTGCATGTTGGGTAATGTTATTTCCTCTATTTTTTAGGATAAAACTATCAGTTTTGGGTGACTCTATTCTGCTTAGTATTGTTTGCTTTAGGAGAATCTGTTAATTTTCCTTTTTTTTCTCACTTTTGGGTACATATTTGATAGCTCAAAAACTTGAAGCTTTTGTTTTCTAATCAGACTATAGATTTGATAAAAAAAAAAAAAAAAAAAAATTACTGATTTTTTTCCTTTTTACAGTAGAAGAATAGGATTATTTAATTTTTTGGATGAATAAAAATTTTTAAAAATTACTTTTAGCTATTGATGATCTCTCTTGCTTTGCCTCGCAAATTGTTGTTGGTATTTTTGGTATTAGCTACGCTGATTTCATTGATTTGATTATGATGTTGGTTAACGATAGATTGTTGTTGTGCTCTACTTTCTCTTTTTGGAATTGAAGTTAACCAAGTTTTGCCTCTAGAAACAGAGCCGATGTGGGAGAATAAATTATTGGAGACAGTTGAAGAAGTCACGTGAGTGCTTCGAGCTTCCAATGCCAAGTGAACAAAAGCTCAAGTAAGTAGGTGAAAGATAATTCATTATCCTTGGTTCAAAGTGAAATCCCTCCAAATTTGAAGGTGATGACAGAGCCTCCAACATGGAGGAGGACATGGACAAGCAATTCAGTGGGAATTCAAGAAACATCTATATTGGATGAATTGTTTCCTCTTCATAGATTATATGTCTTCTCAGCTAATCTGCTTTTAATATTCACGCATTGAGGAGTGTGCCTATAATGTTTTTGTCCATTTAGGATCTAAGGTTTGTTTAGGCCTTCCATAATAGATTTTGAAAGTTATAACAATGTTGAGATTGTCTATTTGGTTTTCTTAGTTCTGTAATATATGTATATACCAGTAAGCATAATGTTGTAATGGACCATTGTTTGGGTGCTTGAATTATATTTTTTTGGATATTAAATGACGTTTTATAGTGTAGTGGCTATGGTTGATAAATATGTCTTCATGGACATTCCTCCTTGAAGTCTACTCTCGGCGGTGAGTCTTTTGTGTTTGCCAACTTTTATGGACCATGAATAATGAGACTTTTTAATAACCACAAACTTGGGTATAACAAGATGAAGGGGAATTAATAGGAAACCACATTCAGAAGAATCTGGAACTACAAAACAGGGACCTAAAATTACCCTTGCCAATGTAGTATATATGCTTGGTTTCTCATGCAGCACAAAGTCCTTAGAATTCTCTTGTCAATGTAGTATATACATTTTTTCTCTAAAAAAATTTATTTGTATCGTAGAGCGCAGAGTCGGAACACAAAATATCCTTCACATCGGGCTCGTGCTAACACGGGTCATATCCCTCTAGTGATACATATAAAATGAAGTTGAAAATTAAAATAGAACATGACTAAGAGAGTGCCAAAATAAAATTTGAGGACAAATTAGATTTAAATTGGCATATTTGGCATACTTTTTATTTTTAAAATTTAAATAACAATAGGTTAAAAGATAATGCTGATAATCAAGAGGGGGTGAATAGATAATTTAAACCTTAAGTCGACAACAATGACCAGTTAGTCGACTTCCCTAAATGTTAGTTCTAGAAATATAATAAAACAGAAAGTAAGTACCAGAAATAATGTAAATAACATGATAGACTTTATCCTGGTTTGGACCATCTTGTGGTGCCTACTTCCAGTCCCCTTGGGTTACAAGAGGTTCCCTTAGAACAACTTGAATGATGACAAAGTTTTTCTCACAAGCCGTATGGAATAGCTTTATGAGAATGGTAGCAGTCTATACTTGTATAGTTCTAGCCTCTTCTCTTTTTTTTTCACTATAATGTATTACAATGAATTGTGTAAGAATAAGAAGTAACTAGAGTTTTTGCTCAAGTGAAGTTGTACAATAAATAAACTACGCTACTATACTATATTTATACATGGAATAATATAGTTGTTGCAGAATCTCGTTCGATCTCTTTTTTTTTTTATCGTGATTGATCTTTCTTGATTGGGGTAGTTAGAATTTTTCTTCTTCTAATTCTTTGCTCTATTAATTACAGGGAACCAAGGGATTTTTGTATGGCCATCTAGGGCCAAAATTAGTGCCTAGATGACATCAGAACCATGGGATTTTTGTATGGCCATCTAGGGCCAAAATTAGTGCCTAGATGACATCATATGTCTGTATCGTATACCTTATTAAATCTTGCCTTATGACATCATCCTGTATTGTATAGCAACGATATATGCTGCAAATATACTCCCTCTTTTTTTTGTGTCCAGCCTATTAGCTTGATTTCATCTATTTCCTATTATGAAGGACTTCTCTTTTTTAATAAGATACTTTGACCACCTCTTTCCATATCTACCCCGTAGGCTAGTAGGGATTCATTTTGTCATTATTGAAACCACATAAGGCTAACAATATCCTCCTTTTTTATAATGACAATTGTAAGAACATTTCAAAGAATTTAAATCCCCTAAATATCTCTGAAGTATACTTTCAGGTACATTTTCTCCCCCTTAGGTTGTGTTGGCTCCCCCTTAACTTATGCTACCAGTTTGTAACTGTTGCTTCTCTCTCTCTCTCTCTCTTTGGCATAATCAAAAATAAAATAAAAGAAAATAGAGATATATAACAATAGGCAATATAAAATAGCATACAAGAGAAAAATGATAGGTCTAGGCAGTCCCCTCAGAAGGGAGACAGAGTCAAAAAGTGTAAAAAGTTAACAAAATAATTGTCCAAATGGGACACAACCATTTTGAATCGACGAGCCAAGAAAGTCAATTTTTCTAAAGAAAAGAGGTTAAGGTGTTGATCACGTACTTGTAGAAGGCAATATAGGACTTCTGCACACACCTTGAAAAGTTTTAGTAGGATGTCTGGAAGGTAACAACAAGCTCATTCTGGGAGGAGATGGCTCTATCCTTCATGGAGTCGACTTGTTGAATCAACTTGTTCACAGCATGAACTCCTTTACCTTTCAAGTTGTCCATCGCTAACCTGAGCTTGGCCACATCAGTTCCTGTTTCCTTCGTAATCTGGCACATCTTACCCACTGATTCATATAAATAACACATCCCATCCTCCATCACTACTCATGTAGAGTTTTTACCTTTTAAAGAATAATTATTGCAGAGTAAGGTGAGGCCTTTTCTTGATTAGTTTTAGCAGATCGAGCCTTGATTGAGTCCTTTTTGCACTATTGGAAGTCAACTAGCACATATCCCATGCTTTTAAAGGCATGAGAGTCATAATTGCTTTCTATATCCATAATAGGAAAGTCAGAGAGATCAATCATGAAGTATTGAAGGATATGAGGGATAAGAGCTCCATAGGGTAAACTGGTTAAAGAGTTAGAGTACTAGGCACTCTCAAGCATGTACTCGTGAAACCACATGCTCTAATTTAAGTGATATTTCTTGATAAGATAGTACAACACAAGCAAATACCTAGTATATATACTGCTAAGGGAACTTTTCGATGAACAACAATGGTAGCAATCATGTGTGTAAGAATTTTGTTTCTAAAGAATATAGACAAAGGACCAAAATCAGATGATTTAGTAAGAGATTCAGAAACTGCGGCTTTAGCCCCATCAAAAAAGACTTCAAACTTATCGGGCCAAGTACCATTCATATACAGAACACCACCAGCAACGTTGATATCAAACACTGTAGCGAATAAAAAGTCATTTAAGACAATCCGAGAACCCAACACAAGGGTTTCAAGTTCACTATCTTTAGAGAAATGAAGATTTGCATAGAACAAATGAACTAGATCTTCAAAAACCTCAAGACCATAGACCTTAAGAAAGATTTTTAAGTTTTGGGATTTAAAAATAACACTTACCGGGTAATGACATTTCTTTAGCAGCTTCAAATTGATCACTATCCCATAGACAACAGAATAACCTTTGAATTTTTCAAACTTCTCTTTTAGTTCAACTCCCTAGAATTTTTGCATGTCTTCTTGAGTGAAAGATCCATGGGGTTCTGAACGGGATACCTTGCAAGAAGAGCCTTTGTCACCAAAATCTCAATTTTTAGAGACCTTTTCTGTGGAAACATGGGATTCTCCATTAGAAGAATCTAAAGAGAGATCAAGGATGTTTATGGAGGATTTTTTGTATAAGTTAGTTGGAGATTAAGGAAGAGAAGCCACAGATCTTGTAGTAGGCATTGTTAGAATAGAGACAGAGAAGGAGGTTTTAATAAGAGAGAAAGAGGAAGGTGAGAAGTAGATTCTTTGAATCGATTGAAGAGATGTAAATGGTGAAGCAATAAGAAGTAATGGATGCATCAGACAGAGAGAATTAAAGAGGTGTGGTTAATAAGGGGTTTAAATCTTGAAACACACGCAACAATTTTACACAAGGAAATAAATATACTTACACAAGGAAAATAGAAGTAAAGAATCTTTATTTTTAAAATATAAAATAGGCTATTTAGTTAAACTAGTAATGCCAAGACTTAATCGAAGAAAGTAAAATCTTTCTTCTAAAAGTGATTTTGTAAAGATATGGGCAAGTTGATTTTCTAAATCAATGAATTTTAGTACAACATCACTATTTTCAACATGATATTTAATAAAATGATGTTTAATATTAATATGCCTAGCTTTCAAATGATTGAACTGTATATTTAGAGAGACTAATAACAGTAATCTTGTCACATATAATAGGAACCTCTTCATATAAAAGATCATAATCAAGTAGTTGATACATAATCCAAAGTAATGAGTACCGCAACTTCCTACAATCATATATTCAGCTTCAGTGGTGGACAATGCAACGAAAGTTTGCTTTTTTCTGTGCCATGAAACTAATGCATCACCAAGTAGTTGACATATTCCACTTGTACTCTTTTTATTATTCTTTTCACCCGCAAAGTCAATATCTGGATAATCAATCAAATCAAAGTTTGAGCTATAAGGATACCATAGTCCAAGATCTTAAGTCCTAATGAGATATCAGATTATTCTTTTCACGGCTGTGAGGTGGAAACTTTTGGTGTTGATTAGAATCTAGCACGCTTACATGCTCTAAACATGATATCTAGATGACTTACAGTTAGATATAGAATTGAATCAATCATCCTACAATAAGTCTTTCCATCCATACTTTTTCCTGAACATCAACTTCAAGACATGTTGAGGGACTCATTGGAGCTACAAATACCTTTCTTTTTTCATGATGAATTTCTTGGTAAGCTCCTTGGTTTACTTGCTTTGACTTATAATGTTTTTGAAAGCTGGCCACTTAATTTGTAGTTCTAAGAAAAAAAGTCAACTCACCCATAAGGCTCATCTCAAATTCTCCTTTTATAAGATTTGCAAACTTCTTGCATAGTGGGTGTTAGGACTTTCAAAAATAATGTCATTCATATAAATTTGTACAATAAGAATGCTTGAGTCTAGTTTTTGAGAAAAAAAAGGTGGTATTAATCTTACCCCTTTGAAAATTATTATTTAATAGAAAAGTACTTAGTCTCTTAGACCAAACTTTTGGAGCTTAGTTGAGACCACAAAGTGATTTTAAATGTCGGTACATGAGGGATTTTCAAAACTAAGAATTTGTTTGACAAAAACTTCTTCATTTATAAAACCATTTAAGAAGGCACTCTTTACATCTATTTGGAAATATTTAAAAAGTTTAGAAAATGGAAACGCTAAAAAAATATGAATAGATACCAACCTTGATACTGGATTAAAGATTTCATCATAATCAATACCTTCTTATTGAGAGTAGCCTTGAGCTACCAACCTTACTTTATTTTGAATAGCCTTACCTTCTTCATTCATATTACTTTTGTAAACCCATCTGGTCCCAATAACCGAGCAATCCTTTAGATGTTTTACTAAGGTACAAACTTTATTTTTTTCAAATTGATCCAACTCTTCTTTCATGGATTGAATCCATGATTCATCTTCAAGTGCTTCATCAATTAATTTTGATCTAATTTGTGATACGCTGGCAACATATGCTTGTTTTCTTAATAAAGCTCTTATTAACATTCGATCCTTTAGACTCCTAATTATGAAGAAATTTGGGTAGCTTGAAATGTGTCTCCATTCCCTTGGAACATTTTCTTTTGGAGGATCAACTGAGATAGCCGACTCTTGTATTTCTGTAGTCGATTCTGTGTTAGCTTGTGTTTCACTTTCTGTAGTAATTTTAATTTGTGAGTTATTCTACTATTCTTCATTAAAGCTCATACTAAAAAAAAATTGAATTAGATTCATTAAATAACATATGCACAGATTCTTCCATATTTAAGTCTCTTTTATTAAAGGCTCTAATGCATGACTAGTGGTAGAATATATAAGAAAAATACCTTCGTCACTTCTTGGATCAAATTTTCTTAGAGTGTTCTTAGCATTGTTGTGTATAAAGCACTTGTAGCTAAATAGATGAAAATAATTAACATTTTGATTCTTCCCTGTCTAGAGCTCGTAGAGAGTCTATTTTTAAAAGTAATCCTGAGCAAGCATCGGTTAAGTGTATGGCATGTTATACTTACAGCTTCTGCCCAGAAGTGGTCAGGTAGACTTTGTTCCAAGAGTATGGTTCCAGCGGTCTCTTGAAGAGATCTATTCTTTCGTTCAACTGTACTATTTTGTTGAAGAGATCTAGGTGAAGATAAATTCTTAGTGTAACCATTTTGTGCACGAAAGTTTTCAAAAACTTTTTTTTCATATTCCTCTTCATGATCATTGTGAACGGTAGATATAAAGTATCTTGCTTCTTTTTGAACTAGTCTACAAAATATTTCAAAGTTAGTGAATGTTTCATGCTTGTGTGCAAGAAACAGTACTCATGTAAATCATGAGAAGTCATCAACAATAACAAAAACATATTGCTTTCCACCAATACTAGCTATTTTGGTTGGTCCAAATAGATCTGTGTGGATAATTTAAAGTGACTTAGATGTACTAACAATGTCCTTGACTTTTAAAGTTGTTCGAGTCTGTTTACCAAGTTGACAAGCATCACATATGTGATCCTTTTTCAAACTTGAGCTTAGGAAGATCTTTGACTAGTTCAAATCTAGATAACTTTTTGATAGCATGCATACTTGCATGTCAAAGCTTTCTATGCCACAATCAAGGATCACAAGTTTGAGCAGAAATACAAGTCAAAGTAGGTAAGTCAATATTATTTAAAATATAGATATTCTCAACTCGGTCACCGGTAAGAGTGATATTTCATGTGATAGTTCTGATGGTGCATTTCATAACACTGAATAATACATCAAATCTAGCATCACATAGTTGATTGATGCTCAACATGTTATATTTGAGACCGTCCACCAGGTATACAAATTAGATCACATGAGGGACTAATTTTTACAAAGCCGACTCTTATAATTTCTCCTTTAGCATTTTCACCAAACCTAACAGATCACCATCTATTCTTTTATAGAACTAAAACTTTATTTCTTCCTGTCATATGCCTGGAGCACCTACTATCTACTACTTATATTCCTTTCTTGTAGGTTTTTTGGGTGTATTCCTGCAAAATAAAAAAATTAGTTTCTTTTGGGTACCTAACTGTTCTTAGGTCCTTGGGGGTTAGGAATAGTTTCTTTTGGTCTCCAAATCTATTTTTTATGAGATTGATGTCTACAGTTATAATATTTGTGACCTTTCTTACCATATGTATTGCAGGTAGGCTTATACTTAGAGATGGAGGATTTAGACGAAGCAAAGGAGTTAGAATCATACTTTGTTTTAAAGATATAACTGAAAGAATTTTCTTTAAAAATGTTAGATATAAGTTCATCAAGTTCTTCTTGAATCAAGTCAACTTGTACCCGACTTACTTCTAATAGGATATGCAAATCCCCTTTTTTGTTGATCCATTCTATCATTTAAGCGAGTTTCCTAATTTTTCTTTTCTTGCATAATCTTATAATATTCATTGATTACTTTTGAAGTTCATCAGCTATGATATTAAAATTTGATTGCAAAATGTTACACTTGTGACAATTGAAAGGTCTTACTTTACTTGATGCTCTTATGGCCATGAAACACATGTTTGTAGTTTCAGTGCTGTCCTCTGTTTCATCTTCATCACTCCAAGTCCCAAATTTTTATTTTTCCTTCATGATCTACTTCTTAATTCTAGATAATTTTGTTTAATATGATCAGTGTTACCATAATGATAGTACCTATCAATATTTCTGGAGTATTCATATTCTTGAATGATTGTTGAGGTCTCTATTGTCTTTGTCTCAAAATATATCCTAGCCCTCGATTTATAAGAGTCATTTCTTTACTACTTTCTTAATCAACATTTATTTTATCTTCTTGATTCACGGTGCTAATTTAATTTTTTTTCTTTCTTGTTGTACCTGTAGATATGATTTTGTTCATAGGCAAGAATATTACCTCACAGTTCATCGTATGTCATATTTTGTAGACCTCCATCTTCCAGAATGGTTGTTTTTGTCTCCTATGCTTTAGGTACGCTTTTTACAAGCTTTTTAACTTGCAAACTATTTGAATAAGTCATTCCTAGAGATTTGAGTTCATGCAAAATTTTACTAAATTATGAGAATTCGGATTCCATGCCATCATCAACTCCCATTTTGGACAGTTCATATTCATTAATGAGTGCACCAATATTGGCTGCTTTTACTTTACTAGTTCCCTCGTAAGTGACTTCAAGCTTGAACCATATTTCTTTAGTCATTTCACAAGTTGAGATCTTGTGGTACTTTGATCCACTAATTGTATAGTAGAGTACACATATCTCTCTAACATTAGTTTCATTTACCTCTTGTTATTCCTTTATTACTTCAAAGGTTTTAAGATCGATGGTTTAACTTGATCTTTTCTTTGTATTTGAGTCCTGGAATTTCTTTGGGCCTTTTCTTTGTCACTACCTAATCTTGAAAATCAATTGACTGGACAAAAGTTCTACGTATGTTCTTCCAATGGGAGTAATATTGTCCATTGAGATATGGGGATTTTTATGAATGGACATCCTGAAGTACTGATCCTAGGATTTGATAGTTTGCCATTAGATATTTCTCACGTGTGGTTGAGAAACTTCTTGGTGAGACCTGCTCTAATACCAATTGATAATCAAGAGGGCATAAATTGAAATTCTATACTTTAAGTCGACTACAATGACTAGTTAGTCGACTTTCTTGCACAACAATGTAAGCTCTAGATAATACCTTATCTCGTTCAATCTCTTCTTTGTTATCGTGATATCTTCTTTGATTTGAGGGAATTAAAATTTCTTCTTTTAATTACTTGCTCTATTAATTTCGGAGGAACCCAACGGATTTTTGTGTGCTCATCTAGGGTTGAAATTAATGCCTAGATGACATCATATATCTGTATCAGATATTTCCATATATCTTACCTTATGTCGTCATCCTGCCTTGTATAGAATGTAGTGGTATATGCTGCAAATATACTCCTCCCTTTTGTGTGTCCAACCCATCATCTTGGATGAATTTGTTTCCTATTGTGAAGGACTTTTCTTTTTAAATTAGCTACGTTGTCTACCTCCTTCTATATTTATCATATAGGTAGGGATTAGTTTTTTTCATTATTGAAACCACATGGGCTAACAAATGTATATGCAACAGTAATTTTGTTTATGCCTCTATAGGTGAAAGATAAAGATCCGATCAAGTAACATTCTGTCAAGTAAAATTTTATGGCCTAGTATATTCATTCCATGTGTATCATAAAATAATTTTTTGTTGTAATCAATTTTAATTTATATTTACTCATAAAGAATTCAAAATGGCAAAATTACACTAACAGTAGTTAACTTATAAACCACACTTTTACCTTTTAAATATATACTCTTATATGTTTAAAATATTAACTTGTAATGATCTGAATTTGTAAATTTTTACTTGTTATGTGTTTTGATCATCTTTCCCTTCCCTGTCGTTTCTATATTTTGATTTTGGGATTTGGAGATGGTTGGCATAATTTTTTATGCGATCAGAATGATTTATGCAAGTTTGTAATTTTTAGAGACTTGAGAAGCCATATAGGTAATTTCAATCAATATCTGATGATCCAAGTGTCTGATGGAAAAATGGATCGTGCTAGTAGATCCATAGTGTTAAAATTAGGTTAGTAGAGAAGTTGATTAGGATATTGAACTTTTATATCTCATTTTGATCCTTGATTTGGAAATAGTAAAAATGGAGCCACGAGTTTAATTTTGTGAAAACAACCTTTCTTTGAAAATCTAATGTTTCCATTGAGTCTTCACATTGAAAATAGCCTAGTGGCATATATGGTTTATTTCTGTCAGGACCCAAATAAATCACAAGGGTCCATTTGGAGTATTTGGAAACTTAGAAAAATCAGCAAAATATTGATATTTAGTGCAAACTAGATACTCCTTCACGAATGCGGGCCTCTGGCCGTGAACGCAAAAGAGGATCTTGTTCCTCATCTTGATCGCAAGGAAGGCACCACAATCACAAAGTATTAAAGGGGTCTAAGTTGGGTCGAGTCTACTTCGTAAATGCGACAATATTATCGCGAATGAGAAGGTCCAAAATCGTAGACCTTTGCGAACACAAAGGCCAACAATTAGAAGATCAAACTTTGACCATCACAATCATAAGGTGTGGTCCACAATCGTGAGGTACTATTTACTAAATAGTATATAAGGTCCATTTTATATTTTTCCTCTATTTTTGGGACCTTTGAGCTTTGGATTTGGGCGATTCTTGAGGTTTTCTTCACCATTTGATCTTGGGTAAGCTCCAAACCCTTAGTCTCATTATTTTTGATCGATTATATCATCAAAAGTACCTTTAAATAATGATTTCAAAATAGAAAATTAGATTTTTTATGGGTAAACTTTTAAAATGGTTTTTCTTGATTTAGACCTCATTTTTTATTCATTTTTATGTGGATTTTTTTCTGTAGACTCCTATAACCTTGGATAATGTTTTTTTAAGACAAAAGTTCTAATTTTACCCCCATCATTCTCAAATCCATTTTGGACCCGACCAAAACATGAGTAATATGGGTATTATTAGATTTCTTTTAACGTGTAGGTGTTATATTTGTATCATCTGGGCAAAGCTAATGTGGTTACGGATGCCATGATTCAAAAGTTGACTAGTATGTAAGTTTAACTCATCTCTTGACCCATAAGCAGCTTTGGCCTTGGAGGTTCAATCCTTAGCTAACCAAATGCTAGACTTGATATCTTGACACCTTGGCATGTTTTGGCCATTGTTGATGCTAGATCTTTCTTGAACGAGCATATTGGAGCTCACCAATATAAATATAAGAGTTTGAAGTTGATTTGAGATAACGTGTTGAGTGGCGAGGTTAGGACGACATTTTTTTATTTTGATAGAGTTTTAAAGATTGGAGGCTGAGTTTGTATACCGAGAGTTGGTGGATGGGTGAGACTGATTTTGGTAGAGGCACATTATTCTAGATATTCTATCTACCCAAGTGTGACCAAGATTTACCGTACTCTGAAGTAGCTTTACTGGTAGGGTGGTACAAAGAATGATGTGGTAGATTTTGAAACTTATTGTTTGGGTTATCAATAGGTGAAGATTGAGTGATTTGTTTCAGAGATTAGCCATTCCTGAGTAGAAGTGAAAGTAGAAGTGAATCACTATGGACTTTATGGTTGGGTTTCCTCGAACTTCTCGTGGTTTTGACAGTATTTGGGCCATCATGGGTCTGTTGACCAAATCATCCTATTTATACCTATTCAGATTTTCTTTATTGCCAAAAGGTTGGTCGATATCTATATTCGTGAGATAGTTCATCTTCATGGAGTACCCATATCTATTATTTCAGACAGTGGATCAGCATTTAATTCTAGCTTTTCGCAGACCTTTCAGGAGAAGTTGGGTACTCGGGTTGACCTTAGCACAACTTTTTACCCCAGACCAATCAGTTGGAATAGACTATTCAGATTTTGAAGGGTATGCTTCGCGCATGTGTCATAGACATCGGAGGTCAGTGGGAGCAACATTTGACTTTGGGGGAGTTCGCTTATAATAATAGCTGTTATTCGAGTATTGAGATGACCTCTAAGGTGTTGTATGATAGGCATTATCGATCTTCTATTGGTTGGTTTAAGACCTCATAGGTTAGACCCTATGGTACCGACTTGCTTTGAAAGTCTTTAGACAGAGTTTGGATGATTCGAGATAGGCTTCGGGCAGCCTAAAGTAGGCAAAAGAGTTATGCCAACCACAAATATCATGCCTTAAAATTTGAGATTGGTATCTAGTCTTCCTTTATTTTCGCCCATGAAGGATGTGATGAGGTTTGGGAAGAGGGACAAACTCAACCTGAGGTACATTGGACCATTTGAGATTCTTTAAACTATTGAAGAGGTTGCTTATGAGCTGTCCTTGCCACCAGAATTTCCAGCTATTCATCTAGTTTTTCATGTTTCTATGCTTCGCCACTATATTTAGATGAGCCTCACTTGCTTTGTTGGGATTCGGTTCAGTTAGATGAGAAGTTAACCTTTGTTGAGGAGCCTGTCCTAATTTTTACTAGAGATGTTACACAATTTTGTTCTAGAGACATTTCTATGGTTAACACTCAGTAGAGATACCTTATTATTGAGGAGACTACTTGGGAGGTCGAGTTCGATATGTGTAGTAGTTACCCTCAGCATTTTACCTATTCAGGTATTTCCTTGCCTTTAAGTTCAAGGGTGAACTAGAGTTTTAGTGTTGGATGTTGTAATGATCTAAATTTGTGAATTTTCTCTTCTTATGTGCTTTAACCATTTTGACCTTCTTCGTAGTTGCTACATATTGATTTTGGGGTTTGGGGATAGTTGGCATAATTTTTTATGCAACCAAGAATAATTTGTGCAAGTTTGTGTTTTTTAGAGGTTTGAGAAGTCATATAGTTGACTTCGATCAACATTTGATTATTCGAGTGCCGGATGGAAAATTGGATTGTGCCAAAAGATCTGAAATGTTGAAATTGGATTAGTAGCGGGGTTGGTTTTAATTCAACGCATTTACATCTTATTTCGACCCTTGATTTGAAAATAGTGAAAATAGGGTCCTAGGTTTACTTTTGTGAAAACAACCCTCTTTTCAAAAATACGACGTCTTCATTCAGTCTAAAACATTAAAATTAACCTAGTGGCATATATAATTTATTTTTATCAGAATCCAAATAAACCCTGAGGGTCCATTTTGAGTATTTAAAGACTTGAAAAAATTAGCAAAATATTAATATATGGTGTAAACAAGATACTCCTTCATGAATGCAGACCTTTATTTGCAAATGTGAAGGAGGATGTTGTTCCTCATCACGATCGTGAGGGGGCTCCATGATCATGAAGGGTTAAGGTGGTCCATATCAAGTCGAGTCTATTTCGTGAATGCGACAAGGCTGTCGCAGATGCAAAAGTCCTAAATCATAGACCTTCACAAATGCAAAGCCTCAACCACAAATGAGAAGGCTAATAATTTTTCCAATAAAACTTTAATCCTCGTGATAGCTAGGTGGGGTCTGCGATCGTGAGGTACTGTACACTGAACAGTATATAAGGTCCATTTTCACATTCTTTTCTCTATTTTTTGGACCTTTAAGCTTGGGGTTTGGATGATTCCTTAGGTTTCTTTACTATTTGAGCTTGGGTAAGCTCAAAAATTTTATTCCTACTATTTTTCGTCAATTATATCATCAAAAACATCTTTAAATCATGATTTAAAAATAGGAAATTGAGATTTTTACCGTTAAACTTTAAAAAGGGGTTTTCTTCAATTTAGACCTTATTTTGAATCCATCTTTGCATGGATTTTCTCCTATAGACTCCTATAACATTGGGGAATGTATTTTAATACAGAATTCCAGTTTTATACCTTTTGTTCTCAAACTTTTTTTTTGAACCCATTTTGGATTCAGACCGAATATGGACAATATAGTTATCTCTAGCTTTCTTTTAATGCATAGGTGCTATATTTGAATATTGTATTTGATTCTAAGGCCGTTAGCGAGTGCAACACTCTGTGTTGAGGCATTTTAGATCGGAATTTCATCATTTTGAGATAGGTTATAGCCTAACTTCTTTCAGATTGAGCTGGGCAATTAATAAATAAGTAAAGCATGCTCTGGGTTGGGGTAAATAACTATGGTATATATATTTTGATATTATTTTACTGTTGTATGTTCGTGGGGGGGCTTATATTCTATTGTGGTTGGTTTGTGATATCTGATATTGTATGTTGCCCGTATGGAGGCTTTATTTGACATCATTGGCCTTATATAGGCATTTGAATGCCTTTATTCTAGATATGATGCCCATGTGAGGGCATATTTTTCAAATATAGGCTTCATTTTAACATTGATTTCCTTTATCATGATAAAATATGCGACTTAGGAGTTGATATGATAATAATGTCTTACATGCATGTTTATTCTGATGGTGCCTAATTGGAGTTGATGATTATGAATTATGGATATATTGAGTTGATTTCTTGGCTCACTTGTATATATACATGTTGGATGAATTGGATTTAATCATATTGAATTGATTGTAAGGCATTATATCCTCATTCCATACATATATATTCATGAGATACCGATATCATTGGAAAACACTATTTAAAAAGAAAATGAGACACTTTTATAAAAATCCTCTCCGTGAATACATGTTGGAGAGGTGAGATAAGTTAAGATTGAGATTGAGATATATTATATGAGTTGCGAACCCTCTATGGGTCCTACCTAGGAGTTGCGAGCTAAGTAAGTGTATACAGAATGTCATGCGATAACTTTCATCAGCATCCCATCTTGCATTGCATTTGCATACTCATCTTATTTGATTTTCTAATTTTCCTTAGCTTGTGCTTGGTTTCAATATACTTTTTTTTGTGTGTGTGTATATATATATATATATATGTTGTTTCTATTTTTGTGTACTTATATATTAGAACTGTTAGTGGAGACGATGGAGCTACTATTTGGGACTTTTCTACTTGCAGGTGACGTGCTCATAATATATTTTACTTATCTTATTTTCTATTTTGCTCAGTTGACCTATGATACCTAATAAGTACAAGTGGACCGTACTCACTCCTTTTGTGACCTTTCGATGCAGATCCTAGTACGAGCATTTTTCATGCCGGTTGACTTTGTATGGAGTTTCCAAATTCTGAGGTACTGGATCACTCCAAAGTTCGGGGCTGATTCAGACCTCATCTATCCCTATTTGCTTTTATTTTTGGTATTTAGAGACAGAAGTGTATTTTCAGTATTTGGATATTGTATTAGATGGTTTTACACGATGATGTCAGATTTTGGGGATGCATAAAATTTCTTTCAACTTTTCATTTTTACTTATGTTTTAGGGCATGTTTTCGTTCTAGAAGTCTCGCCTTGGCGTATGTTATTGTAAATTTTGTGTGTTTCCTTTATCAATTTAGGTGATTTAATTACTTATCAAGGCTAAGCCGCGATAAGTGTCATCATGACTCTTTCTGAATGGTGAGATAACTGAAACAAAATGCACTAGTGAATTTTCTCAACAACAAAAAACCCAGTGTATTCTCATAAAGTGGGATCTGGGGAGGGTAAAATGTACTCAATCCATACTAATGAATTTTCTCAAGAAAAAAATTAAAAATCTCTTTCCTTTTGTAAAGACTATACATATCACCGAAGATATGCATATATCTTACATTTTAAACACAAAAAATTCATTGGTTCATTTTATTGCAGTTTTCATTTTAAACATAAAAAAGTATATATTTTAAAGGAAAATGGGTCAAATTTATCCTTCTACTTTCAAAAATTGGTTAAATATATCTTTCATCATACTTTGAAATAAATTTACCCTCGTTGTCTCACTTTAGGGCTAAATTTACTATTGTTGTCATACTTTGGGTCAAATTTACCCCCACTATTAAGAAATTTTTCACATGTACCCTTCCTTTAACAGGAACGCCCAAATCAACGTTGAACGCCCCATTTTTTGAAACTAAAAATACCCTAATCTAATCCGCCCACCCCACCCGCCTCAAAAAAAAGACATGAACAAATATGCCCCTCCCTTAGTTTTATTGCGAAAAGTTGACCTACAAAATAGAGGGAGGGTTATATTTGTTTGTCTTTTTTGTGGGTCTAGTCGGGTCGGGCAGGTTAGATCAGGGTTTGTTCTCTACTTTTAATAAAGGGGGCATTTAACATTGATTTGGATTTTTTTTGTTAAAGAAAGGGTAACTGTAAAAAGTTTAATAATAACGAGGGTAAATTTGGCTCTAAAGTAGGACAACGAGGATAAATTTAACCTCAAAGTATGACGAAGAATATATTTAGTCAAATTTCTAAAGTAGGAGGATGAATTTGACCTTTTTCCTGTTTTATAACATAAGAGTGTGGGTTATAAGTTAATTGCGATTAATATATTTTGTCATTTTTAATTTTTTTATGAATATATATAAATTAAAATAGATCTCAAGCATAAATTATTTTATGATACATATGGCATGAATCTACAAGTTTATTAAATATTACTTGGCAAAATGATAGTTGACCGGATCTTTATCCCTATCTGAAGGTTGATCAACATACTAATAGGTGAAATTTATGCACTTTTCTCCTGTATGTGTTATAAATTTAGGTAGTACTAATTGAGAGAATTAATTTTGTAGGATACTGATAAATTTCTTTTAGTTTTATAGTCTTTTTTGCTATTACGAATGATCGATACATGCCAGAAGAAGTAATGTTTTTGAAAATGTTCCAAAGTTAAGAACCCGTTTGGCTATAGATATTTTAAGTAGGCTTTGCAGGGAATTTTTGCAAAAAACAAAAAATGTTTCGTCATACAATTGGTAATTATTTGACAAATAATTTAAATTTTGTAAAAACTACAAAAGAAGAAATTACTTTTTGGCCGAATTCTATTATTTGGAAACTTTTAAAAATTTCAATTTTACCCAAAAATTTTATATTTCATAAATGTATACAACCATTTATTAATCTCACTAATGTCTATTGTCAACCAACGTCATTCAGAAGCGGATCTACATTGGGTGGAGGTTCTCAGGAATCCCCACCCTCTATCATAGATCCGATAAACAAATTAAAAAATAAAATATGTAAATAAAATATTATAGATGAGAACCCACAAACAAAAAAAATATTGGCTTGATGGCATGGAATGGATCCTTGAATTGCTTATTTCCTTGAGGAAAAAGATATCGTTTCCACCCCAAACTATACCCGAAAAGTCGAAGTCATACCTAAACTATACTAGTGACCTATTACACACCTAAACTATAAAAAAGTGAAACTATTTACACCCTGTCAGGCTACCACCACTTGCATGTGGTGTAGTGTTTTACACGCGCTGTCACGTCAGCACCACGTCAGTAAAAAATATCATTTTTTATAGTTAAGGTGTGTAATAGGTCACTTATATAGTTTAGGTGTGGATTCGACTTTTCGATTATAGTTTGGGGTGGAAACGATGACTTTTCCCTTAATGTTTTTAGCCGTTTACTTTTGTTATTTAATAGGCTGGGCGCGCCTAAAATAAGTGTAACACACACGCCTTAGAATGGGGGTCGCGGGGAGGTAATAATATCACTTTTTTATAGTTAAGGTGTGTAATAGGTCACTAGTATATTTTAGGTGTGGCTTAGACTTTTCGGGTATAGTTTAGGATGGAAACGATGCCTTTTCCCTTTCCTTGATCATGGGAACCCACAAATTTAAAATTTTAGATCTGTTTCTAACGCCATTAATAAACTTTGTTGTCTGACTCAAACAACATGTAATAGAATTGTTGCATAGCTCTTGTCAAAAATAGTGTAAATAGAAAAATTGAATATTTATTTGTGAGAGAAAAAAATTCAGCAGATCATACGCTAATGTGTGAAATTCTTTATAAGCAGATTGGAGCTTATAATTTATGAGTTTAATTTTTATAATAAATAATATTAATTATAAAATAATAATGTAAAGTTAAGAATAATTTTAATAATTTTTAAAATTTATGAATATAAATTATATTTCTTAACATATTGTAAAACTTTATCCAAATATAACTTACTAAAAATATTTAAAAATCTATAGCAAAGCCTTGGTGACCTATACACGCACCCTCATCATTGTTTTACTTCTCAATCTTTAAAAGCGTAATATTAGCATAGTAACTTCATTTTAACAATCCACGAGAATTCAGTGTACTAGCGCGTCAAGAAGAAGTAATGGTGACTAAGATATTTTAGGAAATGTAAAGATAATATTTTTGAGTAATAACATGTGAATGACAAAGTGGGAAGAGGACACGTGACACTCTGTAGCACATGGACTGCTGCAAACTAAATTCTCTGCAAGTACAGACGATAATAAAGTCCGATTTGTTTCGAAATTTTTCGATTCCGCCATTTCATTTTTTATCCTAGGATTAACTTCTACTTCTGTCTCTTTGTTAACAGAACAAAAAATAATTATTAAATAATTCTTCCAAAAACAGAACGGTTGAATCTTTGCCGACCAACAAGTACTTGCTCACCTCTACCCACTGGGAATTCTCTCTTGAAAAGGTCAAAAAGCATCTTACCTATCTTATGATTTTGAAAAACATTTTTAAGTTTGATCATGTTTTGCGCCGATCTTCAAATACATCAGTATGAGTGTGAAACTAGGATGGAAGAAGGTACAAGATAAACCATGAATCATATAAAATAAATTATAGTAAAAGACATATTATCTTTGAAATTCACATAGATTGTATTAGAAATAAGGCACTACGGAAGAAAAGCTATATATGAAAGATGCAAATTAGTTAGGACTTAACATAACTTGATGAGATCTGATAAGCTTCAATTATTGAGATCTATCTCATGTTTTAATATTTGAGAGGTGCCTATTCAAGAATTAGTACTACAAAGATCGCAATTCACTGCTGCTCCATTCATTTGCATTGCTAATCACCATCCGCCATTATCAACATAACTATTATAACCCGCAACTATCATCCTTATTCACAATTACTATCATTATCAAACACTATATTCAATTGTTATAGCAATTATAGCATTATTTACAATTATCATCGCAAACCATCATTATTACAATAATTATTAATCACTACAACAATCACCACCACATATAACATTAGCCACCGTCACCATTCACAATCATCATAAGCTATTACTATCATCCACCACAATTAGCAATAACCAATACCAACAACCATCGTTAACCATCTACTACTTGTTTTCATTGACATCAACTACTACCCACAACCATCACAGCCAGTACCAATTAGCTGTCATCAACACCAGATACTACTCACAACCATCACAAAAAGCTAACATTATTGAAAATTGATAAACACTACTGGTATCAGAGCCAAGTTCATCCCTGTTTAGGCTTTCGGTCCACACGCTAGTTGGGCCTTAGGTGTGAAGGGTGTGTTGAAGTGGGTGAAAGTCTCACATTGGTTGGGGAATAGACCGACAGTCTGCTTAAATGGACTTGAGTAATCCCTCCTTCATGAGCTAACTTTTGGTTTTGAGTTAGGCTCAGTTGTCATATCTTTACTTTGTTGATCAAGGAGATTTTAATGATCGGCAAATATGTGAAGCACGTGCAGGGAACAGGTTACTATGACATGTTCCTATCTTGCACAGTCAACTACGATTAGGAGAAGGTAAAGTAAATAGAGTCCCAAATGGTCAAGGCATTGAAGAAAGTAGATGGAGCGTGCTGAATTCAAGAGTCCAGCTTGTATGAATTTTCCTTTCATAGAAGGTCGACACATCAACTCCAATAAGGAATGGGATTCCTTACAAAAAGAGAGGCAACAACACGATAAATAGATATAGGGTTTCATACAGAATCCTACCCACTTATATAGAGTGCTACAAGCAGAACTTATTTAACTAACATAGATTTCATAGTTGAGAGAGTTCTGACTGAAGATCCATGTGCAACCAATACAAGGAACAAGACTGAAGAACTTGTTGTTCTATAGGCTTATGTTAGACAGTTCTTAAGTTAAGTTGATTGTATTATTTTCTAAGTTGTAATCTTCTGGTTTCATAGTTTAGAGTATACATCAAGTTGAGGGCAACTCAAATTCGAGTTCAACAGTCAAGGGTGATTATTAAAGTTGTAGGAATTAGTGTTTAGTTCCTAGGATTGTAAGCTCTGCAATCTAAACTATTTTAAGACTCGCTATTTAGTGGAGTTTGGGTTAAGTCTTACAGGAGTGCAAGTCGTGGTATCTTACACTTTGTGAGAGAGGATTTTCCATAATAATTTATGTGGTGTTACTTTACTTGATTTACTTTACACAATTAAAGTTCACAACAAAAGGATAGATCGGATAACCTGTTCCTTAAGTAAATTTAGAGGGTTAGTACTCTAATAATTCTTATCAGAGCAGGTTATCTTAAGTAGAGTCTAATAACTCAATATAAGATCACTATGAATTCTACACCTCCTCTAGGACACGGTGAAGGACAATACATCAATAAACCACCACGATTTAATGGATAATACTACTTATGGTGAAGAGAAAGAATGAAGGATTTCCTTTAAGGAGAGGACTATGAGGTCTGGACCAGAGTTACTGATGGTCAAGAGTTTCTATGACAAAGATGTTGAAAGCAAGGACATTGTCAAATCCAAAGGTCAATATGATAAAGTTGATTACAAGATGCTTGGTAAAACGACAAAGCCAAATGCATCTTGTATGTAGACTTGAACCCGATGAGTTCAAGTGCAAGAGCTACACTATAGTAAAGAAGAGTTAAGATACGTTGGTTAATGATTATGAAGGAACTACTCAAGTAAGAAAGTTCAAAATCGTTATATTATGTACTGAATATCAGGCCTTCAAGATAAAGAATGTTGAGCCACTTTAGGATATGATTACTAGATTCACAAGTGCTGTGAATAAACTGATATCCTCAGTTAAATTACACACTAAAAAGTAACAGGTAGACAAAGTACTTAGGACTCCACCTAAGTCTCAGGAAATTAAGGTCACTAAAATCAGAGAAAAAATTCATTTGACAACATAACTTTGGATGAATTAGTAAAAAATCTGAATTTGAAGACCTATAAGATAAATATAGATGGTTTCATGAAGGGAGAAGAAAGTAGGGACAAGACAGAGCTCCCAAAGTAAGTGAGAGTGATGAATCTGATCTAGATGATGAAAAAATGACCTTGATCAACAAAAACCTTAAAAAGTCTTTAAGAAAGGTGAAAACTTTGTGAAAAAATCACCAACAAGCAAAGAAAAGAGCGTAGAAATAGGATAAACTAGTGGTTCCTTCAAGTAAGAAAAAAATTAACCATCAAATCAAAGATTGTCCTATGTGGAAACTTGAATGGAGAAATAGAAAATTAAAAAGGAATAAAAGAAAAGGGAGCAGGCAATTAGAATAAAGGAAAAAAAAATTTGGTAAGGCAATGTATATTGCTTGGGGAATATGTTTAGATGATTCAAATAGAGATGATACAGAAGATGCCGCCTTAATATCCATAAAGGACTAAGAATCAGACAATGAAAAGAAAAATGTAAAATTTCTTGACCTTAAATACAAGTTAAAATTATTTTCTAAGAAAAATTATCTTTTCTCTTGATAACTCTTATTGACAACATTGAGGATTTGAATTAAATAAATAGATTAGTGGTTGGCCTCCTTAACTATTTTGAAATATGATTACATTGATCTTGAAAATCTAAAAATTCAACTGGTAAAATAAAATCATTCTTTAAAAAAACAAGTTCAACAACTTGATTCATCTACTCTATCTTTGTAATCTAAAATTTTGAAATTGTGTTACTGGAAAGAGAAAAGTACAGATCAGTAATAAACAAATTAAATATGAATAGGATCTGAAAGAATCAAAGAAGAGTTGTATTCTGTAATGGAAAATTCTAGTAGAATAAATCTTGAATTGGTTAAAACCAAGTATGAGCTTGAAAGAGCAAACAAATGGATTTAGTCTTCAATGATTGTAACTCAACTTAGTGATAGAACACATAGTGTCAAGGCTAGAATAAGATATGTTAAAGAAGCTCAAAAGAGTAACTCTAATCTATGCACACATTGTGGCATCACTGGCCACACAAAGGTAGCTTGTCTAGTAGCTATAAGTTAGATAAATAAGAATATCAAAGTTTCCTTAAAAAAAAAACTAATCATGTTAAGAAAAATGAATCACTTCAAAAGAACAAGGCAGGAGAAAAAATCTTCTAATTTTTTCCCAAAATAGATGAATAAAGATCTAGTTCATATTTTAATCAAAGGAAAGGACTCAATCTTATCTAGGTTCCTAAGTCTAATCTCTAAATTTTATAGGTAAAGTGGGAGAAAGCAATCAAAATTAATGCATGGATAGTGTTAGCTCAAGATACATGACTGGGGATAAAAAAAGTTTCTCTCACTTGCTAAAGAAAAAGGTGGATAGTGGCCATTGGAGAGGGATAGAAGGGAGAAATCAGAGAGGTTAATAAAATAGGCAGGTCTAAAGAGCACTCAAATTAAAAGATGTACCATGTTGAAGGGATGAATCACAATCTGTTTGGCATATCACAACTCTGTGATAAAGAAAATAAAATTTCAAGATGATGATAAACTATCAAGGATTTCTAATCCAACTATACAAGAATAGGTCAAGCAAATGTAGAATCTACTAATGACAAAATAATAAACTAGATTAATCATCTTTAGCTGATCAGATTGCTAAAATTGTGACTCAATCACCTGAAATGGTTGATCAATCTGAAGAAGCATAGAACTTAGTTCTCAGAGGGTATAAGCACCAAATCACATCTAATTGAGAATATTCTCACTATCTAATATCAGGTATAACTACTAAATATAGATTAAAGAAACTATATGCCTTCAATATTTTTAGTCCATCGTTAAGCCTATAAAAGTCAATAAAGCATTGATAGATAAGGATTGCATAATTGTCATGTAGGAAGAACATAACCAGTTTGAGAGGAATAAAGTATGGCACTTGAAATCCAGACCAAATAATAAAACTGTCAATGGAACTAAGTAGGTGTTCAGAAACAAGTAGGATAAAATGGTATAGTTACAATGAATAAAGTAAGGTTAGTGATTCAAAGATATAATAAGAAAGAAGGGATAAACTATAATTAGACATTTGTTATAGTGTCTAGATTGAAGGAAATCAGACTTCTCATAGCATTTGTTGCTTACATGAAATTCACACTGTATCAGATAGTATGAAGAGTACATTCTTAAATAGGTTATTTAAGAAAGATATGTTTGTTAAACAACCTCCATGATTTGAAAGCATTGATTTTCCTGACCATGTATATAAACTTGACAAAGCCCGCTATGGACTTAAATAATAACCAAGAGCATGGTATAAAAGACTATCAAAGTTTCTTCTCAGCCATGATTATACAAGAGGTAAAACTAATAACATCCTATTTCTTGAAAACAAAGGGAAGGAATCTATTGATTATACAAATATATATAGATAATATCATTTTCAAAGCCACTAGCAAAGTACTCACCAAAGAGTTTGTTGAACTGATGAACACTGAATTTAAGATGACCATAATAGAGAACCTAAACTTCTTTCTTGGTCTCCAAATTAAAAAAACTTCTTCACAAATAATGATTCATCAATAAAAGTACATGAAGGAGCTTCAAAAGATGTTCAAGATGGAAAATGCAAAGTTCATAGATACTCTCATTACTACAACAACAAAGTTGGGTCTAGAAGGAACAGGTACAGTAGTGGAGCAAAAGTTATATAGAGGGATAATTGGTCCTCTTTTATACCTTATAGATCATAGTCTTGATATTGTATTCAGAGTAGGATTATGTGCTGGATTTCAGTCAAATCCTAAGATACCTCATTTGAAGACAGTCACGAGAATCCTAAGGTACATGAAAAAAAAAAACTAACTTAGGGTTGTGGTACCTAAGAGGTATCAACTTTGAGCTTGTGGGTTATGTAGATGTTAACTATGCATGTTACTTGGTGGGATAAAAGGGCACTATAGTAATGGTACACTTCTTGAGATCATGTTTGATTTATTTGGAAAAAAAAAGCAAAATTTTATGGCTTTGTCAACTGTTGAGGTTGAATATATTGCAACTGCCTCATGTAGTGCACAATTTCTCTGGATAAAACAAGAACTCAAATATTTTGGGTTGAATATTGAGTATGTTCAAATATTCCATGACAACACAAGTGGCATCAAATTGTCAGAAATCTAGTTCGACATAAAAGGACCAAACACATTGACATTAGACACTACTTTTTGAGGGATAATATGAAAAAAGAGTTGATATTTATAAACTTTTGTGACATAGATAAGCATATTGTTGATATTTTTACTAAGATACTAGTAAGGGATCGCTTAAAAGGAACAAGCTAGAACTGGGAATGATTAAATCACCCCCAAATGACTGGCTAATTAGCACCATATATTTTGCACTTTACTTTTGATCTTATACTCAGTCTTGTAAATTTAGTTGTATGTCCCTAAGTCACTTTTAAGTTTGAGCTACCCGTGCACTATAACAAAGTATTTGCCTATGTCAAAGGTAGCTTAATGTTATTAAACTAAAATTCAGCATTCTCCACAATCAAGGTATATACATCACTTTTTGTATGACTAAAATTAAATTCAAAGCACTTGAATTTGTCCCTTCCAACTATCCCAAAATTAGTCATATCTCTCCTATAACTCTATAACCACTAATTTTCTCCAAAAAAAAAAAGACCAAACAATTATGACTCTATTTGATAAGTCTACCAACTGTCAAATCAATTCTTCTTTCAAGGGAAAAGTTTTCCACTTAAATAATTTTTATGAGTTTCAAATGGCTACTTTTGTAAAAGTACTATTTAAAGCCTATCTGTTCTCCGTCTCTTCGCTCAAACTTCACTATCTTCTTCCACAAAATCCCCGAACATAAAATTCTCTTGATCTTCTCTCTTTCCGAATTCAAAAACCATAGATTCAAATTATCTGCCTCTCCAAGATCTTCAAAAGATGATCTCCCACCCATTCATCTCTCTACTAATCTCGTCATGGTTATCTATGAGGATCAGGTCCATCATGTTTGATTACCCATGGTTAGGGATGAACATGGTATGGTATATATAGAATTATCATACCAAATTAAAAATTTTAATATTGTGGTTTTGGTATTACATTTTTATGTATGATATATGGCATACATTTTTTTTTATATATTTGTTATTTGGTATTTATAAATGACATGCCAAAATATGAAATACCATACTGAAGTATCTAGTTGCATAAATAACTTAAATATTATTAAAATATTAATAAATATACAACGTAGTATTAGTATAATACTAAGTATTTTGATGTTGGAATGTTTGCTACTAATCTTGATTAAAATGTCTTTTATTATGTACCTAACTAACCAAAAAGATGTTTGTACTTCATTTTGAATATATTTTTCTTACATGTGTAATCTGTCAATACTATACAATTAAGACATATTTTTAAAAAGTCGAAGTCATAATACTTAAATATACAAGTATATATTATTAAAGTTGAAGAACATATGATTACAGATTATCATACCTCAAACTATCGAACAATATCAAATTAATATAGTATGATAATGATAAAGTATTTTAAAATTTAAATATCAAAATTACCTACCAAATTTTTAAATATTGTACCATATCATACCATGTCTAACCCTACCTATAATCATTCTCATCGATAGTCTTGTTATTTCTTACTTTGGTGACTCATTGATTTTGCTAATGATGTTACTAGTATTAATGATTCCTCTACCTTGGTAATTTTAGGAGTTAATAGTCGATCCGTTGCAACACAATGGTATATATGAATGACTATTAACCTTCATCTAATAACTTGATACTCAGAAGGTGATAGTTAAATGGGACCAGGGTAAGGGCTAGCAACACAATACTTTGAGACTCAATAGGTAAAGGATGAAATCTTTCTACTCGTCCAACAGATTATATGAGGTTCATAACTTATTAGTTCTACATGCAGGGTATTGAGTTGGTTCAACAATGCACATAAACCTACGGAGTTGATATGCCAGGGGGAACACAATCCTAGTGTTCACCCATAACTGATTTCACCCAGAGTTAATATTGTTACTTACTCAAGATTACTAGGATTGTATTCCCCCTGGCATATCAACTCCGCTGTAGACTATAACTGCTGATAACTGCAAACCACGTGTTCCCTTGGGTTTCCACCCCAACTTTAGTTGGGTTACTATATTTGATCGAGATCACTTCATCTTTCAATAGGAGGAGTATTTTGAGCGTTATCAAATTTTGGTACCGTTGTCGGGGAACATGGTGTTGATTTATGGATTGAAGTTGTAATTATTTTTACGTTTTTATTTTTATTCTTAGTTGGGCATACACCGGTGTATGTCTAGCACATGGAGTAGAGGCAATCCCTTACTCCCACTAATTTTAGAGAAAACCCTACAATCACATAGTAGGATGTCAGAAGCATCTAGGGACAATCTCCCTGAAGACAGAGTTTGGGATGTTATTGAGAGACAGATAGTAGATCGTCGAGCAATACTCGGTGGAGATCAGAACAGAACTCGACCTCCAGGATTCCAGCATGTCATTTTGTTTAGCCGTATGTTGATGATGAAGAAGATTTGGCATACGATGAGCCGGCTGATATAAGAGGCATTATTCCTCTTTCCTTATCTCCTGATGTGAAGTTTAATATCTTTAGCTCTATAATTTAGCTCTTATAATTAAAGACTATGTTTGCGAGGTTATACCGACAGATGTCGCAAACATACACTTGGTAAATTTCAGTGAAATATGTAGTTCATACACCATACCAGGGGTAGATCAGGAGGTACTGGGACTAAGGCTCTTTCCTTTCTCGCTTATGGGAAAAACATCATTATGGCTTGGGAAACTGCCGAGAGGATCTATTACTATATAGAAGGAGCTACTGCAGACAATTCTTAAACTGGTTCTTTCCTCCATCTAGGGTATTGTAGCTCAAGGATGAGATTTATAATTTCAGGTAGCAGAACTCAGAGTCTATGTATGATGCATGGTTCTGATTTAATGAGAGACTGAGTACGGTACCCAACCACCAGATATTAGGGATAGACATGTCATAAATATTCTATAGATCCCTGGCTACTAATTCAAGAGCAATGGCAGACTCTATTTGCATAGGAGTCTCTATGAGATTACGATAAAAGATAGCTTCGGGTATTATGGATCACATCTCATTAACTAACTGTGGATGACAAATCGTGGGTAGGGAAAAGTTCTGATATGTGTGACATTGGAGTTTCCAGTACACAGAGAGTATCTGAGGATGTTGTAGCCTAGGATATTTCATTATTACAGAAAGCTATTGGTGAACTGGTCAAGCAATTTGCAACTATCAATTCTTTAAAAGTGTATGGATTAGGAGTGTCTAAGGAGGCAAAGACTGAGGAGCATCAGTTGTAGGTTTCCAAGACAAATGGCAAGGAAATCAAGTTTAAAACTATCATGATAAGAGAAATAAGCACATTCCATATGGCCATCTAGAGGCAGTGTCTGGAATAGAAGAGATGTTGATCATGTTGATAAAGGATCAAGAGAGACGGGCGGCTTTCTTGAATGAACTTAAAGCTAAAATTTCCAAATTAGCCTAAAAGGTTGAGTCATATGAAACTGCTATCAAGTAGGTTGAGCTGCAATATGGGCAAATCTCTATCACTTTTGTAGAGAGATAGTCAGTGGTAACACCTGGTGATAATGTGCAGAGCCCTCAAACATTTGTTCACTGCATAGCTATTGATACTTAGGATGACTCTTTACCCAAAAATTACTATTTGCCTATTAGGTATGAGAAAAAAAAGAAGGACAATGACGCTGAAAAACCACATGATGTAGGGTTTGAGAATCTGAGCTGTACGAATGATAATTTTGACAGTGATGCTAATGATAACTAGATTGGCAAAGAGCTCCAGAACATATCCAATGAATTTGGCTCAAGTTTTCATACAACTTTAGTTGAAAAGAAAGGAAATCCAGGTTCAGTCAACACCCCATGTTCGTTTGGACCGTATGAGATTAGTCAGGCCCTATGTGATACTGGAGCAAGATTAAATGTTATGACACTGGTGATATAAAAGGTCCTGGGTTAGGCGAACTACAACCTACCTCAGCAAGGATTTTGATGGAAGATTCATCAGTAAAAGATCTAGTAGGTATCGTGCATAACGTGGAAGTCAAAGTAGAATCATTCACTTATTCGATAGATTTTATGATTCTCGATTGCAAAGTGGATATCCATTCTCTAATCATATTGGGTAGACCCTTCCTAGATACTGACCTGGTAGTGATTAGCATCGACTTGGAATAGATCACCTTTAAGTGGAACAACAAGTAAATTATTTTGAATATATGCATGATAGTACCACAATAAGATGAGATACGAGTTGAGGCACTAATTGATATGGTGGATGATGATATAATCACAGTTGATGTGTCTATTGAGAAAAGATTAGGGGTAGAAGACTTATCTACAGGAATCATAAACTTTGAGGACGATGGAATAGTAGACTATGATGAGATGGTTCATGCTCTACATGGCATGGGCTCTTATAAGTATCCCTTTAAGAAGCTTGATCTTGACTTGAATAATAGAACCACACCTCCTGCGAGACCATCAATTGAAGAACCACCGGTATTGGAATTGAAGATCCTCTCGCCTGACTTGTAGTATGCATTCTTGGGGACCAATAATACCTTACCAGTGATCATTGCAGCAGATTTGGCAAATTCGCAGGAGGAGGCTTTGATATTGGTATGACAAAATTTTAAGAAAGTTATTGCATGGACCATTTCTAACATTGTGGGGATCCCACCAGGTATATGAAAACATAAAATATAGCTTGAGCCAGATATCATTCCCAGTGTTGAGCATCAGATACAACTAAACCTTCATATGTAAGAAGTGGTAGAGAAGGAGATAATTAAATAGTTAGACGCTGGGTGGTTTTCCCTATTGCAGATAGTATGTGGGTTAGACCGGTTCAATGCATACTAAAGAAAGGGGGATCACAGTGGTTCCGAATGAAAAGAATGAGTTGGTATCAATGAGGCCAGTGACTGGATGAAGAGTATGCATGGATTACAGAAAGTTGAACAAATAGACTCAAAAAGACCACTTTCCAATGCCATTCATGGATCAAATGTTGGATAAACTTGCCGGCAGGTGTTGGTATTATTTTCTTTATGGGTACTGGGGATACAATCAAATCATGATTTCTCTAGAGGACCAAGAAAAGACTATCTTTACTTGACCTTATGGGACCTTCACATTTAAAAGGATGTCGTTTAGACTTTGCAATGCACCTGCCACTTTTCAGAGATGTATGATGTCTATATTTTCTGACATGGTGGAAGATATGATCGAGGTATTCATAGATGACTTCTCGGTAGTCAGATATTGTCTTGACGATTTCCTAGCACATCTATCCAGTACACTGCAAAGATGTGAAAAGTGCAATCTGGTGTTAAATTGGAAAAAATGTTACTTCATAGTGAGAGAAGTCATAGTGCTAGGGCACAAGATCACCAAGTATGGAATTGAGGTGGATAAATCAAATATAGAGGTGATCGAGAAATTTCCACCGCCGATATCAGTCAGAGATATACAAAGATTCTTGGGTCACTCAGGTTTCTATAGAAAATTCATCAAGGACTTCTCTAAAATTGCAACCCTACTATGCAAACTTTTAGAGAAGGAGGTAAATTTCGTGTTTAATGATGAGTGCCTCAAGGATTTCAAATGCCTAAAAGAGCTATTGATTTTGGCGCTTATTATTGTGTCACCAGACTGGTCTTTACCTTTTGAGGTGATGTCCGAAACAAGCAGAGTGGCATTGCGTGTTGTCCTAGGCCAAAGAAGAAAGAAGATCTTGCATCCCATTTATTATGCAAGCAAAGCCTTAAACCCCGAATAGAAAATTATATTGTTACATAGCAAGAGTTACTTGTGGTGATGTTTGCTTTTGAGAAGTTTTAGTCCTACTTGATTGGGACCAAGGTGATAGTTCATACTTACCATGCATCATTGAGGTACTTGATGCCGAAGAAAGATTCAAAACATCGACTGATTCATTAGGTACTCTTATTATAATAGTTTGATTTTGAAGTCAAAGATCGAAAAGGGAAAGAGAATCAAGTCGTGGATAACTAATCCAGACTTGAAAAAAAGACAAGTCAGAAACTAGGGAATGATCTTGAGGTAGATGATTATTTTCTAGATGAGCATGTGCTATTAGCATCGCATGATCAGATTCCCTGATTTACTAATTTTTCCAACTACTTGGCAAATAATCTCATTCTAGAAGATTTATCCTTCCAGCAGCAATGGAGATTTATGCATGAGGTAAGGAAATTCTTCTAGGATGAGCCATATCTATTCAGGGTTTGTGCCGATTGAGTGATTCAGAGATGTATACCAGAGGTGGAGATGATTATCATTCTAGAGGCTTGTCATTTACCACTAGTTAGGGGTCATCATAGTGGTACATAGACAACACATAAGACTCTACAATGTAGGTTCTATTAGCCTATAGTTTACAAGTATGTTCATGATTTTTCATAAGCCTGTGACCAATGCCAATGTCAAGGCAATATTTCACAATTCCATAACTTTCTATAACACCTATCTTAGAGTTGGAGTTATTTGATGTGTGAGGAGTAGATTTCTGCAATAGTCTGATCATTTCTTAAGCCTAAATCTATCTTTTGAGTGGATAGGGGTGGCTTCCAAAGTGATTGATATTTATATTTTATTTTATTTTTCTAATTTCTAATCTTTGTCATGTAGAGCGTTGAATAAGCTTTCCATCGATACCAATTTCATCGAAATCCGACATCGGACGAGAAAGTTATGGCCGTTTTACTAAGCGATGTCAGAATCGCCCAAGCTTGATGGTAGACCTGAAGGACCGCCAAGTCCTTGGTGGACCGTCAATAGTCCCGTTAAGCTAAGTAATTAACCCCTTTTTCTGGCCATCGTGCGACGGCCAAAATGGTGAGCCACCAAAAATTTGACGGACCGTCAAGTCGAGGAAGAATGTACCATTTCTGGCCCCCGAGTGACGAACGATCAGGTGGACCATCAGTTTCCTGATGGATCATCACTTCAACCATCACGTCGAGGTAGAATGTCCCAGTTTTGGCACTCGAGTGACGAACGATCTAATGGACCGTCAGTTTCTCTGACAACTGTCAGTTCAACCGTCACAGACTCCGATCAACAATTTTTAACTCTTTTTAAAAGGGCATTTTGGTCTTTTCTACCCATTTTGGTTATATATATATATATATCCAAGTGGAGGAGAGAAGATCAATTTTCTCTCATTTCTCCTCCAAAATTCTCTAGAAACTAGGGTTTCTTCTAAAATCCTAAATCAAATCATCTCCAAGAAATTCATGAATCTTCCAAAGATTTCACCAAGTTTCTCAAGAGTTAAGTTCTCCAAGCCAAAGACATCAAGAAACTTAGCTCAAAAGTGTAAAGAAGAGTTTCCAATCAAGTTTGTTCATCTTAAAAATCATAATCCAAAGGTATGTGAGGTTTTGAACAAAAGCAATTTTTTTGTTCTTGTGCTTAAAGCTTTGATTTTTATTATGAATTTATATGATTTTGCAAGTGGTTTTATACCCAAATTACTTCATCATGAGATTATGAGAATATAAATTGTTCAAGCTTTGTTATACATGATTATTTTACAATTTCCAAGTTATGACTTGATATTTAATATTGTGAATTTCATGTTTCTATCATGAGTTGGTATTTCAAGTGCTTTCAAGATATGTGTCAAGATTTAAGCTTTCTTATTACAAATTGGATTATAGAGTATATTGATTCATGAGAATTGAGTTGTTACAATGAGTCTTGATATTTCCTCAAAGTTATTGATGTTGCCATGACTTAATGAACTAATGCCTTTTGATATTGAGAAAGATTGATTTGATTTGAGTCGAGTTAGGAATGCACAAATTGATTATGATTTGATAAATGAGAAACAGATTTGATTTGGTCTTCATGATAGACCCTTGTGATGTTTGTGGTGGATTTCCTAACGCATTCTGAGCTTGTGTCTGGGAGTAGTATTTAGAACCGAGCGGGAAATATGGTATTTCCCCCGAAACTACGTGCCACCATAGGATTGATATTGATAATTGTGGGCCGGAGGCCGAGTATGAGATTGTGATCACTAAATTTAGGTTGTACTCCCTGGCAAGAGTACGACGCTCCTGCCAATGTAGGGTTCTCTCCTTAGGAGGGTAAAACGTTGGACTCCATGTAGCTCACATGGTTTATGTCGGTTATAAGAACCTCTTATGTCCATAAGAGTTGAGTTTCTTGAATTACAGAGTCACTCCGAGTCTTGAGTTGAAGTGTTGAGTTGTTTATGATGATTTATGAGGTTTCTTTTATCATATGATTTATTTACGATGAGATCTTGAAAAGTATGTTTCAATCTAACTCAAGCCAAGTGAGCCATCATTGTACATATGCGTATTTTTAAGAAATTAATGATGATATTTATATTGTTACATGCACCCCGACATACTCAGTGCATTCCAAAGTGCTGACCCACATATTTTTCTATGGGCTACATTTTCTCATAATGTAGGTTCAGGTACTCAGCCGCGTTAGCGATATTCGGGTGCCTCTTTTCGTCTGATCAGTGGTGACTCCTCATGGTTCGAGGACCGTGTTTATATTTTATGATACCGTTTTGTTGTTATGGCTTTCAGCACTATTTGAGTCAGTTGGGGGTTTGTCCCAATGTCTCCTTGATTTTGATGTATAGAGGCTTTGTCAGACTAAAGGGTTGGTATGTACAAAATTTCAATATTTTGGATTCTACAGGCTAGTTTCTTATCTTATTCCAGTATGTTTATGATATGTTATTCTCTCTTATATTAGCACGACTATTATCAAAGTAAGTTCTAGAAGTGATGACAGGTTTAGAGGGTTAGCTTGAGGCCGCGTGTGGCCTTAAGCACCGTATGACGTCTCAAGATGGGATCTTGGGGCATTACAATTTCATGGGTACGTTTGTGAGCTCCTATGGTATGAGATATATTTTGGTAGCCTTTGACTATGTATCAAAATAGGTGGAGGCAATTGCACTTCTGGACAACGAAGGCAGAAGTGTCACTATTTTTCTAAAGAGAAACACCTTCTCCGGATTTGGTACCCCACGGGTAATTATTAGAGATGATGGTTCTTACTTCCTACTTGATAGATATGGTATGGGCATAGGGTGAAAACACCCTACTATCCACAGACTAGCGGGCAAGTGGAAGTCTCTAACAAAGAAATAAAGTCCATATTGGAGAAGACTATGAATGCCAATAGGATTGACTGGTCTAGAAAGCTAAATGATGCATTATGGGCCTATTGTATAGCTTTTAAAACTCCCATAGATGCGTGTTCATATCATCTTATTTATGGAAAAACATGTCACTTACCGATTGAGCTGGAGCTTAAAATACTTTGGGCATTGAAGAGGCTAAATTTTGAATGGTGTGAGGCAGCAAATTTGAGGCTGAGCAAGGTAAATGAGTTGGATGAATTTTGTCTCTGGTCTTATGAGAGTTCATCCATATACAAGGAGAGAATAAAGTTGTACCATAACATGAAGATAGCAAAGCGAATATTCAAACTCGGTGATTTGGTCTTGTTGTATAATTCAAAGCTATAATTATTTCCTAGCAAGATGAGGTCACGATGGACTGGACCATTCACTGTGGTTAAGGTGCTCCCATAGGGTGCTATTGAGGTAAAGTGTGATGGTAATGCTCCATTTAAAGTAAATGGGAAGCATGTGAAACCTTACATGGGAAACTTGGAAGAAGTTAAAGTTTTTGAAGAGACGTACCTTGACGAAGTATGAGTAGTCAAGGGAGCTGAGTCGTGCTGCAATAGTAAATCAAGCACTTCTGGTGAGACAACCCAAGGTATTGTGTTGTTTGTATTCGTATTGCGTGTTTGACTTCGGATCTTTGTACTTACGATACTGTAGTATGTTCCTAACTCTCTTGTTTTTGTTTAAAGCATTAGGGATAATGCATAATTTTTAGTTGGAAGTGGAACGACTTGTGGGTCTTGATGTCTTCTCAAGGTTTTTGTCGTCGTGCCTCATTTCCCCAGAGTTTGTTCTTAGTAGAGCCAACATGTTTAGGCATATTATGTTTTTTTTTCTTAATGTTATATGTAATTAGGAGATTTTGAGTATTTAGGCCAGTAGTCAGATTTTGACTGATTTTTTGATGACCCTTCAAATTTTAAGTTTTAGAACTATGTGTTGATGTACCTATGTGTGAACTTTATGGATCTTGTTACGGCATTAGTACTAGGGACATGATAACCATTTGTTAACAATTGCATGAACTTAATAAATGGTAGTTGGTGATATTGATTTTTTGCTATGTGAGTGTGAGATTCTTCCTAGTTCCCTTTGTGCATTAAATTCAGAACTTGCCTGGTTAGTCTTACCTAGGTTGAAGGATAGTCGGCTAGAAAAGGATCATAGGCCATTTTTTATTTTGGTTCTATTTTAGCTTAAATGACCTTCCATGTGTGAATTATATCCCTTGATCCCTATTTTGATCCTTATAGCCTATTTTTATTGTTATACCTCTCACCTTCCTATTTGTGCTACAATTTACCTATTTTAGCCATGTTTCTCCTTGGACAGTATGCACCTCAACAAGGGCAAAAAGCCTAAGTTGAGAGTGGCTATCATAGGCGTGCATAGTGTAAAATGGTTATGAAGAAGGGTAATATAAGAGAAAAAGTTAGTAAGGTTGGGTGTGGTAGAACAAAAAAAAGAAAAAAAGAAAATAGTGAAAAAGAAAAAAATAAAAGACCACACCCAACCTGAATGTGCAATAAAAGAATAAAAAGGTGAAATAAGGGTGGAATAAAAAGAGAATTGTCTAGTAAGTGAGACCCCAAAATTAGTTTAGTACCAAGGAGGTTTAGTCACTTTAAATGTCCATATTTATCACACCAGCCCCCAAGCCTACATTAAAAGATGAGTAAAGTCCTATAGTGATCCTAACTTGACTATCTGAAAAAATAAGGACAAACCTATGGTATTTGACATGCATTGGTTGGAACTTCTTTGTTGAGTGTGAGTGTCTCTTGATCGTCCCTGCATTGACATGCATTATTTCATATGAGTGACTGGGATATTTTTGTAGTGAGGGTATTTGAGTCATATTGCTAGCTATTTGCTTGTTTTAGGTAGTGTAACTGGTATATATAAGTGGTTATCTGTTGCTAATTGTCATACCTTGATCCCATTGTGTCATACTATTGAGCTTCATGTTAAACACAATTGGTTTTGAAAAGAGATGTAGGATGGGATGTTATGATTTAAACTTAATGTAATGACTGACTGCCTTGAATATCTTAGATTCTCTTAGTTAAGCGTCATTTTTGTTTTGTTGTGTTTTCATTGCCTGAGGACATGCGAACATTCTAAGTTGAGGGTATTGATGTAATATAGAAATATAGCACTTTCGATGCTTAAAATGATGAAAATATGCAAGTTTCTATGGCCTTTTTGTTAGATATGATTTGTTTTGGGTATGTTTTGCAGAAAACCATGATTTGGATAATAAGTTCATGAAAATGGTGAAAAGGGTATTTTTGGCCACTTTTGGAGCAATTATGGATGATTTGGATGCTTTGTGGCTTGATAGTGATCAATACATGTTCGAGAATCAAAGAAGAGCTGAATAACTGACTCCCGGCACCTACTAAGTTGACTCATGGACCGCGGGTAGGACCTACAGAATGTAGCAACACAAAATAGGTACCAGAAGTCCAAAATCCTAAGAGCTAACTTGCAGGATAATTTCCATCCGATACCTGCAGTTGATACCCACGATCGGAGCAGACCACAGGTACAACCCGCGGCCAAAACCAAACGCGAGTACGGTAAGCGGGTAGCCACCGATCCTAATTTCTCCTATTTCGTTTGGGCTTAGTTTTTAGGGTTTTCTCTTGTACTATAAATACCCTTTATGTACTTTTTAGTAGAGGTTCAACACTTTTAATACTTAGAAACATATTTTGATTTCAAGATCCATCTTTGATCTTGGGATTTCATTGTATTGACTTTGATTGATTCTTCAGTTTACGGTTGTGGGTTTTCTTTCATCTTATCATTGTGATTTCATCTTTACTTTCTAACATGAATGTTATTTATTTCTTCATAATTATGAGCGGCTAAAACCTGTAGCTAGGGTTGTGGAAACCCTGGCAAAATGATGAAATAGGGAAAGTGTGATTGTTGACGGAAAACCAATACCCGTGGCATGCATTGCTTTATCTTCATTATAAAGTTGTCTTAGCAATTTCAAACATTAGGATCCCGTCTAGATATTACTACTTGCTCTACCAAAGGGATAGTAACTAGGAAAAGATTAAGACAACTATAATTTGGGATAGTATATGCAAATGACTATTAGCCTTCATCTAATAACTTGAGACTCAAAAGGTGATAGTTAACTGGGAACAGGGTAAGGGTTAGGAATGCAACACTCTAAGACTCAATATTTAAAAGGTAAAGTCTTCCTACTTGTCAAAAAGACTGTAGGAGGCACATAACTTATCGGTTCTGCATGCAGGGTATTGATTTAGTTCAACAACATACATAAAACTACGAAGTTTAGATGCCAGGGGAACACAATCCTAGTGTTCCCCCATAATTGATTTCAACCAGAGTTAATATTTTTACTTGCTTGATATTACTACAGAAAAATCCCCCCATTTACTTTCCAGTACTGCCTGTAGACTACAACTGCTGATAACTGTAAACCATGTGTTTCCTTAGGATTTGACTCCAACCTTAGTTGGGTTACTATATTTGACCATGATTGCTTCATATTTTAATGGCAGGAGTATTTTAAGCATTATCATAGTGTTGGAAGTTTCTGTGGTTAGTACTTGAGGAAAATTTGTTGCCACTGTGAGTGTGGTAAATGAGGGAGTTCAGGAAGATGCACCTCATGAGGAGAAACTTCTATAGGACCCTATAGATGAACTTGATTCACTTGTTAGGCTCGACTTGGGTACATCTAGTAAAGGGTAATCAATGAGGGGCCTATCAATTGAACCTAGTTTTTTTATTGGGCTCCAGTTAGCTCAGGATTTAGAATTATTGTCTGAGGTTTCTATATGTGGGGTTGATGGAGATTCTCTTTCATCAAAAAAATATAATTGCTCCTTGTTAAATAAACTATAGAAGACAATTTTCCTATTGCTAATCTAGTCTCTGCTATGTTTCATTCATGGCTAATAAAGGCTATGGGGAAACTAGTCAAAATCCCTGTCGATGTATCCATGAATAACCCTCCTCCTTCTCTTTCTCAAGTTATTATAGTTAGGATGACTAGGATTATAGAGAGGTCACTAGAGGATAGTTTAATCTACAAGTCTACCAAGAAACCTCATCCTAACAACTCCTCATTTATTCTTCCTACTAATCCTATTAAAATCATGGATGAAGAAGTTGAGGCCTTTAAAAAAAAGGAAGGGAAAAGTTGTGATGCCCTCCACTAGGTATATAATATAGGTCAAGCAATATATTTCTCAGTAGGAGTCTGTCAAGTCTAAATAGATGGATTAACCCACTGATGATCAAACTGATATTAAGAAGGAGCCTTTCTATGAATTCATAGAAGATAAAGACACTGATGATGCACCTCCTCGTGGTGATATTTAGAATGAGACTGATAATTATGAGGACATTAAGAAAATCCTGGATGCTAGGACTATTAGGATTATGAATGATGGGCAATCATAATAGTGAGAGACAGGGTCATTACTGGTTTTGGAGGCTTAGTTATGGGTAGCAGGGTTAGTCAAACGTGTTCTTTTAAAGTGATACTCGATGAAAAATGGGTAAAGAAGAGATGAAAGAATTAACTTCAATGCTAATGGTTCTTCCTCATCCATCTCTAGCGTGGTTAGGGATGTTCCTACACCCTCACCCCTAACCCTAAATTACTATCTTGGGTCTTAGGACTACCTAATAATAATTGATGATATTATGTGAAAAATGGTTGGCATCCATTGGATGGACTTTCTTCTAGTGTGGAAATTTCTAGAAAAGTTTTCATAGATCCTACCTTAGCATACCGAGCCAATAAATGAGCTATGATTCTTTTACATAAGATATTATTTGATGTTCTGTATAAAATGATCCTCCCTAGGGAAAAGAATTGTGTTGATGCAAACTTTATGGATCTTAATTATAGAGTTACTGACATCTAGGCTTCCCATCAATTTGGCCAAGCTCATTCTATGTCACGTAATAAATTACAAAATGTACAAAACTAAGAATGTTATTGGATATGGGTTCTGATTGGGATCTATTTTTAAAATATCTTGGTATTGATATTAAGAGTTGGAAGTATCAGAACACCAAGGATGGGATTGGAATGGTAAATTCGGCTATTGTACCTGCTTCTCCTAGGGGGTCCAATAATTAGATTTAGAGGTTGAAAGCATTGTTAGATGCTAAGGATGAGAAAATTTCTACACTTTATGCCTCTCACCTTCAATCCCTAGATATGCTTCATGCATAATATGGCCTAGAAAAAAATGCTCTTGAGAAAGAAAATGCTAGGCTAAAGACTGAATTGGAAACAGAAAATGCCATAATTCTACAAATTTCAAGGGACTTTCAGACCTGTTAATGAAAGATCATCCCTTTTTCTTCCAGGCTCCATATCCTCCTTCTACTTAGACTTTTTTGACGTCCAAACCTTTTTGTCCCTTTTCCCCATAAGTGCTTGTTTTAGTTTTTTTGTTATGCATTAAAATGTGGTGTATTTGCTATTTGATCAATGAAAGTATTTGCTTTTAGCCTATAGTTCATATATATATATATATATATATATATTGTGTTGCAAATGCTTTGACTTAGCTAATTGAGTTCTTACTTTTAAGTATTTGTATAAGTGATAACCCCAGTGGCCATGACTTTCAAATTTGTCCCACAAAGTGTGCTTTATGCTTTAAATTATGATTTCTGATGTTAAAATGAGGAAGTACATACTTGTGTAATATTTATAGACTAAAATAGCCCATTTGGTCTAACTTCATCCTTTAAAATGATCTCGTTGTTGTTTATGACCAAGAAATCTAACATGACATAGCTTAAACTAAACACACAATTATTTTTCATCATAAATTAGAGAAATTTGCTAGATCAATGAGATTTTGTTGATCAACAAATGTGTGGAGCCCAGGTAGGGAACAAGTTACTATGATATGTTCCTTTCTTGCGCAATCCAAACATGACTAGGAGAAGATAAACTAAATGGAGTCTCAAATGACAAAGTCATTAAAGCGAGTAGAAGGGCCATGGTGAAGTCAACAGTCCAGCTTGTATAATTTTTTTGTTCATAGAGGAACCTCTATAAGGAAGGAAATATCAATGAAGGTTGGCATATTAACTCCAATAAGGAATGAGATTTCTTACAAAAAGAGAGGAAGGAACATTATAAATAGACATAAGAATCCTATGCACTTACATAGAGAGCTACAAGTTGAACACATTCAACGAAGAGATAGTAATTTATAGATGAGAGAGTTATAATTGAAAATCCAAGTGCAGTCAATAAAGAAACAAGATTGAAGAATCAATTCCATAGGCTTATGTTAGACAGTTCTTAAGTTAAGTTGATTGTATTGCTTTTATTGAGTTATAATCTCCTTCTTTCATATTTTATAGCATACTTCAAGTTAAGGACAACTTGAAGTTGGGCTCAATAGTCAAAGGTGATTATTGAAGTTATAGGAATTAGAGTTTAGTTCCTAGGATTACAAGCTTTGTAATCTAAATAATTTTAAGACTCACTGTTTAGTGATGTTTAGTTAAATCTTGCAGGAGTGCAAGTTGTAATTTTTTACATTTTGTGACTCGGGGTTTTCATGATAAATTATTGGTTGTTACTTTACTTGATTTACTTTACCCAATTAAAGCACACGAGAAAGGAACAGATTGAATAATCAGTTCCTTAGACAAATTTAGGGGTGTATTGACCATCCCAGGACGTTGCATAGACAAATAAATTTCAATGTGCTCACCCCATTGACCATCGTTGGATGCTGCATTATTTCATGATGTAGGGTCCGAGGGCTTTTTTGTTTCTCCTATGTAGCATTAGGTGATTTGGTACTTCTGTAGATCTACTGTGAAGTGGTGAGCCTCCATTTTTCGAAAGGCTCGGTCATTTCACTTGTTCCTTTATTTCTTAGTATATCTTTTATATTCTTTTTTTCATAGTCGGGGGCATGTCCTATGGTATTCTTGTTTTAGAGGCTTTTTTGGAAAAGTGTTGGGATGATTGGTTCCTTTGTTTAGACTCTTATATTTCTTTGACTTGTCTATCTTACTATTATTTTTGGTTAGCTTTCGATATTTATTTTACTGTGCTCTGGAGGTTAAGCTAAGGGGGTCGTCTCCATTTATGGTGGGCTTAAGATACCCATCATGACTAGGCCCTGGTTTGTGCCGTGACAAGCTTGGTATCAGAGCACAATTCAGGTTCACTGGGTGTCCACAAAGACGTGTTGAGTAGAGTCTATTTTATGGGTTGCACCAAGCTTATAAGGAGGAGGCTACAAGGCATTTAGGAATGTTTTCCTTTCTTCTGTTCTATTTTGGGTTGTAGAATCTAGTATTCTTAAAATCCTTTAACTCCTAGCTTGCTCGTATTTTATATCATGTCTCCCTGAAGATCTGATGGCCGTAGGAACTTTAATGGAACCTCTATCCCACCTGATGAAAATATGGAGGGAATTTGCTCTACTTATGGAATGCAGATCCGGTTTAAGGTCCCTCTCCTGATTGTACCACTCATAATGGGGTTCCAATAGTCCCTACTAGTCCTCCACCAGATTCTCTAGATGGCGATACTTACGCTCAGTTGCCTCAGTGAGATATCTCTAATACAGAGTTTTAGCAATCTATTCATATGCTTGCTCAGCTTGTGGCATCGCAGTCTCGCCGGTCTGATCATGTTGGTCTGATGTTAGTTCACTTAAGGTCACTTAGATTGGCCAGTTTATGAGGTTGAATCCCCCAACCTTTATAGGCTCTAAGTTTTAGGTGAATCATCATGGGTTTATTGATGAGATAGAGAAGATTTTAGGGTTATGCAATCTACTGATTTAGAGGGTGTAGAATTTGCTGCCTATCAACTGAAAGATATGGATTACCATTGGTATAAGGAGTGAGAAGTGATGAGGGGTGATGATGATGAACAGGCAGTGTGGGATAACTTTTCATGTGCTTTTTATGATGACTTCTTTCCGTAGGAGTTTAGAGAAGTTAAGGCCAAAGAGTTTGTGAACTTGAAGCAGGGTAACATGAGTATGAAGGAGTATGCCTTGAAATTTCAGTTGTTGTCTCATTATGCTCTGGAGTTGGTGTCTAATATGAGGTTCTAAGTGAGGAAATTTGCTTCTGTTTTGTCTCGTGAGTTGGTGTTGGAGTAGCTGATGATTCTGTAGTGCAAGAGATTTCGCTACTGAGGACTGACCTTGGGTTGATGGCAAAGTAGTTTGCAACTGTGAATTCTGAGAAAGTCCATACAGTAGAAGCACGGGGTGCATCTTCCAGATCATATGAGTCTATGTTAGAAGAGGAGGCTAGGTATTTGGCTCATTAGTTAGAGGGTTTTTGATCCCAAGGAAAAGGAAACCAAGGTCGAAACTACTATGATGATAGATATAGAGAGTACAACAGGGATAAAGAGGGTGACTAGAGATGAAGAGAGGATTACAAGCAGAAGGGAGACAAGTATATTTCGCCTGGCAGATGAGATACAGAATCGAGAATGGAAGAACTATTGTCTAAACTGGTGAAGGGTCAAGAAAATTAGAACAGCCTTAAGGAGATTAAGGTGGACATTTCAGGGTTGACCCAGAAGGTTGAGTCTCATGCCACTACTATCTAGCAGTTGGAGCACCAGTTTGGGCAAATGTTTGCTATGATCAAATAGAAATAGCCTGTTACACTTACGAGTGAAAATTTTTAGAGTCCACCAGCTATATGTCATTTTCTAGATATCACCACTAATTGTGGTTCCACTACTGATGTCCCCCTTTAATTACTATTGAGGAGCTAAAGATTGATAGCACTAAGAGCAATAAGACACCTAAGGCAGAGTTTGAGAAGTCGATATGGAGTGATGATAATTTTAAGTATGATAGTGGTGAATATTGGGTAATTGAGACAAATGATCATGTACACCTTTATAGTGCAACCCCTTTCTTACTGTTAGTAGAAAAGAAAAGGGATCCCAGAGAAGTCACCATTTTGTGTTTTATTGGGCCTTTTAATAGCAAGCAGGATTTATGTGACTTGGGATCAGGAGTAAATGTGATGCCACTAGTTGTGTACAAGCTGATGATGATGGGGGAACTCAAACCTACGTCCATAAAACTGTTGATGGCTGACTCATCTATGAAGAAATTGGGGGTGTTTTGTGTGACGTAAAAGTAAGGGTGGCATCCCTTATGTTCCCCGTTGATTTCATGGTTCTTGATTGTGAGGTGAATTTTGAAGCCCTTATTATATTAGGTATACCCTTCGATCCACTAGTAGAGTGTTGATTGATATGGACTTGGGAGAGATCACCTTTAAAATGAATGATGAATAAATAGTTTTGAGGTATGTATGATAGTGCAGTAGCCAGATGATATATGAGTGGTGTCTGTAATAGACATTATTTATGAGAATGTTGTTATAGAAGATAGTGTGCCAAATATTCCAGGTGTTAAGTAGAGAATAGAGGTAATGTCCACTCGGCTACCGATTAGTGAGACCGAGGTGGCAACATTATATGAGCAAATCTGGCCATAGGTCCAGACTACACTAGAGACGATTGAGGTTAGACGACAGTCTGCGCACCGAGAAGCTATGTCAGAGTTATATGCTAATTTACATACATATATTGATGCTTTTGGGAGAAGTATAATAGACCGATTTGTAGAGATTGAGATACCGAATCTAGAACATAAGAGGAGGTAGAGGATATTGTGCGAGCAGAGGTAAGCTCTCTCATAAATATCCATATAACTACCATTTCTTATATCATGCTCCTAATTGTTCAGACCTCACCTCCGCGCGGTCCCAGATGTTTTGATTTATTTATGGATGATGATATGGTGGTCCTCATAGTTTGGACCAAGAGAGGCCAAGAGGGGGACCTGCAGACTCCAGACATGCCATATAAGTAAGCCCTGAAAAGGGTTACCCATGATTCGATGGAGATAGCAGTTGTTTAAAGGCAGAAGCATACCAACCTAGTTGCGGATGCATCTTCTCATAGTGCACCGCCACCACCATGGCCTCCGCTAGTGGATATATCCCCATCTAGGGAAGATCTTGACACGGAAGCCTAGTGCATCCCAGGTATGTCCTCATTCCTTTTATTTCATATTAGTTTAGTGCATTGGGGACAGTGCGTAGTTTTTAGTTGGGGGTGTGGTATACCATAGCCGCTGTGGATTTTTGTTGCCATGCTTCTTTTCTTGTCGGTCGCGGTATGATTGTAGAATTGGCATGTCTAGGTTACATTTGTGTTGTCTTGTGTTGTATTTTTATGTAATTAAGAGATTTTTAAGTATTTAGGGCAGTTATCATATTTTTTATTGATTTTTTAGAAAAAATAATACCTTCTAAAATTTTGTATTTTAGAACTATGTGAATGTATATATGTGTGAACATTGTGGATCTTTTTATGGAATTAAAACTAGGGACATGATAATCATTGCTAACAATTGCATGAACCAAATATGTAGTAGCTTGTGAAGTAACTCTGTGCCATGTGTGTGTGATGTACTACTTAAGTTTCTTTTATGTGTTAAATCTGGAACTTGCCCGGTTAGTCTTGCCTAGGTTGTAAGATAGTTGGTTAGGAAAGGATCATAGGCCGTTTTTTATATTAGTCCAATTTTAGCCTACATGACCTTCCATGTGTGAATTATATCCCCTGACCCTAATTTTGAGCCTGAATGCCTATTTTTCTTGTTACACTTTTCACCTTCTCATTTGTGTTACAATGAACCTATTTTGGCCCTGGTCCTCCTTGGACATTGTGCACCTCAACTGAGGCAAATTGCTTAAGTTGAGGGTGGCTATCATAGGGGTGTGTAATGTAAAGTGAGTGTGAAGAAGGGTAAAATAACAGAAAAAAAAGTAGAGTTGGGTGTGGTGGCAAAAAGAAAAAGAAAAAGAAAAGAAATAAGTTGAAAAAGAAAGATTAAGAAAACCACACCCAGCCTGAATGTGCTTTAAAATAAAAAGGAGAAATAAGGTTAGAAAATAAAGTGAAAATGGCTAATATGTGAGACCCCAAAATAAGTGTAAAGCCAATGAGGCTTAGTCACTTTAATGCCCATATGTATCATACCATCCCCAAGACTATACTACAAGTTGAGAAAAGTCCTATAGTGACCTAACTTGACTTTCTGAAAGCTAAGGTAAAGAAAATAAGGGCAAGTCTCTGTTATTTGACATGCATTGATTGGAATTTCTTTTTGAGTATGAGTATATCTTGATTGTCCATGCATTTACATGCATTATTTCATATGAGTGAGTGGTATATCTTTGTTGTGAGGGCACATAAGTTATATTGCTAGCTATTTGCTTGTTTTGAGTAGTGTAACTTGTATATATGTGTGGTTGTCTTTTGATAATGTAATGCCATACCTGGATCCCATTGTGTCACATTGTTGTGCTTTATGTTCATGCACAGTTGGTTTTTAAAAAAGTGAGATTGGAGGGGGTGTTGTGTTTTGAGCTTAAAATATTGATTGACTGCCTTGAATATCTTATATTCTCCTAATTAAGCATCTTTTTTGTTTTGTTGTGTTTTGTTTCCTGAGGAAATGCAAACATTCTAAGTTGAGGGTGTTGATGTTCTATAGAAATATAGCACTTTCGAGGCTTAAAATAGGAAAAATATGCAAGTTTCTGAGGTTGTTTTGTTAGATATGATGCATTTTGGGTATGTTTAATAGAAAATCATGTTTTGGATGCTAAGTTCGTAAAAAAGAGGAAAAGGTATTTTTTGACTACTTTTGAGAGCAATTATGGATGTTCGAGACACTTTCCAGATTATTCATGACCAAATCATGTTCGGGAATTGAAGAAGAGCAGAAAATATGACTCCCGACACTTGCTAAGTCAACATGCGGACGGCATGTAGTACTTGTGGACCGCATGTGGGCAAAGAAAGTGTCAGAAGTCCAAAATCCTAAGAGCTGACTTGCAGGAAATTTTGGTCTGGCACTTGTGGTCGCCACTTGTGCCCTCCTTACAAGCCGCAAGTATTACTTTCTCCCAAGGATAGGTTGCAAGTTAGGACCATAAGTGGAAACCGACCCTTTTTTTATCCTGTTCCATTTTGGCTTTGGTTTTAGGGTTTCCTCATGTACTATAAATACCCATCATTTATTTTTTAGTAGAAGTTATGCACTCTTGATACTTATAAATATATTTTGATTCTGAGAACTGACTTTGGTCTTGGAATTCTCTTGTATTGAGTTCCGTTGATAATTTAGTTACGATTTTGGGTTTTTCTACTTCTTATTATTGTGATTTCATCTATGATTTAAATCATGAATGTTATTCATTACTTCACAAGCATGAGTGGCTAAAAACCATAGTTAGGGTTTTGGAAACCCTGGTGGATTGACTAAGTAGGGAAAGTGTTATTGTTGTTTTTAACTGATACCCATGCATGCATTGTATTATCTTCACCTTAATAGTTATTTTAGCGGTGGCCAATGTTAAGATCCTGCTTAGATTATTGCTACTTACTCCAAAAGAGGAGTACTGACTAAGAAAAGATAATTACAACAATTATTTAAAGTTTAACTGTCGATCCATGCTAATAAGTATTATCTAAGTAAGATAGTTAGCTATCATCTAATAACTAGAGACACAAAAAGTAATAGGTAACAGGGATCAAGATAAGGGCTAGTAATGCGACATCCTGAGACTCAAAAGGTAAAGGGTGAAATTCATTTGCTAGTCTAAAACACTGCAGATAGTACATAACTTACTAGATTCTGCATGTAAGGTATCGGGTTGGTTCAACAAATCACGATAAGCCTACGGAGTTGAGAAGCCAGGGGAAACACAATCCTAGGTTTCACCAACGCTGATTACAATTGAAGTTAATATTTGCTACTTGTTCGATATTGCTATTCAAATCCCCTAATTTATTTTTCCAGTTTTTACTCGTTGATTACAACATCTGAGATCCACAAGTACATGTATTCTTTTGGTATTCAACCCCAACCTTTGTAGGGTTGCTATATTTGACAGCGACCGCAATTATTTTTAGAGTGGAGGTGTAGCTTTGGCATTATCAAGACCCACGACTTCAACTGACATTAGGAGCTTCTTGGGCTTTCCTAGGTATTATAAGAGGTTTGTGGAGAGTTTCTCATCATTGTTACTCCGCTGACAAGGTTAACACAGAAAAGGGTCATGTTTTTGTGGTCTGATGCTTGTGAGGATAGTTATGAGAAGTTGAAAGATAAGTTGATGTTTGCGCCAGTTTTGAACCTGACCGAGGGTACTAATGGGTTTGTAGTGTATTGTGATGTGTCCTATGTGGGACAGGGTTGTGTTTTGATGCAGCATGGTAAGGTTGTAGCCTATGCTTCTAGGCAACTTAAGATTCAAGAAAGGAATTACCCGACTCACAATCTAGAGTTGGCGGTTGTGGTCTTTGCTTTAAAGATCTGGCACTATTATCTATGTGGGGTTCATGTGGATATTTATTCAGACCAGAAGAGTTTGCAGTATGTATTTACCCAGAAGGAATTGAATCTCAAGAAAAGACAGTGGCTCGAATTTCTTAAGGATTATAACATAAGACTTTACTACTATCCAGGTAAAGCTAATGTTGTTGCTAATGCTCTTAGAAGGTTGTCTATATGGAGCTTATCTTATGTTGATGAGGAGAAAAAAGGTTTAGTGAAGGATATTCACAGGCTGGCTAACTTAGGAGTTTGTCTCTTTGACTCTGAGGATGGAGAGGTGATTGTTCAGAAAGTGGTTAAACTATCTCTTAGTGCTGAGGTGAAGGAGAAATAGGCTATGGATCCCATACTTATGCAGATTAAGGATGATATGGTTCAACAAAAGGTTATGGCATTCGATATCGGAGGAGATGGCATTTTGAGGTATCAAGGTAGGTTGTGTGTTTCTGATGTTGATGGGCTGCAGGAAAGAATTTTGACTAAGGCTCATGAAGTCCCGATGTACTTTTCACCTGGGTTAAACTAAGATGTATCATGACTTAAAGGAAATCTACCAGTGGAACAACATGAAAATAGATGTGGAGAATATTGTGGCTAAGTGTATGATTTGTCAGCAAGTCAAGGTTGAACATTTGAGGTCTAGTGGCATGTCTCAAGAGATAGAGTTTCCCATATGGTAGTGGGAGATTATTAATGTGGATTTTGTTATAGATCTTTTGCGGTCTCGCAATCAGTATGATTCTATTTGGGTCATTGTGGATAGAATGACTAAGTCTGCTCACTTTTGGCATGTGAGGATTATGCTAAGTTGTTCATTCAGGAGATAGTCAAGTTTCAGGAGATAGTCATGTTTCTTATCCTTAACTTATATTTTACATTGTGGCATTTATTTAAGCATTATTCATGTGATTTTAATTGATGGGTTTGAAATTGGTTTGAGAGCTTTTGATTGTTATCACTTGAATTGTTTTTTTCATAATTTAAATGTATTGTATATGTTTTAAATGATGGTTTTAGGGACTGAATGGGTGCATTTTTATGAAGATTGGAATAGGGAACATGGGTTTCCCCAAAATGATGGATTTTTGGTTTGATAATGGCATTAACCTCAACCCAATTTAAAAATCTTGGTTTGAACATGCAATTTAAATTATTTAACTTACCTTTGGAACATTGCATTGCATTAAAGATTAATGGATAGTAGAAATGGTTTGAAATGACTTCGGTAGGCATGATTGTGAAATTTAAATGGAACTCGAGAGTCTAATGATCACATGGGCTAGTTATACATAATTGAATTAGCTTGCAAGCATATTGGTATGACGATACCAAGTTGGTAATGCATGATTAAAATGACTCTTTGGTTAATAGTTGGGTTTATGTGCAAACTGTTTTAATTTGGGCTTCAAGGGAATTGTGCAGCTCACCGTGAAGGTGTAGCCCCGAGGGACCAACACTGAAAACTACGTTTGTCGGCGTGGGGTCTATATGACTGTGTGTCTGAATACACACTATATTTTGGATGGCTATCTCCTTGGTGTCTTTAGATTTTCCTCGATTTCCTCAGTTCGTGTGGCTAACACGCACTAGGCCCTTTCAGCAGGGGGAGATAAACTCAATAGCTCGTGGATACCTTTATGAAAGAGCGAGCTACATAGTTCAGCCTAATGGTTTAAATTCCCATATTCATGACCCTTGTCCTTATCTCGACATCCTATAGATGTATATATAAATGCTGTGCATGTGGTTTTCATTAAATTTTGAAAATGGCATTATTTTATTCCTTTTCCCCGAGTTACATGTCAGTGCTCACCCTCGACCATCCCTGGTTGTTGAATCGTTTCATGATGTAGGGTTCGAGCGTTTTTCTTTTGTTCATGTGCAGCGTTAGGTGATTTGGTACTCTTATGGGTCTGCTGTGAAGTAGTGAGCCTCCATTTTTCGGAAGGCCCTGTCATTTCACTTGTTCCTTTATTTCTTAGTATCTTTTTTGGATTCCTTTTGTCATAGTCGGGGGCATGTACCGACGTAGTTGGTATTCTTGATTTAGAAGTTTTTGTGGATAAGCGTTAGGATGATTGGTTCTTTTGTTTAGACTCTTATCTTTCTTCGAATTGTCTATCTTATTATCATTTTTTATTGGCTTTCGCTGCTTATTTTATTGTGCTCTGGAGGTTAGGCTAAGGGGATGGTCTCCGGCCTACAGTGAGCTTGAGATACCCGTCACGATTAGACCCTGATTTGGATCGTGACAAATTTAATACTTAAAGTTGTATTCAAATTCAAACATTTTCATCTTAATAAATTAACACATACTACCTTAATCAATTAGTATATTCACTTTAGGTGTTTTATTTCCTAAAGGGTCGTTGGTAGAATGTATAAGATAATATTGAATAAGGTGTATTAGTAATGCTGGAATTAGTAGTGCTAGGATTAGTAATACTAGAATTAATAATGTTGGGATTATTTTTTATGCAGTATTTGGTTTGATGTATTGAAAATAATACGTTTTATTATATTTTAAAAATAACATTGTTTGTTTATAAAAACACACTCGACATACTATAACTTTGTGTATTTTCTTTGCAAAGCTTTATCATTCTTTTTTAAAATAAAAAAAATCAACAATATAACTAATAACTTACCTTGAAATTTTAAGATTTAATCATTCACTTGCATGAGTTTTTTTTTTTTGTTGTTGTTGTTGTTGTTGTTGTTGTCTTTTTTTTAATTTGTTCATCATTTGTTTGTTGTTCCCACTTTATGGTATTCTTAAGTTGAAAGAAAATACGTGTAACTTTTGAATGAAATTATAGAATCATTGTTAATATAAAATTGTGTTCCGTATAGTGTTAAAGCTAAGTAAACAATTATTTTTATTTGTGAATATCTTATTTACAAAATTAAAGTTTGTATGCAATCATGCAATTTTTTTTCATGTTTAGACCAATAAGTATTTTTTTTTAAGTTAATAGAGTAGTTTTTTTATGCTTAAAATTATTTGAAGGAATATTCTCATCTTGATAAATTGAAAAGAAATAACTCACATTGAATAAATTGAAAAAAAATAAAAATTAAAATAATTTGAGAGAATTCTTGTCTTTACTCATATTTATTCATGGATTGTAATTTATGGATTACTAATCTCATTAAATTTGATGTATTAGTTATAAATCCTATAATATCACGTAGGGTGTATAACTAATTCATGTATTAATTACACATTGCTTCAAATTTGTTATCAAATAATGTATTAAATAATATCATACTTTAATACATGAATTATCAAAATAATACACCCTACCAAACAACTTCTAAATGTCTTGTAGTCCTATCCCTTATTGCTATGCCAGTTTAAGATGAGCTAAATTAGAGTGAAATGATTAATGAGAATTCATATAGCCCATTTTAATTTATTTAATTGAGGTATAATTATTAATATTCCTTGTAAAATAATGAAGGACAAACATCAAAATTATCGGAGGTTTGATCCTTAATTACAAAATATACGAGGCATTTGTCCAGATACACAAATACACCCAAAATTTATTGTGTATCTGGCAATACAAAGACTTTTTACGGTGAATCCAACCACCACCCCACAACCCTTCACCTCCGTTCTCCTCCTCTCCCTCGTCCAAGCACCACAGTAGAGAAGACAGATCAAAGATGGCAGAGATTGTTGTCACCGTCGGAGATGGCAGATGTTTCCGGCGAGGTGAGGTCGTAGGATATGAATCTGCTTGTAGACATAGCGCAGAGCTCGCTGGTGGCCTAATTTCACCGGAGTGGTGTCAGAAAATGAATACATGGAGTGCGGCGTTGATGGTCGCTAGTTGTTTGACGGGGATGGATTTCATCGGAGAAGTGAGAAATTGGGGGTTTTGATTCTTGTTTCGCCGGAGAAGAGTGAGATCTGGGCGGCGTTGATGCTGAAATTGGTATGTCTTTGGTCACTATATATAGAACTCCAACCATCGGACTTTGTGTATCTTTGTAATTTCGATTGAATTGCTCAAATACACAAGCCACATTTGCACGTATCTTTGATTTTTTTTTTGCTTTTGAAAGTGTATCTATGCATAGATACACAAATACAATATAAACATCGGACTTAAAATACCCAAGATACACGTAGCAAAAATTATTTCAGATACATAAAGGTTAAAATTATTATAGATACATAATCCTGAATACGCTGTTTTAGATACACATTTTTAATACACGCAAAATTTATATATCTAAGGTAACTAGGCTTAACATACATGTAATCCCGATATATCTTGTAATTTAGTTAAAATTTTAAAAAAATTTATAAATAACGCCCTATGTTAGACTATTTTGATATTTATCGAATAATGAAACTACCAATTTGGCAGTTTGCACATTCCTCCTCAATCTGAAAGTACCCAATCACCTTTATCACTTTGTCCATAAATTGTTTCTTCAATCAAATTTTCCAAAGCCAAGTTTGTGGACGTTGACGAACATCAATCTAAGTAGAGCATACAACAAATTATTTATTTTCGATATCGCATTCGTATTGAATTTACTAAAAATACACGAGTTTTAGAAAATTTGAGACACACCGAGTTTTGAAAAAATCATACACACCGAGAGGTGTCCCAGCAACATAGACATCAATATATCAAAGTAGAATTCAGAGCATAAAATGGTTTTTATTATTGATAAATTGTGAGTCCAAAGGTTCATTTGTAAATATGCAACACTTCCTTATTTTATTATTTAACAAGAACTAATCAAAATGAGCTAATATTACAATGAACTTGACATCAAACCAAACTCAACTTGCCCCAACTTAATTTAATGCGTCTCATTATAGTAGTACAGGGTGATCCACTCTTAACAATTAGATTAGACAGCTGTTCCAATTGATCCTAAGGGATCGTTTGGTTGGAAAAGAATTATTCAAGAATAATTAATCTCGAGATTAGTTATTTTGAAATTAGTAATTCCACTATATATTTGGGATAAATTATTTCATCACTATGGTGTAAATGGTAGATAAATAGTCCCTGTACTAATTAATACCTCACATCAAATATGAAATAAAATAGTCCTTCATTTTATCTCGAAACTATTTATCCCTTATACCTCACAACAAACGACCCTAAATATCTATTGACACAGTACAAGGTCTAAACTGAAATTCAAGGAAAATGATATGTACTCAAGACTAACGAGGTCTCCGTGAAATTTTCACTTATTTACTACTCAAAAAATGTTTCAGTTCATTTATTCAATTTGACGTTTGAATTAATCTATCTTTCAAGTTATCTAAAGTTTAAATATTCAAAAATCACATAATACAAGGTTGTTGCGCTTTTGATTATGCTCAGAGACATTTTTATTATATAGAAGAGTGAGTAGGTGGGACGATCAAGAATAGTTTCTTCATTTCAAAAAAAAAAGTCTACATTATTTGCTTATACTATAAGCTTTAAAATTTGTCCGTCAACTTCTAATGACAATAAAATCAAGCTTCTTTCAACATATGTCAATTGTGTCCTGAGTAGTAGATATCTCAGTGGACCCATAATGCCCATCACAATTTCCCACAAATGTTGTATCGATGCTAAATAAATGATTGGTCTATATTTAAGTAGAGTGTTTGTATGGTGAAAATACAACTCATTTCTATTTCCGTTTTGTTTAATGAAATTTTAATTTTATTTTGATCAAATGAAAATGTTCAAAAGAAAGTAAAATTAATTTCCCCCCCACATTCGGTTGTTGTATATAATAATTATTAGAGTAGAATAATAAAAAAATAAAAGAGACATCATTGATAAGCCGTCATTTGACGATTTTCTAGTACCTTTTAAGCCTAATTTATCATATTTTTTCTATTGATTTTCGTTGATTTGATATTTATCTCATACTTAATGTTCATTTGTGTAAGAAAAGTTGAAAAGGGAAGATGAGCAAGTCTTTTAAGTCAAAAGGAGGTCAAATGTGAAAGTAAAGGGTCATTTGCTTTGCATCCGCTTTCCACCTGCTCTTTATCTGCTTAAGCAGATAAAGAGCAAGGTGGCATTTTTGTAATATTGGGCAAATGTGAAATTGGGGCTTAAATAGGAAATTTTAGCTCATTTTTATCATCTTTTATCTATCTTCCATCACTACACACTCCTCCATCTTAGCTTAGATTAGGGTTTGTAATTTCTTGGAGCTTGGAGCCTAATTTGTACTAATTTTGAGTTAAAAAGACATTAGGGTGACTTTCAAGTGAAGAATTAGCTAATTCCATTGGAGATTTGTGGAGATTTAAAGTTTGATTTGCATTTTTTTTATTCTTCATGAATTTATTTGATGGAATTCATGGTTTATTTGTGTTTATTGTCTTTATGTTTTGCTAGTTCTTCCTCTTGGGATTATGCTTGAATAAGGCGCAAGTGTGTGGGTTGTGATGTATTTGTGTAGATTTTAGTTTGTTGATGATGGGTTCTATTATTGTCGGATTAAATAGGTTGGGATTTGATGGGTGAAAGCTCCAAATACTCACATGGGTTTAATGGGTGAAAACTCCAAACTCTAGAAAGCTCTAAGCCATTTTCGAAAGAAGGATTTTAGGTGAACTTTAGGAACCCTCATGTAACGTCCCGAAAATCAAGTTTCGAGATGCCACACGGTGTTTAGGGTCACAAGTGACCCCAAGCTAACCTTTTTCATCGGTATAACTCAAAAGCAACTGATTAAAACATAATTCTGAGAGAATAAAGCTGAAAATGTCTCAATACAGAATCTGTTCAGTACAATATTGGAATTACAAGATGACAATTCTACTAACACATATACATATACAAGAAGGAGACTGAATACAGCAACCACTACTACTGTCTATGAAGCCTCTACTAGTATTGTTTGTACATAGTCGGGTCATGACTCCAAACTACCACACTCAATACGACCGACGAAAGAAGATACAATGCTCCAAACAGAAATAACCGACCCAAGTCCCTGAACTGTGAGGACTCTTTACCTACTGATCGGAAACTGCAACTGAATAGAATAGTAAATCGGGGTCAGCACAAAGAGAATGTACTGAGTATGTAGGGGTGCATGCAACACTTTAAATAACATCATCAATTTCATGAAAACATGCATACAGACAATGATGACTCACTTGGCTTGAGTTATATCAAATCATACTCTTCATACTTTCATAATAAATAGTTTAAATGGTAAAATCTCATAATCCATGTAAATCATCACAAATCATAAATTATGATAAATCATCATAAATCATCATAAATTATCATATCGTCAAAATTCATCATCGGTAATCATAATTCGTCATAATATCTCAACTCTTTGACTCAAATCTCGGAGTGACTCGGTAATTCAAGAAACATGACTTTTATGGACAGGGGAGTTTCCTATAACCGACAACCCCACGTGAGTTACGTGGAATACCAACGTTTGAAACCCCCGTTGGCGGGAGCGTCATACTCTTTCCCAGGGAGTACGACCTTAAAACTGCAATAATCACAATCGGGCTCTCTGGCCAATAATATCATCATCAAACAACCCTACGGTGGCACATAGGTTTGAGAAAATACCAAATTTTTCTCTCGGTGCTAAGTGCTACTCCCCGACAAGCTCAGAACGTGTTAGGAAATCCATCATCATCATCACAAGGGTCTATCATAAAGATCAAATCAAACATCTTAATTTATAATTCATCAACAATTTGTGGATTCCTAACCCTAACTTCGACTTAAAACATTTCAATCTTTTTCAACATCAACAAGGTATCAATGCATTGAACCATAACCGACTCGACATTTGGACAAGGATATGAAGACTCAATCTTTCTCATAGTCAAAATCATCTCGACTCTGCGAGTTCAAGGTCAATGTACTTAAATGATTATTCTTCCAATTCGACAATTAAATCACGACAATAGCTTTTGAAAAGCACTTGAGACCTTCAATTCATAATAAGAATACATATCCCGTAGTACAACTCAAATCACGATTTTTATCTCGAAAGCCTTTAGAAATATCAATTCATTGTAGTAGTATGCAATTCATAGCATAAATTCTCAATTTAAGAAGTAGAGTAATGAAGTAATCATGTATATCCATATTGGAAAAAAAATTCAAAGTCTTATAAATCCTTCATAAAGTAATTTGAGTGTATACCCATTTTCGAATATCATGAAATTTCAATAATAGAACTCAACCTTTTTAAATGTCAAAATGTAACAATTTATCAAGTCATGACAGCATCAATATTTTTGAGAAAATATCAAGACTCATGGTAACATCTCAAATGTTATATCTCAATATGCTCAATGATTCAATTTCGTCATAAAGAAGCTTTAAGCTTATCATAAATCTCAAAATCATTCCAAAATATCATTTCAACATATATCTCGAAATCGTTCAAAATAAAAATATAAAATTTATAATTATAGATATCAAGACATCTCATGTCTCAAATATATATTCAATAATTTAAATCGTCATTGGGAAGCATAAATCTTGACACATATCTCAAAATATTATTCCAAAATACCATCTCGACATACGTCCCAAAATCATTCAAAATACCACCTCGTGGTAAAAGTGTGTAATTCGCAATGATAATTATTAAATTATATCATGAAAACATTGAGATAATCATATAAATCAAAGTTTATTCATTTAATCATCATAATCTCATAATCGAATTATTTAGACATAATCTCACTTGCAAAATCATGTAAAACCATAATAAAATTAAAGCTTTGGGCACAAGAACGGAAGATTGCACTTGTTCAAAACCCCACATACCTTAAGATGAAAGATGAATATGAACTTCAGACTCCGGAACTTTATTCACGAAAATGAAGGGTGTTTCTCGAAGCCCTTAACATGATCAACTCGAATCCCAAATCAATTTGAAATTTCTACGGTTCAATTTAAAGATTTTTGGAGCTAAAATTTGACCTAGGGTTTTTCTCTCCTCCAAAACTTGATGAAAATATAAATTTTATGATTCAAATATGGATTATATGCAAGAATTTTCGTCCAAGAAGGGGAATGTGAAATGACCAAAATACCCTTAAAATTCAAATAATGTCAAATTTGTCCTTTGGTGGACTGTTTTGATAGGCTGTAGTAGATCGACCATATGTTTTTTCTCCAATATCCAAATTAGATGAAACCAATTTCATTAGAAATAGGACTCTTAGAGATTTTCGTTGATATATAGTATCTCACCCAGATCATTATGTACAAGGAGTTATGGTCGTTTGAAGTTGACCCAAAAATTCACTTTTGATAGGCTGAACTAGATTGACCATAACTTTTTTCTCCGATAGTCAAATTGGATGAAACCAATTTCATTAGAAAGAAGACTCGTAGATCTTTCCATTGATATATAGTAGATCACCCAGATCATTATGTACAAGGATTTATGATTGTTTGAAGTTGACCGTGAAATTCGCCTGGCTGTAGTAATTTTAGTTTCCTGTCATTTCACTGTTCACAGTTCGATCGGAATGGTCGTAGTTCAATCGGAATGGTCGTAACTTATCGCTCGAGTGTCTGTTTTCGATGATCTACATATCGTTGGAAAGATTATTTGATACTCTACGCAATAGTAGGTCAACGTCTTAGAAATACTACACAAAAAATTTATGGATCGCTCTAAAGCGTATAACTCGATATGTTTCTCACGAAATCTTTACGAAGAAAATTTTTCGGGGTATTACACCTCACCATCCTTGAAAGAGGGATGTGAGAACCAAGGCAATAGTAGATAATTTATGGGTATAGTTTACTAATTTTCACTAGCTTAGAAATAAGGGTGAATATGAGGTTGATTATCCCTCGGGTTCTATCCTAGAAATAGAGGGTGCCTAATTAAGGTATTAGGTGGCTTTAATTGAACACTCGTTAGGTACTCAAAAGGGTCAACGAGTGAAAGCATTGAGGCTTTTATGAAAAACTAGCCTCAAGGATTTTAAACCTAGCCTACCATATCATCAACAACTAGAATTGACGTTAAATCATTCCATACCCATGCATATCTTGCCCCTAGGATAGCATAGTCCCAAGATCCGCTCCTAATTGTTTACTCTCTAATCATTCTTAGTCTTGAACTAGGTCATTAGAAGCCCAAAAATTATTCTCATGATTGACATCCATTTCAAACCCCCAAACCATTGTGTACAATAGGTTTGAATCTAGTTAGTAGCTCTCGTTCCGAACCTACTTAATCTCAACTCATATTGTTCTCCTAGTTGGGTAAATATATTGACAATGATCGCCTTGCACTTAATTGAACGTGTAAGTTGAGCGTTATCAGAAATGGCGTCGTTGTTGGAGAACAATTTGGCGTATTGAGTTAGTTTGGAATTTTAGCTTACTTGCTTTAATTCAAACTTGTAAATATTTTTTGTGATTTTCTTTGTTTCTTGTGTTAGGTAGATTTTCTTTATTTTTGTTTATTTTTTTACTATGGCATCAAGGAATGAATGTTGGTTTGGTGGTTGGAAAGCATATCTTGATAATCCATGTCCATATTGTGGTGGATCCCACTTTTGGCAAGAATGTAGATATTCTCCCCGGAAAAAAATGAGTGCACCATCTCGATCTTATAGGGAGTATGGATGTTCTCTATGTGGTGGTCAAGATGGACATTGGAGTGATTGTCCAAATGCCCTCTTACCCTGTTATGCTAACCTAATTGCTAGTTCTTTTTATGCTTTTGATAGGACTTATGAAAAAAACGGGAAGAGCGAAGCACTAAAAATATTAGTGTTGAAGCAATGCTTCAACGTATCTTTGAACGGGTGGAATCAATGGAGGATAATATGCATGTCATGCATTAATCCATGGCGGCATTTGGAAAGGAGAGTGAAAAGAAAGAAAAAGTGGGTGACGATGCAAATCTTTCAAGCACCATGAACACACCCATTCTTCATCATGGGGTTAAGGAAATAGAGGTATCAATCCACATGGTCTATGGTGAGCTTGACGTTGAAGAACCCTTGATGATTTCCCAACTAACCAAACCAAGCAAAGAAGAAGATATCAAAGATGAAAAAATGGGACTAGAGTCGGATGAAGAAATCAAGCACAATCCTTGTGAAAACGCTAGTCCATTTCGGGGTAGGGATGCTATTCCGAAATTGTGGGATAGCCCTTATTCAAATCATTTTTCAACATTGTGCTTGACGGATGTGATGAAAGTCCACCTACCCAAGCAAATGATGTATTTTGAGGATGGGGAACAAAATCCTTACATTTTAGAGTTTGTCATTTCAAAAGGGCAAAATGAAGCCCCCCCCCCCCCCCACTTGAAGGTCAATAAAGGCAAAACTCAATGTGCAACAAGTGGATTTTTGATGTTCTCGTCGATGCACAACGGGCCTATTCAGAAATTTGATGTGAAGTTGGGTAAGAGATTCAAGTCGTAAAAGTGGCAAGATAAAAAAAGTGTCATTGTGTTCTTACCTTTGCCTAATGTTCCTCGAAGATGTATTGATCAAAAGTTGGACCGACACTTCAAATCCTCCAAGTGGAGACATAAATAATAGTCAAAAGATGTCGTGTCGCGACTTTAACTAAGGCGCTTCTTGGGAGGCAACCCAAGGAATTTTTCTTGATGTTTTGTAATATATATTTTATTTATTTATTAAATTTTTATCTTGTTTTTGGGTGTTTGTAGGTGATAGCACAAGTTGGAATGGGTACCTCAATAATGATACCCCGGATAAGTATATTGAACTTTTATTTTTATCACTTTTCTCTCTTTAACAAGCTCACAAGGTATGCTCCTTAGTTAAATCTTCTTTGAAGTATGAATAGTTATCACATTCAATAATTTCTTATGGTTTAAATTTATTTTATTTGAGCTTAATTTGGTGGAATGTGGTTGTTGGGGTGAAGATTTTTGAATGTGTGCCTTGCTTTACATGCCCAATTGCAAAATCTTGCTTCCATACACTAGTGCACACCATGTGTTTGATAAAACATCCACTTGTAGTTTGTTTGCTAAATTGAGTGGAGGGTGATTTAATTGGGTTAGTATGATTACAAATGGTGTGATTGGTGATGAATTGGTGCATTGAGCTTGTTCACATGTGTTGTTATTCTATCTTTCAAGTTTTTACTTTCCATGCATATTACATGTTTGTTAAAATATCAATAAGAGAGCAATGCCTTATATGTTTGTAAAGGTTAATGTGAACTTTCTTGGGGCATTCTGTGATTATTTTTTTAGCATAGCTTTGAGTCTAATTGGTCTTGAATATGGAATAATCGGTGGTCTTTGATTGAAATTGTTGAGGAATATTGCGCCCATGGTAAGAGAGACATGAATGCTTGTCTTGCCCTATGATAGATTGGGTGACGTCATTCTTAAAGGTATAGGGTCGTTTATGTTTCTATTGGTGTTATGAGTGTTTTATGATCTAAATTGGCAATATGTGGAGTGGTGAGGAAAGAATCTCATGAGGTGTAATGATAATGTTGTCTTGCATTCACCTAAGTTTTTCTTTAATTGTTTAGGAAGAGGCAAAAGTTCAAAAATACTTTCAAAATGTCATTGGCAAGAAATAAAATGATTTTGAGAAAAAACCAAAAAAATTATAGTCTTTTTTTTGAAAAAAAAAAAGAGATCAAGGATGTTCTTGAGCTTTCTTTTGAGTGAGACCATTAAATTCGATTTTTGGCTCTCTCTTTACAAGGATGAGTCCTTGATTCAAAGTAACTTATTAAGCTCAAATTGCTAAAATTGGTTGGGAGACTAATTTTTTGCTCTATAAGAATGATTCCATGTGTGGTGAAATTTTTATATAATTCTTGTACATATGTGTAGTTTAGAACTTGCCCAGAGTGTGTTCAAAGCGAAATCCTAGACAAGTTTGATTTGGAGAATGACCCGAGGCCATTTTTGACCCATCACATAGCCAAATTTCCACCTTAGCATTTTTTTTTCTAGTTAACCCCTTCGGGCCTTTTTACCCATTTTTTTTTTCTTTGTCTAATGATAACCTTACTAAAACACTTTAGCCCTTTTTAAAATCATTTTTGGCACTTAACCTCCTTTGATGCATTTCAGGATTCTAAGAAATGAAATATAGGCAAAAGCCTAAGTTTAGAGGAGTAAATGTGATGTGCTAAGATGAGCCAAGAAAGGTGTATGTGAGGTTGTCAACTCATGTGCTTAAAAGACAAGAGATGTGCTTAATAATAAAGTTGAATAGCCTAGCCCATAGAACTTGAAGAGAAATTGGATGAATGAAGGGCGAAAAAGGGCTTGAAGTTAGAAAGTCTCTTGAGAAAGCCAAAAAAAATGGCGGCTTTGAATTATTTTGTAAATGAAAAAAAAAGAAAAGGGAAATATGAAAAATGATTTGAAGAAGAATAAGGTGAGAGTTTAAAAGTTTTGGGGATAGAAAGGGTTGAAAAATTGCATTGAAGGAGGTATTTTAGTCGCTTGATCCATAGATATTCCTTCCCGCACCTTAAACCTTTATCTTGACCCGCAAAACCTTGGTGATTTCAAACTAGGTAAGTCTACATTATTGGTGAAAAACACAAAGGGAAAGCCTATGGTTCTACTCATTGCACTTGAATTTCTTTGTGAGAGTGAGTATGAATTCTTTCATTATTTGAGATTCTTTAGAAATTTTCATGAACTTTGTGTGTGTGGAGCTAACTCTTGCTTGTGAGTGGCATCGATACTTTGGGGTAGAGGGTGAAGTCTTACTCTCGGTTTGGATAAATGGGTGAAGTAAGTTGCATTGCGAAGATTGAGACAATTTTTAAAAATTTTGTGTTTCCTCTTAAGATGCTTTGTTGATTTGGAAGGTTTAATTAATACAAACTTGCATCCTTTCTTCATAAATATGTGCTTAAAAAATTGATTTAATTATTGCCATGACATTTTAGAAAGTATTTGAAGAGCTATGTTAGCTTATTCCTTTACTATAGCTTTCCTTTGGGTGGATTTCAGTTAAATACCCTATCTCTTTGAATTATCCTTGATTACTTGAGGACAAGAACTAGTTTAAGTTTGGGGGTGTTTATAAACCGTCATTTGACAACTTTCTAGTACCTTTTAAGCCTAAATTATCATGCTTTTTCATTGATTTCCGTTGAATTGATATTTATCTCATACTTAATGCTCATTTGTGTAGGAAAAGTTGAAAAGGAAAGATGAGCAAGTCTTTCAAGTCAAAAAAAGGTCAAATGTGAAAGTAAAGGGTCATTTGTTTTGCATTCGTTTTTCACCTGCTCTCCATTTGCTTAAGCAAATCAAGATCAAGGTGGCATTTTTGTAATATTGGGCAAATATGAAACTGGGGCTTAAATAGTGGATTTTACCTCATTTTCACCATCTTTTATCCATCCTTCCATCACTACACAGTCCTCCATCTTAGCTTAGATTAGGGTTTGTAATTTCTTGGAGCTTGGAGCCTAATCTGTACTAATTTTGAGCTAAGAAAATATTAGGGTGACTTTAAAGTGAAGAATTAGCTAATTCCATTGGAGATTTGTGGAGATTTAAAGTTTGGTTTGCATTCTTTTTATTCTTCATGAATTTGTTTGATGGAATTCATGGTTTATGTGTGTTTATTGTCTTTATGTTTTGCTAGTTCTTCCTCTTAAAATTATGCTTGAATAGGGTGCAAGTGTATGGGTTGTGATGTATTTGTGTAGATTTTAGTTTATTGATGATGGGTTCTATTATTGCCGGATTAAATAGGTTGGAATTTGATGGGTGAAAGCTCCAAATACTCACATGGATTTAATGGGTGAAAACTCCAAACTCTAGAAAGCTCTAAGCCATCTTCGAAAGAAGGGTTTTGGGTGAACTTTAGGAACCCTCATCATCCTTGAAAGAGGGATTTGGGAACCAACCAAGGCAATAGTAGACAATTTATGGGTATAGTTTACTAATTTTCACTATTTTAAAAATAAGGGTGAATATGAGATTGATTATTCCTCGGGTTCCATCCTAGAAATAGGGGTGCCTGATTGAGGTATTAGGTGGTTTTAATTGCACACTCGTTAGGTACTCGAAAGGGTCAACGAGTGAAAGCATTGAGGCTTTGTTGAAAAACTAGCCTCAAGGACTTTAAACCTAGCCTACCATATCATCAACAATTAGAATTGACGTTAAATCATTACATACCCATGCATATCTTTCCCCTAGGATAGCATAGTCCCAAGATGCGCTTCTAATTGTTTACACTCTAATCATTCTTAGTCTTGAATTAGGTCTTTAGAAGCCCAAAAATTGTTCTCATGATTGACATTCATTTCAAACCCCCAAACCATTGTGTAAAATAGGTTTGAATCTAGTTAGTAACTCTTGTTCCGAACCTACTTAATCGCCACTCATATTGTTCCCCGTGAATTCGATCCCGACTCCTAGTTGGGTAAATATATTGACAACGACCGCCTTGCACTTAATTGGACGTGTAAGTTGAGCGTTATCAATCATTACATCAACACTATTCAAAAATAATTTCAGATTTAAACTTTTCACAATGTCTAAATATAATATTTAAAATATAATTTGTTAAACTTTAAAAATTAAATTAAGTGATGACTTTCTTCATATTTTATAATGATACTACAATATATATATATATATATATATATATATATATATACTAATTGATGTGAGAATTTAATTTAAGTAAGAGAAAAGACATCAAATCACCTCCGAACTTGTCGCCAAAACTTACTTTAGACCCTAAACTAATCGGGTAATTATATACCCATCTTAATAACTTTAAAGTGAATTTTTTATCACCCTAAAAAAATTATACCACTCTCCCTACGGAGAGTGAAGTACACACTCTCCACGTCATTGCCAAATCAGTGCCACATCAGTGTCATGTCATTGCCACGTAAGAAATTATAATTTTTTTAAAAAAAGTAATCCAACACACATATTTTTTTTTAAAAAAAGTAAAAAATATATATGTACTATTTAAAAAAAAAAAACCACCCCACCCCCTTCCTCTTCCTTCTTCTTCTTCAACAACCCACCCCACCCTCTCGTTCCTCCTTCTCCTTTTTCTTCAACAGCCCCCACCCCCACCCCGCCACCTCCCTTCCCCCGTTCCCCGCCATCTCCCTTCCCTCGTTCCTCCTTCTTCTTTAATTTCTTTTTCACCATTAACACCATTATTTCACCATTAATATCATTATTTCACCATTAACACCATTATTTCACCATGAAAATCATTAATACCATTATTTCACCATTAACATCATTATTTTACCATTAACAACAATAACTTGATTCGAATTTAATAAGAAATTGATAAATAACTTGATCCAACAGCGCCCGCCCCTCCCCCCCCTGATACGAGAAAAACAATGGAAACACAAAACAAACACTCAAAACAGTCCACAAGTTCAAGAGAACCGAGGACCCTTTGAATGACCCCTCTCGGATTCAAGATCTACAACAAGAACACAATGTAATGAGGTGATTAACACCTATTTTCAGCGGACAACACACTAGATTAACCACACGAGAATGAAGAACATGAAGAACAATAACAATATTATTAAGAAATAACAAACACACGGCTACAAGAAATTGTAGAGATAGATAGTGAGACATAAACTAATATAAGACCCAAGAACCCAAAGATATATTAAATCTAAAGACCCTTAGAACTTACGATAGCAACACCACACTCTTACGGTGACCGCCAAGGGAACGAACTCGCCTCAAGATCTACCGTTTCCAAGCAAAGATCAATATTGGCTTTTCCGAGCCCTATGCTAAGGGTGACTTTTCCAAGTCCTACAACTAATGGAGTTACACTCTCAAAAGAGAGAGAGAATATTTCTTTCAATTCTTCATCATCCAAAAACTAAGTGAAAATAAGACTAAGGGGACCTATTTATACTATATTACAAATGAAGACAAAAGACCACTTTGCCCTTAATGAGAGGGGCGGCCATGGTGTGTAAATACACCATGTGTAATGTCCAAAATACCCTTAATTAAGGCCCAAAAACCGTGAGTCCTCAACCTTAAATTCTCCAAGCAATCTCCCACACGCGAGATTGCTTTAAGTTATGCTCAAAACGGGTCCTCCATGCACGTTCTTGTTTTCTCGAGGTGACCAAGTCTTGAGTCTCTATGTGTTGGCCTCCAAAAATGTCATCATAAGATAAGAAGGCCATTTGTCCCGTATCATCCTCCCCTTCTTGAAAAGGATTCGACCTCGAATCCAAACCTTGCAAAACCGAAGAGAGGACAAACAAATACAAATCCTCATGGCATGAGGGTTAGGGTTAGCATAACAAATCATCTCAACATGCCAAGGTTGCACATACTTGCAATATAACCAAGAATCCTTTGAAAGGAATATTAAAAACTCAATAAAAGATGTACAAAGGATTTGGTTATAGGATACATCAAAAGTAACACTTTGCTTGTCATGTTGACCAAGCAACAAGTTTGGTGCACCAACATCACCATTTCTAAATTTGGCACCGGGGTCAAATGGGAAAAGTGGCCATAGACACGGGTCTCGACAACACTCCCCTTTCCCGTGGTCTACACCTAAACTAAATGACATACTCTCTACAATAACATACATATCATCCAAATCAAATAGAGAGTAGAGAAAGGTATCACTCAAATCGACTTCTACTAAGGTGCCCTCATGTGTGTACTCACTACTAGTTTCCCAATAATCACTATGAGTACTCTCAACAATGAAATCACACAAAGTAGAAGAAGAAGTAGCTTCCGCAACTACACATTCCTTACCCTTAAGAGTACTCTCATCTTCCAAGAAGAGATTTCCCTCTTTAGGAGGAATGTTGTCACACCATAGTGGGTTAGCATATAGGCTATAGCTCCCAAGGTAAGCTATACCGTCATTTTCACCACTAGGTTCATTAGAAGTGTTTAAATCATCTTCAAACAAGACATTACACCTAAAGAGAGTGTGTTCTACCTCACGGACAGATTTGGAATAAGCAAGTTCCTCGCACTCTAAATGATCAATATCAGGTTTCAAGGATGTTCCAAACACAAGATTACCCCAAGAAGAGATCTCGGGTTCACTCCCACTTTGTTGACCAACATTTTTAAATACTTCACTCACTTGAGTCCTATTAAGCACATCACACACATACTCAAGTGGGGAACAATTTTCACAAACAAGTTGATCAACACCAATTACACAAGACGATGTACTTCTGTTCAACATATAAGCTTCAACACTAGGTGGACATAAATTGATCTTACAAGAAGAGTCAATTTCGTCTTCAATAGGATCAACTAGTGTATCCAAACTCACAATATGTACATCATCAACAAGAGGCATGGAATCATTAGACTCATAAATAAGTAAGCTACTACTCACACTCAATGGCTTACTAGCCACACAATTGTCATTCACATGCACTAAAGTGTAAGAGTTAGCTATTTTACCTTTAAGATCTTGAGTAGACTCTTCCTTGCCGTGAGGTGAAGGACCTCCACAAGCTTGGGCAGCAACTTCCTTTTGGCATTGTTCGCCTTCGCTTTCCATGTTGGTACCTACACAAATGTCCTTAGAAATGGAAGGACAACCAATGTTAGCACGGTTTGGTGGCAATCCCCTCACTTCGCTCCACATATCCTCTCCTTTTTCCACTCTCGGATTGCCACCTTGCACTCCCTTACTCCTCTCAATCTTTTGTCTCTCATCATAAATTGAATTGGAGTAGGTAGGAACTTCTTTTTGCGGCCCGGGCAGAATGTACGTCTCAAGGCAATTTCCCCATCGGTCTCTTATAATATTAGGCCAATTTTGCATATTTGGAACCTTATGTTGTGCAAACCAATCGGCGCCCAAGCTCACATAACCATAGGTTATGGGAAAAACATCACACCACACCTCCTCATGGTAATTAAATTGGGAGAAGACAACCTTTACCCTCTCGGTAACCTTAAACCCGTCCAAGAAGTATGGAACAAGTAAAGGCTCGCAAAATAACCCCAAGTAATCAACCATGGATGGAACAATGTAGTTTCTATAGTACCTATCATTTAACACAACGAGGCAGCCCGGTATCCCACAAATGGTCACCTTTCCGGAGTGTACACTTCTTCTCGGATCAACATTGTAAAGCACATGAGTACCCCTCGGTTTTGGAGATGCATACTCTCTTCTTCTCATTGGAAAACCTACACTATTGCTAGTATAACCATTCACACTATATCGACCTTGATAAGAAGTACTACAAGGTGGAGAATATGAATCTTCACACTCCTCACGTGTACTCTCATCATAGCTCTCATAAGGTGTGCGAACGAAAGGGTTATACCTAACACCAAATCTAGGTTCGGAGTGGGGAGTGCGAGACTCCTCACATGTCCCAACTTCATCATAAGATCCATCACGAGGTCCTACATCATCTCCAAAGTCACCATAAACACTAGGCACTTCATTCACCTCACTTTCTCCCTCAAAACAGTAACTTTCAAATCTGCCCAAGTCTCGATCATGGCTATTTTCATAGCCTCCGCAATCTCCCTCAACTTCGTAGCCATAAAACCCTTCACTACAATCATAGTCTCCCATGTTGTAGTCACAATAATCCCCGGCTATCGAAGACATGTTCCCCTTATATCACCCTTTAAACCTACAAAATGAACAAACAAGATTAGTAGTAAAGCTCCTCACCAACACTCGTATACACTCACCTTTGTGATCCTCACAATTGGAGCGGCGAATATTGAAAGTTGCTTATACTCCGGTAGTCAATAGGATGTCAATTCTACTTGGCGGCCGGAATAGATTCTTGTTTGATCGACTCAAGACACAAAAATAAAATTCACTTACGAACTTGAAACAAAGAAGTTACTACGAGTTAAAAATGAGAAAAGCACACAAACAACGAAGACACGAAGAAACGAATTCAATAATTAATCTACAACTAAGTAGGTGATTACTAGTTGTTAATTAATTCTAGAATCAAGACATGAAACAATAAGATGAAACTAAGAATCTAAAATTTTGAGCTCGGAAATATTGCGTGAACAGTAGCAGTGATGACATGGCAGTCACGTATTGGTTTCGGTCCCACACACTTTTGTTGTCCAATTTCAAGTCTTGGTCAATTTTTCAATTTGGACTTTGGTGGAATTTGTTTAAGGAGGGAAATTCAAACAAGTCTTGGAGCCCTTTTCAATTTCAAGTTTTCAAGACTTGACTTTATTGTACTTCTCCTTAAAACATGGATCCGTAAATCATGGAAAAGTGTTGGAAAGTGGTTGAGACTTGATTGATAGGTCTTTGTTGGTTGTAGTGTCTTTCAAGACTAACAAATGATACACCCTTTTCCTTCAACTTTTTAGATTTAACATTCACTTTATCTTCCACAATATATGAAGGTGGTGATGAACATCAAGAACAACAACAACAATACCAAGAACTACAACAATAATCTCCAAGAACACCAACAATTTTTCACACGGCCACTCCCAAATTCCACAATAACAATATCTCCAACACTTGGCCAAGACAACTACACCTTCAACAAAATGGTTCTCAATCCACCAATTAACAACAATAACACGTGGCCAAGCTTATAACAACAACAAGATGAAAGCCACAAGGCCAAAACAGTCCACCACAACAATGTTCAACAACAAATCGGCCAAGTCCAAGTTCACGTATACAACACCAACAATGTAAGCTCAAACTTAGATTTAGACTAAAGAGTGTTAGAGATGAAGAAAACTAACACTAGAAACAACAAAACAAGTAAAAATCTCGGCCAAGACACAACAATAACACAATTTCGGCCAAGAACACAAAATGGACAGATTTGCTTCTTTTTGATTTTTCAGTTTTTAACACTTTTTTTTTTTTGAATTTTCTAACAAGCAAGCCCAAGATTGATCTTGTAGGAACAAGATCAAGCCATGCTCTGATACCAAATGATACGAGAAAAACAACGGAAACACAAAACAAACACTCAAAACAGTCCACAAGTTCAAGAGAACCGAGGACCCTTTGAATGACCCCTCTCGGATTCAAGATCTACAACAAGAACACAATGTAATGAGGTGATTAACACCTATTTTCAGCGGACAACACACTAGATTAACCACACGAGAATGAAGAACATGAAGAACAATAACAATATTATTAAGAAATAACAAACACACGGCTACAAGAAATTGTAGAGATAGATAGTGAGACATAAACTAATATAAGACCCAAGAACCCAAAGATATATTAAATCTAAAGACCCTTAGAACTTACGATAGCAACACCACACTCTTACGGTGACCGCCAAGGGAACGAACTCGCCTCAAGATCTACCGTTTCCAAGCAAAGATCAATATTGGCTTTTCCGAGCCCTATGCTAAGGGTGACTTTTCCAAGTCCTACAACTAATGGAGTTACACTCTCAAAAGAGAGAGAGAATATTTCTTTCAATTCTTCATCATCCAAAAACTAAGTGAAAATAAGACTAAGGGGACCTATTTATACTATATTACAAATGAAGACAAAAGACCACTTTGCCCTTAATGAGAGGGGCGGCCATGGTGTGTAAATACACCATGTGTAATGTCCAAAATACCCTTAATTAAGGCCCAAAAACCGTGAGTCCTCAACCTTAAATTCTCCAAGCAATCTCCCACACGCGAGATTGCTTTAAGTTATGCTCAAAACGGGTCCTCCATGCACGTTCTTGTTTTCTCGAGGTGACCAAGTCTTGAGTCTCTATGTGTTGGCCTCCAAAAATGTCATCATAAGATAAGAAGGCCATTTGTCCCGTATCATCCCCCCCCCCCCCCCCGATTTCTTTTCTTCTTCTTTAACAGTCAAATCCCCCATTAACATCATTATTTCAACCTTCAATTTTAGCTTCCTCCGTATTTTTAACAGTCAAATCCACCAACTTATTCACCCAATTATATAAAATTAAATTCATCAAATTTGGAAAGTAGATCAATTTAAAGTGAATGATAAATTAGAGAAGACAAAATTCCAAACAGAGCCATTTTCAGTGTGGTTGACCATCTCCGATATGCCTATGATTTCTTTTTGCTTTATTCAACAACCCTTTGATTTCTTTTTGCTCTATTCAACAACCCTTTAGCTCAAAAATTGGAAAAAAAATTATATGTGATCTTCCTTTTTTTGCTTGTGCTTCTGTAATGTAGATATGACAAAACAAGATAGGTATTTTTTTCAAGAGTTCGAAAAATGAACTGTGGTGATGATTTGCTTAAAAATAAATAGAGTTGTTACGAAGAAGAAAAAATAGAGTTGTTGTTGGTGGGGTGGGGGTGGGGAAGGGAATTGTTATGAAGAAGAAAGTGGAAGTTGAGTTCTTGTTTTTTTCTTTAGTTATATATATATATATATATATATATATATATATAGAGAGAGAGAGAGAGAGAGAGAGAATTTGTAAAATTTAAAAGGTGGGACCACCTTTTTCACGTTTTTAAGCCATTAACGAGTTGATTTTTAAAAAAATTGTCACGTCAGCAATTAGGGTGGTAAAAATTTTACTTGAAAGTTGTTAAGGGGGGTAAATAATTACCCGATTAGTTTAAGGTCTAAAGTAAGTTTTGGCGACAAGTTTGGAGGTGATTTGATGTCTTTTCTCTTTAAGTAACATCCAATGTGAAGTACTTTTTCTATGCATCTTTAATTATGTATTTTGACTTATTATATTTTTTAAGAAATAATAAATAGAAAAATATTTTTACTATATTATTCATAGTAATTATTAGTTATATAAGTGTTGAAAAATGAATATATTTGATAATAAATATACACAAAATGATAAATTATCTCTAGATTATTCAAAATGAACTAGTAAAATTGAATAATTATTTTTAATATAATAAGCAAATAAAATAAACGGAGGGAATAAAAAACTTTTTATCATCATGTAACATCGGAATATTTATAAGTAAAAAAATTGAGATTCGTGATTCTTAAAAGAAAGACAGACTACGTGCTATAATAAATAAACGAAATTTGATGCTAAAAAATTATTTACACTAACAATACATACAACATGGCTCAATTCCTTCATGAGATATTTTTATTGATAATATTCCAATGGACTAAAGAATTTCTTATGAACTTTTTGTATTATTTCATTATAAGTTTTTTATGAATGAACATGTGTTGTTATGCAAAGGAGACTAAATATTCTTGTCATTCCTGTTTAATTAAAGAGAAAATTTCAAAAGTAGCAACTTAACAGTTATAATTATAACTTTTATAGCAACTGTTTCATAATTACGAAAAATAGCAAGTTATATTTTGTATTTAAGTAAAATGTTGTTAGATAAATACAGATAGAAATTAAATAGTAGCTTCTATTTTAGCTCCCATAAGTTAGAGTTAAATAAGAGAAGTAACCGTCCCTTAATTCATGCTACTTTTAATTATAAAGATTCATTTTCCTTATACGACTTTTTTATTTCTCTTCTTTTTTATCCTTTTTCATTTTTTTTATTTTTTAAAATTTTTGTTTTCTTAATTTTTTCTTTCTCATATTTTTCTTTTTCTTTTCCTATCTTCGTTTCTTTTTTTATCGTTTTATTTTTTTATTTTGATTTCTTTTTCTTTTTCCTTTTTTTTCACTTTATTTTCACTCTTCTATTTCTCTTCTTTTTTATCCGTTTTTCGTTTCTTTCTTTATTTTTTTCTTTTCCATTTTTTTCTAATATTTTTATTTTTCTTTTCCTATTTTCGTTTTCTTCTTCTTCTTTTTTTCTATTTTTATTTTCTTATTTCTTTTGTATTTAGTAAAATGTTGCTATATAAATACATATACAAATTGAATAGTAGTTCCTATTTTAACTCTCATCAGTTAGAGTTAACTAAGAGAGCTAACCATCCCTTAATTCATGTTACTTTTAATTATAAAGATTCATTTTTCTTATATGACTCTTCTATTTCTCTTCTTTTTTTTATCCTTTTTTATTTTTTTTTTGTTTTGTTTTCTTATTCTTTTTCTTTCTCATATTTTTCTTTTTCTATTTTAATTTTTTTTATCGTTTTATTTTTTTATTTTGATTTCTTTTTCTTTTCTTTTTTTTCTTTTCACTTTATTTTCACTCTTCTATTTCTCTTCCTTTTTATCCTTTTTCATTTTTTTTCTTTATTTTTTTTCTTTTACATTTTCTTATTTATTTTTCTTTCTCATATTTTTCTTTTTCTTTTCCAATTTTCGTTTTCTTCTTCTTTTTTTTCTTTTTTTTTATTTCTTTTCTTTTTTCTTTTATTTTTACAATTATATTTCTAGCTTTTATTTCTCTTTTTCACTTCTTTTTCTTTGATTTTTATTTTTTATTTTTTTATTTTCTATTTTTTCTTTGATTTTTTTACTCTTCTATCTCTTGCTTTTATTTTTAAAAGACACATATCTATATAGCATATACATATTCAAAAATATACAAAATACATAGACACGTAGATCTGAGTGTATATTTACAGTACAAAACATACATATATATATGCATATGTATTTACAGAAATACATATCTGACTCATATGTATATATAAACCTATATGACATAAAATCTCTATAACAAAAAGTGACATAATACATTTGCCTAATTGCACTTGAACTACACATTTCTTCTTCATGATGTAGACATCAAAAATATTCTTATGACGAAAATATACTTGTGTATTATTTGTAAAAGAGAAACATATGCATTTCTGAAAAATACATATGCATTAGTCATAAAAACATATGCACACTGGAAAAGTAAGTATGTATTATTCATAAATACATATGCATCATAAATACATATGTATCTATGTATGCATAACTAGATAATGCATACGTATAATTCAAAACTATATATGCATATCTGAAAAATACATATTCATTAGTAATAAATACATATGCAATCTGGTAAAATACATATGTATTATGCATAAATCTATATGCATAATTGGAAAATCCATATGCATTACTCATAAATACATATGCAACAACAACAACAACAACCCAGTATATTCCCGCACAGTGAGGTCTAGGGAGGGTGAAATATACGTAGTTCATATCGCTACCTCCAAAGAAGTATAAGGTTATTTCCGATAGACCCCCGACTCAAGAGAGAGAATAGTATAGCAAGGTCGTAATGCAACTCAAAACAGGATGTATAACACAACAGAAATAAGCGATAAAATAATAACAAAGTACAAGCAATATGAAATAAGAAATAGGAAAACGGATACTCTCCTAGTAGTAAACAATACACTCACATACCTAAGAGGACTACCACCCCTACACTCTCTTAACACCTAGCCACAACCCACACACTCACACTAGCCTTCAACCCTAATCCGCGACCTCCACACCTTTTTGTCTAGGGTCATGTCCTCAGTAAGCTGTAGTTGCTTCATGTCATGCCTAATCACCTCCCTTCAGTATTTCTTTGGCCTACCTCTACCCCTCCTGAATCCATCCAAAACTAGTCTCTCACACCTCCGAACAGGTGCATCCGTACTCCTCATCATCACATGCCCAAACTATCTCAATCTGCCTTCTCTCATCTTGTCCTCCACCGAATCCACTCCTACCTTTTTCGGATAATCTCATTCATGACTCTATCCCCTATAGTAAGGCCACACATCCAACGCAACATTCTTATTCCGCCACCTTCAATCTTTGGATATGGGAGTTATTGACTGGCAATATTCAGCTCCATACAGCATGGCCGGACGGACTTCCACTCTGTAGAATTTGCCTTTAAGCTTAAGGGGTACCTTCCTATCACATAGCACTCCCGAGGCGAGCCTCCACTTCATCCAACCTGCTCCAATACGCTTAGAGACATCCTCCTCAATCTCGTCATCCCCCTGAATCATAGACCTAAGATACTTAAAACTATCCTTCTTATAAACATCCTGAGAGTCCAACCTCACCACCACACCGTCCTCCTGACTCGAGTCATCGAACTTGCATTACAAATACTCCATCTTGAAATTACTCAACCTGAACCTCTTAGATTCCAGGGTTTGCCTCCAAACCTCTAATTTCTCATTCACACCCCCTCCCCCCTCCGCATCTCATCAATCAGCACTACATTATCTGCAAATAACATACACCAAGGCACCTCACCTTGAATACTCCGCGTCAACACGTCCATCACCAACCCAAAAAGGAAAGGGCTGAGAGTCGATCCTTGGTGCAAACCTGTTTCTACCAAAAAATTCCATGCGTCTCCTCCCGCCGTCCTCACCCGAGTCTTTTCTCCATCGTACATGTCCATAATATCTTAATGTACGCCACCTACACTCCTCTCACCTCTAAAAATCTCCAAAGAACCTCCCTAAGGACTCTATCATACGTCTTCTCTATATCGATGAACAACATGAGCAAATCCCTCTTCTTTTCCCTATACTGCTCCACCAATCTTCTCACCAGGTGAATTGCCTCTGTTGTCGAGCGACCAGGCATAAAACCAAACTGATTCTCTGAAATGGACACGACCCTCCTCAATCTCCGCTCAACCACCCTCTCACAAATCTTCATAGTGTGACTCAACAACTTGATTCCTCTATAGTTATTACAACTCTGAATGTCAAGCTTGTTTTTATACAAAGGAATCATCGTACTCCATCTCTAAGCCTCAGGCATTCTCGTAGTCGTGAAAATAGCATTGAACAAATCAGTCAGCCACCTTAAGTCTGCCCCACTAGCATAATTCCAAAAATCCACCAGAATCTCGTCGGGCCCTGTCGCCCTACCCCTCCGCATTCTACGAATAGCCTCTCTGACCTCCTCAACCTTAAAACGTCTATAGTAACTGAAATCGTGGCTCTCCTCCGAGTGCTCCAACTCCCCTAACATAATGCCTCTGTCCCCTTCCTCGTTTAAAAGCCTATGAAAATACTCTTGTCATCTCTTCTTAATGTGAACATCTTCATAAATACATATGCAAAACTGTAAAAATACATATGTATTATTCGTACATCTATATGCATAACTGAAAAATACATATGCATTACCGATAAATATATATGCAAAACTAAAAAAATACATATTCATAACGACATATAGCTAACAGTTACATAAACTAACCATAACAAATTATATTTTAGAAGATTGAACATCAATAATCTAAATATAATAGAAAATAAACATTAACATATCAACGTTCAGCATTAAAGTAACATACGAAACTTAAGAAATATTCAACTACATCTTTGTACACCTAAAGTTAACTGTTGCCAAATACAACAAATTATAAATACACATCAAATTTCAAGAATTTTAGTGTCTTCTGTTAACCCAATTTCCCTAAGAGGCCTCATTGGTGCTTCATCATCACTTTGTGCCTTCTCTTCTTCTATCCTAGTACCATAATGCCATAAAAGTGAAGCATATATATCTCATGCGAAGAAGATCTAGGTCAAAGTCAACATATGGAATACCTTCACCAAAAGTAAGGCACTCGACCTATGTCACCATATATAAACCACAATCCCTGCAAATAAATTTATCAATAAATAAGAATCTGCTATAAAATGAATAAATACATATATACATATAATATGTATATTCGGGACTTATCTAAACATGTAAATACATAGATACATGTAATATAAATCTTAGCAGTAATAAATACAAATATATATCTAAACAACAACAAATACATTTCATATAATTCCAAAATACATATCTTAAAAGTAACAAATAAATATCTTCACAATAGCAACTGCAATTCTATATCAATGCCTAAACATTGCCACTTGTGTATTTACATAATACATCTTCAAGTTACATTACAACATATAAACATAAATCATAACATATGTATTTTATGAATATATGACTGGTCCAAATTTAAGTTATCAACAATAAAAATACATATCATAGTCATAGTCTAATGAATAACAAATACACCTGAACAACAAATACAAATCTTACAGTAACAAATACAAATACATGTGTAAACAATAATAAATATATTTAAAAGTAACAAATGCATATCTGACCTTGTAGCAAATACAATTCAAAATCTTAACAATAACTCAAAAATAAGTACAGACCTTATCAAATGTATATATAAAATACATATATGAACATATTCTCCATAAACTATAAAAATACAAATACAAAAATACCTCCTCCACTTTCTCTTCTTCGGATTCATAATCAGATGAAACAGGACTTGCAATTTTCCTAGATTCTCCTTTATCGACTGACTTTTTCTTTTTCACAGATTTTTGAACTTTTGTGGGTTTTGGAGATGAAGATTTTCTCAATGCTTTCTGTTTCATGATTTCCACAATCTTCTCCGGATAGTTATGCTGCTTTGATCTTATCTTTTTTAAGCTAACACCTATCTTCGATTGAATATTAATATAAATCAAGTTAATATCTTCATTTTATCATAAACCAAGACTAAAAGATGGTAATTCATCGGAACCTAAATTCACCGGTGAAATACTTCTAATTGAACTACTACGATGTGCATGTTCTGCCATTATAGCAGAACTCCAGAAGTTTCAATACGCACAAAAAACTCAAAACAACCAAAAACGCTGAAGAAAATCGAAAAAAGGCCAACAAAATTGAATATATGAATTATATGAAAAATATAACATGCAATAATTGTAAAATCAACTTACCTTATTTGATGGAGAACTATGTTTATCACGAAATTAAGAGAAAAATTTGGAATTTAAAAAAAAAACTAGAAGATATGTTATATGGGAGAAAATTGAAATAGTGGAGTGAAAATAGTAAAAGGTAAAAAAATGGGTGAAACCCACACGCTTTTAAATAAAATTATTAAAATAATATTATTTTTGCTACAACTTATAATTTTGAGAAAGTGTTGCTATATATTATAATTAAGGTCTTAAGTATGCTTGTTTGTTAAATTTTTCCTTAATTAAATTCTTATGGATATAGTCATGTTTGACTATATTTTTATAGTTATGTATACATATATACAACTCCAACTGAACAAATACGAATTATATTCATTGAATGAATGAAAACAATTGATAACGAACAATTGGATTTATTAACTAAGGAAAAATTACACAAACTAGCATACTTAAGGCCTTAATTACAATATATAGCAACACTTTCTCAAAATTATAAGTTATATCCAAAGTAGAAATATTTTAATAATTTTATTAAAAAACGCGTGGATTTCATCCATTTTTTTACTTTTTCCTATTTTCACTCCACTATTTCAATTCCCTCCCATATAATGTATCTTCTGGCTTTTTTTTCCTTTAAATTTTGAATTTTCCCCTCAATTTCATGTAAACATAGTTCCCCATCAAATAAGGTAAGTTGATTTTACAGTTATTGCATGTTATATTTTCCATATAATTCATATATTCAATTTTTTTGGTTTTTTTCTTCAACTTTCTTCTGCGTTTTTTATTGTTTCGGGATTTTTTTTGTGTTGAAATTTCTGGAATTGTGCTATAATGGCAGAACATGCACATCGTATATTTCAATTAGAAGTATTCCACGGTGAATTTAGTTTTCGATGAACTACCATTTTTAGGCTTGGTTTAACACAAGATGAAGACATTAACTTGATTTATACTAATATTCAGTCGAAGAGAGGTGTTAGCATAAAAAGGTGAGATCGAAGCAGCGTAACGATCCGAAGAAGATTTTAGAAATCATAAAACGGAAAGCATTGAGAAAATCTTCATCTCCAAAACCCACAAAAGTTCAAAATCTGGAAAAAAAAAAGAGGAAGTCAGTCGAAAAAGAAGAATCTAGGAAAATTACAAGTCCTGCTTCATCTGATTATAAATCTGAAGAAGAGAAAGTGTAGGAGGTATTTTTGTATTTGTATTTTTATAGTTTATGGAGAATATGTTCATATATGTATTTTATATATACATTTGATAAGGTCTATACTTATTTTTGAGTTACTATTAAGATATGGAATTGTATTTGCTACAAGGTTAGATATGTATTTGTTACTTTTAAATGTATCTATTACTATTTACATATGTATTTATATTTGTTACTGCTAAGATTTGCATTTGATGTTCAGGTGTATTTTTTATTCATTAAATTATGACTATGATATGTATTTTTATTGTTGATAACTTAAATTTGAACCAGTCATGTATTCATAAAATACATATGTTATGATTTATGTTCATATGTTGTAATGTAACTTGAAGATGTATTTTGTAAATACACATGTGGGAATGTTTAGGCATTGATATGGAATTGCAGTTGCTATTGTGAAGATATCTATTTGTTACTTTTAAGATATGTATTTTGGAATTATATGAAATGTATTCTTTATTGTTTAGATATATATTTGTATTTGTTACTGCTAAGATTTATATTACATGTATATATGTATTTACATGTTTAGATAAAAACTGAATATACATATTACATGTATATATGTATTTATTCATTTTATAATAGATACTTATTTATTGATAAATTTATTTACAGAGGTTGTGGTTTATATATGGTGACATATGCCGAGTGTCTTACTTTTGATGAAGGTATTCCATATGTTGACTTTGACTCAGATATATATGCTTCACTTTTGTGGCATTATGGTACGATGAAAGAAGAAGAGAAGACACAAAGTGATGATGAAGTACCTATGAGGCCTCCTAGGGGAATTGAAATAACAGAAGATACTGAAATTCTTGAAATTTGATGTGTATTTTTAATTTATTGTATTTGACAACGGTTAACTTTAGGTGGACAAAGATGTAGTTGAATATTTCTTAAGTTTCATATGTTACTTTAATGTTGAAAGATGATATGTTAATGTTTCTTTTCTATTATATTTAGATTATTGATGTTCAATCTTCTAAAATATAATTTTTTGTGGTTAGTTTATGTAACTGTTAGCTATATGTCGTTATGAATATGTATTTTTCAGTTTTGCATAAATATATTTATGGGTACTACATATGTATTTTTCAGTTATGCATATAAATGTACGAATAATACATATTTATTTTTACAATTTTGCATATGTATTTTTGAGTAATGCGTATGAATTTTTTAGTTATGCATATAGATTTATGGATAATACATATGTATTTTACCAGATTGTATATGTACTTATTACTAATGAATATGTATTTTTCAGATATGCATATATATTTTTGAATAATACATATGCATTTTCTAGTTATGCTTACATAGATACACATGTATTTATGATGCATATGTATTATGAATAATACATACGTACTTTTCCAGTGTGAATATGTTTTTATGACTAATGCATATGTATTTTCCAGAAATGCATATGGTTCTCTTTTACATATAATATACATGTATATTTTCGTCTTAAGAATATTTTTGATATCTACATCATGAAGGAGAAATGCGTAGTTCAAGCGCAATTAGGCAAATGTATTATGTCACTTTTTGTTATAGAGATTTTATGTCCTATATATTTATATATACATATGAGTCAGATATATATTTCTGTAAATACATATGCAGATATATATGTATGGATTTTACTGTAAATACATACTCAGATCTGTATGTCTATGTATTTTGTATATTTTTTGAATATGTATATGTATATAGATATGTGTCTTTTAAAAATAAAAGCCAGAGATAGAAGAGTAAAAAAATAAAAAAATAGAAAAAAAAAAAAGAAAAATCCAAAGAAAGAAAGAAAAAAAATAGAAAGAGAAATAAAAGCTAGAAATATAAGTGTAATAATAAAGTCAAAAAGAAAAGATATAAAAAAATAAAAATAGAAAATAGAATAAGAAAATGAAAATTGGAAAAGAAAAAGAAAAATATGAGAAAGGAAAAAAATAAGAAAACGAAAAAGAAAAAAATAAAGAAAAAACCGAAAAAGAATAAAAAAGAAGAGAAATAGAAGAGTGAAAATAAAGTGGAAAGATAAAAAAAGGAAAAGAAAAAGAAATCACAATAAAAAAAAGAAATGAAAACAGGAAAAGAAAAAGAAAAATATGAGAAAGAAAAAAAGGGAAAAAAAAATGAAATAGGATAAAAAAAGAAGAGAAATAAAAGTGTCATATAAGGAAAAAGAATCTTTATAATTAAAAGTAGCATGAATTACGGTACGGTTAGTTCCCTAATTTAACTCTAACTGATGGAAATTAAAATAGGAACTACTATTCAATTTGTATATGTATTTATATAGCAATATTTTACTTAAATACAAAAGAAATAAGAAAATAAAAATAGAAAAAAAAGGAAGAAAACAAAAATAGGAAAAGAAAATGAAAAATATGAGAAAGGAAAAAAAAAAGAAAACAAAAAATAAAAAAATAAAGAAAAAATCGAAAAAGAATAAAAAATAAGAGAAATAGAAGAGTGAAAATAAAGTGGAAAGAAAAAAAAAGAAAAAGAAAAAGAAATCAAAATTAAAAAAATGATAAAAAAAAAAACGAAGATAGGTAAAGAAAAAGAAAAATATGAGAAAGAAAAAAAGAAGAAAAGGAAAAATAAGGAAAAAAAAAAAGAAAAAACGAAAAAGGATTAAAAAATAAGAGGAGAAATAGAAGTGTCACGACCCAAAAATGAGGGTCATGAAGGCACTTGTCGCGGCGTACCTTGACAAGTAAGCCTATCACCCAAACTGATACGAAAGGAGAAAAAGACAGAAATATCCTAAGGTAAGGCTTCTAGAACGAAACTGAACCATATAAGTAATCATAACAATGCGGAAAGAACTTATCCAAAATATCAATCATGCCCAAAATCAGGTGTCAATAGTGTAAGAACTACTAATCATGCTAACACCTCTCTTCGATTGAATATTAGTATAAATCAAGTTAATGTCTTCATCTTGTGTTAAACCAAGACTAAAAGATGGTAATTCATCGGAAACTAAATTCACCGATGAAATACTTCTAATTGAACTACTACGATGTGCATGTTCTGTCATTATAGCAGAACTCCAGAAATTTCAATACTAAAAAAAAACTCAAAATAACTAAAAACGCTGATGAAAAATGAAAAAAAGCCAAAAAAATTGAATATATGAATTATATGAAAAATATAACATGCAATAATTGTAAAATCAACTTACCTTATTTGATGGAGAACTATGTTTATCACGAAATTAAGAGAAAAATTCAGAATTTAAAAAAAAAAAAAAAAGCTAGAGGATACGTTACATGGGAGAAAATTGAAATAGTGAAGTGAAAATAGTAAAAGGTGAAAAAATGGGTGAAACCCACACGCTTTTCAATAAAATTATTAAAATAATGTTATTTTTGCTACAACTTATAATTTTGAGAAAGTGTTGCTATATATTATAATTAAGGTCTTAAGTATGCTAGTTTGAGTAATTTTTCCTTAATTAAATTCTTATGGATATAGTCATGTTTGACTATATTTTTATAGTTATGTATCCATATATACAGCTCCAACTGAACAAATACGAATTATATTCATTGAATGAATGAAAACAATTGATAACGAACAATTGGATACATTAACTAAGAAAAAATTACACAAACTAGCATACTTAAGGCCTTAATTACAATATATAGCAACACTTTCTCAAAATTATAAGTTATAGCCAAAGTAGAAATATTTTAATAATTTTATTAAAAAACGCGTGGATTTCATCCATTTTTTTACCTTTTCCTATTTTCACTCTGCTATTTCAATTCCCTCCCATATAACGTATCTTCTGGCTTTTTTTTTTATTCAAATTTTGAATTTTTCTCTCAATTTCATGTAAACATAGTTCCCCATCAAATAAGATAAGTTGATTTTACAGTTATTGCATGTTATATTTTCCATATAATTCATATATTCAATTTTTTCAATTTTTTTCAACTTTCTTCTGCATTTTTTATTATTTTGGAATTTTTTTTGTGTTGAAATTTCTGGAGTTGTGCTATAATAGCAGAACATGCACATCGTAGTATTTCAATAATAAGTATTCCACCGGTGAATTTAGTTTTTGATGAACTATCATTTTTTAGTCTTGGTTTAACACAAGATGAAGACATTAACTTGATTTATACTAATATTCAGTCGAAGAGAGGTGTTAGCATAAAAAGGTGAGATCGAAGCAGCGTAACGATCCGAAGAAGATTTTAGAAATCATAAAACGGAAAGCATTGAGAAAATCTTCATCTCCAAAACCCACAAAAGTTCAAAATCTGGAAAAAAAAAAGAGGAAGTCAGTCGAAAAAGAAGAATCTAGGAAAATTACAAGTCCTGCTTCATCTGATTATAAATCTGAAGAAGAGAAAGTGTAGGAGGTATTTTTGTATTTGTATTTTTATAGTTTATGGAGAATATGTTCATATATGTATTTTATATATACATTTGATAAGGTCTATACTTATTTTTGAGTTACTATTAAGATATGGAATTGTATTTGCTACAAGGTTAGATATGTATTTGTTACTTTTAAATGTATTTATTACTGTTTACATATGTATTTATATTTGTTACAGCTAAGATTTGCATTTGATGTTCAGGTGTATTTTTTATTCATTAGATTATGACTATGATATGTATTTTTATTGTTGATAACTTAAATTTGAACCAGTCATGTATTCATAAAATACATATGTTATGATTTATGTTCATATGTTGTAATGTAACTTGAAGATGTATTTTGTAAATACACATGTGGGAATGTTTAGGCATTGATATGGAATTGCAGTTGCTATTGTGAAGATATTTATTTGTTACTTTTAAGATATGTATTTTGAAATTATATGAAATGTATTTTTTATTGTTTAGATATATATTTGTATTTGTTACTGCTAAGATTTATATTACATGTATATATGTATTTACATGTTTAGATAAAAAGTGAATATACATATTACATGTATATATGTATTTATTTATTTTATAATAGATACTTATTTATTGATAAATTTATTTGCAGAGGTTGTGGTTTATATATGGTGACTTATGTCGAGTGCCTTACTTTTGATGAAGGTATTCCATATGTTGACTTTGACTCAGATATATATGCTTCACTTTTGTGGCATTATGGTACGATGAAAGAAGAAGAGAACGCACAAAGTGATGATCAAGTACCAATGAGGCCTCCTAGGGGAATTGAAATAACAGAAGATACTGAAATTCTTGAAATTTGATGTGTATTTTTAATTTATTGTATTTGACAATGGTTAACTTTAGGTGGACCTGTAGTTGAATATTTCTTAAGTTTCATATGTTACTTTAATGTTGAAAGTTGATATGTTAATGTTTACTTTCTATTATATTTAGATTATTGATGTTCAATCTTCTAAAATATAATTTTTTGTGGTTAGTTTATGTAACTGTTAGCTATATGTCGTTATGTATATGTATTTTTCAGTTTTGCACATATATATTTATGGGTACTACATATGTATTTTTCAGTTATGTATATAGATGTACGAATAATACATATGTATTTTTACAATTTTGCATATGTATTTTTGAGTAATGCATATGGATTTTTCAGTTATGCATATAGATTTATGCATAATACATATGTATTTTACCAGGTTGCATATGTATTTATTACTAATGAATATGTATTTTTCAGATATGCATATATATTTTTGAATAATACATATGCATTTTCTAGTTGTGCATGCATAGATACACATGTATTTATGATGCATATGTATTTATGAATAATACATACGTACTTTTCCAGTGTGAATATGTTTTTATGACTAATGCATATGTATTTTCCAGAAATGCATATGTTTCTCTTTTTCAAATAATACACATGTATATTTTCGTCATAAGAATATTTTTGATATCTACATCATGAAGGAGAAATGTGTAGTTCAAGCGCAATTAGGCAAATGTATTATGTCACTTTTTGTTATAAAGATTTTGTGTCCTATATATTTATATATATACATATGAGTCAGGTATATATTTTCTGTAAATACATATGCAGATATATATGTATGTTTTGTACTGTAAATACATACTCAGATCTGTATATCTATGTATTTTGTATATTTTTTGAATATGTATATGTTATATAGATATATGTCTCTTAAAAATAAAAGCCAGAGATAGAAGAGTAAAAAAATTAAAAAAATAGAAAGAAAAATCCAAAGAAAAAAAAGTGAAAAAAAGAAAGAGAAATAAAAGCTAGAAATATAAGTGTAATAATAAAAGCAAAAAGAAAAGATATAAAAAAGAAGAAGAAAACGTAAATTGGAAAAGAAAAAGAAAAATATGAGAACGGAAAAAAATAAGAAAACGAAAAAGAAAAAAATAAAGAAAAAACCGAAAAAGAATAAAAAAGAAGAGAAATAGAAGAGTGAAAATAAAGTGAAAAAAAAAGGTAAAGAAAAAGAAATCACAATAAAAAAAAGAAATGAAAACAGGAAAAGAAAAAGAAAAATATGAGAAAGAATAAAAAGAAAATGAAAATAAAAAGGAAAAAAAATGAAAAAGGATTAAAAAAGAAGAGAAATAAAAGAGTCATATAAGAAAAAAGAATATTTATAATTAAAAGTAGCATGAATTACGGTACGGTTAGTTCCCTAATTTAACTCTAACTGATGGAAATTAAAATAGAAACTACTTTTAAATTTGTATATGTATTTATATAGCAACATTTTACTTAAATACAAAAGAAATAAGAAAAATATGAGAAAGGAAAAAAAATTAAGAAAACAGAAAATAAAAAAATATAGAAAAAAACTAAAAAGAATAAAAAAAGAAGAGAAATAGAAGAGTGAAAATAAAGTGGAAAGAAAAAGAAATCAAAATAAAAAAAATGATAAAAAAAAACGAAGATAGGTAAAGAAAAAGAAAAATATGAGAAAGAAAAAAAGAAGAAAACGAAAAATAAGAAAAAAACAGAAAAAAACGAGAAAGGATTAAAAAATAAGAGGAGAAATAGAAGTGTCACGACCCAAAAATGAGGGTCATGAAGGCACTTGTCGCGACGTACCTTGACAAGTAAGTATATCACCCAAACTGATACGAAAGGAGGAAAAGACAGAAATATCCCAAGGTAACGCTTCTAGAACGAAACCAAACCATATAAGTAGTCATAACAATGCGGAAAGAACTTATCCAAAATACCAATCATGCCCAAAACCAGGTGTCAATAGTGTAAGAACTACTAATACAATCCAGGAGTCAAATACTTTGGGAAAATAACCACAAAGGAATAATATATGTCTCCGGATACTAATAAAGACATAACTAATATAGAAAGATAGAGGTGAACTTCGAACGGATGAATATCCAACCGCTACCTTGGAAGCCTCAACAATCGCCCGAGTCAAGCATGCTGAGGCGCACTCGAGCTAGGACCTGCACTGAAAGGGCGCAGTAGGCATGACTACGGTCCACTTGTACTCAATAGGTATCATAGGCCGACCAAGCAAAGTAGTAAATAAAGCAAACAAAATATATTCTAAGAGCACATCACCCGCAATCAGAAAATGTCCCACAACGGTAGCCCACACCGCTTGCACTAACAGTTCTAATATATCTCACATATATTACAATAACACACCAAGATATAAAACACAAGTATACATTATGACACATATAAATAGAATAAGAGAGAGAACATGTAGATTCAAGATCATCAAATACAAGTAAAGGAAGGTAAGACAAATACATAGATGACAAGTCAATAACGCAATACAACATAACATAAACACAATAAAGTAAGTGCAATGTATATGATGATGATGATGATGATGCACGAGGTCGTTGCACAACCTTCGGGATCATTGTACAATCCCCGTATACACCTACGGAGGCAAGTCTCCCAACGCAGGACCCATGGGGGTTCGTCAACTTGTATACAATCCACATATCTCATATCTCCTTTCCGACACATCTCTCGGAAAGTATTTTATAAGGTGTTACAATATCTTTTAAAAAGGTGTTGCCAGTGTTTCTTAGATGTTGCCACAACGGTACCAATGTTTCATGAATGAGTATGATATGAAGATATAACGCTCACAACCAATCACAATGAGTATTTCCACAACCAACCACATGATATATTTCCACAACCAACCACAATGATACATTTCCACAACCACATGAGCCAATATCCACTCATTATTTTGTTTCTTCCATGAATTTCCACATGTTTCATATGCCAATAAGATATGAATATAATCGCAATACACCAATGGTACCACATTAAGCGTTTTAACAACACAATACGATTATTCACATGTATTCAAGTCTATCAATATCACATAGGACCCCACACGGTCACACATATCACATAATAACTCAATTTCAACAATTACATAACATATAGGCCCCCACACGAGTACAACACACAAATATTCATTTTTTATGATTAGTTCCCAACCTTAACATGCATTTTGTATCATCATTTACTACCCAGTCTAGTCTGAAAGAGTTAAGCCATAACCTACCTCGAAAGCCAAAATCAGTCCGCTACACTTGAACTCGCGACCTTACTTTTCACGAACAATCTCAAACTCCACTAAAAACATTAAATATGAAATCTACGCGTTAAGATAAACCAACGACACCGTATTGACTACTTTTGGTTCGGGATCAAAACGGACCCCCAAAATAGATTTCCGAAAAAGAAGGGTAAAATCGAAACTTTACTTCAAAAATATGTTACCCATATTTTTAGAAACTTACACCTGAAAATCCAAGTTAAATCGAGTAAAAAACGGGGTTCAAATCGAAGAAAAACTATTTTGGAGCTTTATAGGGTAAAATCTTTAAAATTCGGGTTAAAAACAAGAATCAGAGTTGTTTTGGAGGTTAAATTGATGAAAAACTAGTAATTATAAGATAAAAATATTATTCAAGTGAAAAAGAGTGAAATTTGGTTTAAAATCATGCCTAAGATTTTTGGGATTTTGAGAAATTAATCAAGAAATTACTAAGAAAATAATGAATTCTTACCTTTAATTCGTAATAAAACCAAGAAAAAGGTGTTAATCTAGCTTCCAAAGCTCTCATAAACTTTATTTTTAAGCTCCCAAACTATTTAAGGTTTAACTCTTAAGAAGCAAAGTGAAAAGTGAGCAAAATGGACCCCAAAACTATTTAAATAGTGCAGATAATCTGCACCAAATGGGCAAAAAGCTGCAAATTTTCTATTTTAAGTCCAATTCGGACTTCGATGGGGTGTCCGAGATTCGTTCGGAGTTCGATACATGCAAACAAATTATGCAACGATACTAAATTCGACGTTCCGGACTCGTTGGCGATATCATATTTTCAAAAAATATATCATTTTCACAAATTTGACCCCGGAAATCCGAAATTATAATTTTCTAAACCGAGGGTCGAAATGAGATTTAAAACCATAAAATCATACCAAATATGCTAACACTCTAAAATCGATATTTTGGATCTGCTAGCGAAGTCGATTTTTTCATCCGAGGTTGTTTCGATCAAATGTGGATCCCACACCCATATTTTCAATTTTCTAACTTTCCGACCAATAGGTCGAAATGAGCTCAGGTGTATCGGGACCTGAACCAAAGGTCTATCTAGCCTAAAATTGATATTTCGGAGCTGCTGGCAGAGTTCGTTCGGCCATCCGTCGCACGAATCAAAAGATATCCACATAAGTCCAAAATAAGGCTATCAAAACCATCAAAAACTACAATATTGCATAAATGATACCAAAATGCATCGAAAATAATGTCAATCACTCCCACACCCCAGAAATATCATAATGCAACTACAGGGAGGGGTAAAACAGTTAAATTATATAAAATCACAAATTTTACATATTTTATCAAATTTTTAAGTCATTACATCATCCACCACTAAAAATCTAGTTTGTCCTCAAACTAAGACAAAGAAATATCTGAATCAATAAAGAGTCGAGGATAAGAACTATGCATATCAGACTCAACCTCCTAAGTAGCCTCATCTACAGATCGATGTCGCTACTGGACCTTAACCACAAGGATCACTCTAGAGTGCAACTGCCTAACATCCCTAGCCAAAATGGAAACTGGCTCCTCAACAAAGGAAAATCGCTCATCTTATTGAACTGACTCCCAACGAATGACATAAGACTCATTAAGAATATAGAAATGAAACATAGAAACATAAAAACTGGATGAACAACTGATAGATCAAGGGGCAAAGCCAACTCATAATCCACATCACCAACAGTTCGAAGAATCTCAAATGGACCAATATACCTAGGGCTAAGCTTGCCTTTTTTCCCAAACCTCATCACACCCTTCATGGTTGAAACTCAAAGAAAACATGATCAACAACACCAAATCTCAAGGCACGAAGTCTACAATCAGCATAACACTTCTGCCTACTTGAGCCGCTCTAGGTCTATTCTAAATGACCCGAACTCTATTCAATGACTCACGAAGCAAGTCTGTACCTCGAGGTCTCACTTCTGAAACATCAAACTAACCCACTGGGGAGCGATAACTCCTACCATACGATGCCTCAAAAGGAGCTATATCAATACTGAAATGGTAGTTATTATTATATACAAACTCTGCTAAATCCAAATGTTGCTCCCACTACCACCAAAATCCATCATGCATGCGCGGAGCATATCCTCCAAAACCTGGATATTACGCTCTGACTGGAATCAATCTGGCGTGAAACGCTGTGCTAAGATCAACCCAAGTACCCAACTCATCCTGAAGAGTTTTCCAAAAGTGAGGTGTGAACACAAAACCTCGATCTAAAATAATAAACACCGACGCACCATGTAGACGAATGAAGATATGGGCTAACCTCTCAGCACTGAATAATAGATGAACCAAAATAAAATGAACTGACTTGGTCAATCAATCCACGATGACCCAAACACTATTTGAACCACGAGACGTACAAAGTAACCCAGCCATGAAGTTCATAGTGATCTGTTCCCACTTTCACTCGGGAATGGGTAACCTCTGAAGCAAACCACCAGGTCTCATATGCTCGGTCTTCACCCGCTGACAACATAGACAATGAGCCACAAAATCTGCTATATCTCACCTCATACCACCCCACCAGTAGTACTGCCTCAAATCATAATATATCTTAGTGATACCTGGATGGATAGAATATTTATAATAATGGGCCTCCTCCAAGATCAACCTAATCCGATTACCAATCTCGGCACACAAACTCAACCCTCAATCCTCAAAACTCCATGTGAATCAAGTGAGGCTTCCTTAACCTCCTCACTTAACATCTTATCTCAAATTAACCTCAATCCAACATCATTAAACTAATGAGTTTGAATCTTCTCTATCAAAGAAGATCTAGCCTCCATAATTGCCAAAACACGCTCCGGTATCGAAATACCAAGTCTAACCATATGGTAAGCTAAAGACTGAACCTCTAAGGCCAAGGTCATCTCCTGGGTCAAAAGATACGCTAAGCTACCCATGCTAGTCGACTTCCGGCTCAAGGCATCCGCAACCACATTAGCCTTTCCTGGATGGTAGAGAATAGTCAAGTCATAATCCTTAAGCAACTCAAGCCAACGACGCTGCCTCATATGAATATCTCATTAGGTGAAGAAATACTGAAGGCTACGATGATCTAAAAAGATCTCACAATGGACTCCATACAAGTACTGTCTCCACAACTTCAAAGCAAACATAATTGCGCACTACTCCAAATCGTGGGTAGGATAATTCCTCTCATGAGGCTTCAACTAACGAGACGCATACACAATTACCTTATTCTTCTTTATCAACACAACACCTAATCCAACATCGAAAACATCACAAAACATGGTAAAGCGCACATCCTACTTGGACAAAGCCAATATAGGAGCTGAAATCAACAAGTCCTTGAGTTTTTGGAAGCTCGCTTCACAAGCATCAGACCACTAGATGGAAATCTTTTTCTGAGTCAACTTAGTCAAAGGAGTTGCAATGGGTGAAAAACCCTTGACAAAACACCAATAATAACTTGCTAAGACAATAAATCTCCGAATCTTAGTGGCGAAGTAGGTTTATCCCAATCACGAACCATTGCAACCTTGGCTGAATCAACCATAATACCTTCCTTAATCACCACATAACCCAAGAAAGAAAGAAACTCCAACCAAAACTCAAACTTAGAAAACTTGGCATACAACTTCTCATCCCTCAATCTCTAAATCACAATCCACAAATACTCCTCATGCTCAACCTCACTCTTGGAATAAACTAAGATATCATCTATAAATACGATAATAAAGGAGTCAAGATATGATCGAAACACTGGTTTATCAACTCCATGAACGCGGCAGAGGCATTGGTCAACCCAAAGGACATGACCAAGAACTCATATTGACCATATCGAGTCTGAAAAGTTGTCTTTGGAATATTCGAAGCTCTAATCCTCAATTGGTGACGAGAAAACGGCAAATCAATCTTTAAAAACACCGCAACACCCTGAAACTGATCAAACAAATATTGATGTGAGGAAGATGATACTTATTCTTAAGACCCATATTTTTTCTTTCACAAATAAGACAAGCGCACCTCAAGGTGAAACACTAGGTCGGATAAATCCCTTATCCAACAACTCCTGCAACTGATCCTTCAGTTTCTTCAACTTTGTTGGGGACATCCTATAAAGAGGAATAGAAATAGGCTTGGTCCCCGGCTCAACATCAACAATAAAATTAATATCTTGATCCGAAGGCATACTAGGCAAGTCCATAGGGAACACCTCCATAGACTCACATACAAAATCCAAGAAATGAGGCAAAACAACACTCGTGTCACGAATACGGGCCAAGTAAGATAAACATCTCCTCTCAACCAATTTATGAGCTTGAACATAAGATATGACCCTCTTAGGACCCGAATGAAGTGTACCCTTCCAAGCTATCCTTGGCACATCCGATAAAGCTAAAGTCACAGTCCCGACATAACAATTAAAGACGGCATGAGAAGAAGCTAACCAATCCATACTCAAAATAACATCAAAATCGACCATGTCTAAAAGAAGCAAGTCTACCAAAATCTTACGCCCGACAAAAGTCACACACAAGATCGGTACTCCCGATCCACCACTAAATAATCACCTACCGGGGTAGATACATGAATAAACATGGCAATAAGCTTAATAATAGAATTAAAACCCAAAGAAAAATACACAGACACATAGAAGAAAGTCCATCCGGGATCAAATAATACAAATGCAGGTCTGAAATAAATGAGGAAGGTACCTGTAATCACAACATCAGAAGCCACTACCTCAAGTCTGGCTGGTATAGCATAACACTATCCACGACTACTAACTGGCTGAGTAGCCCCATGACCACCAACACTGGCTCTACCATCTCTACCTCTTGTACCTTTGGTAGAACCCCTACCTCTCACAGCTAAAATAAGAATAACTCTAATCACACGACGAGAATAGTCCTTGGCCATATGGACAATCTCATCACACGCATTGCAACATCTATAACCAGTCTGAAAATAAGAAAGTACAACTGAGCGCGAACGGCCACCCTGAACTGCTGAACTAGAAGATCCACCTATTGAACTCTATAAAATCACCTGTACTGGCCTACCATGGTCTTAACGAGAACCTCTAAAATCTCTGCCTCAAGAGGTCTGACTCTTGAACTCACCTAAAACGTCGAGCCTTCTTGGCGCCTCCTTGAGATACACTAAGAATATTCTTTATCATCTTAGCATGATCCACTATACCTTGGAAACAAACCCCAAACACAACTCTCTGAGATATAGCTAACTAAAGAAAAACATCCAAACCCTTCACGAACTTTTGAATCTTCTCAGACTCGATGGAAATGCTATCATAGGAATATATGGACAGGGCATGGAAGTATGCCTTATACTTAAAAACTGTCATGGAGCCCTGCTCCAAATGATCAAACTCGTCCCACATACGATCTATCAAACTGAAAGGCTAAATCTCTCTATAAAAGCCGCGATAAACTATTCCAAGTCATCTTAGGAGAATCACGGGGTTTACAACTGACAAGCGACCTTCACCAATATATCTTCGTATCTCTCAACTGATAAGATGTATAAGCAACTCCATTAACGTAGAAAGAGTGAAACACAACTCAGAACATAATGTATGAAAGAACTTCGCACAATAAAGAATGAAATGAGAGAAGTTTCCTAAAGACATCCTATAGCCTCTCGAAGATAGATACGGATGTCTACATATCGATCCACAATACTTTATTAGACATCCTCTTCTTACACTGTTGAGACCAATAAAACCTAACTGCTCAGATACCAATTTATCACGATCCAAAAATGAGGGTCATGATGGCACTTGTCGCGGCATACCTTGACAAGTAAGCCTATCACCCAAACTGATATGAAAGGAGGAAAATATAAAAATATCCCAAGGTAAGGTTTCTAGAACAAAGATGAACCATATAAGTAATCATAACAATGTGGAAAGAATTTATCCAAAATACCAATCATGCCCAAAACCAGGTGTCAATAGTGTAAGAACAACTAATATAATATAGGAGTAAAATACATCAAGAAAATAACCACAAAGGAATAATATATGTCTCCGAATACTAATAAATACATAACTACTATAGAAAGATAGAGGTGAATTTTAGATGCATGAATATCCAATCGCTACCTTGGAAGCTCCAACAATCACCCGAGTTAAGCAAGCTGAGGCACACTCGAGCTAGGAACTGCACCGAAAAGGCACAGTAGGAATGAGTACGATCCACTCGTACTCAATAGGTATCATAGGCTGACCAAGCAAAGTAGTAAATAAAACAAACAAAATATACTCTAAGGGCAAGTCACCTGCAATTAGAAAATGTCCCACACCGATAGCCCACACCGCTTGCACTAACAGTTCTTGTATATCACACATATATTACAACAACACACCAAGCTATAGAACACAAGTATACATTATGTCACATATAAATAGAATAAGAGAGAGAAAATACAGATACAAGATCATCAAATACAAGTAAAGGGAGGTAAGACAAATACATAGATGATAAGTCAACAAGGCAACAACACAACATAAACATAATAAAGTAAGTGCAATGTATATGATGATGATGATTATGATGATGCCCGAGGTCTTCGTACAACCTCTGGGATCATTGCACAATTCCCGTATACACCTACGGAGGCAAGCCTGCCAACGCAGGACCCATGGGGGGTTCGTCAACCCGTATACAATCCACATATCTCATATCTCCTTTATGACACACCTCTCGGAAAGGGTTTTATAAGGTGTTACAATATCTTTTAAAAAGGGGTTGCCAGTGTTTCTCAGATGTTGCCACGACAGTACCAATGTTTCATAAATGAGTATGATATGAAGATATAATGCTCATAACCAATCACAATGAATATTTCCACAACCAACCATATGATATATTTCCACAACCAACCACAATGATACATTTCCACAACCACATGAGCCAATATCCACTAATTATTTTCGTTTCATCCATGAATTTCCACATGTTTCATATGTCAATAAGGTATGAATATAATCAAAACACCCCAATGGTGCCCCATTAAGTGTTTTAACAACACAATACAATTATTCACATGTATTCAAGGCTATCAATATCACATAGGACTCCACACGATCACACATATCACATAATAACTCAATTTCAACAATTACATCACATATAGGCCCCCACACGAGCACAACTCACAAATAGCCATTTTTCATGATTAGTTACCACTCTTAACATATATTTTATATCATTATTTACTACCCAGTCTAGTCTGAAAGAGTTAAGCCATAACCTACCTCGAAAGCCGAAACCAGTCCGCTACACTTGAACTCACGACCTTACTTTTCACGAACAATCTCTAACTCCACTAAAAACATCAAATATGAAATCTACGCGTCAAGAAAAAACCAACGACACCCATATTGACTACTTTTGGTCCGGGGTCAAAACGGACCCCCAAATTGGGTTTCCAAAAAAGAAGGATAAAATCGGAACTTTACTTTAAAAATATGTTACCCATATTTTTAGGAACTTACAGCTGAAAATTCAAGTTAAATAGAGTAAAAAATGAGGTTCAAATTGAAGAAAAAACATTTTTGAGTTTTACAGGGTAAAATCTTTAAAATCCGGGTTAAAATCAAGAATCGGAGTTGTTTTGAAGGTTAAATTGATGAAAAACTAGAAATTATAAGATACAAATATTATTCAAGTGAAAAGGACTGAAATTTGGATTTAAAATCATGCCTAAGATTTTTGGAGTTTTGAGAAATTAATCAAGAAATTACTAAGAAAATAGTGAATTCTTACCTTTAATCCGTAATAAAACCAAGAAAAAGGTGTTAATCTAGCTTCCCAAGCTTTTACAAACTTTATTTTTAAGCTCCCAAACTATTTAAGGTTTAACTCTCAAAAGGCAAAGTGAAAAATGAGCAAAATGGACCCAAAAACTATTTAAGTAGTGCAGATTTGGGCAAAAAGCTGCAGATTTTCTATTTTAAGTCCAATTCGGACTTCGATGGGGTGCTCGGAATTCGTTCGGAGTCTGATACATGCAAACGAACTATGAAACCATACTAAATTCGATGTTCCGGACGTGTTGGCGATATCAAATTTTCAAAAAAACTTCGCTTTTATAAAGTTGACCCACGAAACCCGAAATTATAATTTTTTAAACCGAGGGTCGAAATGAGATTTAAAAATTGTAAAATCATACCAAATATGCTAACACTCTAAAATCGATACGTTGGATCTGCTGGAGAAGTCGAATTTTCCATCCGAGGTCATTTCGATCAAATGTGGGTTCCACACCCATATTTCTAATTTTCCAACTTTTCGATCAATAGGTCGAAATGAGCTCGGGTGTACCAAGACCTGAACCAAAGGTCTATCTAGTCTAAAATCGATATTTCGGAGCTGCTGGTACATTCCGTTCGGCCATCCATTTTACGGATCAAAAGATATCTACATAGGTTCAAAATAAGACTATCTAAGCCATCAAAAACCACAATATTACATAAATGATACCAAAATGCATCAAAAATTATGCCAATCGCTCCCACACCCTAGAAATATCGTAATGCAACCACGGGGAAGGGTAAAAATAATCAAATCACACAAAATCATAAATTTCACATATTTTATCAAATTTTTAGGTCGTTACAAGAAGAGTCATATAAGGAAAAAAAATCTTTATAATTAAAAGTAGCATGAATTAAGGAAGGGTTACTTCCCCTATTTAACTCTAATTGATGGGATTTAAAATAAGAATTACTATTCAATTGTATATGTATTTATATAGCAAAATTTTACTTAAATACAAAATACAACTTGCTATTTTTCGTAATTATGAACAATTGCTATAAAAATTATAATTATAGCTGTTAAGTTGCTACTTTTGAAATTTTCCTAACTAAAAATGATAATTAAGTATAATATTTTTACGAGTAATAATTAAATAGCAAATTATAATCATTTATTTCTCTTAAAATGACAATATTGAGCCCATAAACGGGCCTTTCAATATCTATTAAATAATAGGATAACTTACATAAATTTCAGATTTGTAATGAGTTGTAACACTTTTTACCATAACTTTGTTAAATTAGATATCCCAGATTTTGATTTTTGTGATACATATCTTTAGTCTTGATACATATGCATTGTGATACATTTGTAACTGAGTGGTTAGTTAAATAAGGAAGTAATTGATTTTCAATTATTTCGGAAGTAAATCACGCGCAAATCGTGGCATAAATACATCTGATTCCAGATGTATCTGGCGTGGCATAAATACATCTAGTTCCAGATGTATCACAATAATACATCTAGTTTCATATGTATCACAATGATACATCTGGTTTCTGATGTATCACAATGATACATATGGTAAAATTGCTTAATACACATTCAAAATTCAATCTCACACAAAAATAAATAGTTTTTATATGTTAAACAAATGTTAAATGTATCAAACATTTATAAATAAATCAAAAATATGAATCACTATCAAAAAGTATTTACCATAGGTATCACTATTATTCTGACAACAAATGTATCACTCATATGTATCACTGTTTATATTACAAAAATATATCGAGAAATTAATAATATTATATATGTATCAAGCGTATTAACTAAAAATTTATGTATCAACGTTAAATTCGATATTTAATTTTGCGAAACATTGCAGTGGTCATCATCATTGTCATGATTTCGCCGAAAACTATGAGATTTTTTAGCTTCTACAGTATGAAGATCTTTCAAAAGAATATGAATGTTTGTCAACATGAAGCACAAAGTAGATTTTTTAAAATTGTAAGAAGAAAAAGATTAAGAGAGATGGAAAATATTGAACCAAATTGTAAATTGTAATGATAAGATCTGATGAAATTTTTTAAATTTAATTTCTTTTTTAGATATTTAAGAGATTTTCTCTCATTATTTACTCTCCCAAAATAAATGCAAATCTGTTACTTTCTTATTTAAAATGTATCAAGAGGAAAAAAAATATATGAGATTTTATGAAATATTTTAGAAGATAAGATATTTTATGTATTTATGCCTCTTAAGTTTGTGTTTTTGTGTAATTTATCCTAAATTATATAAAGGTGAGGAATTGATTACGTCTTAATATTAGTTGCAGGTGAGTAGTGCAGTTGCGTATTTTTTCTTTACTAATTATATATAAGAGACAATTAAAGGATTATGATAGTCCTCACAAAAGTTTCTAACTTAATTTTAATCTTTTCAATTAATTACTTTTATATCATGATCTTATCTTTTAAAGTCAAATTTATTTTTTGTAGTTTACTTTTCAAAAGTTTTTTTACCTTGTTATTTTGAAGGCCTTCTTTATTTTAATCCTTTATTTTCTAAATTTGATAGACATTCATTGACATGATTTAATTTTTAGGCATCATGTTTAATGCTTTATGCATAAAAATTTTGTAGTTCTTAGATACATCCCTCAAGTGGGTCAGCTTTTCTTTAGGAAAACTGCATGACTTAGCAAATATAAGCACCTCACTAACTCACTCAACTAAGTTTTAATTAATTAAAATTCATACCTTAACTATATTGTCCCCTCTCTCTTGCCACTCTCCTTCTGTCTCTCCCAATCTTATCGTATATTACTATATTTTTATCAATTGTATTAGATTTTTATGACCACCTTCATATGATTGTATTTTTTGTATTTTCTTTAGTTTGTATTTATACGGTTCTATAGTATCTACAGTTTAATCATAGTATTTGTATATTATATTTTGTGTATAATGAAATTAAGTATCAATTTTTTTGTATTTTGTATTTGATGATACAAATATAGTTGATAACAGTTGATACAAATACAATAGGTACACGGGCTACGGATTGTAATTTTTGAAATAGAGTTTTGCACGCCTATTTTTCCCAGATGTATGCTATTTATGAAAGTTTTTATTTTATTTTTAAGGATTCCTGTATGTGCTTTTGTGATTTATTTATATACCAATTTTTTATAAATCTTTTGTACTCCTTGTTTAGTTATTTTTTTTTTCATCGAAATATTTTCTATTATGTTTCACTTTTTGAGGATTAAATCACATAAATTTTAATTTAATATTTTAAGATTGTTCTCACTAGATTAACAGAAGAATCGATATTTATAGTATTTTTCATATAGTTTTGAATATTTAAATTTTAATTTAAAATATAAAATTAATCTAACTGAATTTAGCAAAAATGTGATGGGATGACAAAAGTACATTAATTGATCTTCATCGAGTTGTAACTATTTTACACACTTCAAAGTTCAAACCATATTACGTTACAGGATACCAAATTACTTATATCTTTTTATTTTGGTATTACTAATTTCCCTGACAAATTTTCTTTATATTGTATAATTTTTTTTAAAGAAGTACCTAATTATGTGGCTACTTTTATTATGAAGATTTGTGAATAAGACATGGCTAACTGCTGCTAAATTATATCAATTATAACTTAAAAAATTGCGATACAAATTATGTCTTTTTTAAATTAAATATGGGATCGGGTTTAGCACGAGCCTCATAAAACTACATGAATATTTCATTGAATTTTAATCCACATCAACTCAGTCATCTTTCTTTCAAGGTGTGCTTGGTAGGGAGAAAAGTACTTTTTAAAAAATATTTTCTTATTTCTTTATATTTTCTTGTACAAAATTTTTGAAAGATATTTTTTTTAGGAAAATAAATTCCTTAAAAATGAGGAAAATGATTTCTTAATGTAAGTCTAGAAAATATGCTTTATAAGTGATATTCTATGTGTATTATATTTTTCACACCCATCTAACACTCCCAACCTCTACCCTTAACTATCCCCACCCCACCACTCCCCAGGATCCACCCCACCTCCTTCACAACCTCCATATTTTTTCTTGCTAGATTACATATAACTTTTTTTAAATTGCTAGATTACATATAATTTATTCTTGAGACACCTTTTTTTTTCTTCCTTATTGCTGGACAATAAAATTTTAAGATAGAAAAATAATAATAGAGACAAGAAAAATATTGCAACAATCAATTTATTGATTTCAATGTGAGTGTTACAATCTCTATGAATCCTCTGATTTGCCTTTTCAAATATAAATTCAAGGTCTTAAAGCTTGATCTTGAATTTGAACTTGATTTGTTGATTTGACGGACTTGATCTTGACTTATGCTTGAATTCAAGGGCTTTTGGGCTTGTTCTTGAATCTGGCGGTCTTGATTCAAAATCTCGATGAACTGAACTTAAATGCTTAAGCTTTGTAGACAAATTACGGTGTTTGATCCACAAACTTTCTCTTGCTTCTTGTTAGAGTTCTTGGTCTTATTTTCTGAGTTATGAGACCCCTATTTATAGTTGTAGGAAGGAAGGAGTCATGATGAAGATGAACTTCTTTTGGACAATCATATTTAAGTGACATGACACATTTGATGGACTTTTTATTTCATTGGGCCTGCTGCATCATTGTGATATGTGGCATGGTCCTATTGGCTCCTTCACTTGACTTGATATGCCACGTCATTTGACACGTGGCACCAAATTGTGCCTCTAGAATAAGATAATATCTTGGGCTTAGCAAAGTGGACTCATCATTTGTAGCCCAAATCAATGGACTAACCCAATTAAAATTATACATGTTTGAACTTAAATAATTAATTCAATTATATTAATCCATAATATTTATTTGGGACTAGTATATTTTGAATTTAATATAACCCGAATTTCGTACTGATTTTAATTTAATAAAATTTCATTTTCCACAAAATGCCCCCTACTTCAAGACTTGTCGGAATATTTAATTTCTTGGATACTAGACTTGAAGTAATAATTTAATGTTTCTGGCTATAATATTCGAAAAAAATTATGGACCTATGTATGCCATGTCACATAAGGACAAGCTGGGTATTTTATTTTTTTTCTTTAGTTTTTACAAGTCTACGTGCATGCACTACTTTTTTTTGTTTTGTTTTATACTTGTTTTAAAATAAAATTTTGCAGTAGCTTTGTTCTCAAGCTTGTGGGTCGGCTACTTTCTTTCCTTTACCTGTTAAAATTCTAACAACATGGCCATATTTTTATTGCTATGCTTTCTTAATTTTACTTGAAATAAGGTGCAACCACCGATTCTTCACCCTATAAATACACATGATGGCCTATTGATATTTACAATCCACTGCAGTAACTTGTATTGGTCCGAATCGAAGGTCCTGCGTAGTTGTCGCTGACTGGTAAGTGATTTATTTTATCACTTTTATCCCTTTTTTGCTTTTTTCTTTTTTTAGGGTTGAAAAAATTATCAATATACAACAATCGGCTTAAGGTGCAAGAGCTTAACTTTACCTCCATTACCTTAAGACTTGACCAATTTCGCTTGAAGACGATGGACATCAACTTAAGGTGCGAGAGTTTAACTCCACCTCAATCACCTTAAGATCCGACCAATTTTACTTGAAGACGGTGGACATCGACTTAAGGTGCGAGAGTTTAATTCCGCCTCTGTCACCTTAAGACCTGACCAATTTTACTTGAAGACAGTGGACATCGTCTTAAGGTGGAGAGATTAATTTTACCTCTGTCACCTTAAGACTTGACCAATTTTTCTTGAAGACAGTGTACACCGACTTAATTTGCGAGAGTTTAACTTCGCCTCCGTCACCTTAAGACCCGACCAATTTTTCTTGAAGATGGTGGACATCGGCTTAAGGTGTGAGAGTTTTACTTCGCCTCCATCACCTTAAGACCCATCCAGTTTTGCTTTAAGATGCAATGATTTTCTTTAAGTATGGACCCTTTTATTGATGCACTCTTTCAATGGTCTTCTTTAAGTATGTGCCCTTTTATTGATGCGCTTATGCAGTGGTCTTCTTTAAGTATGGGCCCTTACACCGATGCACTTATGCAATGATCTTCTTTAAGTATGAGCCCTTTCACCGATGCACTTATGCAATGGTCTTTTTTAAGTATGAGCCTTTTAATTAATGCACTTATACAATGGTCTTCTTTAAGTATAGGCATTTTTCAATTGTCAGCTTAAGGTGTGAGAGTTTAACTTTGCCTCCGTCACCTTGAGACCTGACAAGTTCGGCTTTAAGTATGATCCCATAAAAAATCCGTTCAAATGCCAGCTTAAGATACAAAGGGGTAAATCTTGTCCGCCTTAAGACATGAAAATTTTAAGATCCTTTTAAGGATAAACTCATGAGAGGCCAGCTTAAGGTGCAAAGGGACAAATCTTGTCCACCTTAAGGCATAGAAATTTTGAGATCCTCTTAAGGATGGGCTAGCTTAAGGTGCAAAGGGACAAATTTATCCACCTTAAGGCATGGAAATTTTGAGATTCTTTTGAGGATAAACCCATGAGAGGCCAGCTTAAGGTGCAAAGGGATAAATCTTGTCCATCTTAAGACATGGAGATTTTGGGATTATCTTATGAATAATTCCACGAAAGAGACCTTGATTTGAGGACTTGGAGATTTTGTCAAAATTCACTCCCAAATTTGGAATTTTGAGCGGTTCAACTTCCAAATTTAGGGAGTTTAGAGACTTCATCTTATGTGAACGAAGCTCATATTTCATTGGAGTTTATCCCCATTGAGCCACCAATACTTGGAGGGAGTCCAAGATTTAATTAGAATATTTTCATACTTGGTATCCATATTGCGGATACTGCAAGAACATATTTTTTTGACACTCATACAACTGAACTCAGAATGAAATTCTAAGCGCCTACGTACCTCAATAACGAGGATCAAGTCATAATGTAGTTCTGGGGTGAGTTTTTTTTTTTTGTTTATTTTGTGTCCTAACTTTTCCCTAGGTAGCCTCTTTCAAGGTTTTCAACCTAGCGGATATTTTTTTTAGTCGCACACAGTTTATACTCTTGTGGGCCAGGAGTGAACATGCAGTTTATACTCGTGCCTTAAGGAGTGTGGCATCTTCCTTCAAGGATAGTACTTCTTTAAGAACTTGGCAATGATAAAACCAATTTTCACGCCATCTGCATCGATGAGCTTGTAAGCACCATTTTAATATACTTCCACGACATATGGACTATCACACTTTGGGGTAAATTTGCCCCTAGACTTATGAGAAGTAATAATGGGCCTTCTTACTGTAAGAACTTGATCTCCAACTTGAAAGCACCTCAACCAAACTCTTTTATTGAAAGAATGAGATAGACGGGCTTGGTAACATTCAAGATTTTGTTGAGCCTCTAGTCTCTTCTCATCAAGAGCTTCTAACTCCGCAAGATACAACTTAGCATTTTCTTCATTGGTGAGACCTTCTTGAATAGCCAGTCTCAAAGAAGGCATTTGACACTCAAGTTGCAGGACTGCTTCAACTCCAAAAGCAAGTGAATATGGGGTTGCTTGCGTCGGTGTGAGGTAAGTCATTTTATATGCCTATAAAGTTTCTTTCATTCGCTCATGCCAGTCTCGTTTAGATTTAGAGACGACTTTCTTCAATAAGTTGCACAAAGTTTTATTAAATGCTTCGGCTAGACCATTGGCGGCAACATGGTACATAGAAGATTTATGATGCTTAAAACCAATAGATCATAGATTTTGTTCTTCAACTTGTTATCAAATGGCTTGCCATTGTCAGTTATTATGTATTGAGGGATTCCAAAGTGGTAGATGATATTCACTTGAATGAAATTCACAATATTCTCCTTCTTTACTTATTTGAGAGCAACAACTTCGACACATTTTGAGAAGTAATCTGTTGTGTCCAAGATGTACAAGTGTCCACTAGAAGATTTTGGTAGTGTCCCAACAACATCCATTCCCAAAGAATTGAATGACCAGGATGCTACAGTTGGGTGTAATACTTCAGGAGGTTGATATATGAAATTTGCATAGAATTGACAAGCTTTGCATCTTCTAGAATAGTCCAAGCAATCTTTCACCATCGTTGTATACCCATCCTTTTAATATGAAAATAAAGCTTCGATCCAGACTGATGCGATCCACAAACTCTCGAGTACGCTTCTTGCAAAGCTTGAATTGCTTCTTCCTCTCCCAAACACTGTAAAAGTACTCCTTCAAATGATCTTTGTTATAATGTGTCTTTGTAGTAAAAGAAGTGAGGTGCACAACGACGAATATCAATCCTTTTTTTTGGATCCTCTGGAAATATCTCATAACATAAGTAGTCAATGATAAGTTTTCACCAATCTTCCTTTATAGCTTCAGAAACGGCGATGAGGTGCTTAACTTTATTTTCTATATCTTCACTCTCACTCAGCGGTGGAACTACCCATTTTTGGCGGATAGTAAATCGTGTCTGATTCGACAGAGTTAGGGTTGAGGCCAAAGAAGCTAAGGCATCAACTTGATTATTTTCTTTTCTTGGTACGTGCTGGAGTGTCACTTCTCTAAGCCACCCCATCAACTTCTGCGCATAAATATGATATTGTCGTAGCTCAGGCTTTCTGACTTCATAGCTTCCCAAAAGCTTCTTGATCACTAATTGGGAGTCACCAAAGACTTGTAATTACAGTTGTTTTATGTCAACTGTTATCTCAAGTCCAAGTATTAACGCCTGATATTCAGCTACATTATTAGAGCATCGATTTGTTAGGGTAAAAGAGTATGGGATGACCTCTCCTTATGGGGTGACGAATACCACACCAGCACTGGCTCCATCTTGATGGGCGGCACCATCAAAGTACATCTTCCACGGGGGTATGGCTTCAATAACCATTGTATCTTCATCCAGTAGTTCATCGCTAAGTTCCCAGTCATCAAGTATCGGGTGGTTTGCCAAGAAGTCAGCCAATGCCTATCCCTTTACAACCTTTTGGGGAACGTACATAGTCTCAAACTGTTGAAATTGAAGGTACCATCTTGCAAGTCGGTCACTAAGGACTGGTTTCGACATTACAAACTTGATGGGACTTTCCCTAGATGCACGACGGACAATATGAGCTTGAAATTAGTGTTTCATCTTTTGAATTGAAAAGGCCAATGCCAAACAGAACTTTTCAATTGGAGAATACTTTAGCTCAATTGGTGTCATCATTCTGCTCAGATAGTAAAGAGAGTTTTCTTTGCCTTCACTATTTTCTTAAGCTAGTAGCTCTCCGAATGACCTCTCTTACTCTGCGATGTAAAGTATCAACGGTTTCCCAAGTATGGGTGCTGCAAGAACTGATGTCTTCATTAAGTATGATTTGATACTTTTAAAAATATTACCACAACCTTGGTCCCATTCGAAGAGAGTGTCCTTTCTTTATGAGACGACTAAATGATTGACATTTTACAGCTAGGTTTGAGATGAACCTCCTTAAATATGCTAGCCTTCCTTGAAGGCTTTTTAACTCATAAATGTTTTAAGGCTTGGGTATCTTCAAAATCATATCGACCTTGGCCTGATCAATTTCGATTCCTCGGTGTAGTACGATGAAGCTAAGGAACTTTCCAGAAGTAACTCCAAATGCACATTTTAATGGATTCATCCTAAGTTGATATCTTTAAAGCAATTTAAATACCATTCTTAGGTCTTTTAAGTGGTCTTCCCTTTTTCTTGACCTTACCACTAAGTCATCCACATAACACTCAATATTTTTATGGAGTAGGCCATCAAAGTCATTTTACATAACCCTTTGATAAGTGGAACCCACGTTCTTTAAATTAAAAGGCATCACCTTGTAGCAATAAATACCTTTGGGCGTACGAAATACAGTGAGATCTTCATCTGTTAGAGCCAAGTGGATTTGGTTATAGCCGAATAAACTATCCATGAAGAAAATTGCCTCATAACCTGTAGTGGCATCAATCATTAACTCTGGTATGGGGATTGGAAAATCATCCTTATGGCATGAATTGTTGAGATTTCAAAAGTTGACACAAACTCAAATTTGGCCATTCTTCTTTCGTACTGGAACAATACTTAAAATCCACGTGGGGTATTTAAATTCATGAATAAATCTAGCTTCTATGAGTTTATTGACCTCATTTTTTATCAATGGAATAAACTCTGGCCTAAAGCGCCTTTGGGCTTGCTTAATAGGACGAGCTCCATTCTTAACCGCCAACTGATGGACTGCTACTTTTGGATCTAAGCCAGGCATTTCCTTATAACTCCAAGAAAATACATCCACATATTCATTGAGTATATCCATATAAGTAATTTTCTCATCTATTTCTAGAAATACACTCAGGTAAGTTAGTCTTGGGTCTTCATTGGTTCCAAGATTAACTTCCTTTAAAGGATCTGTTGTGGCTTTCACTCCTTCTTTAAGTTGCGATGGATCATCTCCGATATCTTTCTCCTCTTGAGAATCATCGTTATTGATGGATATGTGGTAACACCAAAAATTATCTTTCATCTCTTTGTTAACCTTCATTTGGGATGGGATATCATTCTCATTTTGGGTTGTAATAGGATATGAGGAGCCAACACTTTTTTTGTCTTCCTCACACTTCTTAGTTGGTATGAGCCTTAGCTTTTAACACCTTATTGCATAAAACCACCAGTTCTGTCTGCCTTCTCATTCTAGAAGAAATCAAACTTTAAAAATCCTTCTGGATCTTAGGTGAAGAGTGTATTGTCATACTTCGATGACTTCTCCGACGCTTGTTACTTCTTTTTTTATTTAGAGGACCCAACCTCTCGAACACTGAAGTTCTTATGGTTTATTCTCTAAGTAGGTCAAAGACAGAAAACCTTTTGTTGGATGCAATAGACTCCTCTTCTACGGTGATGTAGTTACTAACTACTCTTCTTAAGGAGATGCAAATTGGAGGTGGCTGCGTGTATCCTAGGCCTTCACGTGCCTGCCTGGTTGTACCTTCCGAAGAAAGTTTATACAACCTTGATGGCTCATTAGGATTATATCCAGCCCTTACAAATTGCTTGTATACATTTGGATCGAAGCCCTCTTTTGTATGCTTCGTAGGGAGTGTCATAGCTTGTGGCGGATTTCGAGCCACAAACTCTCCAAGTATCCTTCAGGATGGATTTATTGCGTCAATCTTCTTGATAGGTAAAGTTAGCCCCTTTAGCATATTATCTTAGTCATCAGATGGGTGACTTTCTCTTTCTTTTCCTTTGGTATATAGCGGAGAACAGGAGTTGCCTTTTTTTTCATGGATGCGACACTTTCTTTATTCTAAATGAAGAAGGGCTTCTTGGTGACAACATTTTCGACAGTCACCGCGACCTTCTTAGATGCAAGATCATCACACTTGGTCTTGGCGAAATCTTCAAACTTTTTCTCATTCACAACATAATTCTTTAAGTAGAATTTTGCATCGGCAAAGTGTGACTCAGCTCCAGTGAATGGCTTATCATCGGAAACTATCTTTCTTTCCACTCCGCCTTCGAGGTACTTCAAGCATTGATAGTAAGAGGATGAGATAATTTTGTTCTTGTGTACCGAAGGGCATCTAAGAAATATATTGTATGAAGTTTTAGCATCGATCACATGCACAATGCATTTGATAAAAAAATTATCCATATGAATCCCCAACTTGATAAATCCTATGGCCCTCTGGCCCCTTTGGTTGAATCCTTGGATCATCAAATGGATTTCGACCAGTTCATCAGTAGCGATGCCAAGTTCTTTCATTGTGCGGATAGGAAGGATGTTGACTTCGGATCCCTCATTAATCAATATTCTATTTATTTTCTTTCCTTGAACTTAACCCACTATGTACAAGGGACGGTTGTGTAGGATTTCTCCAAGTAGAAGATCGTTACTTGTAAATGTGATTTTTGTATCACATACATATGCCTCTTGGCTAAGTGGCTCAGTATGCTTTTCAAAAGATGGAGGAACTTCCATGGGTGGGCTTTCACCCTTTGCTCCCTCTTTGCCAGTAATAAAACATGATTCCTCAAGGTTAACTTGCACAGTCTTTGCATGGAACCAACTTGGTAAGAATTTTTTCAAAGTCACTGAACGTTGTGGTTTTTGGTGGTAAAGATCCATTACCCTCATTTTTTTTTTCTGATGCTCAACCAGTCTCTGTTTCTTCGCTTTCTTCACCATCTTCCTTCTAGTTGGATCCTCGGACGACTTCTTTCATAGATTCAGCTTCTTGTGTCTGTGCTTAGTTACTAGAGTCTAACCTTCATCATCACCTTCTTCAACTGAAGACCTATCATGATCTAATAGTTTCTCATTATGTTCTTCAACACATATTTGGACTGGATCGAGTGAGCCAAAAGTGATAGAGATTTGATGAAAACTTGTCATCTCATTATCGAGGAAAATCTTCTTCGCTTTTTCCAATTGCATGACTTTGTCCTTAAAGATAAAACACTTTTCCAGAGGGTGACTCACATCTTATGATACTTGCAATAATTTGGGTCATTGGTCCTTCCAGCTTCATCGGGCCGCTTCATCTCTGGGAGTTCAATGAGCTTATGCTTAAGGAGTTCATTGAAAATCTCAGCAATATCAGAATCAAGGAAGGGATATTCCTTTTCTTGCATCTCCTTTAAAGTTAACTTCTGATTTGGATGTGCTCCAGAAGTCGTCTTCACACTTACCTTCGTGGTGACCTTCACATGATACACGTCAATATTATTCATGGATTTCTTGTTATCACTTTTGGGGATAAACTTGCCCCATCGTTGGGTTCTTTCTTATTCTTTTCCCTTCGAGGGTCATGGATAGGCGCTACTCCTTTTCTAGCTGAAGACATGCTCAACTCCATGTCATGAGCATGAGTAGATAACTATTTAAAGGATTTAGGCTTAATTCTTTTCAAGATATAGAGAAGCTCCCAGTGCATTCCTTGGATGCACATTTTTATTGCAAAGTTTTCACTAAGCCTGTCTTTGCAGTTTAGACTTGCATTTCTCCTTCGATTGATGCAGTCAATGACTGGTTTGTCTTTTCTTTACCGAGTATTTGTGAGATGTATCATGCTTACTGTACACCTTGTGCTATAAAAGCGATTTAGAAAATCCTGCTTCAATTGCTCCCAACTATCGATGGAGTTAGGCTCAAGGTCTATATACCAACAAAAGGCATTTTCCTTCAGAAAACGAATAAACTGTTTGACAAGATAGTCACCGTAAGTTCCAACATTATTACATATCTCAACAACGTGTGTGACATATTGTTTTGGGTTCCCTTTTCCCTCAATCTGTTGAAATTTGAGGGGTTGATAGCCTGCAAGCATTTTTAAGCTATCAATCCTTGCAGTATAGGACTTGGCGTATGTCAAGGAAGAATTGGCAGTGACACCATATTTGTCTTTGAGGGTCCCTTAAATAAATTACTTCAATTGATCAATTGAGATCATTCCCTCAGAAGAAACTTATACCTCTTTAGTCAGTGATGTTTGTTTCACAGGATGTTGTGTCTCGTGACCCTCTGGAGATTTTCCAGGTGCATGAATAGACTCTCCGTCTATCAGACCATCCATTCTATCCACGAACTTATCAATTCGAGTATCTTGATTCTGAACATATTTGGTTAGACCTTCAATTGCCTATGTCAGATTCACAAGATGCTCCTCCATAGACGAGGCATCAGTTATCATTGCTTGCATGGTCATTGGAGACATTGGAGAGTAACATGGATTATCACATAAGTTGATCTTCGAAGTGCTCAACTTATGCGGTGCAAGGGGAGATGATGCGTTTGTTGAACGACCAACACTCTTCGCACCAGAGTATTTCAGTCCAAAGTGCTCAAGTAGAGCAAGAGTCGTCTTAGGTGGTTCTGCCACGTTGCTTTCTTCTTCTGAAGCACTTGCATTGGACTTCGTTCCTTTTGGAGTTGAAGATAAAAAAATTGGAGTTGGCACAGACAACACTGGATGTGTTTGTTGTCCTAGCATGTTGGCCTTGCTCCTTGTGACAACTTCTAAGCTTCCGAAATTAACACCAAGAATGTTTTCTACTTCAGCAGAGAACTTTGAATCAACAACCTTGGAAGCAGTTGATTGAGAATTGATCTTCTTAGAAGCCATTTCGGCGTTCTTAATCTTTAAAGTTGGGAAAGTTGAGATGGGAGGTAGAGATTGTCCCACTGGGCGTGCCAGAATTTGTTGGATAATAAATTTTCAAGACCGAAAAATATTGCAACAATTAATTTATTGATTTCAATGTAAGTGTTACAATCTCTCTGAATCCTCTGATTCGCCTTTTCAAATATAAATTCAAGGGCTTAAAGCTTGATCTTGAATTGAACTTGATTTGTTGATTTGACGGACTTAATCTTGAATTCAAGGGCTTTTGGGCTTGTTCTTGAATCTGGCGGTCTTGATTCAAAATCTTGATGAACTGGACTTGAATGCTTAAGCTTTGTAGACAAATTGCGGTGTTTGATCCAGGAACTTTCTCTTGCTTCTTGTTAGAGTTCTTGGTTCTCTTTTCTAAATTATGAGACCCCTATTTATAGTAGTAGAAAGGAAGGAGTCATGATGAAGATGAACTTTTTTTGGCCAATCAAATTTAAGTGACATGACACATTTGATGGGCTTTTTATTTCATTGGGCCTGCTGCATCATTGTGATATGTGGCATGGTCCTATTGACTCCTTCACTTGACTTGGTATGCCACGTCATTTGACACGTGGCACCAAATTGAGCCTCTAGAATAAGATAACATCTTAGGCTTAGCAAAGTAGACTCATCATCTGTAGCCCAATAAAAATTGAACTTTAATTAAATTCATACATGTTTGGACTTAAATAATTAATTCAATCATATTAATCCGTAATATTTATTTGAGACTAATATATTTTGAATTTAATATAACCCGAATTTCGTACAGATTTTAATTTAATAAAATTTCGTTGTCCACACTTATCAAACAAAAGAAAATAAGTAAGAAATCAACTTACTTTATAAAGAAAACATTTGTATGGAAATAATTTGCTTCATACCAAACATACACTAATACTTTATACAATAAAGAAGACATTTGAAGGGAAAAAACAACACAATCTAGCCAAGCAGTGAATAAAATAGGTTAAATCATGGAGTTCAGTATTTTATGAGACATTAGTCAACATGTATATTTAAGAAAGCTCGCCATTACAAAGAAACTGAATATAAATTATTTGGCATTATAATGATTATAAATATTTAATAGAGCAATCAAGGTACGCCAAAGCAGACCAACACTACATTAAAATGCAGCAGTTGTTGTGAAAGACTAAACATAAACAATGCAACATAAACAATGCCTCTAATTGGGAAAAATCTGCAATCAAGAAGAAAATAGAGGTGGAATAAAGAAGAGAATTATTTTAGAAGAAAATAGAGGTGGAATAAAGAAGAGAACTATTTTAGTAAATTTAAAAAAGGAACAAGGGATGTTTGAATGAGGTTTTTTTAACTTGTTTAAAAGTTAAAAGTTAAAAGTAGTTAACTTATTTTTGGCTTTTTTTTATTTTTTTAAGCTAAAATAAAGTGGTTAAAAATATATTTTATCCTTGTCAAACACCTCCTAAAATAAAAAAAATACTAAAAGTTAAAAGCACTTAAAAAGAAAAATCAATCTAAACAACCTGTCCTCTGTATAAAAGCACAATAGGCTATTGCCACTGTGTCACCACTTTTCTTACTAATACTCAAATCTTTGCCTTTATTCTTCCTCCTCCTCCTTCATCTCCCAAACAAATTTAGATAATGGAACAAAGTATTTTTAACAGTAGATATTCATGGCTTCTTCTTCTCGTCCTTATTTTGATTTCCTTTTCAGGATCAGTTGATGCTTACAAGAATTATACAGTGGGTGATTCTTTGGGTTGGTTTGATAAACTTGAGAAGCCTAAGATTAACTATGACAAATGGGTTGCTGACAAAAAATTCAGCCTTGGTGATTTTCTGAGTAAGTTTTCTTCATCAAACCACTTCTTGGTAATTAGATATCTAACTTATATACAGTGATAGTGTAAACACGATCTGTATAATTAACCGGAGGCAGAAACAAGATTTTTGGTTAATGAGTTTTGGATCGCAACTAGTTTTTCTTACTGGACTCTGGATAGATTATTTGTACATTTTAAAACAAAACATTTAATACAAATACAGGGTTGGAAACGTTCCTGACATAAATGCTAACACTGAGTACTATAGACCACTGTGGTTCGCTTGCTCGGATCTCGTGCATAGCGGGAGCTGACAGAAATACTAAGGCTGATTACTATAGACCATCGTGGTCTGCTTGCTCGGATCTCGTGCATAGCAAGAGATTTAGTGTACCGAACTACCCTTATTTTTTTTTTTATAGGACTTGAATCAAAGTTACTAAATTCTTCCAAAACTATCATGTGGTTTCTAATTCCACTTAATTATTACGAGATGATTTGGTTTAAACTTTTTGAGTGTATTCCAATTATTGTTGTCCATAAATTTTCTTCTCTCTTTTTGGGTGGGTAGGGGGCATCATTAGATAACTCTGTATCTGAATGTGTCATAAAATTAAAGCATGGGACAATCTTGATTGCAAACCGTTAATGGATTTTGATATTTTTTTCTTCTGCTTATGATTGCATATGTTTGTGAATTCTTAGAGAGTTATTTAAGAAAATAATATGATGGATCTGAATAGATTTATTGTCTTGATTGATATGCTGGTTGATTCTGGCTGTGTTTTTCTTTCTTTTTAATCTTATTCTTTTGTTTCATGACTACACATCATGCTTAATAAGCATTAGTTCCAAAATTGAATTTATAAAAGTGATGGATGATTTACAAACTACGGTACCAAATGCATTGATCTTTGTACTTAATATTTTTTGAAACTGGCAGTTCCTCAGTTGATTATGATGGTTTGGAGTTTTTTATTATCCCAAACAGCTGTATGTGTTGGCATTATTTACAGTTTGATAAGTTAGTTAGAAGTGTGTGTTATGATAACGTATTGTACCGGTAAGTGGTAACATGTAGTGAGCATATGCTTGCACATGTTAAAAAGCAGCCATTTCATCATTCTCTGTCAGAGGCAGGGCAGAGCTAAAGACCAAAGGTACAAGTTCGGGCTAATCCAATAATTTTGAGTAAAAGTTTATATTTATCTTAGAATAATTCATTTAATATATGTAAAACTTAGTTCATTTAAAACTCACTAACTGCAAAATTTATCTTTGCCTTTTATCACAAGTCCACCCTTTTGCTTCTGAATATCATCATAAGTATAAATAAATTCTTCTTCTTTTTCTTTTGTATGTTTAATTTTGCAGTTTTTAATACGGATAATAACCATTCAGTCATTCAGACTTACAACTTTACCACGTACAAGAGCTGTGACTACGACAATGCTTTAGACAACGACACCGTGCAATGGTCATCGGCAGATTCATCTTCAACTTCAACTTTTCCCGTTTCAATGGCAGTGCCTCTTCGAAAAGTTGGAACTACTTATTTTTTCTCCAGCGACTACGACGGCGAGCAGTGCCAAAATGGCCAACATTTTAAAATAAACGTGATGTACGGTCAAGGGTTGCCTCGAAGCCTCAGGGATCCGTCGGATGATGACTCACTAGCTCCGATTAGTCCAATTTCTGGTGATGAAGAATCGGCACCTGATACATTAGTTCCTTCTTCTTTTGATCATCCTCGTGATGTGAGTACTGATGATAGTCCTGAACCTTCAAATTCGATTTCACTATCTATATTTTCTCAGTGTTTAGGCATTCAATTAAATTGGATATTCGTTGTGTTTGCGCTAGCTTTTGGTATTTGTTGATTATAGGACTTCAATTTTAATTGTTGGTTTTTATTTATCCTTCGAATTCATGCCTATAGTACATAGCTACAGCAATATTGGAGGTTTTGGCATTATACTGATTGTATAATATTACCGTTTCTTTCTTTCTATTGTTAGCTCTATGTTCTCTTTTTTCCCTTATTTTTCCGCGTTTTCCTTCTCGTTCTTTTGTAATTTATTACTATTTTGGGATTCGTTTGGTTTTGGGACAAAGTTATGTGTGAATTATAATAGTACGAAGATTTTTAATACAGTAAATAATATTGTATGATAATTATGAGGTGGATAATAATTGGATTCCCCTACTACATTACTCTGTCTTTTATCTCCTATACACAAGCAGTTTTGTCTGAATATTTTATTTTCATGGACAAAACACTTGGTCATTTATGGTAATTTACTGATATACGGCAACAACTTACTTTAAAAGATTTGTTTAATACTCCCTCCGTCTCATTTTACTCGTCCCAAATTGAAATGACACAACTATTAAGAAAAATAATAAATAACATGACTAGTTTACCATAGTACCCCTATTAAATGATGTTTACATTTTAATTTAAAGAAAAAGTAATTAATGCAAAAGATAAAATATGAATTTTTTTTTATCTTATCTTGATAAGTAAAAAAGGACAAGTAAAATGAAACACCAAATTAGGAAATTTGGGACGGATAAAATGAGACGGAGGGAGTATCTAGTTATTCTTCTTAGTGTGTTACTAATAATAACCTTATTCTACCTTCTATCTAGCATCAAATAATCACAAATTGTAGCTTATCTTACGCGCGCGACTGAGTACTGGTCTTCGCAATATGAAATTTAATGAGACCAATCGAATTATGTATTAAGCTATGCGGGGATTACATTTTCATAAACAACTTAACTAACCAAATATTAGGAGAAATAAGATCTTTTGACCATTTGCAAACGAATAGAAAAAAAAAATCATTTCAAATTTTTTGTGTAAAAATGAATGTGAGAGTTTTTTTATTTCTTATATGGCATAACAAATTATTTCTTACTTACACGAAGATTCAATTCATGCCGCCATTATGTTGGTTATTGTGGTAGAGGGTAGACCAACGACCCCTTATATATAAAATATTTTAACAGAGAATAAAGGTAATGCAGAAAGAACTCTTACATTTAGTATTTTAGTTTTGGTTTGTTTTTCTTTTTGGTAAAATTTCCAGCTTCTTATAATCGTGTTAATTTCATTATTTGGTTGAATGATTGCCCAACGAGTCAACCGCAGAACAAATGCATGTGAAAAGGTTGGGTAACAAGTCCTTTTGTTGGGGGTGGTTCTCACTACCTCTCAGGCTTCTTGTTGGAACAATTTTATTCATTAAATAACAACCTTTATTTCAAAAAGTAAAATAGAGAAAAAGATCTCATTTTTTAAGTATGAAAGTCAAAGCATATGATCCTTCAATTTTTTTCATATTTCTTTTCAATTAATATTGTTATTTTTCAAGAGATATATGTACGGATATTTAAATCTTTTATCAATAATTCTTACTGTTTTATGAAAATAAAAGACACTATTTTTATATTCTTCCAAGGTAAACCCAATCAACTAACTTTATGGAGTAACTGTTTATATTGAAAATCATATAGCTGAATTTCTATATAAGGTCAAGAGCACGTGCATTAAACCAAACTATATTTACATTCGTTACCAGCGATGAGTTGTTTATGTATTGAAAGATCATAAAAATAATGTATAACAACAACAATAACAATATATCCAATATACTCCTATCAAGTGGGGTCTGGGATGGTAAGTGTACGCAGTCTATACCACTACCTCAAATGTGAGATAGAGAGACTGTTTCCGATAGACCCCCGGCTTAAAATAGAGCAATCTAAGATAAGATAAGGAATAGTAATAGAACAAGATACAATTGAAATTAACATATACAATAATACCAAAAGCAAGATACTCCAAGTATACACCAAAACATACAATATCCTTACCCAGACTAACCTTCTACCCTAATTCGCCTCCTCCACAGGTCATGTCCTCGGTAAGCTGAAACTGCTCCATGTCATGTCTAATCACCTCTCTCCAATATTTCTTCGGTCTACCTCTACCTCGCTTGAAACCATCCATAGCTAACCTCTCACACCTCTGCCCTGGGGCATCCGTGCTCCTCCGCATCACATGACCGAACCATCTCAACCTCGCTTTCCTTATCTTGGCTTCCCCCGAAGCCACCCCCACCTTATCTCGAATAACCTTATTTCTAATCCTATCTTTTCTAGTACACCCACTTATCATTGAAGCATTCTCATCTCCGCCACCTTCATCTTTTGGATGTGGGTCTTCTTAACAGGCCAACACTCCGCCCCATACAACAAAGCCGGTCTAACCACCACTCTGTAGAACTTTTCTTTAAGTTTGGGAGGTACCTTTTTGTCATACAAGATACCGAAAGCGAGCCTCCATTTCATCCACCCAACCCCGATCCAATGAGTGACATCCTCGTCAATATCTCTATTCTCCTAAATCATCAACCCCAGATACTTGAACCTATCTCTCTTATTGATAGAATGAGTGTCAAGTTTAACAACCACGTCGGACTCATGAGACAACTCGCTGAACTTACTCTCCAAATATTCCGTCTTGGACCTACTTAACCTAAACCCTTTAGACTCAAGATTTTGCCTCCAAACCTCCAACTTAGCATTAACTCCACTACGAGTCTCATCAATCAAGAGACTACATCATTCGCAAAAAGCAAACAATAAGGCACCTCATCCTGAATATTCCGCGTCAAAAACCCATCACCACGATAAAAAGAAACGAACTAGGCATCGATCCTTGATGTAACCCCATCAAGATGGAAAAGTGCTCCGAGTCCCCACCCCAGTCCTAACCCGAGTCTTGGCTCCATCGTACATATCCTTAATAGACCTAATATAAACTATAGGTACACCTCTGGCCTCCAAACACCTCCAAAGAACCTCCCTGGGAACCCTATCATAGGCCTTCTCTAAGTCAATAAACACCATGTGCAAATCCTTCTTTTTTTCCCTATACTGCTCCACTAGTCTCCTGACGAGATGGATGGCTTTTATAGTCGAGCGTCCTGACATAAATTCAAACTGATTTCCAGAGATAGTAATAATCCTCCGCAATCTCAACTCTACCACCCTCTCCCAAACCTTCATAGTGTGACTTAACAACTTGATACCCCTATAATTATTGCAATCCTGAATGTCGCCCTTATTCTTATACAACGAAATCATTTTAGTCCACCTCCAAGCTTTAGGTAGCTTTGCCATCTTGAAAATTATGTTAACCAACCGAGACAACCACTCTATACCTTCCCCTCCTGTGCACTTTCAAAAATCCACCATAATCTCATCTGGCCCTGTTGCTCTACCTCTACGCATCCTATGAATAGCCCCCTTAACCCTCTCAAACTTAATGTACCTACAATAGCCATAATCTCGAAATCTCTCGGAATGCTCCAAATTCCCCAACACAATGCTAGTATCCTTTCTATCATTCAAGAGCTTATGAAAGTACAATTGCCACCTCTTCCTAATATGACCCTCTTCCACCAAAACTTTGCCGGCCACATCCTTAATACTATTCACCTGATGCAGGTCTCGAGTCCTCATCTCCCTAACCTTGGCAAACCTGTATAACTTTTTATCCCCACCTTTACTGTCTAACACTAAGTATAAACTTTCGAAAACAACATCCTTAGCCCTCGTGACCGCTAACTTTGCCTCTCGCTTAGAAATCTTATACTCTTCCCTATTATTTCATTTATTTTCTTCATCCTTACTTTCTGCCAACTTTGTATACGCTCTTTTTTTGGCCTCTACCTTTCCCTTCACTTCTTCGTTCCACCACTAGTCCCCTTGGTGCTTTCCTGAATGACCACTCGAGACCCCCAAAACCTCTCTAGTTGTCTCTCTGATGCAGTTTGCAGTCTAGTCCCACATACTATCTATATCCCCTTCACTCCTCCAATCCTTCCTCACCATCAACTTATCCCCTATATCCATTGCACTAGCCAAAGTCAGACTTCCCCATCTAATTCTCAGCTTATCCTCTATGTCTCTCTTACCCCGCTCCTTTTTGATCTCCAAGTACATTACTAAAATCCTATGCTGGATCGAAAGACTGTCACTCGGTAAGACCTTACAATCCCTACAAATACCCCTATTCCCTTTTCTAAGAAGCAAGAAGTCAATCTAAGTTTTGGCCACCAAACTACAGAAGGTAACCAAGTGAACCTCCTTCTTGGGAAAGTTTGAATTAACCACCACCAATCCAACTGCCCGAGAAAAATCCAGAAGTGCCACTCTTTCAACATTCCTAACACCAAAACCATGTCCTCCATGAACATCATTGTAACCTTTCGAAGCAGACCCTATGTGCTCGTTGAAATCCACTCCTATGAAAATCTTCTCATTACTGGGGACATTGCTCACCATCTTGTCTAAATCCTCCCAAAATTTCTTCTTCTCTTCCTCATCCAAGCCTATACGGGGTGTATACACACTAATAATATTCCAAGAAGACCCTCCAATAACTAGCTTAATTGACATTATCTTATCGTTGACCCTTTTAACCTCTACCACTTGCTTTCTAAGATCATCATCTACCAAACGAGGCCTTAGAAAGTGTTCTTAGTTAGCGAAAAGGCCTTCCATAAGGGAAAAATCTAGTTAGCAGAATGGCCTTACACAAGGGAGATATTGTATAAACTAGAGAAAAGATAAGTTAACTTAGAGAGCGTGCATTAAATCTAACCATATTTATATTCGTTACCAGCGATAAGTTGTTTATGTATAGAAAGATAATAAAAATATGTGTAAAATGTTAAGAAAGAAAAATAGAGTAAAAATAGCAAACAGATATGCCAAGCGAGGCCTTAGAAAATGTTCTTAGTTAGAGGAAGGGCCTTCCACGAGGGTGATATCGTATAAGCTAGAGAAAAGATAATTTAACTTAGAGAGCATGTAAGACTATGTAATTATACTGCTATCGCGATCCAAATGGCCATGAGTGACACCACATAAACCCTCCTGTGGGAGAACCCTCTAACCCAACACCACATAAACCCTCCTGTGGGAGAACCCTCTAACCCAATACTTAACCAATTCTTTTAACATAATACAGAAAAAAATAATTACAAATCTCAAATTAATAATAAAAAATACTGAAGCTTGCTCTTGTGCATAAAATCTCAACATTTTGCATAAAATACCATAACTTGCTCTTATTTTCTATACCTTAGTTTTTTGGACAGTTGGACTAGGATCACTATAGGACTTCACTAGGCTTGTAATGTAGGCTTGGGGATAGGTATGGTATATTTGGAATATAATGACTTACCCTCTTTGACACTACACTTACATGTTTTACTCCACTTCTCAACTATTCTTCTTTTGTTTCTCCCTTTTCTCCTTTATTTATTATTCAGTTTGGGTGTGATTTTCTTCTTACTTTTCATTTATTCACTTCTTTTTTATTTTTTTTAAATTTGTTCTTCTTTTGTTTTCACACTTTTCTAGCACACCTAACCCTACTTGTTTTTTCTTTTATTCAACATCTTTTTGTGTACTTAATTTTAACTATGCACCCCTATGATAGCCACCCTCAACTTAGGCGATTTTCTTGAGTTTAGGTGCACATTGTCCAAGAAGGTACGAGGCGCAAAATAAATTCATTATAATTAAATAAGAAGATAAAATGGTTAAGATAAGAAAATAGTTCAACTTAGGCTCAAAACAGGGAGGGATACTTATTCATATTTGTATAGTCTTTTAGGCTAAGAATGGACTATTAAAAATGACCTATGATCATGTCCTAACCAACTATCCTACAACCTTGGCAAGACTAACTAGACAAGTTCTGAATTAAATGCACAAAGTGAACCAGGTAAATGCCTCACACACACATAGTACAAGGTTATATTATCAACTACTACCTATCTAGTTCATCCATTGTTAAGCTTTGATTATTTTATCCCTAATACTAATGTCATGACAAGACTCAAACAATGGTCACACATATATTTACATCACACAGTTCACAATTTTTTTGGGCTGTGTATTTTTTTTTCAAACACTTAAAAACACAAAAGAAATCATGTCAACTATACTTAAATTCCTTATTTTTCTTCTAATTAAACATAAACAACACATAACAAAAAATCTAAACATGTTGGCTCTACTACAAACATACTCTAGAGAAAAGAGGCATGGCAATAAAAATCCTAAGAGGAAATTTAGACCCACAAATAGCCTTATACCCATCAAATAAGCATGCATTATCCCCAATGCATTGGGCCACTCTAAAGAAAGAGAGCTAGGAATATTCTTGTGGTACCTTAGGCGCGTAGATCTGATATCAATCACAAATAACACAAATTATCATAAATGTAAAAATAATAAACTCCTTGGTTTCCTCCTAAGCAACACCAGATTTAACATTGCGGCATGATGTAAGGACCTTGATTACTTAGACTTCATCAAGGTTAGGGTTGTTCTCTAAGGCCATCAACACTGTTTATTATTGAAACCACCCTCATGTAAGTTGGCTGCTTCATAGCTCTGCACACATTGAAAGTTAATTCCTCATTATTCAGTATGAACTTAAGCTCAACCACCCATGGCTAAAATGATCTCTCTAAAATTATGGGCATCTCAAAATCAACCTCACAATCTAAAATAACAAAGTTGACCGAAAAGATGAAGTTGTCCACTTTGACTAAGACATCAAGTGATATGCCCACAAGCTTCTTAACTGTATGATCTTCCATCAAAAACTGCATCGTTGTGGGTTCAGGGGGTCTCAAACCCAATTGATTAAAACTGTTAGCGGCATCAAGTTAATGCTTGCACCCAAGTCATACAAAACCCTGACAAGTCTAGATAACCCAATCGTACAAGAATTGTGAAGGCACCGGGGTCACCTTTCTTTTTCTTAAGAGGTTGAGATGTAATCACGATACAATGATGCAAGCTATCTACATCCTCATGACCAACAGTTCACTTCTTCGACACCAAGTCCTTCATAAATTTTGCATAGCCAGACATATTCTCAAGAGCTTTAAGAAGAGGTATGTTCACACTCAACTCCTTCAGTATAACAATAAACTTCTTATACTTTTTTTTCCCGCTTTCTGCTCTAACCTTTGAGAAAAAGAAGGAGAAGGTCGCGGAATAGGCTTCAAGACTGGTTCGACCTCCTTACCCTTTCTTTTATCAATATTAATTCATTTCTCTACACCCGTCTATTTCTATGACGTCTCACCATTAGTCACCATTTCTCAGTTTTGTCTTCAAGTGCATCATTAACATAAGTCTCATTCCTTACATTCTCAACCACAAGCATAGGTGGATTAATAGTAGCCTTACTGCTCCGAGTAGTGATGGCTAGGTGTTTTATCCTTTTCGGATTTCATTTAGAAGAAAATGATTTTACTTTCTTAAACTACTTCAAAAGATTTGAGAAAATTTTAAAATAATCTTAAGAAAATTACAGAGTCGCCACTTGATTTTTATAGAAAAATTAAAAAAAAAACTTAAAAGAGTTTGAAAGGTTGAAAAACATAAAAAAACCTTTTTAAAACTAGAAAAAATGGGTAAGAGTTCAATTAACGCTCTAAGAAGGTTTTTAAGGCTCTTAGGAGCGTTCGTTTAAAAACGGTTCACCAAAACTCATTTTTGACTGACTAAAAAAGGGTGGCTAACTTTGTAAAAAAGTTGAATTTATATAAAAATTATTTATTTGCATGACATTTATTTATTCAAAGGAGAAATATTCTACTTGAATTAAATAAAGGTTATGAAATATTCTACTTAATTCGTAATTAATTATGAAAAGTTAGAATTTGAGAAAAAATTACAGAAGATTTTATTTGAGAAATGTCCTACTTAATTCTACTTGAGAAATATTTTGTGTAATTCACTTGAGAAATATTCTACTTAATTCTACTTGAGTTAGGATTTTCAAGAAAAATAATTTTTTGAGTTCGAAGAAAATTACTTTAATCCAAATAGACTATTAGTCATAGACAGAAATCTCAATTGCATCGGTTCAAATTTGAAAATGCAAATTCTAGATACTTTCATGCTCTTATTAGGGGGAGAAGAAGAAGAATGTTTATTCACAAAGTAAAAAATGAGGAAGGGGAGTAGATTCAAGGTGATGCTGATATTGCTGTTGCTGCATGTAAACATTTCCATGACATATTTACTAGGAAGGCTGAACATGTACAAGAAGAGATTTTGGTCAATGTTCCTAAACTGATATCAGAAGAGAAAAATGATACTCTGCAGGCATTCCATACTCTAGAAGAATTGAAAAAGGTTGTGTTTTCAATGAGTGCTCACTCAGCAGCTGGTCCTGATGGTATGAATGAGAATTTTTTTCAGTCTTGGTGGAACATCATAGGAGAGGATCTTCTATAAGTGGTGATATCTTTCTTTTGTGGTCATACTATGCCTAAATATTTCTCCCACACCTGTTTAGTCTTACTTCCTAATGTTAATCACCCCAACAAACTCTCTGAATATAGACCCATTAGCCTGAGTAACTTTACTAACAAGGTCATTTCTAAACTTATTTATCTCAGAATTGTCCCCACCCTACCTTCTCTTATATCTGATAACCAGTCTGGCTTTGTGAGAGGTAGGAATATAGCTGAGAACATTATGCTTGTCCAGGAAATCATCAGTGGAATTAAGAAACCAGTGATAGGTGGAAATATGGTTATTGAACTTGACATGGCCAAGGCCTATGACAGGGTGGCTTGGTCTTATACTTGCCTTGTTATGAGGAGATTTGGTGAGAATCTTATTGACATAATTTAGAGGATTCTATCAAATAACAGGTACTTTATGCTGGTGAATGGTACCAGACATAGTTTCTTCCACTCTACCAGGGGATTGAAGCAAGGTGACCCCTTCTCCCTTGCTCTATTCATTTTTGGGGTTGAAATTCTGTCAAGAGCCCTAAACACACTGCACCATCATCATCATCAGTATTATGGTTTTCATATGGAAAAACATTTCCCTTAGATTAATCATCTCAGTTTTGCTGATGACATAATCATATTTACTACTGGCAGAAGACAAACCCTGAGTCTACTTTTGAGTACCCTGGCATCTTATGAAGTGGTATCAGGCCAAATGATCAACAAGGACAAAAGTCACTTTCTTTTACTAGATTAAGATTTTCCCTCCACAGTTACAAGGCTTAAATCTGAAACTGATTTTCAGTAGAAACACATCCACATCACATACCTTGGATGCCCAATATATATTGATAGACAAAGAATCAGTCATTATGCTGGGTTGGTCAATAAAATTACTTCCAAGATATCAGGTTGGCACTCCAGATTACTTAGTTATGGTGGTAAAACTATCTTAGTGAAATATATCTTACAATTAATTCCCATTCATATCCTTTCAGTATGTATACCCCCCAAGACTATTCTTTAAAACCTTGTGAGCATGTTTGCTGATTTCTTCTAGGGATGGAAAGACAAAAAGAATAAGTATCATTGGGCATCTTAGAGAACTCTTTGCTATCCTACTAATGAGGGAGGAATTGGTATCAGGCACATTTCTGATACATGTAGATCATTGCAGTTGAAGCAATGGTGGATCTTCAGGACCAGAAACATTCTTTGGGGAAACTTCTTACTAGCCAAATACTGTCAGAGAGTTAATGCTATGGCTAGGAAAGGCTGCAATAGGCAATCCCTGATATGGAAGGCCATGATGAAAAATAAGAAGGAAGCTGAAAATAATATATTTTGGAGAATTAAATTATGTACGCGTTTCTTTTGGTAGGATAATTGGTCTGGTTTGGGACCTCTACATAATTACAGAGCTTATGGTATTAGATCAAAAAATGTTAAGGTTGCAGCATTCATAGCTGAGGGTTCATGGAATGTGCAAAAATTAACCACAATTCTCCCCCCACAACTGCTACAAGTTGTCCTTAAAGTCTTATTTAATTTCAAAGAAGGAACAACTGATTTTCTAATTTGGTCACTGACTGCAAGTGGAGAATTTAGTTGTTCTTCTACCTGGGGACTAAGTAGAGAGAAAAGAGAAAAAACCATGATGAATACTTATACTTGGAACAAGTTGATCCCCTTTAAATGTTCCTTCCTTCTTTGGAGAGTTCTGAGAAGAAAATTGCCTACAAATGACAGACTCAGCCAATTTGGTATTGCTCATGCTACCTGTGGTTATTGTTCTGCTTCTGGATGGGATACCATCCCACATACCTTTGTTAATGGACCCTTTGCTAAGCTCATCTGGCATTATTTTTCTTCCTCTTTGGGGATGATTTAGGATATAACTTCACTCAAAAATTTGCTAATGATGTGGTAGAGTTCTAAGGCCAATAATAGTTCTCACAAGTTGGTGATGCAGGATCTTCCCATTATTATCTTCTGAAATTTATGGAAATATAGATATGCTGTCAAGCATGGTCGAAAACAACCTCAATTGTCCAGAGTTAAATTTCTCATCTACAGGGACATCCATCAATTATTGCACACTGCTTTCCCTTACATTCCCTGGCATACTGGATGGTCTTACTTGATGGCATATGTTGAGAAATACAAATAAGAGACCAAAGTAACAACTGTGTATTGGTCTAAACCACTGGTTAATATAATCAAGTTAAATTCTGATGGCAGTGCTCTCACTAATCCTAGAAGGATTGGAGCAGGGGGGTGATTAGAGATCACAATAGTGATCTCATTTATGCCTATGCTACACCTTTAGGTCAGGGGACCAACAATCAAGCAGAAGTGGAGGCTGTTATTTGGGGATTATCTTGGTGTCTGAGGAATAACATTCAACAGGTTATATTGGAAGTGGACTCTAAACTCTTGGTCAGGTGGATAAGAGTGCAAATACCAATCCCATGGAAACTACAACCTCTAATTAAGTCCTTGCTTACTCTCATTGCACAGTTCGAATTGTGCATCTGCAGACATGTTTGTAGGGAAGCCAACTTTGTAGATGATGCTTTATCCAAAGTCAGTCATTTGTCAGATCAACCTCAGCATTATTTCCATTGTTGTCAGCTTTCCTCAGAGGTTGCAGGCTATTTTCAGCTAGACAAACTAGGCATGCCAAGTTTTAGATGAAGAAAGTTGAACAAGTTACATGAGCCACCTTAGAGCAGTCTTAGTATACTATAGAGATAGACAAACATTCTTTGTATATTTCATTTACTGTTATTTGCATTTATCTGTATTCACAGATTGGAGGTAAAAATAACAAAAAAAACTATTAGTCATATGAAAATAATAAATATCACCTTAATATGAAATGCTTATTTTAAGGAGATTTATGTTTAAGGAGAAAAAATCGAAGAAATCAATTTAATTCATTTTAGACAACATAAATTAGGTGAGAAAAAAATTACAGATTAAGTAAGAAAGTCAAGATAAAATAGAATGAAAAAAATATAGGGGACCACTAAATTAATTAATTAAAGTGTGAGTTAATACAAATAAACACGAATAAATTATAAACTACAAGAAATTAAAGATACGAGTTGGAGTTGGGCCCCTTCTTTTGTCCATCAACAAGATGCCCATACTTTGGGTTGCAAATTTTATGGACTTTGGATCTATTTTTCTTCTTGTATATCTGCTATATATCACAACTATTTTCCATGCGTTTTTCTGTATACACTACATATACTCAGTATATCAGTGTAGAAATAAGCATGTTTGCTTTTACTTTTAATATACACCATTATCAACTTCTTTCCAATGTGTATCAGCTATTATATGTGTATAACATCCTGTATACAAGTATTGTCCCATGTATAGCAGTCCAATTTTAGACTTTGATGAGGCTTGACTCGAATTTGGGCTTGACCCAAAGAGAATGCGGGGTATGGAGTTCAATCTAACTTCGATGAATTCACATGTATCAAAAAAAAAAGAAAAGAAGCATGAGTATCGATTTATAGTTCTATGAGCTAACACAATGAAATTAATTGAATAAAGAACACCAATTCTCATCTTTTCCCTTCCAATAGAGTTTTAACACCGGAAAAACATGAACTTAAAGGCTGGATACATAGTAAACAAATACTAACTTTAGTTATCTAATTCATTCCACGTCCAATGAAGCCAAGTAAATGAATCACGTTTCCTTTGCATTTTATGCAAAATTATTACCTATTCATGCTAATTACATTACTGGAAACCCATAAATTAAGTCATTTTCCCCAAGGATCAAACATGATTAATAAATATGTAGGCAGAAAATACTCAAACCATTTAATCACGGATTTGGCATTTGATTCTTTATGGAACATAGTTTAGATAACAATTTGTTTTCAACACTATTACATAATCTACATCAAACATGTCCAGACAAAGTCGACATCGAACATATCAAACATGTGCAAAGTAAAGTCAACACCTAACATATTGGATAACAATTATGCAATACTAAAACCCTTTATGAAAAATAGTCCATCATCTATTTGTAAATTTAATACAGTATACAACAAACTATTGAACTTGTTTTCAATATCAAAATAAACATAAGTGCACTACTTTATGTTTTCAACCATATGAAGTGTCAAGAGAAGAGGACTGAGAATGGATGAATATGTTTATAAGTTTATAAATCACACCCAAAAATATCAAATGACGGAAAAATGGGCTATTTATTCTGAGAAATATTAAATGACTTCATCCCCTCTCTGAGATAAAGAAAGATCCTCAGAGAATCCTTTAGCTAACAACTCATTCAAACTATAATGCCAGCTACTCAAAACACTCAGAACTTCCAACAAATCTCAAACAATGAAATCTATTATCCAATTTAGCTACTGTTCATAGGCGGGAATTACTAAGTCGCAGATTAAACACTCCACAAATTTAATCATATTTAGAAAAATAAGTAAATTTCATCTCAAATAATTTCACGTGAATAACTTTAACCCTTAATCCCAGAATCCTCACCAAAATAAGAACGGATTGAAAGATTTTACAGAATCCTAACACAACAAATACCTAAGCAAAAATAATTTTTCACCACGAGTAATGAGATTTCACATCATAATGATTAAAAGGCAAAAGATAAGATGCGAAATGATGAATCATTCAAATTTTTTGGAGAAACAAACTTGGGTAACGAGTTTAGCATGATGTAACTTCTATCAGAATTTATGTTGTTTACACTGGATTTTCAATATCGACTTGTCGGAGTTTCAGCTTTTCATCGAAATTAATTTTTTTGATAGAATTTTTTCTTGAATTCTTTGGTTACGTGAGATTAGAGAAATACTCCTCCAGAATCCTCAGTTTCCCCCCAAAAATTGTCTTCTTCACCTTTATCCCTCACTTCTTATTTATAGGGGAAATTAGGAAGGAAATTTAGGGCTTCGTATTTCAAATTCAAATTTTGAGTTCATTTTTCTGATTTTTTTTGAAATCCACAGTGAGACAAAGACCATTAATGGACTTGTACTAAAAAATCAGTGGATATGATGTATCTATTGGCTTCTTACAAAAAACAATCAAACATCATATGAGAAAGGAAAAAGTTAATGAAATTCTAGCCATTCTTGGCCTATACGGGGGGGGGGGGGAGGGGGTTAAACATTAATAAAGTGCAAATGTGGTTTGTTGATGTTGTTGGAGATGCATTGTTATACTGATCATTGTTTGTACGTTATTGTAGCTGTTTTTGTACGCTGTCGAAGGCAAAAGAGGATGGGCTGGGTCGGTGTATTGGTGGAGTGGGTTGGTGCAGGAAACTTTAGTGTGAAATGGGCTACTGTTTGTTACTAAAAAATGAGGGAAAAGAAAGTATATTAGGAGTTGGTCCTATTTGCAAAAATGGGCCCAGGTTGGCAAAAAATTAGAAAAGGGAATGGATAGATTTAATTAGGGCAAAGAATTTAGATTTAGGCTATTTATTTAATAGCCAATAAATTAGGGTCTTAGTCAATTTTATTCAAATTTTAACTAAATTGAACATCAACTGGCCAATTGTGTTGCAATTGCACCACTTCAATTTTGATTACGGCTATATTTAATAAATTAACTAAATTGAATTGTAACTCGATAAGAATTAATAATCGATCTAATTTTGAGCTTCTTGGTTTGATAAAATCAAACAAATATTTTTTTAAATAAATTGTTTTTGAGATTAAATTATATTTAAATCAAGATTTTACCCATTTGAGTTAACTTTTGAGATAATCCTTTATTACAATTTGATATTTTAGTAAATTAATTATTTAAGTAAGAAAATTATATGATTTCTTATATGTGAATACAAAAATATATAATTACTACTTAAAATAATTAAATTACCTAGATAAATATTTTGGAAAAACTCTTTCTCTGGATAAAATAAATGTTGTAATTTTTATTTAAAATAAAAAAAACTCAGAACTAAACTTAGTTTTGGAGGGAAAAAATTATGTGTCAATAACTTCCCCCTTCTTTTTGGGTAGGGTAATCGCAAGTAACCCTGGGCAAAGGGAGTTTGACTTTTCTAATTTTTATCCTACCACAAATCCATTTCTCAAAAAAGGTTGGTTTCCACATGAGTTTTGTGGACTTATTGTCGGACTCTGGTATTTGGTTTCATACGTATCTCATGTTACATGAGAATTCAGGTCACTTATAGTTCATAAAACTTGATTTTAAGCACGATTTCAAAGAATTCACAAGCTATCCCTATTTTTGAATTTTAGCAAAACTGAAAAACTGGGGGAGTAAGTGAATTGGGAGAGGTTGGAATGCAGTCAAGTTTTCCACATAGATATCAGCCTACACATCCCTGAGAATCGGGAAATTAGACTTCCTGTAGTTCGACTCGATCGGTGCAAAAAGTAGTCTTTTATGATAAGACGACCTTTGGTTCAGGATGAGCGATAAACAATTGAGATAAGGACCAGAGGCTTATAATTATATCAATTACAAAATATGTACCCCTCACAAATGTAATTATGGGCTACGTGGGCATAACCTCTAAAGCTCTAGGTGTACGTCCCCCAAATTTGATGAAATAAAAGGTTACTTCTGGTGTGAGTTCAGAAGTACTTCAAAAGTGAAACTGAAACCAAAATCCCAAAACACCCACATACCTTCTAGTAGGGACGTGGTTTAATGGTGGTGGAAGTCATCTTTTAGCTCTCATTCAAAGAGTTTGATATTCTTCTTTGAAGTATGTCCTAGTTTGCTGCTAAGAAAAAGTTACACGTTGTGCTGCGTCTTTTTTTGGAGTCGTCCGTACCTGTGGTTTTGGTTTGATATTTTCATCCTTTTTGGATGCTCTTGACTAGATCTCAAATAAAATTGTTAGTGATAAATATAATTCACTAAGGAGTCTATACTGTTTTACCATATCTCTGAGTAAGTTGTTATCTGATAAATATGTCCTCTCATGTACTTGTTTGGAGGGTGATAATTCTTATGATAATAGACACAACAACCCTCTTGGTCATTGGATAAAATAGTTGTTTTGACAATTGAAAAATTTCTTCAAGTGGGGTGACCTTGTTGGGCATTGATCACACTTTGTATAGAATGGTCCCTACAATTGTGTAATCCCATGCTTATATGGCAACCCTTTTGGTCACCTATTATTATTGTATGTGACCTTGGGTGAGTCCTGCACAACTTTCATATCGATAAAACTTATAGATATCCCTCAAATTATCAATCTTTGGATAATCTTGCGCACCATTTGATGTTACATAAGAGACGACTTATGAATATTCTTTTAGTTGTTAGCTTTGGGTAATCCTGCATACTATCTGACATTGGATAAGAGAAGAATTATCGATATCCCTTAGATCTCTAGCTCTCGGGTACTCCTGCATAACACCCGACCTTGGATACAATATGACTTATAGACATCTCTTAAATTGTTAGTCTTTGGGTAATTCCACGCATAATCAATCTTGGATATGACGTGTCTTATAGAGATCCCTTAGACCGACCAACTTGGTAATCTCACATATTCTATGGTAAGGATTTAATGGTGACTTATGGATAACCCTCGAACTATTGATTTTTAGACAACCTTGCACACTATTTGATTAGGATGTTGTTACATTTTATGGATGATCTATTATTTATTAACTCACAGGTAATCCTGCATATAATTATCTCAATTGTTATGACTTATAGATGACCTTAGGACTGTTAATTTTTGAAAAGATCTAGCACGTTGTACATTTTTGTATAACGAATTATAAATATCTTTCGGACCATGTGTTTCTTGAGCTCTAGCAGTGAGTTCCATTTGATCTTTGGTATTTGATGAACTTGAAGATGATGAATATCTCTCAACACTAGAATACTTTTCCTTTTCTTGATTTGATCAAATAAAAGTGCTTCAATATATCCTTCAATGCCAGACTCTTCTTTCTTTGCATGATTAATGGATATATATAGAAATGCTTCAAATTATCCTTCAATACTACACTCCTTCACCTTTGTGTGATTAACGGATTTAGATGACCTTGAATCAATCTTGGGCATGAAATTCAATTTAGATATGTCCTTAGATTATTATTTCTTAGAAACTAGTCAGAGAGGGCAACATGGTCTTTGGGAAACGATCCTTACGACATAAACCTTATGGCATAGCCCTTTTGTCATGACCCTCTTGGAGTATCCCTCTTGGCATGGACCTTTCGGGATGTCCATCTTGGCATGGAATTCTTGGTATGGCCCTCTTGGCATGGACCATATGGCATGACCCTTTCGACATGGCCTTTATGACATGACCCTTTTGGCATGACCATTTTAACATGGCCCTTTCGGCATGACCCTTATGGCATGACCCTCGTGGCATGAACCTCTTGATATGGCCCTCTCGGCATGATATGGCATAGTAGGAAGAGAAATATGAATGTAAGTATATGCAATATTTGTAGAAAATATCACCTTAACCATCCATTAGCATATTATACCTTCTGCAATTACTATTTCAAACATCACATGATCTCTATAATCCCTGATTTGCTGGGAATTTGAGTAATCCATCATTTTTATTTCCACATTATATGATACCTATAACCAGAAAAAACTTGTTAGTTCTGGAAAACTCAACTACTCTCAGTTTTCTGACCATCCTAGCCTTTTCTTATTGGCCTTTGGATATTTGGATTTATTGTATTCCTTTAAGCCGAAGGAATATGTTGAATAGCCAGTGCTTTTGTGGTTTTTTGTTGGTTTTAGAATGGCCTACATCCATAGAAAAGTTGTTAGTTTTTTGGCAAAACTGATCTGTGTTGACCTCTTGGGTTTTCAGCTCCTGTTATCATCATCGGGTTCTCATCTTCTTCAGGTGTCTGTCATCCTCTGACTCTTGCTTCGACTTCTATGGTTGGTTGATGTGAGGCAAAATAATAACATAAATTATTTTACAGCAAGTACTTTTGCAAATAATTGATTTTTCAAAAATCTTTTTATAAGAATGAGAGGGGTCTCTGTCAATTAAGTCATGTCATGTATTAGCTTTAATGAATAACTTTTTCTCGATACATTGATGCATCTGTCATTCTATCTGTGAGATTTGGATATCTTTTAGTATTATGGATGAGGAGTTTTGGAGATAAGCCTTTGTAATTAAAGGTCCATAAAGTTGACTGTGCTTTTTTGGCGCCGATGAAGTTTTTGTGCTATGTCTCTGAACTCTTTAATATAGTATGGTGGAAATTATAAGGTCTTCCTCAAAATATATATCCTAGTTACTTCTATTTCCCTTTGAATTCGCTCTTACTATATCCCTGTGTGATTTTTATTTGGATTGCCAGAGGATGATCTTCTTCATTTGAATTTTTGAAATTCCTTCTCAGAAATTCTTCCCTAGTTTCCATTTTCTGGGGCGATATGACCGAGCTGTTGTGGTGCCTATGTTTCTCGTTGAATAGGAATTAGGTCAAACATAGTTCCCACAATATAAAAGAGAATAAATATATAATTAAAAAAGTGACCCAAGCCGACAAAGGCCGCCTACGTATCCCATCCTTGGGAATTCTGGTCATCATGTAGTTAAAGAGATTATAAATAAAATTTCCTAAGGGGTTGACCGATGTCGACATAGGTTGCCTACGTATCCCTGATAACACTCAACTCATTCCCATGTTTGAGAGGTAAGGCGGTCGTTGTCAATAACCCAACTCACGTTGGGGTCGAATCCACAAGGAGCGAATTATAAATTTCAAATCCTATAGGTGTTCTACTTACTAAAAGGTTACTCGGAATGCTAACAAACGCAAAATGTATATTAAAGTGAGGGGAATTAATTTGAAATTTGTTTGCAACAATCTTTGGTTAACAACACACTAATTTAGCACTTTTGATTTAGAATCAAGATTTGAGAAGATCTTGAAATTATGTCTACCTAAACGTAAAAAGTGTGTGGGTTGTTGAGAGTTTAACATGAAACTTAGTTGTTGAGTAAAAGATAGGCTAGGTCGAAGGTCTTTGTAGTTAGTCTTTCAACAAAACCACAAGGATTTCACCCATTGGCTCTTTCGAGCACCTAACAAGTGTGCAATTCAAAATCACCCAAAACCTCAATTGGGCATCCCTATTTCTAAGATAAAGCCCTTGACATGATTCACATTCGAATCACACTTATTTCTAAGATTAAAAGAGGTAGTAAACCATAGGCTTGATTGTCCGCCATTTCCTTGTCACCCTATAGCCCTCTTTCAAAGATGCTATGGGTTTCCATAACTTCACCTTCATCCCTCTTTCAAGGATGATGAATGGTTTCTAGAGTTTGAGATTTTCACCTATCAAACCCATTTGGAGATTCGGGGTTTTTACCCATAAATTCCAACTATTAAGCTCAAGCAATGGTGGAATCCATAATCAACAACTAAAAATCATGCAAACCCATCAACACCTACATACAAATACACTTAAGTTCAACATTATCCCAAGACTAAATTACTTAGATACTCATGAAGAAAGCAAGGAGAGATATACATAAGTATTATCCAAAGCATTCATTCTTCACAAAACACCAAGAATTTAGATCTCCAAAATTAGTTACAATCTTTCCCAAATTAGGGTTCTTGCTTAAAATTCAAAAATGTCTATGAGGTAACCAATACCCAAAGAACAAAGGGTTTTTGCCTATATAAATTTTGGGATTCGTCCATGTGAATTTATAAAACTGCCATGGGAATCATTCCCTCTTAGCCGCGAATGTGTGAGGTATCCGCGATCGCGGCCAACACGATCACAGTTGTGCTTCAAGATCGCGGTCTCCTGACCATCTTGACAGATTGCGACCACGGTCTGTGAACCGCGATTATGGTAATTGAGGCTGAACTTCTCCATGTCTTCAACTCACTTCTCTTGCTTCCTTTTGATTATTTTAAGCTCTAATCCTCATATTTCTATCTCATCAACTCTATGCTTGCACAATATGGATATTAGTGCATTTAATCATAATTATGTCTCATTTATTTATTCACTCAAAACAAGGTAATGTGAATGAATGTTGAGTGCAAAATAGTGTCAAAATAACTACTCATCAACACCACCAACTTAGAATCTTGCTTGTCCTCAAGCAACACCACCCCTTTACTATGAGACAAATTAACATGTATGGCCATACTTTATCACCCAATGATCATGGTGACTCCAAATTGATTACAACCATAAAATCTCTTCACACATGGGCAAAATGATTTTAACAATGCCCCTCAACGTAAAAACAGAATAACGAAGGATGCAATAGACTTTGAGGAGCAACCATACGACAACTATTAACACTCTATAAAAGGCTCACATTTCAACTTTTATCATATTATACTCCATTTGTCTCATTTTTGAAAGATGACAAAATCATCCAGCTCAACCTGTTCACATGCCTCCTCACAAGAAAGAAAATTTTCACACACCAAGTCGTTAATCATTCAACAAGAAATTTAAGTGCAAACGCACTCTCTCTCTCCCAAGAAAATCTCCATGTTAAACAAGTACCATGCCATAGGCTTGCCCCTATTTTCAATCTCCACTACAATGACCATACTTGGTTGGGAATCACAAAGGACTTTTTGAGCTTGTAATATAGGATGGGTTGGGTAGGATATCAACTTAGGAAAGTAAGGCTAAACCCTTATTGAATTTATACATCACACTCTTTTTACTTTTTGCTATTAGGCTACTTCTTTCCCTTCACTATTTAGCATACTTTTCATTTTCTTGGTTTTCCCACTTTTCTCTTTTTTTTTGTGTGCATAAATCATGCCTTTCTTTTCTTTGTTTGATCTTTTATTTTTTCTAATCATTTTTATTTATTAGCTTAAGCTTTTAGGAACTTTCTTATGATTTCATGGCCCAACTATACCTTTTCAATTTCCACCACCCCCAACTTAGGCTTTTAGCCTCAATTTGTATTTTTATGTTCAAGGAGGGTAGGGTTCAAAAGAGAAAAAATATAAGGGTCATGGATTGTAATGTGTTTGCCAAAGAAAAGTCCATAGGCTCAAAAAGAGGCAAAGTTTTGTTACAAGGTTACTCACGTCCATTTCCTCGAATTTTGCAAAAGTGTTTAGATGGAGGGGGGTATTTTCTTTGTATCCACACCATGCATAATTTGCTAATCATGGCAATAACCAAAGCTATTGTCTCACAATATGACTCTAATACGGGCGAACCACCCATATGGCTACTCAGACTTCACCAATCGGTATGAATGATATCTCAAATCATCAATGCCACAGGTAATCAGACTTTCCTTACATTGATCATGATGCCATGAGCACTCAGACTTACCCTGTATCCATAGCTAAAAACTCAATCACGACCTTTCTTTTTAAGAATATCATCACTCCATCTATCATAGGGAAAAACTCATCAAATTGAACTAAAATAAAGTAACAAACTAAGAACAAAGTAACTAATCCATGCAAATGTGGGCACCATCAGAGTGCCCAAATATTACAACCCAAATAAAAATAAGAATCATCCAAAATAGCAAAAAGTATGCAAAAATATCAATAATACAGGCCCAAATCAAATGAATACGGAGACACCCCCAACCAAAAGGGTAACAATGTCCCCATTGCATAAATAATCAAGTATAAAAGAGATAAGGGTGCTCCCTGAAATTGCATCAAGGGATGCTATCACTCGTAGACTCTACATCATCATTATTTTCCTCAAGGTCTGACCACTCCACTGGGGCTTCATCATCACTCTCCACCCAAGAGAAAAAAAGTCGATCTCAGGGTTTTAGGACCTTCCATAGGCCCTTCACCCCTTTCCACATCTTGATAAAGAACTCATCCCTCTTTTTTCCCTTATGACCATATTTTCATACGTGCTCCGGAGGTCTCTATGTGACTCTTCCCAAGAGGAGTAGGCTTTCTCAAGCCTATGAATGGTATCTTCCTGCTCTTTTTGGTCATCCCTATACTTCTCATAATCAGACCGTGACACATATGAATGATGAATGGTGGAGGGCTCTTTCGGTCCCTGGGGTAAACTAGATACAAGCTCCCTGATAGCTGCAATATCAACTCCAATCTCCTTAAGAGTTCCGATGGTGGATGGCCTATGATACTCAGGCTCAATACATGCCGACTTTCCCAAGTCGATCTTTCTCTTCCTTCCTTTGCCATGTGTGCCCTTTCCTCGAATCCTCAAGGGGTAGATGGGGTCACCCGGGCACTCCTAGGTATTACTAGTATACTCTTTAACCCCCGCTCTCCTACAAAGCTCAATAATCAAAGAGGGGAAGAAGAAATATGTACCACCTTGGCTCTTTAAATAATCTTTTTCATTGACCAAGAGCTGACAATATCCAAAGGGATGTTATTTAGAATGCAAGCAACCATCCGAGCACACAGATATGGGACTGCTGTCATATGGGTACAAGGAGAGACTCAACTATGAATAATGTGAAACCATATTCGAGCCTCGGAACTGAAGTCATTCATGGAAGTATTTCTTTTAGTCTTTGCCCAAGAGACTTCCTTTCCGGGACATAACCGTTGTGCCAAGAAACTCCCTGGTTTACACCTTTTTGCTTTGAAATCGCCCATGTATGCATGCTGAAGCCCATAAATATGGTTAATTTTCTCTGCTCCAATTCTCATTAATTTTCCTCACATCTTAATAGTCACACCGAATGGGTCCGATAAAGACACTTTACTAATGTTGGCATAAAATTTATGGACCCATTATTCATTTTCAATGCACAGATCTGGGGTAAAGAACCGCCACCCCATGGCTTCAAGTTTGTCATGAAATGCCGGTAGCTTCTTCGATGCATTCTCTAAGAAAATTCCTCTTTTCAGGAGCAGCTTTGTCCGTTGAAGATCACTGTAGTAGAGAGTGTTGTACTCGGGTGCCATGAATCTAATGTGATCATACTTGTCCATGAAGTTACCCTGAAAGCACTAGGCACACATGATATAAATCAATGACAATTTAACATGCAAACTATGCCCATTATTCACTAAGGATCATTGGAATGGATGCTTGGCTAAAAGTTGGAAGTGTAGGAATTTTGGAATGGCTGGAAAATAGCCTCGGTTACCATAATCGAAAGCCATGACCGCGTTCGTGGTGCCGCGATCACGGATTATAACTACGGTCGTGATACCTGAGGCTGGTTTCGTACCAGCTTCTCATGTTAAAAACCCTTCCAAAGTTTTAGGCCACTAGCATGCTCTACCATATAGATTTACATAAAGAACAATTGAACGATGCTAATAAGTGTTCGAATGCACCCTTTCAATCAGAGAAAATCATTATTGAAAGTTTATTTGGGCAATGTATCAAATACTTGGTGTACACACTACATTGGTCTATGTTTTGTAAATATTTTTGGGTACTCAAGATTTCCCCACTTGTGTGCACACCTTACTCAAACACCCAAAACCACACTAATATCAATTATGACAACATAGAAGCATTACAATCAAAACTTTAGGCCCTCTCTAAATCATGCATTCTAAGGCCTATTTTCAAAGATTTAAAGTATAGATTCATGACACTTACCATAATTATGATACAAGGAGGATGCTGTTGGAGAGCTCATAAGTTTGGCCAAAATTCGGTCTAATTAGAGAATAAAACTTGAAATAGAGTGTAAGGGGAAATGAAAGGGGGGTGAATTAGGGATTAAGTGGCTGAAGTGATCGCGATCGCAGTTAGGTGGCTGCGATTATAGACACGCGGGTGACCGTGATCACACCTAGAGACCTCAATTGTGGTAACTGAGAGCATTTCTGCTCCTCTATTTTCCCCTGTTCAATTCTTTGCTTAATTTTTAACAGATTTTTCCTCTGTACGGTTTTCAATGAAAATTTGCACACTTCACCCTTTCCAAGCTTATCCAATGCACTCCATAGTGCCACAAATGCATGAGTTATTCATATGCAAAACCTAACATCTATGATATAAAAATATAACAAAAAGGATATAAGCCACTTTCGTGGTATTTGTGGGTTGCCTCCCACCTAACGCCTTAGTTAACATCGTGGCATGAAGTCTTCCTTATTCTATTTTCAAGGTGGGTCCTCAAGACCCTCTTCATTTGTATTCTCACTCTCAACATCCACCACGAACACAACTTGAAGTTCCGTGGTTTGTTTCGTTGTCTTGCAAATTTTGAAAGACCTTATCCTCTTGTACCCTAAACTTTATTTCCCCCATATATAAATTGACAATGTCTCTTCTGATGGCCAAGAAAGGGAGACCAAGGATGATAGGTACCTCTTGTTATATTTTACAATCCAATACCATAAAATCCGCCGTAAGTATAAACTTTTCCACTTTAATAAGGACATCAAAAAAATTCTTACCGCCCTTTTAATAGACCGTTCCGCCATTAAGAGTCGCAGAGAGGTCAGTATAGGGGAATCCAATCCAAGATTCTTGTAGATGATAAAAGGTATTAAGTTGATGCTCGAACCAAGGTCACATAGAGATTTTGCAAACTCATGCGTCCCTATTGTGCAAGGAATGGTGAACGCTTCGGGTTCATCTTTCTTTTCCGCAACCTTACTATCCATGATAAAACTACACCCATGAGTGACCTCAATGGTTCCACCTTCTATAAGCTTCTTTTGGACATCAAATTTTTCATTAACTTAGCGTATACTGGGATCTCCTGGATCACCTCGTGCAATGGGATGTTTATTAATAGATTGCTAAGTTTTTCCATGAACTTCTTCAATTTGTCACCCTCCTTTTTTTTTATGGAATCATTAAGGGAATGGTGGAAGAACTTGGATTGTGGGCCTAGCTTCACTTTGTGGTTTCTTAACCTCAACAACTTCTTCGCCACTTTCCTCGGTCTCTTTCTCATCATTTTCTTCTTAACTTTGATGTAACACCTCTTTTGCTTTAGCCTTGGGCATTTTCTTGCTCAAGTCTCCTTTGAAGGGCTCATAAAGTATTTTTCCACTCCTTGTGACAATTTTTAGAACTTGAGCATCATTCTTTGGATTAGCAATCATGTCACTAGGGAGTCCATCTCTAAGCCTAATATTTAGTTGTATGGAGATTTTCCTAATTTGGGTCTTCATTTTCTTGATAGAGGCAAAGTGAGACTCTGCAGTTTGACAGAGTTGAGAGAAGTCACCTTTTAACTCACGGACTATTTTGTCCGTACCTTTCATTCTATTCAATATTTTTTCTAACACATCCTCGATCTTGAATTTTTTGGGGTTGATGGAACTTGACTCTTTGGTCTTAGCTCGATCATGAGGGGGAACATAATGGTCATAATCACGCCCCTGTCACTCCAATTTCTATCTCTCTCGTGGTCCATCTAACCTTGATTCCCACCTTGCCTTTGATAGGCGTGTCGGGAAACCCCCGAGTAGTTAGCCAAATATCGGATTTCCTCATCCATATTATTTGCTTCTTCATCATCTTCATAAGATTTTGATGCTAAGGTTTTTACCGCTTTCGCGGGTGTACCCATAACATGCTTTGTCAAGTGTTAAAGTTGGGTCATGATTTTATCCATGATCTCCTCCTTTTATTTATTCCACTTTCTTTGTTCATTATCAACTATGGAAGTAGTGAAAGGGATCTTGGGAACTTCAGTATCCCGAGTATGCCAACTCCAGTTTTTCTTTGACACTTCTCCTATCAATAAAAAGGCCACATGGTGGTGCATCGTCACTATAGATCCACCCACCACATTATCCACCACTGTTTTGTTTAATGGATCTAGTGCCCGGTAGATGATCTCAAGAAGCATCTTCTGTGGGACTTCATAATTTGGGCATTGGGCTAATTTTCCATTAAATCATTCCCAAGCTTCAAACAACGACTCTCCATTCATTTGCCGAAAATTCACAATCTCATCCCACTTTTGAAGTATTTTAGATGGTGGGAAGTATCTATCAAGAAACACCATGTTAAGATCTTTCCAAGATGTAATGATCAGGGTGGGAGAGAGCGAAGCCATAAAACCGCCTCGTCCCTTAGTGAGAATGAGACAAGGCAAAACCGGATGGACTCCTGAGTAATGTGTGCTATATTGAATGATGCACACACTTCCATAAAATTCTACAAATGGATATTCAGGACCTTAAAAGCTTGACCCTCGTACAACCCTTTCATTTGCAATATGTGAAGCATGATGTTAGTCACATGGAAGGCTCTGTTTCCATTGGTTGGTGGGATACTGATTGCACTTATTTGGACCGCTTCATTTAGTTGGACCTCATCATCTAAGGGACCATCAAAGGGGCCAATGTTGCTCGCTTTATCACTCATCATTCCATTAACACTTTGATCACCTACAAAAAATTCAAAAACAATAAATAAAGTAATTACACCACCCCGGGTACACCCAAATAAGAATTACATTGCACAAGTGAAACCTATCTTCCACTCCCCAGCAACGACGCCAATTTGATAACGCTTAACTCACTCCTATGTTTTAGGGGTGATACGGTCGTTTGGGGTCGAATCCATAAGGAACGAATTATAAATTTCAAATCCTATGGTTATTCTACTTACTAAAAGGTTACCCGAAATTCTAACAAACACAACATGTTTAATAAAGTGGGGGGAATCGGTTTGAACTTTGTTTGCAACAATCTTTGGTTAACAACACACTAATTTAGCACTTTTGATTTAGAATCAAGATTTGAAAAGATCTTGGGATTATGTCTACCTAAAGGTAAGGAGTGCATGGGTTGTTGAGAGTTTAACATGAAGTTAGTTGTTGAGTAAAATATAGGCTAGGTCGAAGGTATTTGTAGTTAGTCTTTCAACAAAACCACAAGGATTTCACCTATTGGCTCTTTCGAGAACCTAACAAGTGTGCAATTCATAATAACCCAAAACCTCAATTGGGCATCCCTATTTCGAATATGATGCCCTCGACATGATTCACATTCTAATCACACTTATTTCTAAGATTACAAGAGGTAGTAAACCATAGGCTTGATTGCCCACCATTGACTTATCACCCTATATCCCTCTTTCAAAGATGCTATGGGTTCCTATATCTTCACCTTTATCCCTCTTTCAAGAATGATAAAGGGTTTCTAGATTTTGGGGTTTTCATCCATCAAACCCATTTGGAGATTAGGGGGTTTTACCCACAAATTCCAAATATTAAGCTCAAGCAATGGTGGAATCCATAATCAAAAACTAAAAATCATGCAAACCCATCAATACTCGCACACAAATACACTTTAGTTCAACATAATCCCAAGACTAAATTACTTAAATACTTATGAAGAAAGAAAAAAGAGATATACCATAAGGATTATCCAAAGCATTCATTCTTCACAAAACACCAAGAATTTATCTCTCCAAAATTAGTTACAATCTTGCCTAAATTAGGGTTCTTGCTTCAAATTCAAAAATGTCTATGAGGTAAGAAATACTTAAAGAAGAAAGGATTTTTTCCTATATAAAGTTTGGTATTCATCCATGTGAATTTACAAAATTACCGTGGGTATCATTCCCACTTAGTCGTGAATGCGTGAGGGTGTCCACGATCGTGGCCAAAACGACCACAATTGTACTTCATGTCCACGGTCTGCTGACCATCTTGACTGATCGCAACCGCGATCTGTAAACCGCAATTGCAGTAACTAAGGCTGAACTGCTCCATGTCTTCAACTGTACTTCTCTTGCTTCGTTTTGATCATTTTAAGATCTAATCCTTATTTTTTTATCTCATCAACTCTTTGCTTTCACAATGTGGATATTAGTGAATTTAATCACAATTATGTCTCATTTATTCACTTAATACAAGGTAATATGCATGAATGTTGAGTGCAAAATAGTGGCAAAATGACCACTCATCAATCTTGTTCTTAGGAATTCAGGTCAAACGTAGTTCGTACAAGAGGATGGGGAATTTTTACGCTATTTCAAATAAATGGGAAATAGCTACAAGGAAATAAGCAGAAAGAAATACCACATCACACATAGTATTTCTTTACTACATCGGAATTGATTGGCTCGAACGCGGACCCATTATTCATTACTCAACCCTGCTTATTGGATGATTCTTAAAGATGGTATTTCAACTTTAGTGGGTATTACCACCTCTGTCCCATAGACTAACACATAAGGAGTTTCCCCAGTTGAAGTTATGATTATTGTGTGATATCGCAGCAATGCATAAGGCAACTTGTCGTGCCATAATCATTGACTATCAAACATCTTTATTAAGATCTTCTTGATGTTCTTGTTGATAACTTCTATCACTCTATTCATTTAAGGGTGATATGCGGTTGAATTCTAGTGAGTGATCTTGAATTGTTCACATATCTTTTTTATTAAATGACTATTTAAGTTTGCTCCATTATCTATGATGATTGACTAGGGGATCCCAAATCGACAAATAAAATTGTTCTTGACAAAACCTGCTACTACCTTCTTGGTTATAACATTGTATGAAACAGATTTCACCTACTTGATAAAATAAATGATAGAAACCAAGATGGATCTGTGTCCATTAGAAGTTGGGGGCTTAATCACAATGATGACATCCATGCTCCATGCTATAAATGACCAAGGTAATCTCATAACATTAAGTTCATGTGGGGGCACCCGGATTAGATCCCCGTGTATCTGACACTTATGACATTTTTACAAATCTTGCTACAGTCACTTTCCATGGTCATTCAGAAATATCTTGCTCTTAAGATCTTCTTGTCTAGTGTAAACCCATTCATACGAGGTCCACATATTTTGGAATGGAATTCTTTGAGTAACTTTGTAGCTTCAATGGAATCTACACATCACAGAAATCCTAAATCGGGGGTCCTCCTGGAAAAGACTTCCCTATTCAAAAAAAAGTTGTTGGGGGTCCTCATGTAAAGGACTTCCCCATTCAAAAAGAAATTGTTGGCCATCCGACAGATTATTTTTTCTGATTTATGGTTGCATCTTCGGGGTATGCCCCAACTTCTACATACCTCTTGATATCGAAGTACCATGGCTTTACATCTGGTTTTGCCTCAACTTGTGCAAAATGTGTAGGTTGATCCTATAAACTTATTTCCAACGGATTAATGTAACTCTGATTCGGATGTTGAATCATGGAGGATATAGTGGTCAAAGCATAGATGAACTCATTTTGTATCCTTGTAATATGCTTGAACTCTACTTCTTTGAATCTCTTGCATAACTACTACACTAATTCTACATATAGGGTAATTTTAGAGTTCTTTACGACCCATTCCCCTCAAACTTGATAAACCAATAGAAAAAAATCTCTAATGACTAATAATTCCTGAACATTCATATCAATAGCAAATTTGAGTTTGAGAATGCAAGCCTTGTATTCAGCTATATTGTTGGTGCATGGAAAGCACAGTTTGGCAATAACCAAATAATGTTGACTAATTTTTGATATTAAGACCGCTCCAGTTCTTGAACCCTTGAAATTAATAGCCCCATCAAAGAACCATCTCCAACCAGAGTATACTTTAGCAATGTCTTATAGTATGAACAATACCTCTTTGTTTGGGAAATAAGTTTGGAGTGGCTCATATTCTTCAACAATTAGATTCTTTGCTAGATGATATGTTAGGGCTTGCCCTTTGATCACTTTTTGAGTCACGTATAAAATGTCAAACTCACTGAACAACATTTGCCATTTGGCCAATTTCCCCGTAGGTATGGCCTTGTGGAATATCTACTTCAAAGGATCCGTTCTAGAAATGAGATACGTTGTATATAACATCAGTTAGTACCTCATATTTTGGGATACCCAGGTCAATGCACAACACGTCCTTTATAATAACGTGTAACAAGACTCATGTGGAGTGAACTTCTTATTCAAGTAATAAATTGCTCTTTCATTCTTTCCAGTTTCATTGTGTTTCCCTAAGACACATCCAAATTCATTGTCTAAGTTCGATAAATACAACAACAGAAAACTTCCTTCTCTAGGAGGAACTAGTACCAGTGGATTACATAGATAATCCTTGATCTTCTCAAAAGCTTTCTGACATTCTTTGGTCCATTCATTTAGCGCATAATTTTTTAATATCTTAAGGATAGGGTCACTAATAACCATTGACTGGGATATAAAATTGTTTTTGTAATTTAGTCTTTCTAAGAAACTCATGACTTCCTTCTTTGTCTTCAGAGGAGGCAGTTATTAGATCGTCTTAATTTTTTAGGAATAGAGCTCAATGCCTATAATACCCCAAGTTTTTAAGATATCGACCCTCAAAATACAGGTTATTGAATTAGTTTTTTAATGCCACTAGTCTTACCTTAATTCGATATCATAGTAAGAAGTTCTGGAAAATTTGTCTAAGGGATTGTCAACTGCAAGTGACAAAGAATCTGGCTACGACCATTGTTAGATACAATAAGTCATTATGTGTAGTCGTTGACATAACAGTGAGGGATCTAAGATTTTATCTCAGTAGTTATGAGTCCAGCATGCAATTCGTTATCAGTCCTATTAGGTGGACTCATCATCAAACCAGAAAGAAATCCATAAATCAAGTCCCTGATATTGACTCCATCTAACGACCCATTATTAGAACCAATGGGTCATTATAAAGAAAGTAATTGTCACAATAATAAGGGCCCAAGCTATAGAACATCTGAGAATGACTCCAGGCCATGACTCGTTACCTAACCTAATGAGTCGTTACCTAAGTCATTACAACTGGTATCAACTTTTTCCTGCACATCTTAAAATGGGCTCTTTAGTCTTTTACCATTCTTTTAACTCCAATCCCACATCGTTTAGGCTTCCCCAAGGGTTGTATTTAATCCTAAGATTCCCTAAATTCCCTATTAAGTCACAAAATTAATTGATAATAAGATAAGAGTGATTCTTCTTCTTCAAAGCCAAGTTAGGGTTTGTCAACTTCAAGTTCAAATTCCAAGGATTTCTCCAAGGCTTCCATCACCAGGTTTGTGGGATTTGATCAATGGATTTCTTCCATCCATTGAGTCCCCAAAACATCTCAATTCCCAAGTTTTTGTTTCCTTAAGGTTTTATGTTTTAAGTCAAATATGAGTTTACTTATTCCTTCTATTTATTTTTGAAATTATACCATGAGTACATTTTTTTCCCGTAGGAGTAGCATCCTGTCATACTTAGAGTCATAAATCTTACCTTTGGTAGATAAATTATTTAGTTTTGCTCTATTATGATCTACTTTCATCATTATCATATTCAGTTTGCATTAGTCAAAGCTAGTGCATTATGAACACCCGATACCTAGGGACTCATGCATATATCTATTTATATTTCCTTGAGCACTTCAAATTATCCACAATTGATAATTTCAGAATGATATCATAATGTGAAATTCAGTTTATGTTCCAATGTTATTCAGTTAGGAGTAGTTCTTAGCACCGAGTAAATACAAGGATAATGACTCACACATCAATTGGGCTGAGACCGTTAGTAGAAATCCCTAAGTTCCAGAACTGCAGTTCCACCATATGTTATAAGGAGTCACCCGTTAGTTGATGCCTAACACCCTAGTCTTCTGGGACCTCAGTTTAGTGGATACACACTATCCAGTATTGGTAACCTTGGTAAGGTACTAACACCCTTCCAACTGGGGTTACAAGTTGGTCCCTGATTTGCTCAGATTGGGATATGTCAGTTATTGTTAGCTCCTTCATTTCTCTGTTCATGTTTCAGTTAATGTCTTAGTTCAGATTATACATAAACCTATATTTAGTTATTCAATTTCATTAACTACATGTTTATACTTGGTCTTGTATACAACATATCATGTTTAATGAATTATTATTCAATTTATACTAGTTTGTTTCCCATCCTGCATACTTAATACATTCAAAGTACTGATCACACACTTCTTTATGCTATATTGTCTCATAATATAGGTTTGGACGCTTAGTGCCCATATTGTACTAAGCACATTCTCGTACCACTCAACAGCTGTTTGGTGAGTCCACATCATTTGAGGACTATTTATCAGTTATTTATTTCAGCATTTCATTTTATTTTAGTCAGTCAGAGTTAGTTGGGGGATTGTCCTAACAACTCTTTACGATTTAGATGCTTTCAGACAATTAGATATGTTTTTAGTTTTTTGAGTATTTTAGACAATATCAACATTGATTCCATTACTATTTATTATCAGATTACTTTTAGTTTAGCTTTCGCCTAGTATTTTGTTAATATTCTTCAGTATCCTAATACTTTCCTAGCCATGGGTTAGTTTGGGGTCACTTGTGGCTCTAAGCACCGTGTTGTAACTAGGGGTTAGTCTTAAGTCGTGACATACTTTCTATTAGAGTAGATGGTTTAAAATGTCCTAGGGTATCTGAAAGCCACGTATAGTAGAGTCTTATTTATGGGTATGAAGACCGCCACACTTATGAGAAAAGAGGATACAAAATATTTTAGGAAAGTCTCACTTCTTTCATGATCCATATCATGCGATAGAGTGTGAAATCTACAAAAATTCTTCTCCTAACTGATCCTCCATCTATTTACAGAATATGCCTCCTAAGAAAGCCGATAGAAAAAGAAATAACACTCTACATGATCAGGTCTCTCATGCTAAGTTTAGGGTTGCTTTCCCAATGGTAGCTTAATCTATTAATTCTCAGAATAATCAATATGCTATTGCCCTAGCTAACCCAGTAGCAAATACGATGGGAACTAGAATTTGGGACTTCACCCAGATGAATCCTCCAACATTCCTTGTGTCTAAATTTCAAGAGGATCCATATGAGTTCTTAGATAGTGTCCAAAAAGTAATTGTCATGGGTGTAACTTCGAGTGAGAGTGCTTATTTGGCTACTTATCAACTGTAAGGAGTGTCTCATACTTGGTTTAAGAAATGGAATAAATATGGAGGTGCAGATGCAGGACCAGTTGAGTGGGATGAGTTTGTTGCTGCATTTATAGAGAGGTTCTTTCCACTTGAGTTAAGAGAATCCAAGGTTCAGGAGTTCATAGACCTAAAACAAGGCAACATGAGTGTGAAAGAGTATCCTCTCAACTTTACCAGTTGGCAAGGTAAGCTCCAGCCATGGTTGCCGACTCTAGGGCTTGAATGAGTAAGTTTGTATCCTGTGTTTCTGAGTAAATGGTTTAGGAGTGTAGAATGACCATGTTGATTAAAGAGATAGAAAATCTAGATTGATGGTCCATGCTCAACAGATTGAGGAAGAAAAGATCTAGGAGAAGGAAAGGGAGAATAAAAGGGCCAGAACTGGTAGTTTCAATTTCTCTCAACAGAAATTAGATAGTGGTAATCATTGTTAGTTCCACCAGAAATTTTTAAACCCATCCCTATCTTATGATAGTTCTCCAATGCCCAAGTTTAGATAGGATACTCGAGATAGGGCACCAGGCTTTAAGTCTCAGGATAGTGTAAATATTGGTTGCACCAACCTAGTTTGCAAGAGATGTGGTAAGAACCATAAGGGTGAGTACATGGCTGGTAGTGATGCTTGTTTTGGGTGTCGTAAGTTAGGCCACAAAATAAGGGATTGCCTTGTGGTTGCGCATAGAGGTAAGAATGATCGTCAATAGGGTCATACTAATTCTACATCAGTTCCAGTAGGTCGCCCAACTCAGTAGGGTGCCAATTTTAGTGCAACTAGTGAACAACATCATAATCGATTTTATGCCCTTTAGATTTGACTGGATCAGGAGGGTTCTCCTAATATGGTTACTAGTACGTTAGAAGTTTCTTATATTCATGTGTATGCATTATTAGACACTTTACTTCATGACTACCTATATAGCTATAGATTTGGCATAAGTCCTAAAATCATAGTAGAACCCTTCTCAGTTTCTACTCCAGTCGGTAGGTCAATCATAGCCAGATGGGTATAGAGAAATTGCCTAGTCACAGTTTCCCACAAGGTCACTTAGTTAATATTTTAGAGTTAGACATGTCTGATTTAAATTTCATTCTTGGCATGGATTGGTTTCACTTTTGCTATGCCTCAATTAATTATAGAAGTATATTAGTCCTATTTTAGTTTCCCAATGATCCTGTCATAGAGTGGAAGGGTAGCACCGTAATTCCTATAGGTCAGTCTGTCTCTTTCCTTAAGGAAAGAAAAATGATTTCCACAAAGGCCTCTATCACCTCGTTCAAGTCAAGGACCCAAAGTATGAAATCTTGAGTTTTGAGTTAGTCCTAGTAGTGAATAAATTTCCTAAAGTGTTTCCTAATGATCTGTTTAGAGTTTCCCTCAAGAAGGAAATTAACTTCAGAATAGATCTCCTTCTAGATACCCAGCCTATTTCAATTCCACCTTATGAAATGGCTCTAGCATAGCATAAGAAATTAAAGAACAATTGAAAAATCTCCTAGACAAAGGTTTTATAAGGCCTAGTGTCTCTCTATGAGGTGCTCTAGTTCTTTTCATGAGTAAGAAAGATGGTTCTCTCAAAATGGGCATCGACTATCGTCAGTTAAAAAAAGTCACAGTTAAAGAAGAAGTATCCTATCCCCAAGATTGATGACTTGTTTGACCAACTTTAGGGTGCCAATTGTTTCTCTACGATAGACCTTAGATCCGACGATCATCAGCTCTGATTCAGAGAATGGAACATCCCAAAGACAACCTTCAGAACTTGGTATGGTTACTTTGAATTTGTAGGTATGTATTTTGGACTAATATAACTCCTCGAGATCCCATCCCGAGATGTCACACGGTGCTTATGGACCCGAAGGACCATAAGCTAACCCTTTACTGATATCTGTACCTTTACACTGCATAATATCTGAAGTAAATGCGTAAACTGGCCATAAGGTTCAACACATCTATACATACTCAAAACTGAAAACTGAATACTAATACATCTGTCTAAAAAGCCTCTAAACTGTCTGAACTGTGGAGTTGATGGGACATGTCCCCAACTAACTCCGTCAACTGAAAATATAAACAAAATCTGATGCAATAATAGTAAAATAAGATTCGTCCTAAAAAAAGAGGGCTCACTGCTACTGCTACTGACTGGGACTAAACTGATGAGGATGCTCTGGATCCTATGCCTCTGAACCTATGGTGTCAAATAAAACACCATAACTCAAATGCGTCAGTGCAAAAATATACCGAGTATGTAGAGGAGGTAAGGCTAAGTGCAAGGGCTTATGCATGAACATAACTTAACTGAAATAATATGCAAGAGATGGATTAGCATACATAAAGAGTCTGTAATTACTGAACATACTGCGCATACTGTCACTGAGCATACTCGGACTAACTCTGGTAACTGATACTGAATATACTAAAATTCTAAAATTTCTGGACATGCTGAGATTATAAGAATCTGAAGCTTCTGAAATTGATAGTAACCCTATCTAACAGGTTGTCTCTGAATCTGCTAAATATAAGAATGATTGACTGAATCTGAGATCAACCCTATCTAGCAGGTAGTCTCTGAATCTGTGGATAATAATACTGCTTGATAAATGATTTTGATATCTAATAACTGATTTTGAGATCGGCCTATCTAGCAGTGGATCTTTGAATTTGCAAATAATCATACTTGATGGCCTGTATCTAACAACCTTGAATTCTATACACTGAACCGAGCTCTTTCTTGAAGTCTGAGACTGATTCTGAAACTGAGACTGTGGAAAGTAGTCTTCTAACCAACATGCCCTGTCTAGCTAAGTCGGGGTCTAACCTGTGCCCCAGTTGGAAGGGTGTCAGTACCGCGCCATTGGTAAAGACAACTTTATATGACCCTCATCTATCAGGTACTCAAACAAGAATGGTGGAGCCCTCATCTAACAGGCCAATCCACCTCATATACCCTCAACTAGCAGGTATGATGTCTCAACCTATGCTGGCTATGTAGTTTGGGACCTCAAGGATTGCTTCTAAGAATCACACCCTCTACTAGTAGGTGAGTTCCCATCCTTGAACTCACTCGGTGCTGAATCCTACTCCCAACTGAAGACACTGATCTGATTCTTAACTGAACTTAGACTGAGCTGAATCTGATATTGATCATGTTTCTCAAGAGATCTGACTGAGTTACACTGAGATTACTTAGTTCCGTATCTGACGGAAAAAAATATCAAATCATGGTATCTGACTGACGATACAGAGCTTGAATAGATTACTCAAATCACTTCTGAGATTAGAATTAAATCATTTGAATACTATTAGATCTGAGCTGATTTATAGTACTGGGGCTAGATTACTAGCGATACAGTGATTACAGAGATTTCCGAGATTACTGAGTTTTCTTATGTTCTGCACTTGTCTGAGGATACAGAGTTCTGTAGTTCACTGAGTTCTGAGAATTATGGCTTGATTGGAATAATCGCAAAACTGACACGGGCTCTAGACAACAGCTCTATTGTCGGGTATAAATACCCCCAGGACTCGATAACATAAAAGTAAAACATAATCATTCATGCATCATCACGATCATCCATTCATCATCACAATCATTCATTCATCAACACACGCATTCATTCATCATCATAATCATTCATGTATCATTGTAATCATTCATGTATTATCGCAATCATTCATTCATCGTCACCATCATTAATGCATCATCACAATTATTAAAGCATCTCTCCAAGTAATTACAAATCATAACATACTTTCCTCCTCAAAATCCTTAACGCATCGCATCAAACATTTAGGAAACATAGACCTCTATTCATCATCACAATCACCAAAGGGTCACTTCCAATATTTAAGGATCATCAACATCGGTACATCATTATATACTAGCCTAGGGAAAACATGCTATTAGATTATACCCCATTCAATGAGGTCTCACATCAAGTGCTTCATACCTATATCAGTCTTGACATGTATTTGGATATCACATCGCTTGGGAAACTTCATACTATCATGTCATAACTTACTTTCTAATTACTTGGCATGTATTAAGAACTTAGCATATATCAAATAGAACATAATTGGGGAATTTACTACTATCATATCTCCACTTGTTCACAAATGTCGTTCAACAAACACTAGACATGCATAGGTTCACACTTATTTGGGGATTTTCTACTATCATGGAATAATTTATTTACTTGGGCATTTGATGACACTCATAGTTCTCAAAGTCTTCTACATAGAGGGGAGTGCATATAACAACATTCCATACGTCCATCGACCTAGCATCATGAACATTTCATCAACAACCATAACACATAACAATATCTTAGAAGTTATTATTTTTATAAGGGTGTAGCATGCATTTGTTATTAGATCACAATTTAACTACAATGCTTGATTTCTAGCCTCTTTGACATTCTATCGAACACCTCACATGAACAACTTAGGCATAGGTAAAATAACCCTACTACTCATCATGAACAACCAAATTTACATGTTTCCAACTCATATATTATCATAGATTCATACAAACCACATAAATATCCCATCTTGGGGATCATTCAACATTAACAACAAGTACATAATCCATTTACCACACAAATACCACATAATAAGGACAAGGCTTGATTCTTGTAGACAAACATGAATCACAACTTAATCATAGCAAGAACATCAATTTCAACTCACAAGAATCATTAAAAATTCATAAACATAAATCTTGGAGATTTAGAAAAGGGTACTTGAGCTTCTTGGATGAAAGGTACCCAAGAATCAACATCTACATACCTTGGGGAAACTTTTTTCTTGAAGGTTCTTGGAGAGATTCTTGATTTTTTGACTTCTCTTGATTTTTCTTGATTTTTTTTTGATTTTTCTTGAAGAAGAAATAAGGGTTTTGATCTTGGAAATAAACCCTAATTTGATGTTTTGGATGAATCATAAGTTATGAGATTTGATTTGGGGTGATTGGGTATTAAATAGGGTGAAAAATGATCCAAAAATCCCTTTAAAATGGTGCTTCAGCGCCTTCTCGGACAATTCTGACGGTCAGAGTGATGGACCGTCACTCTGGTGACTAACCACCACTCCCACTGTCACTTTTGGTCCAGAAAAGTCCCTTACTTCATCATTTTTGACATCCAAAGTGGCGGGCCGTCACTAACTTGACGGTCCGTCACTAACTTGACGGTCCGTCACTAACTTGACGGTCCGTCACTAACTTGACGGTCCGTCACTAACTTGACGGTCCGTCACTAACTTGACGGTCCGTCAGTTTGTCCGTCACTCCTGAACAACTCGGACAGCTCTTAGTAAAATGGCCATAACTTCTTACTTCGATATTGGATTTTTGCAAAATTGGTATCATTGGAAATATAATTCAATTATATATCTGTTGGTAGGTCATGATCTCAAAAATTCTTTATATAATTTGAGATATGCTCGTTTGAAGTTTACTATGGCAATGTCCTTCTCAAGAATTCAATCGGTAAGGGATGTTTTGATTTGCCTAATAGCTAGGACATATTTAAGGCATTAATACACAACAAAATTGATCATAAAACTACCAAATCACTAATATTTATTTCTTATGAGCTTGACTCATGGTTTTACTATCGATTGCGATTCTTGGGGTATTACAACTAACAAATTCCCCTGAAAATTTTATGGACTTGATGAACAGAGTGTTCTAGTAGTGTTTGGAAATGTTTGTTATAGTATTCATATATGACATCCTCGTTTACTCTCAGAGTAAGGTTGAACATACAAACCATTTGAGAATTATCTTGAAGACTTTTAAGGATCATCAGCTATTCTCTAAGTTTAATAAGTGTGAAATCTGATTGAAATCAATTACATTTCTTGGTATCATTATTTCTGGTTAAGGCATTCAAGTTGATCCTCAAAAGACTGAAGTAGTGAAGAACTGTCCTAGACCTATCTCCCCACCAAATTTCTGGAAATTCTTAGGTTTAGTTGGTTACTGCAAATGATTTATAGAAGGATTTTCCTTTATTGCTTCTCCCATGTACAAACTTATTTAGAATAAAATCAAATTTCAGTGATCAGATTCTTTTGAGAAAAGTTTTTAGAAGTTGATGACTCGACTAACCTCTGCCCTAGTTTTGACTCTACTAGAGGGTTCAATTGGTTTTGTGGTATATTATGATGCTTCCGGAGTTGTACTTGGTTATGTGTTAATACAACGGGGAAAGGTTATAGCATATGCCTCTAGACAACTCAAACCTCATGAGAAGAACTACTAACTCATGATTTTGAGTTGGTAGTAGTTGTTTTTGCCTTATAGATTTGGAGGCATTTCTTTATAGGGTTCATGTTGGTGTGTTCACAGATCACAAGAGTCTTCAGTATGTATTCAGTCAGTAAGATCTAAATTTTCCTCAGATGAGGTGGCTAGAGTTGTTGAAGGATTATGATATAAGAGGATTATATTACTTGGGTAAGGGAAATGTTATGGTCGATGCCCTTAGCAGAATATGTATGGGGAGTGTTGCTCATATTGAAGATGATAAGAAGGAGTCAATTTATAAAGTTCAGCAGCTTGCTAGGTTGGGAGTTCGGTTGGTTGGTTCGACCGAAGGTAGTGTTTGTGTTTAGAATGGTTTGGAATCTTCATTGGTTGGTGAGGTGAAGGAAAACCATGATGGAGATCCTATTTTACTTAAGTTGAATGAAGTAGTTCGAATTCAGAAGGGTGAGGTTTTCTCCCAAAGGGGAGATAATGTTCTTCGCTATTTGGGTAGATTATGTGTTTTGGATATGGATGATTTTAGGTAGCGAATGTTAGCAGAATCTCATGGTTCTCGATATGCTATTCACCTAAGATAAACTAAGATGTACCATGATTTGAGGGAAATCTATTGGTGGAATGGCATGAAGAAGGACATCGCGGAATGCATCGCTAAGTGTTCAAACTACTAGCAGGTTAAGGTTGAGCACTAGAGACCCAGTGGCATACTTCAGGAATTTATTATTCCTACTTTGAAGTGGGAATTGGTAAATATGGACTTTATTACAAGGTTGACTCGTACTCATCGACAACATGACTCTATTTAGGTTATTATGGATCCGAATTACTAAGTCAACTCATTTCATACTTATTAATATTTCAGATTCAGTTAAAGATTATTCTAGACTATATCTTAAAGAGTTGGTGAAATTGAATAGAGTCCCTTTGATCATCAGTTCTGATACAGGTACCCAGTTCACCTCTCAATTTTGGAAGGCTTTTCAGAAGGATCTCGGTACCCAAGTTAACCTCAGTTCAACTTTTCACCCAGAAATAGATGGTTAGGCAGAGAGGACCATTCAAACCTTAGAAGACATATTGAGGGCATACATAATTGACTTCAAAGGTAGTTGGGATGATCACTAGACTTTGATTGAGTTCACTTACAATAATAACTATCACTCCAGTATTCTGATAGCCCTGTTTAAGGCTCTTTATAGTAGAAGGTGTAGATCCCTTATTGGGCAGTTTGCGGTTGGTGAAGCGACTTTAATAGAGCTAGATGTAGTATATGTGGTAATGGAAAAGGTTCATCTAATTAGAGAAAGGCTGAAAATGGCCCAAAGTTGTCAGAAATATTATGCAGATGTGAGGAGAAGGGATCTTGAGTTTGATATTGGTGATTTTGTCTACTTGAAGATTTTACCCATGAAAGGGGTGAAGAAGTTTGGCAAAAAGAGGAATCTCAGTCCCCGATTGTTGGTAATTATACTATTTTGAGTCATTTTTGTAAGGTAACATATGAGTTGGAGTTCCCTGCTGAGTTAGCATCAGTGCATCCAGTCTTCCATGTCTCCTTGTTGAAGAAATGATTGGTGACCCAACATCAGTATTTCCTTTAGAAAGGGTTAGTGTGGAAAATAGTGTCTCTTATTAAGAGGTCCCTATTGAGATTATTGATCGTCAGATTCATAGGTTGAGGAATAAAGAGGTCTCTTTGGTAAAAGTTCTGTGGAGAAATTAGTCAGTCGAGGGAGCTACTCTGAAAGTAGAGGCAGATATGCTAGCCAAGTACCCCCATCTTTTCTCTTGGAACCCAGTTCCATCTTGAGGTAATAGTTTACCTTAATTAATTAATTAATTCATTTTTATCTTAGTATATCTAACTATTTCCATGTCATAGCATGCATTCATGAGTTTAGTTCAGTCCATGCATCATCCTAAATTCAGATATTAACTCATGGTTTAGCTCGTAAGTGTTCAGTGCAAAATTTCATCTTTCCCTTAGCCTCTCAGCTTAGTCAATTTTATTTGAGTCCGAATGGTCCCAAGGGGGAGATATTGTAATACCCCAAGTTTTTGAGCTCTAGACCCAACTAAAGATAGGCCATTGAATTATCTTTTCAGTGCCAAGTCTTACCACAATTCGATATCATAGTAAGAAGTTCTAGAAAATTTGTCTAAGAGACTATTAACTACCAGTGACAATGACTCTAGCAAAAAATCATTGTTAGATATAATGAGTATTTGTATGGAGTTGTTGCCACAATAATGAGGCATCCCAGATTTCATCTCAGTAGTGATGAGTTCGGCATCGACTCATTATAAATCCTAACGAGTCAATAAGTAGACACGTCATCATAATAGAAAGAAATCCAAAAATCAAGTCCCTGACAATGGCTCTTCCTAATAACCCATTATTAGACCCAAAAATTCAACAAGATAAAAGTCATTGTCACAACAGTAAGGGCCCAAGGTATAGAACCTCTGAGAATGACTCTAGGCCTGACTGATTACCTAACCTAATGAGTCGTTACCTCAGTCATCATGACTAGTATCAAATTTTTCCTATAGGTTTTAAAAAGATCTCTTTAGTCTTTCCCATTCTTTTAACTCCTAATATACGTTGTTTAGGCTTCTCTAAGGGGGCTATATAAGCCTAAACTTCCCCAAATTGCATTTTAAGTCACAAAATCAATTGAAAACAAGAAAAACGGTGATTATTCTTCTCCAAAGTCAAGTTAGGGTTTGTCAATTTCAAGTTCAACTTCCAAGGATTTTTCTAAGGCTTACACCACCAGGTATGTGGGATTTCATCAATGGATTCCTTCCATCTATTGAGTCCTAAAAACATCTCAATTCCCAAGTTTATTTCTTCCTTAAGGTTTTGGGTTCCAAGTTAATATGAGTTTACTTAATCCTTTCCATTTATTTGTGTAATTAAATCACCAGTCCTTCGGGACCTTAGTTTAGTGGATCTATGCTAGCCAGTGTTGGTACCCTTGGCAAGGTACTAACACCATTCCAAATGGGGTTACAAGTTGGACCTCAATTTTCTTAGATTGGGGTATATCAGTTATTGTTAGCTCCCACAGTCCTCTGTTCATGTTTCAATTTATGTTTCGGTTTGTGTCTCAGTTCAGATTATGCATGACCATGTATTCAGCTATTTTATTTAATTTATTACATGTTTATACTTGGTCTTGCATATAGCTTATCATGTTTCATGCATTAATGTTTAATTTACTCTAGTTATTTCCCATCTCGCATACTCAGTACATTTAAACTACTAATCATCTACTTCTTTACACTATATTATCTCATAATATAGGTTCGAATGCTCAGTTCCTAAATCACACATAGCACATTCCCGTACCACTCCGAAATAGTTTGGTGAGTCCTCATCATTCGAGGATTAGTTATCAGTTATTTATTTAAATATTTCTTTTTATTTCAGTTAGTCAGAGTTAGTTGGGGGCTTGTCCCAACAACTCATTATGATTTAGAGGCTTTTAGCCAGTTAGAATTTTTTGTAGTTTGTTGAGTATTTCAGACAGTATCAATATTGATTCCATTACCATTTATTATTAGTTTACTTTTAGTTTGGTTTTTGCCTAATATTTGTTAATTTTCATCTGTATCCTAATGCTTACTACGCTATGGATTATCTTGGGTTACTTGTGGATCTAAGCTTCGTGTTACGACAAGAGGGAAGTCTCAGGTCATGACCATACCCCTTCTACTAATTATGAAGCCCAACAACTTCCCAGCCGATACCCCAAAAGCACACTTGCAGGATTAAACATCAAATTGTACTTGCGCAATCGATCAATTAACTTTTCCAAATGGGCCAAGTGGGCCAAACTCTTGGGAGATTTAATGATCATATTGTCAATATTTACTTCAATCTCCTTATGGATCATATCATGAAATATGGTTGTTATGGCTCTCATATACATAGCATAAATATTCATGAGAACGGAGGAATCACCCACTATAGTGATAAACACCCCAAGGTGTGATGAAAGCCATTTTCTTTGCATCTTCTTCATCCATCAGTATTTGATGATACTCGGCTAAATAATCCACGAATAGCTACATTTCATGCCTTACATAGTTGTCTATGAGAATGTGGATGTCGGGTAATGGAAAATTATCCTTAGGACTGGATTTGTTTAAATCTCTATAATCGACACAAATCCTAGTCTTTCCATCTTTCTTTGGTACTAGAAAAATGCTGGCCAGCCATGTTGGGTAGTTTGTGACTTCAACTACATTGGACTGGATCTGGTTAGTGTCTTCTTCCTTGATTCATAGACTTAGGTCTAGCTTTAATTTTTGAGACTTTTGCTTTACAGAATTGAACCCCAGATCAATTGGCAACTTGTATGACATGATATCTGTACTCAATCCTCAGTTTTCTCTAGGTTTGGTCTTTCTTGATCCTCAAAATTTTTTAGTGCCTCTGTTAATTAGTGTGGGACCATTGTTTCTTAATCATACTCTTCCTATTTATCGTCATTTTCTTTGATTTGTTCAGATCTTGACATGACATGACATTAGCAGGTTTAAATTATTATTACTGAATTCATAAACAACATAAGTTAGATTATAGTGTTCAGATAATGCAACAAAAAATAGATGGCGATTATTTTTGCAATAGGAGAGGCTTTTATTTAATTTTAGAAAGATACAAACGTTGGCTATGAACCCTACTAGAGCAGGTCTAAGCATTTTGGAAAGCATAAGAAGTGAAAATGAGGTAAATAAAACTTAAAGGGTGGGTCTTGGGCCTCATTCAGACTACCACCAATTCTGCAAAAGTTAAATTTCATCCTTTCATCTACCACATCATCCGAGGAGTCATGATTGGAGTGGAAGTCTAGTTTTACAGCTTCTCCCCTAGTTTATCTTTTTGGATATTAGTCTTCTCAAGGAAATCTTCTAAAATAGTATCACAATATTCGAACAAGTTTCATATTCCATCTTCGAGACCATTGATAACCCTTAAATTACACTCTTAATGAGGTGTAAACGATCATTGTTAATATAATAACCCAACTTAGGTTAGGGCAAATCCACAAGAAGTGAAGACAAATAATTCAAAGCTCAAGAGTGTTGAAAGTCAAGTAGGGGTTGACCCATAATGTGTATGAAACAAACATAAATGTAAAATGAAGGATTCAATTTTAATGTTTTAGAGTATCAATTTATTTGTTTTTAGAATTTTATCTTGAGATTTAAAATGCTAAGAGTGTAATCAATTGGAAAAAGGCCTTGGGGTTATGACATTCTAGGTGTGATTTCATGCATGGGTAGTTGAAAATCTACTTAAATTTAGTTAGAAATCATGCGTGGGCTAGATTTAGAGGTTTCGATATTAATCTATCAATAAGACACCAAACTTCACAAATGGGTTCTTTCGAACACCTCATAAGTGTAACAATTTTACCAATCTATTGCCTCAATTACCTTCATTATGTCTAAGAGATGCCATTAAATTAAAAAATTCAAGTTATTGATTGCATTTATTGCTCACCCATATCCCCTCTTGATAGCGCTCAACTCATTCCCATAATTGAGGGGTGAGGCAGTCGTTGTCAAGTAACCGAATTTGAATTGGGATTGAATATCAAGGAGTGAATTATAGACTTCAAACCCTACGGGTGCTCAAATTACTACGAGGTAACCCGGAATACTAACAAAAAAGTCATGTAAAATAAAAAGGGGGATTTGTTTGGAAACTTTTTATACAATCTTTAGTAAATGATCAACAGACGACACTTTTGTTTTAAGCAACAATGTTGGGGGAAATCTTGGGATTATGTCTACCTAAAGGTAAAAGTATGTGGGTTAATGATGGTTTAGCATGAACTTTAGTTGTTAACTAAAGGATAGTCTAGCTCGAAGGTCATTTTGGTTAATCTTTTGATAAAACCACAACGATTTCACTCATTGGCTCTTTCGAATACCTAACAAGTGTGAAATTCAAACTCACCCAAAAACTCAATCAAAAATCCGGTAATGCCCCGAATCTGACACCCAGAATGATACATGGTGCTCATGACCCCAAAGGACCACAAAATAACCCATGACTGATATATGTAACTGAGTACTAATAATATACTATAAATATGTTGAATATAAGTTGTATGGATATAAGGTTAAACACTTAACTAGTACTGAGTATAAAATAATGTATGTAGTGGGGTATAACAATACCCAAAACTAAAATAAACTGTCTAAAACATGCTGAAGTCCGAAAGCCTCTAAACTTTCTAAAAATTGTGGAGTTGATGGAACATGTCCCCAACTAACTTCGAACTTCTAAAATAATAAAATAATTATTCTATCCTCGAATGATAAGGACTCATCATTAGCCTGGCTGCTGAACGTCTGATCTACTAAGGATCCTCAGGAGCTTGTGCTTCTAAACCTATGGTATAAAACACCATAGCGCAAATGCATTAGTATGATTGAATGTACTGGTATGCAAGTGAGGTAGGCTGAATGCATAGGGTTTATATGCATGAACAATACTAACTGACCGAATAACATGAACGTGAGAATACATGCAAGAATATGTAAACTATAACTGAGATCATACTATCACTGGGTACTAAGTTCTTAGTACTGAGTTGCTGACATCTGAGTTTACTGGTACGGATAACAGAGTCTACTGAATACAGAGGGACTAATGTTATATTACAGATAAAACACTAACTGTTTCTGATAGTTTTGATTATGAAAAACTAGTCTGATTGACTGTATCTGACAGTTCTGAAATTTGAATACTGGTAACATAATTTTTGCATAATTAATATACTATTACTGGATGACTATATCTGATAGTCCTGGTTGTGATGAAACTAGCAGAGTTCCGTACTGAGCTGAGCAAATGTAGCTGACAGTCCTGAAACTATAAAACTGAACTGAGTTCTATTACTAAGACTGGATCCAAAACTGAGACTGTGGGAAGTAGTCATTTAGCTTACATGCCCCTAATAAGCTATTATTGCTGAGTTGGGGTCTAATCTGTAACCCTAATTGGAAGGGTGTCAATATTGTGCCACTGGTAAGGGCAAGCTGTGAGTGACCCTCATCTGGCAGTATCCCTAAAAGTGAACAGTGGGACCCTCATCTGATAGTGTTAATCCACCTCATCAACCCTCAACTGACAGTGTTAATGTCTCAACATATGCTGGCTACATAGTTCTGGAATGCAAGGATTTCTTCTAAGAATCACACCCTCATCTGGCAGTGTGTGTTCCCCATCCTTGGGTTTACTCGGTGCTGAATCCTACTCCCATATGAATAGACACTAAACATAATTAACTAAAATAAACTGGACTAAGTTCATTAAGTTTTGTTGACTGACGAAATACTACTGAGATCTGATGACTGACTGAGAGTACTGAGATTACTGGACTGATACTGAATTTACTGGATTTTCCTGAGTCATATGACTGACTGAGTTCTACTGATCATGGCTTGACTGTGAGTATCATGGGAAACTAACATTGGCTCAAGACACATAGCTAAATTTTTGGGTACAAGTACCCTCATGACTCGATAGCATGAAACTAACAAGACTTGACACTTCTTGAACATATGACCAATATCAATAATTCATCATAAAATAAGTTGGGGATTTCAGGAACCACATGGTAATCATAATCTTGTACATGATAGTATTGCATATACTCAATGTCATAATCTTATATTCTAACATCATGAGTATTCCAACAACCATCTATAATGCACATCAATAGCATGGGAGTCATTTGAACATAAGGGTAAAACATATATTTATCATTTGGGTCACAATTAAGCTATAATGAATAATTTATATTCGCTTAGGCATTTTATCAAACACCTTACATGCACCACATAGGGCATAGGCAAAATCATAATATTAACACACCATAACCAACTAAGTTTATAATTTCAACTTGCATGCTAACCTGGGAAATTGTACAACAACAACAACATGAACATAATCAACCCATAACATGAATATCAGAATTCATAATTTAAAACCTGATTCTTAGGCTTCATGGATGAAAGGAACTAATGAATGAACACTACACATACCTTAGTTCTAGATTATACGAAGATTGATGGAGAGATTCTTGAATTTGAGTATTGAATTTGAATCCTTAATTAAAAACCCTAAATTGTTGATAAGAAAAACTTGAGAGACACACTATATTTTAGTTGAATTGGGGCTAATCCCGTGTTTTAGACTTATATAAGGTTGGGAAATTGACCCTTTTTCCCTTAAAAATAAGAATATTTAATGACTGAAACTAGGCCTCGATGCTATTATTGAGCGGCGCATCGATGCCATCGACACGATAGTCGATGCATCGCGCCATCATCACTTTGAGTCTTAGTACTTTGACCTTAGCAACCTACAACAATTATCAACCAACATAATTGGCGACGTGGCGCGCCAAGATCGCGTTGGTCCACTATTTTGGTCTTCCAAGCGTGGTCTAAACATGGTCCAAAAAATCTAAAACTTGTCTGGGACCACCTATGGACCTCTATGATCATGAATTAATAATAATATAGACCATTAAAGGACGTTAAAGTGGCGAAATGAGATTGCCAACTTTTGAAGGCTAATAATATGCTAAGTCTGGAAACTTAGTTAGAACCTTCTAAGTATGGGACCCCCCTCTTAACAAGCATAAATGAACTGAATTAAGCTTAGGATTTGAATAACTGAAACATGATTACACGACTGACATGACTGATAAACTGAATGTATCATGCTGAACATGCATATTTGATACATGAGTACTGGTTCATGAATTCTTGACCAAGATTTCTGATAAGATGAGCTTCTCACAATGAGAATGCATATGTAATGCATGATTATATAACTGAACTGGCACATGAATGCATGACTGAATATGCAATGGTATTTTATACCAAGGTTGTGATGGGAATCTGAACATGGAACTGAATACCGAGTTTGTAACTGAAACCTGAATATAAAGCTGAATGAGTTCAAGGAAGACTATTACCTTAAACTAAAAAAAAATGTTGGTGAGTCTGATATTAATTACTAAGTATGCATGAGCGGAAACATGAGAACATAACTGAGTCTGGAACGTGACACTTGAGCTGGATATCATGATCTGAACTGAGCACTTTGAATACGTGGATTACAGATGATGTCAGAGGTTGGAGGGACAACTTACGAGTATCCCTTATCTGAAACTGGAATCATTACGAGAAGAGAGGGTTACATGTTTAAGTCATGGATGTTTGGGGAATTATCGTATATCTCCCCCTTGGGACACTATGTCCTTTTAAGAATACTTAACTGATTTTGTTGAGATATTGAGGAAAACTGAGGCGATGCACGAGGCACCTATGGATTGAATCGTGACTGAATACCTGGAATTTAAAAATAAGGCATGATACATAAACCAATTTGAAAATGCCACTACCTAGTTGGCCCATCATAGAATGATCACATTCATGAGATTTTGAATAGTAGATTAGATGGAAAGCTAGGGAAATCACACCATCCGAACTTGTCCATCTGACTGCTAAACTGACTTACCAGATTTACGGACTAACTCATGATGAAAACTTATACTTGATTGAAATATTTCTATGACATTCTTTCTATAGAGTTCTAGTGATGGTAGGGAGAAAACGAATCTTGGTCTGGCCGGAGCAAGACATCAGAATAGGTCATCGCTACATGGCTAGGATTCATGTATTAGGATACAAGGCCTATGAAACATCATCTAAGATAAAGTGACTAAGCCTTATGAACTACAACTGAGACTACTGAAAAGATTCACGTAGGTGCTGAGCACGAATGCATAAATATTCTAACTTATCTGATTAACTGAATGACTGATGTTTGTAACCTTAACTAAGACTGTTACTGAGACTAAATGCTAGTTTTCTATATCTGAGGTTTAAACTGGTACGGGAGTACTGAATTCTGATGGTTAAGTAACTGATAACTGAAAGCCATGATCCTGTAGGACTACCTGAGTCCTTTACTGAATATAGATTACTGAACTGATGCGGTAACTAAGGCTTAGGGATAGAACATCAACACCACGGATTCACTGAGGGATCTTAATTAATGGTATTCATGACATAAATTTGAGTTCGACTGATCAAAATGAGTGGAGCATGTGTCATGTAAGCTGGGCATACTGTAAAGCATGACATGAGTGTATGAGTCATGAGCTCATGAACTGAGTCTAAAGTTTCTGTACTCATGGGACATGATTCATAACACTGAGTGAACTAGAACTCCTTAGCCTAGAAATTGGGAATGTACATGAGTTTTCACTAACATGAATAAATATGAGGGATGGTCATAGAGCTGACATATAGGATATGAATAGATATCATGATAACTGATGGGTTTTGATATTCTGAGATGGTCTGCAGGATCACGTTCACTGCGGGAATAAACAAGAATGTCATCTATGAATACTATGACGAACGTGTCCAAGTACTGGTTGAACACTCGGTTTATCAAGTCCATGAAGGTTGAGGGTACATGGGTAAGACCAAAGGACAAGACTAAGAATTCAAAGTGGTCAGACCAAGTTCTGACAACCATTTTCAAAATTTCACATTCTCTGAGTCTGAGCTACTGATAGCCTGATCTGAGGTCTATCTTAGAAAAATAGCTGGCACCCTGAAGTTAATCGAACAAGTCATTGACTCCGAGAAGTGGATACTTGCTATTGACTGTGACCTTGTTGAGATGATGGTAGTCTATACATATTTTGAGAAGACCATCTTTCTTGCATACGAATAAGACTGGTGCACCTATAGGAACACACTGGGTCTGATGAATCCCTTAACTAGGAGATCCTTCAACTGTTCTTTCAATTATCTGAGTTTTGCTGGTGCCATTCTCTATGGCGGAATAGATATGGGTTGAGTATCTGTAAGAAGGTCTATGCCGAAGTCTATTTCCCTTTCGGGAGTAATTCCTGGAAGATCTTCAGAAAAGAAAACATATGAATATTCATTCACTACTGGGATTGATTCGAAACAGTGAGTTTCAGAACTAGAGTCCTTAACTCGAACAAGATGATAGACACTATCCCTTAGATATCATTTTCCATGCCCGAAGGTAGGAAATAAGCTGACTTTTGAAAACTAAAGTACTACCTCTCCATTCTAGGAAAGGTTCATTTAGAAACTAAAGCTGGACAATTCTGTTTCTATAGTCAACTGTGGAATAGCAGGAATGAATCCAATCCATGCTGAGAATGACATCAAAATCAGTCATTTCTAATTTGACTAAGTCTACTAAAGTGACTTTCTGAGATACCATAACCGGATAGTTCCTATATACCCGTCGGGCTATGATAGTTTTACCCACTGGGGTAGAGACTACGAAGGGTTCTACTAAAATTTTGGGACTGACTCCGAAATCAACTTCTATATAAAGAGTAACAAAAGACAAAGAGACTCCTGGATCTAGAAAAGCATAAACATGCAAGTAAAAGATTGGTAACGTATAGTGACCGCATCAGGAGAATTTTCCTGATCATATCGGGACTGAAGAGCATATAGTCTATTTAGGCATTTCCCACTAGTGGCACTAAAGGTGGCACCATGCTGATTCGAGCGACCGGACTGAGCTAAGAAATGATTATGCTGGCTTCGTGGACCTGCCTTACAACAGTATCAAACTCTGTGACCTAACTCGCCACACCCGTAACACACATCATTGCCGAATTTACATATGCCCTTATGATATTTGCCACAAGTCTGACAAAGGGGATGGGTTCGAGCACTGCTAACACCGCCTTGAGGTTTATGACCTGACGCCCTATCTCTGAATTTAGGGACCAAAACACCGGATGAGGGAGTAAATAGAATCGAAGACTTTGGGTGTAACTGATAACAATTACCACCCTCTAACTTAGGCTGACCGAAATTGAGATTACCTGTTCTCGCTCTCTTATTTTCTCTCTCTCTTTCTTTCTTTCTTTCTTTCTTTATTTCTTTTTACACTTTCCCACCTCCATTTGCTGGGCATGAATCATATGCCTGGGTGGGACAACAACTTGCTTATTTCTCTGAGCTACTAGTGAATAAGATAAAGTAAGAGAGTCGACTCTAAATTCACCATAAAAGACATGCTCGCCCAGAGAATCTGCCTGAATAGGCAAAGGTGACGATTGATTCTCGGTTTTCCTTTCATTAGTCCTTTTGGGATACATGTTCTATAATAAAAGGGAGAGAGGATTAGACTGGGAGTTAAATTTGTTTACTAGCAAAACATGAATACAGAAAGAGGGGAAACTGTTCCTAAAACATCTCATAGCCTCCTGTCCATAAGTGTGGTGCACAACACACCTATACACAAGACTACTAGATGTGGTTTTTTAGACTTCCTAAGACATTGTTGAACCTTAGTATCTGATACCAAGTATGTAACGCCCCGAATCTGACACCCGAAATGCTACACAGTGCTCATGACCCCAAAGGACCACAAGGTAACCCATGACTGATATCTGTAACTGAGCACTGAATAATATACTGTAAATATGTTGAATATAAGTTGTAAGGCCATAAGGTTAAAAACTTAACTAGTACTGAGTATAAAACAATGTCTATAGTGGGGTATAACAATACCCAAAATTGAAATAAACTGTCTGAAACATACTGTAGTCTAAAAGCCTCTAAACTGTCTGAAAACTATGGAGTTGATGGGACATGTCCCCAACTAACTTCGAACTTCTAAAATAATAAAGTAATAAAATAATTATGCTAACCTCGAATGATAAGGACTCATCATTAGCCTGGCTGCTGAACGTCTGATCTACTAAGGATCCTCAGGAGCTCGTGCTTCTAAACCTATGGTATAAAATACCATAACGCAAATGCATTAGTATGATTGAATATACTGGTATGCAAGTGAGGTAGGTTGAATGCATGGGGTTCATATGCATGAACAATACTAACTAACCAAATAACATAAACGTGAGAATACATGCAAGAATACATAAACTGTAACTAAGATCATACTGTCACTGGGTGATGAGTTCTGAGTACTGAGTTTCTGACATTTGAGTTTATAGGTACGAATAACTGAGTCTACTAAATACAGAGGGACTGATGTTATGTTACAGATAAAGGACTAACTATTTATGACAGTTCTGATTATGAAAAACTGGTCTAATTGACTGTATCTGACAATCCTGAAATATGAATACTGGTAACATGATTTTTGCATAATTAATATACTATTACTGGGTGACTATATATGATAGTCCTGGTTCTAATGGAACTAGCTGAGTTCCATACTGAGCTGAGCGACTGTATCTGACAGTCTTAAAACTGTAGAACAGAACTGAGTTCTATTACTGAGACTGGATCTGAAACTGAGACTTTGGGAAGTAGTCATTTAACTAACATGCCCCTAATAAGCTATTATAGATGATTTGGGGTCCAATCTATAACCCTAATTGGAAGGGTGTCAATACCGCACCACTGGTAAGGATAAGCTATGAGTGACCCTCATCTGGTAGTGTTCCCAAAAGAGAATGGTGGGACCCTCATCTGATAGTGTTAGTCCACCTCATCAACCCTTAACTGAAAGTGTTGATATCTCAACCTATGCTGGCTACATAGTTCTGGAATACAAGGATTGCTTCTAAGAATCACACCGTTATCTGGCAATGTGTGTTCCCCATCCTTGGGTTTACTCGGTGCTGAATCCTACTCCCATCTGAATAGACACTGAACATGATTAACTAAAATGAACTGGACTAAGTTCATTGAGTTCCGTTGACTGATGGAATACTACTGAGATCTGATGACTGACTGAGAGTACTGTGATTACTGGACTGATACTGAATTTACTGTATTTTCCTGAGTTACATGACTGATTGAGTTCTACTGATCATGGCTTGACTGTGAGTATAGTGGGAAATTGACACTGGCTCTAGTCACACAACTAAATTATCGAGTACAAGTATCTCCAGGACTCGATAGCATGAAACTGACAAGACTCGACACTTTTTGAATACATAACTAATATAAACAATTCATCATACAATAAGTTAGGAATTTCATGAAGCACATAGTTATCATAATCTTGTATATAGTAGTATTGCATATACTCAATGTCATAATTTCATATTCTAACATCATGATCATTCCAACAACCATCTACAATGCACATCAATAGCATGGGAGTCATTTGAACATAAGGGTAAAACATGTCTTTATCGTTTGGGTTTCAATTAAACTATAATGCATAATTTCTATTCTCTTAGGCATTTTATCAAACACCTTACATGCACCACTTAGGGCATTGGAAAAATTATCAAATTAACACACCATAACCAACTAAGTTCATATTTTTCAACTTGCATGCTAACATTGTTTCATAAAACAAATAAAGACTCCGACTTGGGGAATCGTACAACAACAACCACATGAATATAATCAACCCATAACATGAATATTATAATTCATAGTTTAAAACTTGATTCTTGGGCTTCATGGACAAAAGGAATCCATGAATGAACACTATGCATACCATAGTTTTTGATTATACGAAGATTGACGGAGAGATTCTTCAATTTGAGTATCGAATTTGAATCCTTAATTGAAAACCCTAATATGTTCTTGAGCGAAACTTGAGAGAGACACTATATTTTGGTTGAATTGGGGCTAAATCCCATATTTTAGACTTATATAGAGGTAGGAAATTGACCCTTTTGCCCTTAATAATGCGGACATTTAATGAATTAAACTGGGCATCGATGCTATTATTGATGCTGCGCGGCGATGCCATCGACGCGATAGTTGATGCATCGCGCCATCATCGTGTCGAGTCTCAGTACTTTGACCCTGGCAACCTGCAAAAATTATCAACCAACGCGATTGGCGATGCGGCGCGCCAATATCACATTGGTCAACTATTTTGGGCTTCCTAGCATGGTCTAAACGTGGTCCAAAAAATCTAAAGCTTTTTCGGGACCACCTATGGACCTCTCTGATCATGAATTAATAATATATGGACCATTAAAGAACGTTAAGGTGGCGAACTGAGATTGCCAACTTTCAAAGGCCAATAATAGGCTAAGTCTGGGAACTTAGTTAGGACCTTCTAAGTATAGGACCCCCCCTAACAAGTATAAATGGACTGAATTAAGCTTAGAATTTTGTGGGGTCTTAAAATATCTCCCCTTTGGGAACTTTCATCCTCGAATGAGACTGGCTGAGAGAGGAGAAACGATAGATTGAAGTACTTATAGGACATGAATAATTGAAACATGATTACACGACTGACATGACTGATAAACTGAATGTATCATAATGAACATGTATATCTGATGCATGAGTACTGGTTTATGAATAATTGACCGAGATTTCTGATAAGCTGAGATTCTCACACTAAGAATGCATATCTGATGCATGATTATATGACTGAACTGACACATGAATGCATGACTGAATATGCAATGGTATTTGATATCAAGCTTGTGATAGGAATCTGAACATGGAACTGAATACCGAGTTTGTAACTGAAACCTGAATATGAAACTGAATGAGTTCAAGGAAGACTGTTACCTTAAATTAAAAAAATATTGGTGAGCTTGAGATTAATTACTAAGTACTTATGAGCGGAAACATGAGAATGTAACTGAGTCTGGAACATGACACTTGAGCTGGATATCGTGATCTGAACTGAGCACTTTAAATACGTAGCTTATGGCTGAGGTCGAAGTTTTGAGGGCCAACTTACGAGTCTTCCTTATCCGAAACTGTACTCATTATGTGAAGAGAGAGTGACATGATTAAGTCATGGATGTTCGGAGAATTTTCATATATCTCCCCCTTAGGCCACTATGTCCCTTGAATAATACTGAACTAATTTTGTTGAGATATTGAGGAAAACTGAGGCGTACACGAGGCACCTATAGATTGAATCATGACTGAATACCTAGAATTTAAAACTAAGGCATGATACTTGAACCAAGTTTAACACTCCACTACCTAGTTGGTCTATCTTAGAATGATCATATTCATAAAATTCCAAATAGTGAGATTAGATGGAAAGATAGGGAAATCACACCATCTGAACTTGTCTTTCTGAATGCTAAACTGACTTATCGGCTTTACGGACTAACTCATGCTGAAAACTTATACTTGACCGAAGCATTTCTATGAGATTCTTTCTATAGAGTTTTAGTGATGGTAGGGAGAAAGCGAATCTTGGTCTGGATGAAGCAAGACATCAGAATAGAAGATCACTACATGGTTAGGATTCTTGTATTAAGAGACAAGGCCTATAAAACATCATCTAAGATAAAGTGAATAAGCCTTATGCACTGCAACTGAGACTACTGAAAAGATTCACGTGGGTACTGAGCACGAATGCATAAATATACTAACTTATCAAATTAACTGAATGACTAATATTTGTAACCAAAACTAAGACTGTAACTGAGACTGAATGGTGGTTTTCTATATCTGAGGTTTAGAATGGTACGGGAGTACTGAATTCTGATGGCTAAGTAACTGATAACTGAAAGCCATGGTCCTGTAGGACTACCTGAGTCCTTTACTGAATATAGATTACTGAACTGACGTGGTAACTAAGGCTTAGAGATAAAACATCAACACCATAGATTCACCGAGGGATCTTAATTAAGGGTATTCGTGACATAAATCTAAGTTCGACTCATCACAAGAAGTGGAGCATATGTCATGTGAGCTGGGCATACTGTAAAGCATGACATGCGTGTATGCGTCTTGAACTCATGACCTGAGTCTAAAGTTTCTGTACTTATGGGACATGATTCATTACACTGAGTGAACTAGAACTCCTTATCCTAGGAATTGGGAGCGTACATGAGTTTTCACTAACGTGAATGAATATGAGCGATGGTTATTGAGCTTACATATAAGACATGAATAGATATCATGATAACTAATGGGTTTTGATATTTTGAGATGGTCTGCATGATCACGCTCACTGCGGGAATAGACAAGAATGTCATTTATGAATACTAAAGGTACTCAGACTTCCCTTGCTACTGGTAATAAGACTTCCCTTGCATTCTATGTGCTCAGTACCACGGTTACTCAAACTTCCCCTGCTCCCATGGTTAGAAACCCAATCTCAGCAGAGATAAAATAAAGTAACAAATCAAGAACAAAGTACTTAATTTATGTAAGTGTGGACACCATCAGAGCTTCTGAATATTACAATCCGAATAAAAATAAGGATCATCTAAATGAGAAGAAGTGTATGCGAAAATATCAATAATACACACCCAAATGAAATGAATAAGGAAACACCCCCAACTGAAAAGGTAGAAGTGTCCCAACTACATAAATAATCAAAAATAACAAAGAGATAAGAATTCTCCCTGAAACTCCATCAAAGACCGCTATCATTTTTAGACTCTGCACCATCACCTTGTACCTTGAGATCATGCCATTCGTACATGCAAAAACTTGAACGAGAGTATGAGGAAATTAGGGAGGTAGTCAGTGAATTAACTAGCTCATATGTATGCGATCATGAATGATTGACCGTGATCACGGACATGCGAGTAATCACATTCACGCTTGGGGACTGCGGTTGCAGTAATCGAGGGCATTTTTGCTCCTCTATTTTCCCCTGTCCAGCTTTTCTGCTCACTTGGTGCCTATTTATCCTTTGATAGGTTTCAATTCAAATTTGCAGACTTCTCCCTTTCTAATCTTATACAAATCACTCCATAGTGTCATGCATGCATGTGTTATTCATATGCGAAAACTAACACCAATACTATAAAAACATGATAAATAGGACACGAGCCATCCTCATGACATTTGAAGGTTACCTCCTACACAGCGCCTTAGTTATCTTCATGGAACAACGTTGGTATGCTTCAATTTGTTAAGGAGGGTCCATAGGTCCCCACTAATCAAACTTTTCTTCATCAATTAGCCTTCCAATAATGCTTTCTACCTCTTTCTTCTCTTTGTCGATTAGACTTTGGGACAACCTTTTTTTTGATTGAATGTTGGACATTTTTCCTTCCAAGTCCTTTATCAAGTGATCTTCCTTTGATTTTTGACTCCATGTATGCATTACCAAGATTTGATCTTTATTTTGGGGGTTAGCACTTTTGTCACTAATGGGATTTCCCCCGGTTTAGCATTCAGTCGTGCAAAGATTTGTCTTATTTGGATCTCAAATTCTTTTATAGAGATTGAATGGGAGACCACAGTTTTAGAGATAAAAATAAAGTCCTCTTTTAATTCACAGACTATTTTATCCATTTCTTCAAATCTGTTCAAAATTCTTGCAAGGATATTCTCTGTTCTACCTCTATCGACGTCAATGGAGCTTGACTCTTTTTAGAATCCCGATCATGGTGAGGTACAAAATGGAAATACTCATGTTCCCAATCACTCCAAACTCTACCACCACCCCAATTTATCCAACCTTGATTCCCACCTTGCATATGATAGGCCGGATGACAACCCCCCAGTGGTTAGCTGGTACCAATTTTCTTCCTACATTCTCTTAGCCTTTTCATATTTGTAATAGGATCTTGGTGTCACGGGGTTTGCTATTTTCATGGGTGCACCCATGACATACTTGGTTAGGATCTCAAGTTGGGTCAAAATATTTTCCATGGTTTGCTCTTAATCCTCATCCCACTTTCTTTGTTCTCTACTAACCATGGGCTTTGGTGGAGAACTATTGGAAATATTGATGTCTTGGGTATGGCATTCCTGATTGTGTTTAGTTACCTTTCTCAACAATTTTGTAGCCGCATGGAAGTACAAGTTTAAGAGAAAACCTTCCACCGCATTATTTACCACCATTTTTTTCAAAGGATGTAGTGCCCGATAGAATATTTGGAGAAGTGCCTTCCCCAAAATCTTATTGGTTGGGCATTTGGCCAACTCCCTATGAAATCTCTCCTATAATTCATGAAGTGGCTCCTATTTCCTTTGTCTAAACTTCATGATTTCATCTCTTGGGTGACATGCCTTGAATAGAGAGGAGTATTGATCTAAAAACACCTTTGTGAGCTTGTTCCACGAAGTAAGTGAAGCCGTAGGGTTTGTGCAGAACCATAACAATGTTTCACCCATTAGTGAGAATGGAAAGAGATGGAGCCAAAAGGACTATTGAGTGATATGAGAAATGTTGAATGGTTTACACACCTCCAAAAAATTTCTTAAGTAAATATATGGGTATTTATGAGCTTGACCCCCGTATAACCCCTTTACTTGCAACATATGAAGCATGATACTAGTCATATGGAATGTCCCATTCCCATTGTGAGGTGGGATGCAGGTTTCACCCGTATGACCCCCTCCATTTAGTTGGTTCTCCCCATAAAGGGGAACATCAAATGACTTCGCATGAAGAGTGCCTTCACTCATAAATCCGTTCATGCTAAGATTACCTACAAAATATCCCGAAACAACGACTAGAATAAAGTACGCTACTATGGGTATTCCCAAGTAAGAATAAAACCACATAAAAAAAATCTATATTTCATTCCTCGGCAATGGCACCATTTTGATAATGCTTAACTCACTCCCATAATTGAGGGGTGAGGCAGTTGTTGTCAAGTAACCCAATTTAAATTGGGGTCGAATTTCAAGGAGCGAATTATAGACTTCAAACCCTATGGCTGCTCAATTTACTATGAGGTTATTCGGAATGCTAACAAAAAAGACATGTAAAATAAAATGGGGGATTTATTTGGAAACTTTTGGTACAATCTTTAGTAAATGATCAATAGACAACACTTTTGTTTTAAGCAACAATATTGGGGGAAATCTTGGTATTATGTCTACCTAAAGGTAAAAGTATGTGGGTTAATGATGGTTTAGCATGAAATTTAGTTGTGAACTAAAGGATAGTCTAGGTCGAAGGTCATTGTGGTTAATATTTCGATAAAAGCACAACGATTTCACTCATTGTCTCTTTCGAGCACCTAACAAGTGTAAAATTCAAAATCACCCAAAACCTCAATCAAGAATCCCTATTTCTAGGATGATGCTCTTGAAATGATTTACACTCCTAATACACTTATTTCTAAGATTGCAAAACGTTGAAAACCATAGGCATTATTGTCCACCATTACCCTGTCCCCCTATAACCCTCTTTCAAGGATATTATGGGTTACCTCATATTTACCTTCATCTCTCTTTTGAGGATGATAAAGGGTTTCTAGAGTTTGGGGTTTTCACCCATCAAACCCATTTGGAGATTTAGGGATTTCACCCATCAAATTCCAACTCATAAGCTTAAGCAATGGTGAAATCCTTACTCAACAACTAACAATCATTCAAACACAACAATAACCACACACGAATTACACTCTAGTTCAACATAATCCCAACACTAACTTACTTATCTACTCATGAAGAAAGTAAAGAGAGATATACCATAAGGATTATCCAAAGAATTCATTCTTCACAAAAATTCTAAGAAATTAATCCTCCAAAATTAATTACAAACTTTCCCAATTAGGGTTTCAAGTTTTCAATCCACCTATCTTATGAGGTAAGCAATCCTCCAAAGAATAATAGTTTCTTGCTTATATATGGTTTGGGATTTTTCTAAGTACTTTTACAGATCTTTCTCTGGGCATATTCCCGTTGAATTGTAATTGCGCGTGACTGTCAGCGACCGCATCCACGTGATCGCGGTTGTGTGCCGTAACCACTTTGTGTTGACCATCTTGACTGACCGTGACCGCGGTTAAGGACCACGATCGCGGTAACTGAGGCTGATGTAGTCTAGGTCTTCAGCTGCACCCTTCATTGCTCCCTTTTTATCATTTTCAGCCCCAATCCACATCTTTCGATCTCCTCGACTCTATCCCTGCAAAGAGTGGATATTAGTGCATTTTATCACCAATATGTCTTATTTATTTAGTTAAAAAAAGGTAATGTGAACAAATATTTAGTGAGGATGAGTGAAAAATTCCCTCTCATCACTTCTTTCAAGGATGCTATGGGTTCAAGGGTAATTAGGGTTTACAACCCCCAATTCTTAGTCAAATCATGAAATAAATGCAAAACCCATAACAACTAACTAATTATGGGAATAAATAAAAAACACCCATGCACTAATCACAACCTATTCAAGAATAACCTCAAGATTTGGAATTAGCTACTCATATACAAAAAGAAGTAGAAATATGCCAAAATTTTCATTAAATTGCTCCATGAAAACTAAAGAAAATGTACTTCCAAGCTCCGAGTTTCAATAACTCTTAAATGTCAATCACTAATTCTTCACTTGGAAATCTCTCTAAGAATGTTCCTCACTCAAGAGTAGTGAAAAAATGTATTCTAAGATCCAAGAAAATAAAATTGGCTGTTAGAAATGTTAGGGTTTGTGCCTTTTATGTATTGGATGAAACCACAAGAAATTCCATCATTGCCCCTAACATTCTACCCAACAATTGCTTCACGATTGTTTTGGTCATGATATCAACTTCTGCTTCTATCGTGGTAGTTGCGTACGTGACTCAACAAGTCACTTACGTAACTCAACAGGTCACTTACTCGACATCTTTGACATTCCCAACCTATAGCATTTTATGCCATATAATCGTGATGACTATTTCTTCCACTGTCTTTACCGGTCACGTTCACGATCCTCAGGTCGCATATGCAATAGTTGAGGGATTTTTCTAAGACATATATTTAGGATTTTCCTGTTCAACTCTTTTTTCCTCCTTTCTAGATTTGACTTCACTTCTTCTTCACTAGGCTTCCCTGAAATGCTACAAATACTAGAAATTAGTGCATTTCATAAGGTAATTAGTCTTTAATGATCAATTTAGCCATATTAATTCATAAGAAACAAGATATAAATGAGTGGTGAAATTTCCACTCATAACACCCTCAACTTAAAAACTTTGCTTGCCTTAAGCAACATAATTTCATAACTCAATGAGACTAGCACATTCAGCTCAACACCGAAGCCAACACTCTGAAATCAAACAACTGCAACGATTATGACTTTGGTTGGTACTAGCAATTAGTGAACAAGCATGTGAAGTGCTAACCAAAAAATCCCTTCGAATTCAATCACATTTTTAAGTGCATAATGAATTTTCAAGAACAATAAAGTAACAATGTCCAATTCTTAAGAAGTGACTCTCAATTAATAGTAAATCAAACATGGTTATTTGCTTTATTTTTGAAATATATCAACTTCACCAATCTATCCTAGTTTACATGCCTTCTTACGAAAGAAATTCCCAAACACACTATATTTACAACATTTAACAAGGGACAAATACTTAAGCACTCACACTCACAAGGAATTTCTAAGGCAAACAAGTATCATACAATATGATTTCCCTTATCTTTGATCATTACTAACTAAAAAATACTTGGTTGGAGATCTCGAAGGACTTTCTCTATCTTGTAATGTAGGCTCGGGAAAGGGTAGGATAAGCGTTCAGGATAAAAGTGACTACATCCTTCTTGAACTCCACAAAACACTAAATAAATCAAACTTGGATCATTGGCCACTTCATTTTTAGACCATACACGCGCCTACCTCTTTCATTTTAGCTCACCAGTCTATTGAAAGCATTCTTTTTTTTTTTTACAATTTCTTACTTTTTCTTTTCCTTTTTGCAATTTCTTACTCTTTTCCCCTTTGATTTTCTCCATAATCCTCAATCATTGATTTGATTTAAGGCTCTCATTTATGTTACCACGGTACATGATAGCTTCCTTCAAGTTCCACCATACCCTAACTTTAACTTTTAGCCTCAAGTTTGCAATTTTAAGTTCAAGGAGGTAGGGTTCAAGAAATGGATGATTTTCAAAAGGTTCAAGGCTTGTAATGTGGTTTCCAAAGAAAGGTTAATAGGTTAAAATATGGTGACTAGTGATACCATTCATGTATAGGTAGGATTTTTAGGATAAATTAGTTTCCAACAATCACAAAGAAGGCTTAGGATCATTTCACCAACCGCATATAGTCAAGACTAGCTTTGAAAAAACAATAAGGCAAGTTCTAGATGACACAAGTAAGCACAAGATTCATTCAACAAATACTCACCACACATGGCATGGAAACTCAAAAGGAGTCATTTTCCACATTACCACCAACTAAAGAATTAAGAGTCACGAAAAGAGTCAAAGCGTTGTCACAACATGATTCATTTCCATGCCTTTGATTTTCAAGAATATTAAGATTGAGGGGTATGTTCATTTCATATTTCACCATGCAAGACTAACTTATTGTTAGTACCAAGAAAGTCACCATCTCTCTTGTTGGATCTAATAAGGGCAATAATGCTACGACTACTCAAATTTTACCATAACAATTTCCTACTCAGACTTCACCATAATTACAAAGTCAATCCCAATTTGTAATGCTATGGGTACTCAAACTTCCTGCTGCAAGAGAAAACTATGGAAGCAATGAACAAACACAAGACTAAAGAATCGATGAAATTGAAATATAGAAAGTAAGGGATAAATAATAGAAACATAGACACAAACAATATAAGAGAATTAAGTACCGATGAGTATATTATACTCAAAAACCCCTAATTCAACTATCAACGAGCACCAATCTCTTGCATTGAAGGCAAAGAAATAGAAATTCCCTTACAACCACCATTTCTAAACAAGGGTCAATAAAAGCTTTTCCAAGCTATCACTCTCTCTCTCAGGAGTGTATATATATTTATTATCAAAACCAAAACTAAGGAAATAAGATAGCTCTCAAGTATTTATAATTTAGGCTAATTATTATACATTTAGGGCACAAAAGTAACCCCATTGCAAGAAAAGTCCCACTAGAGGCTATTTTGATCTGCTCTTGAAATGCTAGAGAAGATCAAAGGTAGTTCCAAAATGACTTGGGTGCATATCCCTTACAAGGGGCATTCGAGCCCCGTTTCATACTTTTTTAACCTCGTCAAAGTCCTTTGAAACTCCTTAATGTTAAGCTTCATCCATGTGGCATCTTTTAATTGAACTAAGGAATCACCAAGTAGCTCGAGCATCATAAGTATCCCATCCAAATGTTTGGAGGCAATTTTCCTTGTATCATCCCCCCTTCTTGAAAAGGATTCGACCTTGAATCAAAACCTTAGAAAATCAAAGGAAGGACAAATAAAAACAACATCCTCATGAAATGAGGGTCAAGGTTAGCACAAATAATCATAGCATCATGCCAAGATTACGTACACTTAATATGCAACCAAGGATCCTTTGTTGTAATCATGAAAATATTATTAAAAAGGTTACAATGGAATTGGCTATGAAAAATATAAAGAGATAAGGAAACCACAAAGGTCATAATTTCATCAACAAGCCAAGAAGGTGAGACTACATTTATCTTAGAAGCCATAAGACATAATTGTTTCATTATCTCTTTAAGAGACCATACCAAAAGTGGCATTGCCAATGGTTTAAAAATCCATAAGGATTTTATGGGGTCAAAGATGTGAATGACCCATATAGCATTATTACTTAACCGAGCAGACCAATCCACAATTTTTCTACCTCCCAATAAAATAGTTCCATGACTAGCATGGACATCATCATTGGTAAAGAGGTAGAATAGAAAGGAATCATGCATAAAGACATTATCCAAGGTTCTAACTTCTATAAAAATGCCACTTGGCTCAAAAGATTTAGCACATAATGCACATAAGGATGGAATAAAAATAGTTAAGCACATATAACCTTTCCCTTTCAAACAACTCTCTAAGGAGTGATTTCATCAATTGAGCCATGTTATTGGGAAGAATGGGTACCCTACAAGAAACCATACCAAACCAAAATAATTGGTCCTTACAAGGAGATGGATTCCTTATATTATGGTGGTATACACACTCCCAAGAGCCCCATAAGATACTTCAAATTGCCCAACCCTATAAAGGTGGTAAGAAGTCTTTAACATCCACAAATTCTTTCACAAACAAATAATCAACTAAGCATCAACAAGTTATGGTCCACATAACTTAAGCACAAGTTTGTCAAACAAGGATGCAAGTATATAAGCAACACCCCGATGAAACAATGAAACATTTTCCCTAGGGTCCTAAGAATGAAACTACCTTTAAGAAATGGTTCACCATTTGCAAACAACTTACAAAAAAGTGTATCACATAAATGGAATTAATCCAAAGTGTTTTTAAGATAAAACTCCCTCCTTGACCTACAAGTAGTGAAACTTTGGTCAAGTAGGTAGATACACAATGATGAAATCTGTTGAATCTTTTCTTTACTCCCCTTCATTAAAGAATATTCATCTTTGTTGGAAATGCCTCCCATGCATAACTTGGGTCTATCAAGTGGACTTTAAGTCCCCAAGAAAGAATTTCCATCATAGGGTAGGTTACCAACATCCTCAATCAAACTTCTCTTGTCATATTGACCTAACACTAAGTTAGGTGTATAAATATCATAATATTCCAATAGGTCATGGGGTCAAATGAGAGAAGTAACCAAGAAAATGGGTCAAGGAAATACTTACTTTCCCCAAAGGTTCCATCCTCACAATTAGACTTACTCTTTATCTGACCGTTGAAAATTTTATAAGCAAAGAGAGGGTAGAGAAACGTGTCTCGCAATGTAACTTCAACTAAGGTGTCCTTATGCATATACTCACTATTAGATTCAAGATCATCACTATGAGAGGGTAGAGAAAGGTGTCTTGCTAAGTAACTTCAATGAAGGTGTCCTCATGCATACACTCACTATTAGATTCAAGATCATCACTATGATTATTATTATTAGTAGAGGCACACAAAGTAGAAGAAAAACAATTTTCAAACTATTAACACTTTCTGTTTCAAGGAAAGAATCCTCAAGTAGACATATACCACCATTAACATCAAAGGGGTCATGAATCATATCTCCATAAGTATCAAACAATTCATCCCCATATTTATAAAATAAGGGTGGGGTTTCATACAAAGGATCAGAAACAAAATAATTTTCACAAGAATAATCACTGATTGAGTTTCTCAAAGATTTAAGTAAGTCCAAGTTATCATCACCTAATTGATCATTCTTTTTCAAAAGTAAGAGATCACTATTAAGATTTGGATTGTTAGAATAATCTTCACTCAATCCTATATTCTTAATGAATTTCAAGAAATAGGATAACATGTGAATCTTAATTATACCATATTTCCTATTAAATACATCACATTGCACATCACTATATGTCATTCAAGGAGTGATCTCACATATTCAAACAAGAGATCTTTCTTTCATAAGGGATCACTGTTCAAAGGTAAAGATTTTAAGCATGCAAGTTCACTCTTAAGAAGATACATACCATTGTTCTCAAAATTTCCATTCACATGATCAACTCTATCAACACCATCACTAACTTGAGACTCATCAAGCATACCACACATATGCTCAAGTAGTGGACCACACTCATTAGTAAATTGATCATTACACACTTCTTCAGTAGTAGTTGAAAATTCACATGCCATCCTAGAATCACCTTGATTTTCACAAGTGTAAACTAGTGCGTTATTACTCTCATCACTTTCCAATGGGACCTTATTCAAGTCACATATGCTAGAGCAAGGTGGACACAAATCGATCTTACTAGAAGAATCAATTCGGTCATCTAGAAGATCAACTACTGCTTTCTTACCTATAACAAGAACTTGATCATCATGAAACTTAGAAATACCAAGAGTATAACAAAGGTAAGAGTCATGGAAATATTCATTAGGCAAACCACCTATTACAGTCTCTTGGCTACTAGCCACATTATGCCATTCTAGGTTTAGAGAAGTGTAAGAAATAACAATTTTCCTTATATCTCACGTGAAGTATGGTCTTCACCTTGGTATCCACCATGGGAGTTCATTTTCTCCTTTGGGAAGCTCTCATTATAAGGAAGTTTGGGAAGTCTATTCCCTTGAGTCATCTCTTCATCACTCTTTCGAAGTTGGAATTCTTATCCAAGAACTCTGTTAGATCATCAAGCATATGTTCAGAGGGAACTCTTCTTGTATCCTCCTTCGGAAGCATATGTTCTTGAATCTTCACATAAGAAGGGTTGATACCAAGTAAAATGCTAGTATTATGGTTAGAGGGTAACAAAGGGTTTGTGTTGACAAGTACCATAATTAAGTGTTCCTTGTTCACACTTGTAAAGAAACTACTTGGCTCATTATTCTTAGTCAACTATTCTTATGTTTGAGCCATGTCTTTATTTAATTGTTCAAACGATAATTCCCTTTCCCGCTTCTCAAATTCCTCCTTCTTCATTATTTCTCAGAATCCTCTCATGATCTCATTTTCCATACTTTCTCATCATCCTCTTCTAAGATCATCAAGTTTGGTCTATGGGTTGGGATATCTTTAATTTGATCTATGGAATCAAGGGAATCCTCCATGCATCCATTCTTTGACCCAAATTAGACACACTCCCTACTGGTGAAACCACTTTAATGTCCATGAACTCATTTTTATGATTGAGAGTTTCAATGGCCGCTAAAATAACATTTGTTGAGTGGTTTTTCATGGTTTGTGAAGTTTTGCCTTTTGGAACTATTGTACCTAGAAATTAAACACTCAATAAGGACAAAAACAATGTTAGAGTTAGTAAAATTAAAGCTTATAATCACTCGTGTTTACACACCTTTGATTGCCTCACAATTGGATCGACCAATGTTGAAAATTGTTTATATTTCAATAGTTCATATGATGTCAATTATTACTTATGGATGGAATGGATTTTCATTTGAAAGACTCAATTAAAATAAATTGGATGATGAAGGAATTCAGACTAAAGAACTAATCAACAAACTTAATAAATTACAAGTTGTTAATAGTTTTAGAATCAATAGATGAATTTAAGAATCAAGGAATGAAACTAAGGAATCAAACCTGGTCAAAAGAGTAATTGAAGTGTGGAATTTGAATCTAGAAACTTGTATTGTCTTTGGAATGAATGATCTATGTTTGAGGTGTGTGACACACCTTAGGTGCAGGTCAACAACTAGTTAAATGTAGGAGAAAATATCTTGGCATGTTGCAGTAGCTAGGACACATGTCCAGAGAATTTCCAATGTAGGCGAAGGCTTACACACTACCTTGAGGTGTGGAAGTAGGCTGGGAGCATCTGCAACACACCTTGGGCGTAGGTCAAGAGCAAGTTGGCCACCCATCTCTGCTTGAATGGTCGAAATTGCCCCTTTTGTGGTCCTTTTTGAACTTTCTTTTGGAATATACTTGGAATCCTTTGGAGATGATTTAGTAAAAACACTTTTACACTCTTTTTCTTCCTTCTTTTTAGATCAAACAACCAATTTTGGATGAACTTTCAAGTTGAGGATAATAATCTCTCCAAGATCGGCAACTTTTCCAACTTTTCCTCCATAGCTCAGAATGAGTTAAAATTTTGCACCTAGGCACTGTTCAACTTTCTAAAATCATTCCAAACATCATTTAGCTCAAATTCTTCACCAAAATCTTTATATTTTCAATACAAGCTTCGAACGATAGTAGAAGGATCAATATAACTCCGATTTAGCTCAAATTTGATATTTGAACTCTAAGAATTTTAGGGAGAACAAATCTGACACAAGAAATACAATAGAACTCAAAAATCAAAAACTCTAAATTTGACCTAAGACCTAAAATGTAAATAGTAACTTTTTTGTGATTTTTTTGTTTTTTCACGGCAACTAGACCCAAGATTGACTTCGTAGGAATGAAATCGATCTAGACTCTGATACCAACTGCTACAAGAGCAAGCTACAAAATCTTAGAAAAACACGAGACTAAAGAATTGATAAATTTGAAATACGGAAAGTAAATGATAAATAATAGATAGATAGACATAAAGAAGATAAGAGAATTAAGAACCAATGAGTATATTAAACTCAAAAACTCATAATTCAACTATTAACAAACACCAATCTCTTGCATTAACTGAAAGGAAATAGAAATGCACTTACAATTACCATTTCTAAAAAAGGGTCAATAAAATCTTTTCCAAGCTATCACTCACTCTCTCACGAGTTTTTATATCTTCATTATCAAAACCAAAAGTAAAGGAATAAGATAGCTCCCAAGTATTTATAATTTAGGATAATTATTATACATTTAGGGCCCAAAAGTGACCCCATTGCAAGAAAAGTATCACTAGGGGCTATTTTGACCTTCTCTTGAAATGCTAGAGCAGATCAAAGGCAGATCCAAAATGTCTTGGATGCGTGTCCTTTCAAAGGGGTATTCGATCCCCATTTTGAATTCATTCGACCTCTGTAAAGTCCTTTGACACTCCTTAATGGTAACCTTCATCCATGTGGAATATTTTAATAACACTAAGGAGTCATCAATCACCTTGAGCATCATACGTATCCCATACAAATGTTCGAAGGCAATTTGGCTTGTATCACTTCCCCTACATAAACGATTCCAACACTCCCAAAATAATGATTTTCCCTTAAGAATGTCACACTCACTCTATCATAGGAAAAAGATAATCCCAAATGAATTCCAATAGAAAAACTAATCTAGAAATGAAAACAAAAGAGAAGTGACTAATCCAACAAAATCCACATAAAGCATATGCCCGATTAGGGCACACAATTTACATAACCATATATTAAAAATATCTAAACAAAAACGTCGCACAAATACAAAATATGGACATAAGGAACACCTAACTAAAATATTGCAGTGTCCTCACAATATGACATTAAAACATATGAGAGTAAAGGGGATCCCTGAATCTGCATCACTGGCTGTCATCACTATTAGTCTCCTCATCCTCAACACCCTCAGCATCAGACTCGTCATCCTCATACCAATGTGCTGGAATATCATCTTCACCCACTTCTCTCGCCGAGGGAAGTGTATTCCTAAGCTTCAACACTTTTTATAAACCATTCACACCCTTCTACATCTGGGTGAAAAATTTATCCCTTTTCTTCTCTATCTTTTTCATCTTTGCATGCGAGTCACTCAACTCATAGTGCAACTTGGCCAAGGAAGTGTATGCCTTCTCCAACCATAAAATATGAGCCCTTTGCTACTTTTGGTCCTCTAAAAGCCTATCATAATCCCTCTTTGGGACATAGAAGGTGGGACCCTAAAAAGTCACTAGGACCTGTAGGAAATCTTGAAACCAACTCTCAAACCATACACAACTCATCAGTCAACACTTTAAATAGTCCCACAAATAATGGTCTATAAAAGTCGAAGTCCTCCTGAACCAACTTACCTGAATCAATTTTTCTCTTTTTGCTTTTAGAAGTCACACCTTTATCTCTCATCTTTAGTGGGTAAATCTGTGTATTTTGTATTACCCATTTATCATCCCCATACTTATCAAATACCACTCATTTGCACAATTCAGTGATCAAGGAAAGAAATATTAGGGTGGGCCCATATCGTACCTTATACACATAAAACTCTGAGATAACAAAAACACCAACATTCAATGAAATATTATTAAGAATATAAAAGATCATCTGAGCTTTCATTATCAAGATATTAGTCATATTCCCACATGGAGAGACATGACTGCAAATAATAGGCAACCAAATCTTCGCCTTAGCCATGAACTCATACGAAATAATCCCTTCTTTTGTAGTTTCCCTTGGTACGTTCTTACCCAGGAAAAGCTTTGAGATCAACCAACTTCCTGGAGCATAATCCTTAGCGGTAAATAATGATTGATCAGCATATGACAAACTATGCACCCTATTGATATCCTCAGCCTCATAATGGACCACCTTACCACCCTTTATCTTCATCACTGGGTGGAAAGTGTTACAAGATTGAGATTGGCATAAAAATCCTGTGCCCATTATTCATTGGCCTGACACAGCTCCGATGCAAAACATAGCTACTCGGTAGTCTCCAACCTCTGATAAAAATCTAGAAAGGTCTCTAGAACTCGCTCAAGGTTGATCTCTCTCTATAAGAACACATAAAATTTTAATTATTTTATTTTCGACCCTCTCGTGGGTGTAATTTTAATTATTGACTTCAGTTATTATTAGGGTTGTTGAACAGGTGTTTTAGAAAAGTTTTGGAATTTTTAGAGGGGTTCGGGGTTATTTTAGGACATCGAGGCAGTGAGGGTCTGCTAAAGTGGCATGCCATGAGACTTAGATTTCATGATAAGAGCGTGTGTTGGGAACCTTGGGGGTTGCACCACATAGTGAGGTACCAGGTCCCTCAAGATCAATCTTAAACAAAATATAATAAATATGATATGAGGTGCTGGAAAAGACAAAGGTAGTGCTAAAAAGTAAAAACACAATATTTTAATGTGGAAATCCAGGAAGGGAAAAGCCACGGCTTTCCCTCACAAGAACCAAAGAAATCCACTATAATAAACCTCCTGATTATAGTCTAAATTTTAGCCTAACTCTAGGCTCCTTTCGCTGGTAGCAACTCTACTACCAGCTCCTCTTGGTAACTCTACCAATGACTCTCTCTACTGATTAACTCTAATAAGTCACAAGCTTAGGAAAATCTACCTAAGCATCTCTCTCAATAAATGAAAACACCACTCTTATAGAATGAGTAGTTCATTTACAAATCAGTACTCACTCAAGAATAATTTCAATTTAATCTCTCATAAATAGCTAAGAACTTGAGCTGTTGTGGAACTGGGGTTTTTTCTATCTCTCTTTACTCTTTTCAATTGCAAAAATTATTTGATAAAGAGGAGTCTCTTTCCTTTTATAGATGAGTGATGATTAGGCCTGAAAGATCATTAGATCAGCTATCCTAATTAGTATAAAATAGCGCCTACAAGTTTGTTACACAGAGGACAAAACTATACAGACAACGCATGCCAACTATACTATATCTTGCACATCCAGGGACCTGGTCACTTGTAGTTAGCTGCTCATTATAAAAACTACATATAGAAATTTCCCCCCTTTTAGATGATGACAAACCAACCATTCAGCTTTGAGCATCAATGAATATTCATCATATTTAATCAGTGTGATTACCACCTGAAGATGAATGTTCCCTCTATCATCATGCTTCCTTTATTATTCAATATAGGGACTTGGTACCTTTTTGACATTTGCAGCAAAAACCTCTAATTTCTCCCCCCTATAATTATGTACCTTCATTTAGTGCATTTGCATACCTTTCCCTGTCAATATGGCTCCCTTTAAATCTGCAATTCAATTCTCCTGGTACTTGGTCCCTACAACATGAACTCATTATTCCCTCTTTTGGTATCATCATAAAGTAAGAACAGTAAACCAAGAGTAAATATAGTATAGATTAGTTAACATATAGGCACTGGGGCAATACTAACATGTAGAACAACTTTAAAGTAAAGGAGACAAATAAAGATCACAAATAAAGATTCATTCATAATTAATCAGGATAGGTACCAATACAGTAAGCTAAAATAATCACCATAAAAATAACTATCTTTAAAAGCAATTATAAGAACCAAGATATGAAACTGACACAAGTTTGATGAGGGAATGAGGATAACAGGGCTCAGGTAGAGGGAGGGTTGGGTAAAAGGACTTAAACAACGTCTCCATTCTTGCATTTTTAGTAATGTTAGCATCCAACAATTGTTTGGTAAGGTCCTTCACTTAAACATTAAATCCTTGAACTTCACCAGTTAGTTCTGCTACTTTTGTCTGCATTTTTGCATTTTCTTTTGCAAGTTCATCAGTGGAACCTGGTCCCTCAGAAGACAACTTATGATTCTGCAATTTTAGGTATATTATTTCAGTGTCCTTTACTACTAACACAATTCTTAATTACCCTAAAGTAATCAAATACTTTGTTGAAGAAGTACCCTTATGGTATTCCATGTTTCCCTTCCTTCTCACAAATTACCCTTTTTATGTTCTCTTGTAGGCTTATTAACTCAAACTTACTCAGGGATTCGATCAATAACAAGTCAATACTAGAGAAAATTGTTCTCTTTTCTAGACTTGGTAGCAGGACCTTGTTGATGAACTCAAATACCAGCTGATTCTCATTTTTAAGAAGTTCATCCTATCTTTGATGCATTGATCATGAACTCAGTTAAGGGTTGCTTCTTCACAACTGTCCTCACACGTATTATAGGTACATCCAAGATTTTGCCCTATGATTCTTCATCCATATTGATAAGCTTCCCTTACACTTGGGTATTCAGACTTAGCCCATGTTCTAATAATTCTATGGTGAAATAAAATTTTAGTACCTTATTTTCAAAACCATTGGTGTTGTTTTCTCAAATTGATGTAGCCATCCTTGGTGCCTGGCATATTCTACTAACTCTACCATCTCAAGTTTTTCATAGATTCTGGGATCAAACGTTCTTCCTGACATCACCTTTTGTGTTTTTAGGCTTCTAATCCTTATTTCTTTGGCCATTTTTTATTTTCTTCCTCTCTTTTCAACCTCTTGGGCTCATTAATTGGTACTTTATTTTCACCAGTATTTTTCTTTGTGGGACCAGGTCCCTTGGAAACTTTCTTTCTTTTTACAACTATGTGCTTCTTCCTACTTACAGTAGGGCTGTCAGACTTTGGATTGGAGGACATGGTGATTTCATCTTCTTGTCTTTTCTTCTTGGATGCAATGAAAATATCATAATTAGGGTCCTCATCTTCTCTAACCTCCATAATTTTAAGATTTTCTTCTTCCATTATAGTAGATTTCCAGAGTCTTCTTCTTTTAGTTGTTGAAGACTTACCCTTCTTCATTGAATCCACTAGCAACTTCATCTCAGACCTTCTAGTGGAATAGGATCTTGCATCTTGTATCAGAGTCAGTCTTTTTTTCTTTTCCTTTAGTTTATTCATTTTCCAAATTAAAGGTTGTTCATCCTCATCCTTTTCATCTTCCCCATTTGGAGGTAATATGAATCTCCCATCCTTATTTAATTTTTCTTCTTCCCTTGCTAATTTCTCTTCTACACAAACTAAACTTTCTATTATATGCAATCAAGAGTAAATTCTCAGCTACCCAACTTATGCTACTAAGAGAATCATACTTCTTTACTAGTATCATTTTATTACCCAGATTAGCAAATATAGAGTTTGACTCATAGAGGGTAGGAGAACCATATTCTTGTAAATTATCTAAAATTTAGTACCTCTCAATTTCTTAGAGGGAACATGAATTTAAAGAGTATTAGAGGACTCTGTTTTTATGAGGAAAGAGGTCCTTTAATTTAAAGAGTCTCTTATTTAATTAGAGATCCAAAACCTTTATTTAGGTCATCTACTGGGAAAAAACTGATTGAGGTTTAGAGTTTTGATTGGAACCGATTCACTTATGGTTTTAGGAGTCTCATGAGAAGGACTGAAAAGTAGATCTTTTTGTGGCTCTTGAGGAAGATCTGAAGATGATTTTTTCAAGAGGTTTAAAGAAGAGAGAATTTTAGACATTTTGAATTTTTGAGAAGGAAAGAAGAAGGACCAGTTTTGATTGAAGGAAAATAAATTTTAGGATTAATTGAAAAGAAAATGATTTGAATCTATAAAAAAAGATGATCATTTGGCATTTAAGAGACACCCTTTTTAGTGGACACATCTGATGACAACGGTTGTGACTCTTCATATTTGAACTCAATAGATATCTTTTGTTCATATAGGATTGGACAATAGACTTTTTTAAAATTTTTTTTATAAGAAATTCAAGGCACATTACTTTGGTACTCACCTGACAGACGAGACCTGACCCCTCTCTTTTTGAGCGAAGTTTCAAGTTGTATTTGCTCCAACCGTTTCCCTCTAAAGCTATACCCTTGGGTGTATACCTGTACTAGTATGAAATTGAGTTAGATTAATTATGCACTAACTTTATCATGGATACCTGTCTCTTTGACATAGCTAAATTTGAGAAGAGACACTAATTCATCTGATAAGTCAGGTTATCTTGATCAAATCATAATTTAGCCTCTACACACTTATTTTGTCTTGATATTTATACTCATCTTCTTCAGCGGCCAGGTCTTTTAAAATCGACTATTTTATAATATAACACTTCTACTAGAAGTGTCTTGAGAGAGAAAGAGACTACCTTTAGATTTTTCATACTTAATCTTTGAACACTACCTTTGAAGAAATTCTTAACTGCATCCCCTCTCTCAAATCTGGAACCATGATCACTTGTTGGATTTGGGGACCCACTTGAGTTTGAGTTCCCAATAGGAAGACAATGGTGTAATCAGATTCTTTTTAGTCCAACCAAGTAGAGAATTCCTATTTACATTTATCTAGAGGTTGAAGCTCTTAGGATGTGAATTCTCTTTTTGAATATAATTGATACCATTCATTTTTTCTCTAAGCCAACTTTGACAATTTTTCTTTATGTGCTCATCTTTTCCACAATAGGTGCATGAAGATCTGTGAGCCTTGTTCCTAGTATCATGAGCAATTTTTCTTCTAGAACTCAGAGATTGTAATTTATCTTGATAATTAAGCCCCTAGCCATTATTTGCACTTTGATTGGTTAAAGTAGAAAGATTCTGTGAAGATGCAATCCATTGAAGAGACTTGTTAAGATCTTCTCTTAAATGGATCAGGTCCTTTTCTAACTCTTTATTTTTGTGAAGTGTAGACATAAGGTGTCTTTGAGAATCCTTTAATTTCTCTTCAAGTGCAATCTAAATCTTTGAATCTTCTCTCTTTTCTTTGCCATCCGAGTCACCCTCCTTCTCCAATTGGCTCATACAAATTAGATTTTTAGATTTCAATTAAGTGAATATTTTTTCAGCTCAGATATCTGGAGGGTTAAGGCAATCAATTCCCGTTCTTGATCTTCAGCTTTCTACTCTAGAGTTTTTTTTAATGGTTAGTTCACACATAGAGTCTTAATAAACTATCAAGCTTCTTTATTTTATTAGAAGAATAGTTATCTAGATTTTTCTTAATATCAAAGAGTGTTACCTCTTTTTCTTTTTCTTCTTCTGTGTTTGCCAAGAAAACAAACAAGGAATCATAGATAACTGGACTGTCTTCCACTACTAGAATAGAACCTCCTCTAGTTTTCTAATCTTTCTTAAGATTACTAGAGGAGTCTCCCCATACTACCAGAGCTTGCTTTATAGCATACTCAACTGCTGCTTTTCTTCTTGAAATTTTAGGATTTTGATTATTCTTTTGCATTTGGTAGTTTTTCATGAATCCTTTAGAGTAATCATCTTTGTGACAACCTTGAATTTTTCCATTTCTTTTGCTAAGATGACTACTCTTTTTATAGCTCTAATAATTCTTGTTGCCAAAAGTGCAACATCTGTGTCTTCTTCACCTGGGTCAGACTCTAAAGCCTTCAAGGTTAGGAATCTTTCCCTTTTTGCTTCCTTTTTTTCCACCCCTGGATTAATTATAGCAGCCATAATAACAAGAACACTCTAGGTATGAACCTTTTAGAGTGAACCAACTCTGATACAAATTATTGGGACCCTTGAGGGTTACACCACATAATGAGGGACCTGGTCCCTCAAGATCACGAGGGGCTAGGTCCCTCAACATCAATCTCAGACAAAATATTGTAAAGAAGCTATGAGGTGCTGGAAAAGACAAATGCAGTGCATGAAAGTAAAAACACAAGATTTCAACATGGAAATCCAGGAAGGAAAAAACCATGGCTTGCCTTCACAAGTACCAAAGAAATCACTATAATCAACCTCCTAATTACAGTCTAGCTTTCATCCTAAATCTATGCTTCTTTCGCTGGTAGCAACTCTACTACCAGCTTATCTTGGTAGCTCTACCAAGGACTCTCTCTATTAATTAACTTTAATCAGTCATAAGCTTATGAAACTCTACCTAAGAACCTCTCTCAATAAAAGAAAACACAACTCTTATAGCATGAGTAGTTCATTTACAAATCAGTACTCACTAAAGAATAATTTCAATTTAAGCTCTCATAAATAGCTAAGAACTTGAGAAGTGTTGGAACCAGGGTTTTTGATGCCTCTCTTCACACTTTTCAATTGCAAAAACCATTTGATAAAGAGGAATATTTTTCCTTTTATAGATGAGTGATGATTAGGGATGAAAGATCATTGGACCAGCTATCCTAATCAATATAAAATTGCACCTGCAAATTTGTTACATAAGAAAACAAAACTATGTAGACAACATTATTCAACTGTACTGTATCTTACACATCTAGGGACCTGGTTCCTTACAATTAACTGTTCATTATCAAAACTATATATAGATGTTTGGCTTGCGAACTACCCTCCGCAATAACAGCGTGCCACGCTTCTCTATTAATTTTATCTAGTTTTTGTTTTTTCACTTGAGGTGAGGGGCTCTTTGGTCCCTTACCCCTACATAACTTTAAAACATCAATTTAACCCTTTACCTTAAGTTATTGAGATAAAAACCTTTCTTATATCTTCTTTAACTCCCAACCTAAGAAAGTTCAAAGGTTTCACAAGAAATGTCTACTCCAAGCTCCAAACTTTAATTTCTCTTCAATTTTTTATGTATTCCAGGCATGTTTCTCTTTCCTTAACTTGAATTTTACATTATGACATCAAATTGTTGAATATTCATATGATTTGAATTGATGGATTTGAAATCGGATTGAGGGTTTTTTTGGTTATTACTTGAATTACTTTTCTCATTTTTTAAATTGATTATTCATGCTTTAATTGATGGTTTTAGGAGTGATTTGGTGCATTGTAATTTTTATTGGATTGGATGACATGAGTTTCAGTAAATTTGATGAATTTTGGCTTGGTAATGACATTAACCGCATCCCATATTGTAATCTTTGCTTTAAAATATGTATATTTAATTGCATTAATGGAAAAGGATAAAAATGGTTTTGGAATGCCCTTGGTGGCCATGGTTTTGGATTTTAAATGGAACTTGGGAGTCTAATGGTTAAATGGACTAGTCTGGAATAATTGAATTATCTTGCAATAATAATGATATGACGATAACAAGTTGGTAGATTCCTTAATAAATAACTCCTTGGTTAATGGTTGGTTTATGTACAAACTGTTTTAATTGAGGCTTAAAGGGAATTGTATAACTCACTGTAATGGCATAGTTTTAGAGGGACCAATAGTGTAAACCACATCTGTTGATGTTGGGTGTCTATATGACCACGTATCTTGATACATAGTATATTTTTGATGGATATGGCCTTGGTGCCTTTAGCCTTTCCTTGGTACATATAGCTAAGATGGACTAGGAGATGGACTGGGACCCTTCCAGCAGGGGGAGCTAGACCCATATTTCCCCTGGATGCCTTTAGGATGGAGCGAGCTACGTAGTTCTTATTAATATCTTAATGTAAAGCCCCAAGAGTAAATGTTGGATGACACACGGTGCTTACAATCACAAGTGCCCACAAGCTAACCCATGAACCAGTACTTGCTATGAGCACTGAACAAACTGATAATAATGGGTACATATGTGTAGAAAACAAATCTGGATATGCCATAAGGTTTAAACACTTAAAAAATATCTCTGAATTAATATGCTTGATAAACAAATGTCTAAAAATAATACTATAAAGACTGCCAATAACATCTGATAACTGTCTAACTATCTAAAGTGTTTGAAAGCCTCTAACTGACTGACTGTGGAGTTGATAGGATAAGTCCCCAACAAAATTTGGCTAACTACTGAATTGAAACACTAAAATAAATATAAACGGTCCTTGGAATATGAGGACTTACCACTGCTACTATTGCTGGTGCATTGGGATACTAGGTGCAGTCGAAAACCTGAGCTTCCAAACCTATAATATGAGACATCATATCACCAAGAATGACTATGCTGTTAGTACTTTGAATGTACTTGTATGATAAATGAGGTTAGGCTGATATGCATGAATAATAACTGACTGAATAAATAACATGAGATAACTGATGTATAGTATGCTAGGAATCTGTAAAATATGAGAATGCATGACCAAGCATATGACATGATACTGGGATAGTCTGTAAAATGAAACACTAAACTATTGATATTGAATAACTAATAACTATCTGCCATGGTCAAGCAAGACTGAAACTGAACTCTGAACAGAATACTGGACTGAGACTGTGGGAGCTATCATCTAAAAAAATGCCCTAATAAGAGCTAATTGGGGTCCAACCTATGACCCCAGTTGGAAGGGTGTCATTACCATGCCACGGGTACTAACACTGACTACTGAACAAAATACTGAACAGTACGGAACTCAGCTAGTTCCATCAGATTCAGGACTGTCAGATATAGTCACTCATGTTATCAGTTATATCAGTCATCAGAACTATGTAATTAGTCATATTAGTTATCAGTAAACTCATGTTTGCACGATCTCAGATATAGTTACTACTTGTTTAGGCATGTATTCTCACGTTCATATTAGTTAGTTAACCAATATTGTTTATGCCTATGAACCTCATGCATTTAGCCTACCTCGCATGCATACCAGTACATTCAAAGTATTGACGCATTTACGCTACAGTGTTTTATACCATAGGTTCTAAAGCATGAGCTCCAGAGCATCAGTTGATTCTAGATATCAGTATTCAGTTAGCAGTGAGTCCTCATCCTTTGAGGACATGATTATTTCTTTATTGTCTCATTAATTAAATTTATTAGTTGGAGTTAGTTGGGACCTATCCCATCAACTTCTTATTTAGACAATTCAGTCAGTTAGAGGGTTTTCAGATTAGTGTGTTCAGACATTTATTTCAGTGTTTGGGGTATTTCATACCCCATCCATATGTTATGATTTATCAGTTATGTTACAAATTTGAACCTTATGGCCTTTCAGTTCATGTTTCCACATTTATATAGTATATCATGCAGTATATAGGTAAAGATATCAGTCATGGGTTAGCTTGTGGTTCATCGGGGTCATAAGCACAGTGTAGCATTCTGGGTATCAGATTTGAGGTGTTACAAAGGTAAATAAAGCGTCATGCTATAAAGTGAAATACTCTATTTCCTTCCACTGGTGGAATATGAATAGCACTAGCTCAGATCGCATCTCCGAGGTGATCCTCATCCTTAAGATACCCATCAATGGTCCTAGCATTACTACTGCGTAGGATTATAGTATCGTGTGCACTATTATCCCTACATGAGAAATAATAAAAACAACAAACAATGTAAACTAAAACACCATGGTTAACCCAAAGTGACTAAAATACTACAAGAGTGAAAACAATGTTTCACTCACCGACAACTACACCATTTTTGATAACGCTCAAATTACAATCTTAAATGGGTATAAGTGATCATTTTTAATACAATAATCCAACTTAGGTTGGAGTCAAACCCACTAGGAGTGAAGACAAAGAATTCAAAGCTCAAGAGTGTTGAAATTCAACTAGGGGTTGACCCGTAATGTGTATGAAATAAACATAAATGTAAAATGAAGATTTAGTTTTAATATTTTAGAGTAACAATTTCTTTGTTTTTAAAATGTTATCTTTAGATTGAAAATGCTAAGATTTTAATCAGTGGGAAAAAGGCCTCGGGGTTATGCCATTATAGATGTGAGTTCATGTATGGGCAATTGAAAATCTACTCAAATTTAGTTAGAAATCATGGGTAGGCTGGGTTTAGAGATCTTGATGTTAATCTTTCAATAAAACACCAAACTTCATAAATGAATTCTTTCGAGCGCCTCATAAGTATAACAATTTTTCCAATCTATTGCCTCAATTTTTGCATTCATTTATATCCTATTTCTTATAAATTAATGTAGGCTTTTACAAATACAGGAAATGACTGGTAGAGTGGAGGTAACCTCTTCACCGATTCTAGACTTTCATTTTTTATATCCCTTTCACCTTTTATACTTGACATATAGCCTAACTCATATTTGAACAACTTCTCTATGATCACAACAAGCTCAATGATTCCACCCAAATTCTTTCCTAGACTGCTTCCACGCTGGAAGCCACTTCTCGCTATAATAATGGCTAGTATCTTGTAGATTGAAGGTATTGGCTTGTAGGGAGTTGGGTATTTCAAAGATGAATTAATGATATACATCGTATAAAATTCATTCACTTTTGATACTTTTTCAATCACAAAAACATAACTATTAGGGTGACTCAGATGGATTCCTTCACCATGGATGACTATTTCATTTTTTCCCACACGAATTTCACCGATTGGTGTAATATTGAAGAAACGACCCTTATTGTATGAATCCAATGTCTTCTTAAGAGCATATTGTAACTTATGGAAATGTCCATTACTTGAAACTCAACTAGGAATTCTACAGTCCCCATTTGAATATGCCACTTAACTTCCCCGATGGTATTTTTTGACCCCCGTCAAAAAATCTTACATTTACTATGTTATGATAAATTTTCCCTAAAGTATAGTTCAACTGAGTCAGAACGGATAATGAAAAGATATTCAGACCTAATCCATCAGCAATTAATACCATGTTAATTCCCTTATCTTAGCATTTGACATTGATATATGATGCTTTGTTTTGCATTACTTCTTCGAAGGGTAACACGTCTCCACCAAAGCTAATGTGATGTTCTCATACCACTCTACTTATCATGTCCATTGAGTTTTTAATATGTGTGCCTACAAGTACAGAGGATTCTTCAAGGACTTTCAACAAGGATTGTTTATGATATTCAGAACTCATAAGAAATACCCAAATAACAATCTGAGCTGGGGCATTCTCCAAATATTTCATAGAAGAGTATTCATTTGGTTTTTATTCTTCTTTAAAATTCTTCCGCTTCTACTTCAATGATTGGCCTTTTTCGAGCTCTATTCTTGTATGCATTATTAGAAAGCTCTTTTGTAGTAAAACATCTTCTTGATCTAATCATTCCTTGTGTGGAGATGACTTCCACCACAAATTCTTTTCTTGTGGGTACCAAGGCAAAGACATGGTGAGGTAAGGCGAATGCAACAAATTTGTGCATCTCCATAACACTTAAGGCAACCACTGGCTTTTTTTATTTGTTTTAATTTATCCATTTATTTAGGGATGGACTACACTATAGATTTTCTCACCACCCACTCATCATCTACTTCTATCATACTGATGGTTTCCTCTTAATGGTTTGGAAGTGGGTTAGTGGTAATATTTAGTGGCACTATTTGAAGTCAAATCACCTTGTGATCAATTAAATCTTGAATATTATGCTTTAAATTAATACAGTCCTCAGTTGTGTGACCAACACCCCTTGAATGATATATACAATGCTGATTGACAAGGAAGAATTGGGAATTGGTATTAGCAATTTTTGGTGTAATAGGTTGGAAAAGACCCACTTCCTTTAACCTTTCGAACAATCGAGTTCTAGTTTCAACCAAAGCCATGAAACTCCTGGTAAAATTCTTTTCATGATTTGGGTGAGGAAGATTATGGTCATTTTGGTTGGTAGTAGGAGGGACTTGATGTTAAGTTGGGGCTTTCTGGTAGGCTTGGAAATTTGGGAGTTGATCTTAGTAAGTGGGCTAATAATTTGGCAATGGAGCTGGGGGATTAGGTTGGGTATAAAAGATAGGTTAAGAATTTTGTGGAGTTGAGGGATATATAGACGGTGTTGATATTTTCCCAAAATTAGTCCTAAAATATTTCTTTGACTTTAGATTTGGACTAGAGGATTCGAAAGACACATCTTGTCATTTTTTCTTTGGGAATCCTAAAGATCCAAGTTGTCCAGAGGTTTGCCTGATGTTTTTAGTCCTGAGTCCTTCCTCAACTTCACCAATCTTAACCAAATCAATGAAGGTAGCACAAACTGCTGATATCATTTTATCATAAAATTCCCCCTCCTGAGCTCAGGTAATAACAATAACTATCTCTTTTTTCTGTTGTAGGGGGTTGAACCTTTGCATCCTCTTTCCACCAGTGATAGGCATATTCATGAAAGAACTCCTTATACTTTTCCTTGATATTGTTCAAAGAATATTAGTTAGGAACCTTCTCTACATTATAGGCAAATTTATTGGTGAAATCCTTAGCCAAACAACTTCATTCAGGCAACTTTTTTAGTTCTTGTGAAGCAAACCATTTTAATGCCTCTCCACTCAGCTTTGTCTAAAGAGGATCGTCAGTAATTCTTCATTTCTACCAACGCCTACCAGTTGGTCACCATATTCTCTCAAATGGGCGGTAGGTTTTCCAGTACCATTGAATGTTTCAAACTTTGGAACTTTAAATCCTTCAGGTAAGTTCAAATCAAGGTAATGCAAAGTTCATCATAGCCGAACACCATTACATTAGGCAAAACATGTGTTTTCTTTATCCTGTCAATCTGTTCCTTTATCAACAGTAACTCCCTTGTATGTTTATCTTCAAATACCTTACACTCTTTTTCCATCTCCTCGTAGTGGTTAATTTCTAGATTTTAGGGGAATGTATGATGAGATATAGGTATTACAGTTTCATGGATAGTGGAAGGAGGCATATATTAGGTTAACAAAGGATTTTGAGCGGTATGAGCGGAGTTTTTGTATGTGGGAACTTGATTTTTGGGATCATTAGCATTGGGATTAAAAGTGGGTCAAGTATTTTGGTAAGTGAAGGCACTTGGGGATGTATTGCAATAATTTGGAGTAAATTTTTAAGGATGGTAAGAATTTGGATTATTTTTGTGGTTGGTATTGTAAGTGGGAGAAGTATGGGTTTGGCATGATGGATTGATGGGATTGGTAGCATAGAAGCAGAGGGTATGTCATTTGGTTGGTTCCCATTGTTAGGAGAGCTAAGAGGAGGGAATCGGAGTAAAAGCACACGGTTATCCAAGACTGGCATATTAGTGGAAATGGTAAGATTAGCCATATCTTTTGCTCGTTGTTTTTTTTCTTGAAGGTCCTTCATTCTCCTAGTTAGTTCTTTGATCATCTCACTTTATGATGTTATTACACTATCCCTAACAATAATTTCAGTAAGAGCATTTTCATCTCTACTACCAGTCAATCTTTCCTCTTTAGTAACTAAGCGATGGTCAAGCGAGGAATTTTTATTTGCCTTAGATCTAGTAAAGTATTGATATTCAACCAACTTTTATCAAGATAGATCAATTTTTACTTACTTGATTAGCTGATAAAGTGGAAAAAACTCCAAAGGTAAATACGTTAGATCCCATTAGTGGTAAATAATGCAAGATATCTGGCATAAAGTAAGTATGTAAAGTCACTTTCATCTTAGGTAAATTGATCCCCGGGTGGGTAGATCAATTTACCTTTGATTCAACTAATGCACATAAGCTCATAAAACAGCTATAACACACAATAATAGGATAATAAGCACATCTTAATTGGGTGACCCTTTTTAGCCAAGGGTTGGCCTAGAAAATTTGAAGAAAGTATATGTATTTTAAAAACATTCTATTATCCCTAAAAAATCATCACAATCATATAAAAAGGGCATAAAAGTCTACAAAGTTGCACAAAGGGAATAATCTTTGGAGAAAGAAAAGATAATATAAGAAATAAAACAAGGTCCCGCGTGAGGGATAAAAATAGAAAACCCTAGTATCTAGATGTTCGTTCATCGGCCATCGCCCTCTTAACTTTGTACACCTCTTTCCATATGCGATATCCTAAGTGCACGATATGTGTCCTAACAATCTCTTTATATTTTGCACTCATACGGGTCCACCAATCTTTAAGGCAACTGGCGGGTTTGGTAACCATTTTAAATCTTCTGCAAGGGACCGGTGGGCCATTCCTCATGGAAACAAACAGGTAAGCCTCCCCCTACCCCAAAGGATAATGGATTAGATTAATTAACATATATTTCTTCTACCCATAAGTATGATTCATCCATAATTTACTTGAGATCAATAAATGTAGAGCAGGTTTTCTAATAAACCGAATACCCCTTCTGGTATTGGGTCATCCTAGGCTCATACCTTAAAAGAGGGCTTTGTTTTTGCTCTATCCTAGGTATCTAGAGTGGGATTTAATCAGGTTTCCAAGCAGACAACTTTGTCTTAGAAATACGAACAGCCATCGGATGCCTAATGTACCAATAAATTGTCATATTTCCAACACTTCACTTGGAATTGATAAATAGGGACCGCAACGATCGCAAAATCCCAAACAATATAAATATTCAAATGGAGAAGTATGCCATGAAATGCAACTTTTCTTCCTCCTCGGAGTCAGACTCATCATGTCTAACATATTTAACTCATGTGCCTACTATATTTACCTTTTTTGCTCCCTTATTTGCAAACTTCTTGGTAAGTAACCCAATATACATCTTTAGTTGGGCTATCTCTTGGCCACTGTATTATTTAGGGCTCTCTTCTCATTGGAAGCACCAATAACATAAGTGCCAAATCTCCCATCTGCCTCTTAAGTATGCCATCCTCGATTGGTTTTGGTGATGCAATCTAATATTTTCATAGCCTAATCCCAGTGAAGACTCATGAAAGCCCCACCAATAATAGTATTAACAATAACTTTGGTGTTTGGATTCAAGGCTCTATCAAATATCTCGAGAAAATTCCTCCCTAAAATTCTATGATTGGTCACATTCATCAACTTCTTCTTGAATCTCAACCAAGTCTCATATAGTAACTCTAAATGTAATTTCCTAAAATTATAAATCCCATCTTCAACTGTAGCATTCTTTTCAAGAATTGTATCCACAACTTATTCCAAGTGGTAATGGGTCTATGAGGTAGTTTCCCTAACCATAACATCGCTTTGCTAGTTAGAGAGAATGGGAAATACCTGAGTCTCAATGAATTCTAACTCACCCCAGGTAGATTACACAAAGTGCAAATCCTAACGAAATTCATAATGTGTATATTTGGATCATTCCAAGAGAAAGGATGATCATAAGGAGCATTTACAAATTGTACTTTAGAGATTAATGGATGAGAAGTTGTATCTATGTTCTCTATGTGTGAGTTTTGGTTAGAGTCTATTTTTTCTTGGGTTATATGGTGACTATGGATGGTATTATGGTTGATCCAACCAAGATTGCAGCGGTTCGTGATTGGTCTAGACCTACTTCGCCAATTGAGATTTGGAGTTTCATTGGCTTGGCCAGGTATTATCGATATTTTGTTGAGTGTTTCTCTTTTATTGCAGCTCTTTTGACTAAGTTGAATCATAAAAAGATTTCCTTTTAGTGTTTCGATGCATGTGAGGTAAGCTTTAAAAATATTAAGGATTTGTTAACTTCAGCTCCTATATTGACTTTACATAAGTAGGGTGTGGGCTTAAATGTATTTTGTGATGCTTCAAGTATTGGATTGGGTGTTGTGTTGATGCAGGGGGGCAAGGTGATTGCTTATGCATCTCATCAGTTAAAGCATCATGAGAGGAATTACCCTACCCATGATTTGGATTTGTGCGCGGTTATTTTTGCTTGGAAGTTGTGGATGCACTACTTGTTTGGAGCCTGTTGTGAGATCTTCTTGGATCTTTGTAGTCTTCATTACTTCTTCATCCAGTGATATCTTAATGGGAGGTAGCATTTGTGACTTAAGTTACTCAAGGATTATGACTTGGTTATTATCTATCATTCTGGTAAGGCTAATGTGGTTGTGGATGTCTTAAGCTAAAAATCGACTAGCATAGGTAGCTTGGCGTATCTTTTGACCTAAGAGAGGGCTTTGGCCTTATAGGTTCATTCGTTAGCTAACCAGATGGTTAGGATTGATATTTCAACACCTAAGTGTGTTTTGGCATTTGTGGAGGCTAGGTCTTCTTTGTTGGAGCAGTTTTGAGCTCATCAATTTAATGATATGGGATTGAGATTAATTCGAGATAAGGTTTTGAGTGGTGAGTCTAAGGAAGCATCACTAGATTTGAATGGTGTTTTGATGATTAGGGGCGAGTTTGTGAGCCAAGAGTGGGTGATTAGATTAATTTTGGAGGAGGCTCATTATTCTAGGTATTCAATCCATCTAGGAGTGTTATCAATTCCCGAGTGGAAATAAGAGCGGATTACTATAGATTTCATAGGCTCATTGATTTTGGAGGAGGCTCATTTGCTTCAGATGTTATCCATTCCCGAGTGGAAATAAGAGCGGATTACTATAGATTTCATGACCAGATTGCTTTGCACTTTTGGAAGACTTTTTAGGATGATTTGGGTACTCGAGTTGATCTTAGAATAGTGTTTTCCCCCTAGACTAATGGTCATCTAGAGCAGACTATTCAGGTTTTATAGGATACTGTCTGTGCTTGTGTGATCATTTTTTTTGGCCAGTGGGACCACCATTCGGCCTTAATAGAGTTTACGTATAATAATAGATACCATTCCAGTATCTATACGACTCTTTTTGGGGCATGTTATGGTAGGCGTTGCTGCTCCCCAATGGATTGGTTTGATGTTTAATAAGGGATACCTCGAGGTATGAACTTTCTTTGTGAGTCTTGCAATAGAGTCTGGATCATTTAGGATAGACTTAGATCCACTCAAAGTAGGCAGAAGTGCTATGCATATCATAGGCTTTGTGCCTTGTGATTTGGGGTTGGTGTTCATATTTTCTTTTGAGTTTCACCCATGAAGGGTGTGTTGAGGTTTTAGAAGAGGGGAAATCTTAGCCCCAGGTATATTGGTCCATTTGAGATTCTTCGAACGATTGGTGATGTAGCTTATGAGTTAGCTTTGCCTCTAGATTTATCCGTTGTTCATCCAGTTTTTCAAGTTTCTATGCTTCATCGTTACTTTCCTAATGAGTTACATGTTATTTGTTCGAAGTTGGTTCTGTTAAATGAGAAGTTGTCTTTCGTTGAGAAATCGATGTCTATTGTGGCTAAAGATGTTAGACGATTGCGCTCTAGAGTTGTCCTTTTGGTTAAGGTTCAGTGGCTAGATCAACCTATAGATGAGGCTACTTAGGAGGTCGAGTCTGATATGCATAGTTCTAATCCCCATCTCTTCGTTGATTCAAGTATTTCTTTTCCTTTGTTCGAGGATGGACTATATATTTAGTGGTGGATGATGTAACAACCTAAAATTTTGATAAAATATGTGGAATATGTGTTGTTATGTGATTTTATTGTTTTACCCCTCCTTTTAGTTACATTCTGGCATTTTTACAGTGTGGGGTTGATTGGCATGGTTCCTAATACATTTTGGTGCCATTTGTGCAATATTATGGTTTTTGGAGGCTTCGAGAGCCTTTTAATGGACTTCTGTGGTTATCTTTTGTTCTATGTGACGGATGGCAAAATGAACTGCGCCAGCAAATCTGAAACATTCATTTTTGGGTAGTAACATGTTTGGTCTAGTTTTATGGCTTTTAAATATCACTTCAACCCTCAATTTGAAAAATTGTTGAGCACCTAGCTAGAATATTTCTATTTGATTCCTAACGACAATTTTTAAAATTACTCCTAAAAATAAAAAAGGATACTGAGTTCAAAGGGCTCCCTTCAGAAAAAAATCAAAACGAAAACTGAGGGGGTGAGTAAAGTGTGCTTCTACTAGATAAACCAAGCAACAATATTGAAAGCAACCAAATATAAAATATTTTTAAATTTAGTGAAAAACTTTCAAATCAAAATGTGATACTAAAGAAAATAAAAATAACTATCGTAACTTGGGTTGTCTCCCAAGTAGTGCCTAATTTTTTGTTGCGGCTGACTTACATCACCATTGTCATCCACATTTGATCATTGTTTTTGTCATGATCCGAGACTACCCCCTAGTCATAACACGGTGCTTGAAATCACAAGTGATCCCAAGATAACCCATGAACTAGCATACTGTTAAGCAACTGATTTATAATATATTAAATAATTGGTTTTGTTGTACGAAAATATAATCATGACAAAATCTGGGAAGAATTATAATACTGATACAATTTTCAATTTGATAAAACTGAAGAGAGAACTAAAATTACATAACTGACTCTGATTGATATCTATGAAGTCTCTACTATACTGACTATAAATAGCTGGGAAATGACTCCAACTACCACTAATCAATACATATGAGTAATAAAGTAAAGTACATAAACAACATCTGACTGAAATCCCTAAAGTAGGAGAACTCATCACCTGTTGGCTGGAATCTGCAACTGTCTGATCGTGATATGTGGGCTATAACTAGTACCTACATTATGAAACAATGTAGCCACACAGACGTATATGTGGATCGATACTTCTATAATGTGATAAGTAAGAGGGGGTGAATGCAATAAGTAAAACTGATTTTGTACATAATCTTAAGTCATGCATGCTAAGTGTAAGTAGACTCACCAAAAGTCTGAAATAAACTGAAAGCTTAAATGTCTTAAAACATGCATAACAAATATAATCTGATAAGTTGGTGAATCCCTACACTTAGTTTCTTAAAACTTTACTTTTATAATATAAGTAGAACTGAAGATGAAAAATAGTAAAACATGGGTCCTGTATGAACATAGGGTCTGAAACAACAGAGTGGAAACTGACATAACTCAAGGGTATGAATATACAAATATATTGAGCATGAATACATAAGGACTTTGATATTTGAGAATGCAAGACCAAGTATATATATATAAACATTTCTGAAATAATCTGTAAACTAAAATACTGAAATCTAATAACTGAATGATTGGTAATCTGTATGCTTTGGTCAAGCAAACCTACACTAAATTATGGACTAAATACTGCACTAAGACTATAGGAGATATCATCTAACTGACATACCCCAATCTGAACTAATTAGGGTCCAACTTGTAACCCCACTCAGAAGGGTATCAGTACCATGCCACATGCACTAACACATGGTTATGTGGATCTACTCAACTGGTGTTCCGAAGGACTAGGGAGTCAGTCCTAAACTGGTGGGTGACCCCTAAGAGAATGTCAGTCCTAAACTGGCGGGTGACATCTCATAATCTTACGGTGGCTACGTAGTTCTGGAACTTAGGGACTGTTATCAAAGACCCAGTCCTAGCTGGCGGGTGATAACTGATCATAATAACTGACTGAAAGATAATGCTCATAGTATATCTAAAATAGTTCTGAAGATACTAAAATTATGTAAACAACTAGGTATCGCGTGTTCATAACCCACCAAAATTGAATAGAAATAAGAGTAAGGAAATTATTAAGGAAATCATGATTTATATTCATCTTGAACATATGATACTTCATAAACAAAAGGGAAAGTTCATATCTTTAATTAAAGAAAAGCTTTTTGGGTTCCATGGGTGAAAGGGGACCCATGGATGAACTACCATATACCTTAAACTTCTTAACTTGGGAAAGAAACACCATTCTTGAAGCTTTCTTAAAGATTCTTGAACTTAGGGAAACTTAGATTCTTGATTTCTTGAGGAAAAGGAATTGAATTTGTTCTTGGGGAAGAGGAGGGTTTTTCTTGAGAGGGGTTTGGAGAATACCCAATAACAACCTAACATATGCTCCAAATTATGTTATGAACGATTGGGTTGAGGTGGGAAAAAACCCAATTGCCATGCCTAAAAAAATTATTTGCTCCCTAATATTATTAGAACTTCTTGCAAAGAGTGTTGATGAAATACTCCAGTTGAGTATAAACATTTTGTATAATTCAGTTTGTATAGCCAGCAATTTAGATTAGCAATCAGATAAATAAGCTCCTATAGATTTCCAACTTTCTGTTGAGTCTTACTATCTAAAGTTTTATTAGTATGTCTATTCTATGAGATAATTCATTCACGTCCATGGAAATTGCGAATTTAGTTCAGTCTGTGCATCATGTCTATGATTCAACTATTTAGTTATGACTTAGTTTATAGGTGTTCAGTGCATGATCTTAGTTTTCCAAGTATTCCAGCTCAGACAGTGTAATACCCCTTGTACGACCTTGGTTTTCTTATATCATGATTTGTACTTTCATAATGTACTTGATGATCCATGAAGCCCCTTTCTTTTGATCCCTATAGGTGTTTTATTGAGGAATAATCTCTAATAAAAAGTTATGTACTTTATTCCATCCTTAGAACTCCTAGAATTTTAATTCATCATTTATTATTTTACAGTTCTATATGTATCCTTGTATCATGAACATCATAAGTGAGTTGTAAACTCTTAGTATGAATCAGCTCCTTACAGTCAATAGAGTCAAGTCAGCTCAGAAATCAGTTTCGTGATAAAGTTATAATGTTTCATCTCATCTATATCCTTCATTACCAGACATGTCATGTGTAATCATTCCACAATCATAAGACCTCAACAAATTCCTATCCATCATCCGAAGATGAATGATTCCAAGGGGGAGATAATGTAACACCATACATTTTTTTAGCTAGAAATCAAACCGTCGTTCCTACGTGTGTAAACTCTAATACCATGATTTACATTTCAATACATGTGCAGTGATCTTTATACTAGTGTGTGAAGTGCTTATTAGGTCAAAAATATTCATAGAAATGACTTAGAGCAAAGTTGAGCTAAGTTCCTTTGATTCAGACAAATTTTGGTATTTGATTCTACAAGGATCAATTTTTAACGTGTATAACTTTTTATATATGTAGAATTTTTCAGCTCAACACCCACCAAATGATAGATAATTGAGTTAGCTTTCCAATAATACCAATTTTTCTTAATTCGATACCCGAGCAAAATGTTATGACCATTTTGTGAGAAATAGTAAGGGTTCACGATAAGCCCATACTGTGAGGGTTATTCCCCCAGAATAAGGGTTGCATCGCGAGGGTTTTTCCCTTCAAATAAGGGTCGCGCTATTTTGTTTTCTCCATGAAGGCTGTTCCCCCACTATTCTAGCTTTCTATGGGCCAGTGAGGTAATTTTGTCCTTTCTCCTCAACCTAGTCATCCAAAACATGATTTGGGACATTCAAGAGGGCATTATTTGCCCATCTTCCTAAAAAATAACTCACTAAAAACCTTTCCCTTTCCGCAAGAACAAAGTTCAAGCATTTTCTCTCAAGAACACAAGGATTTAAGTCCTGGTTTCATGATTTCTTCAACAATTCATCTAACTAAGGTATGTGGGGTATTCATTAATGGGTTCCTTCCACTCATTGAGTCCCAAAAAAAGCCTTTTTTTTTCTTAAAGTATGAAATTCTCCTTCTTTTATTTAATTATCCATGTTAATAATGAATTTAATCTATGTATATCTTAGCAAATTTGGATTCATGCTATGTCCACATGTGTCTCCACGTGAATTAGGTTATTTTATGTTTTCAGTTTCAATTTACCATGTCATACTCCCTTGATTTCATGTTAAATCATCAAGTTATGAATTGAACCATGTGAAATTGTTATCCTCTCAAGTTTATCTAATTCCTTTGTTTAAATTCACATATCTCATTTATGTATTAAAATGTAATATGTTTTGGGTCTCTGAATTACTAATTTCTACCAGTTTTCAAGTGTTGTTATCGTATTTTAGTAATCATTTAGTGCTAGCAAGTTATGAACACCCGATGCCTATGTGTTTTTACATGTTTTTCATTTTTAAGTTATAAGTCAGTTAGATCATGTTTTTATTATTTTATTCAAATGACCATGTTCATGTTGAGCACTTATCAGTACACTACCATATCATGTTAGACCCATAATAATACCAGTGCCATTCAGTTGGGAGTAGGATTTAGCATCGAGCGAACCCAGGGATGGGGGCTAACCTGCCAGTAGAGGGTGTGACCTTTAGTAGCAGTCCCTGAGTTCTAGAACTACGTAGCCCATGTAGGCATGAGATTTCTTCCTTCCAGTAGAGGGTGGACACTCTTTTAGGGGCACCTTCCAGTAGAGGGTGTGACTCCCTAGTCCTTTGGGACACCAGCTTAGTTGCTCCACCCAGCCATGTGTTAGTACCCGTGTCAAGGTACTAACACCCTTCCAATTGGGGTTACAGATTGGACCCCGATTAGCTCATATTGGGGCATGTCGGTTACATGATAGCTCCCACTATTTCAGTCAGTATTCATCTTATCTCAGTTCAGGTTTGCTTGACCAAGTAATCAGATTTAAGTAATTATTCAGTTAGTATTACATATTATTCATATTATTCATATCATATTAGTATATGCTACACTTGGTCTTGCATTCTCAGTTTTATATGTTCATTTTTTCCATGCCTAGTATCCATACATGATCCTCAGTTCAGTTTTACAGCATGTTTAGCTTTACAAAAAATTCACAAATATATTCATGTTTTATAGCTTCCCAACTTTATTTCTACTTATTCTACAAAAGTAAAGATTTAAGAAACTAAGTGTAGTGATTCACCAACTTATCAGATTATGTTTGTTAATCATGTTTTAAGATACTTCAGCTTTCAGTTGATTTCAGTCTCTTGGTGAGTCTACTTGCACTTAGCTTGCAAGTTTTAAGATTATGTATCTATTCAATTTTACTTATTGCATTCACCCCCACTTTTTCAGTACATTCCATAGTACTGATCTGCATATATATCTGTGTGGCTACATTGTTTCACAGTGTAGGTATGGTTGTTGCCCACACATCATAATCATACAGTTTGCAGCTTCTAGCCAGCAGGTGATGAGTTCTCTTATTTTGAGGACTCCAGTCAGTTGTAGTTCATGTACTATATTGTTATTATTCATATGTATTTATTAGTGGTATTTGGATGTATGTCCCAGCTATTTATAGTCAGTATAGAAGAGGCTTCAAAGATAGTCAGTCTGAGTTATTACATGTATAGAAGAGGCTTCAAAGATAGTCAGTCTGAGTTATTACATGTAATTCAAATTTCTTTCTTCAGTTTTATTATGGTGTAAACTTTGTTAGTATTATACTTATTCATATTTCCTTATGATCATATTTACACTCAATGAATTTAGTATTTTCTAAATTTAAATCAGTTACTCAAGCAATATGCCAGTTCATGGATTATCTTGGGATCACCTGTGGTTCCAAGCACTGTGTTACGACTAGGGGGTAGTCTCGGGTCGTGACAGGCATCTTTTGTATCACCACAGAGCTACACTCCTCAGTGATTTGCTACTATCTTAACATCCTACAACTTAATTTTACTAGCTACCTTGTCTTTAAAGTACTTAGTGTACTTGGGGATTTCCAGTAAAACATCTAAAAGAGGAAGGTTAATGTGAAGCTCTGTAAATTTGAAATAGTCAAACAACTTCTTGAAGCATGCATCCTCCATTGTTTTTCTTAGCCTTAGTGGAAATGGTGGTAGTGGACTCTCCTTCTTAGAAACTTTTGTTTTTGGGTCCTCAGATTTCCTCGAATAGTCAACAACTTTATCTGCAATTGGTTCAGGAATCAACTCTGCATCTACCTCCTTTTTGTATTTGGAGGTCTTTCAATCATCTCTTTACCACCCTTAAAGTGATTACCATTACTTGGTTAGGAGGTTTATTGTCACTAGGCAAACCACCTTGAGGCCCGGTATTTTGTGCCTGATGCATATGCCTCAACTAATGCTCCAACTGCTTCTGAAGTACTTGTTGATTTTTCAGTTCAATAGACATGTGTTCTAGGGTGGCCATGATCTTATTTAACATGTCCTCTATGTTACTGGCTTCTGTGTTTTGCTTCTTCTGAATTTGCTGATTATTGCTCTACGAATAATTTGGTGCCTGAGTCTGCCACTTTTGGTTGTAGGCATTACCATAATTTGGCCTTTGAGTATCCCCCACAAAATTGACTGACTCAAGATTTGCACGACACATATCTGTAGAGTGGCCACTATTTCCACAAATATCACACAAATATCACACCGTGCCAGAATTTTCTACACTGTATTCACCTGAGCCTGAGACTGCTGCACACCCAACTTGCTGAATTATGTTATCATTTGGTTTTGCAGAGCTGATAGTTGTGAGGCTAAGGCTATAATACTGTCAACTTCAATCATGCCTGCAACCTTTTTCATTGAGCCTCTTGAGGCATCACCATGCCAATCTGGATTTTCTTGTGTTGCAATACGATTTAACAAAGTATATAGCTCATCGTAAGTCTTTTCCAGAGCCAGACCACCTACAACTGAATTTAGAAAAAAATTTGTTTTATGGTCAAGGGCTTTGATAAAGGTGTGAGATAATACCTCATTGGACTACTGATGATGTGGAAAGTCCTAAAAAGGAGACTTAAATCTCTCTTAAGCATGATAAAGGTTCTCATATGGCCTCTATTTAAAGCTAAAAATATCACTTTAAAGTCTCACAGTCTTTCCAGATGGAAAGAAGTGGATAAGGAACTTTTGGGCTATGTTATCCTATGTTGTGATTAAATCTGTCGCCTCAGTGTTCAACCACTCTTCGCTTTCTCCATTAATGAAAAGGGAAAAAAGTCAGCCTCACATAGTTAGTTGACACTCCCGTAGGGATGAATGTGTCGTTGATCTCTAAAAATTTCTTGAAGTGAACTTGTGGATCTTTATGTGATAGCCTGATGAATTATCCACTGCTATGCAATAGTTGCACCATGTTCTGCTTCAGCTCGAATCTACCTCCAGAAGCCAGTTTTTGAATAGGGGAGGTAAAATTTATTGCAACTAGGATTGCCACATCATGAGTTGTCCTGCAGGCTGGTGGGTCCTAAACCATGGGAGAAGGAATATATTATTCTTTATTGATTTGTGGGATGCGGTAGATAAGGACTACTTCTCTCCTCCTTTGGTATAAGCGTTGTTCAGGCTCAGGGTCGAGTTAAGCCAACTCCCTATCCCTTGATATCTTACTAATCTATGAACCCGTACCTTCAAATTAAAAACCAAGACCAAGTGAAAAACACCAAATAAATTCAAAAAGAAAAACTAAAACTAAAGAAGTTGAAAAATTACAAGTCCCCAGCAATGACGCCAAAAACTTGTTGTGCCCAAGTGCACACGCAAGTGTACGTGGTCTCACCAAGTAATATAGTGGCCTTTTAAAAGCCAAGTATCAATACCACAAGGACTAGTGTTAAGCAACTATCCAATTTTAGTTCACTATTGATATTAATAAAGTGAAAACGTACCCACAAGTTTGAGTGTTATAAACTGGAAGTAAAGTAAAAAATGCGGCAAAGTAAAGTTCTTGGACAATCAATGAGGAGAAACTCAAGGTTAAGGCTCTACGAACAATCATAGTATGAAATTGAACTTCATTAGTTAGGTTTCTTTTATTGGTTGTTGATTCACGGGGTTGATACTATGATTATGGCCTTTCGAGCCTCTAATCACCTATCTAATTTAGATACATAACTACATCGTTGAGCATGGATGTGCGAACTAAGTTAAATGAATTTGTATTTCATTCCATAAGTGAACCAAATAGTTCACTTAGGTATATTCCTATCCTAAGTGCTAATTATAACTTCATTCTGTAGAAGATTGTAATCCTACTCTATTTAACCCCATGCTTGTTCCTTCTTCCGGGCTCACAGGATGAAAATGGATGTATTCTAAGGGTCATAAATACTTAAAATAGTTATAAAAAGTATAAATAAACATCCAAATATGATAAATTATCAAAACCAATTCAACTCATAACAAGAGTAATCATGTTCTTGGCCTAAACCCCGGAAAAGGGTGTTTAGCCGCTCATGGACATAACTGTAATCGCAGTGATAGAATACATGTTAGAATACATAAACAAACTAAATTAAAGGAATAAAAACCCTATTTGAATTTTTCTATATCCTACCTCAAATTTTCAAAGTTGTCCAAAGTGTGTACCATCATGTTTAAGTGTCCTATTTATAGGAAAATTTGCCGAAATTAACATGTAACCACGTCGCGCCATCTATTGGGTGCATAGGGTTGGTTTCGCCACATGATTTTGAACACACACTGTAATTGGTCCCTTAGGGATCCCCCAAGTCCATGTCATGGATCCTAACGTGGTAGCTAAGGTCCGTGGCGTGCCATCGACTCCAAAATATCTGTTTTACATCAAATCTTGTCTCGTGCTCTTGTCCATCCATTCAAAGCCTTGTGATGTTGTTTTCAATTGATTTACAGCTTTTTTATAATCCATATACCATAATAATAAACTCACCAAGCATCCTCTATCATCACACACCACTAATTAGAGCTCAAAACAATACAACGTCCAAGACAATGAACTAGAAACTTAAGCTAAGAATACTATTTTTGTCCTTTTGATCTTTAACTTAGTTTTGAATATTGGCTTGTTTCAATTGAAAAATAAACACTACAAAAAAGTTTTTACCCACATAATTACAAAATAATATCATTAGTAACTCATTACACGCACTAGAATCCATTGAGATCAACTAGAACAACACATAGCTTAAGCTAGTAGCACTAGTTTTCTCGTCTAAACTCTAACTGACCAATTTAATTCCAAACTTTTTTGAAAAATACCTTAAATATTTTAAAAAAGTACTTTAACACTTAGATTCTCAATTATATCATTATTAACATATTAAGCACACAAAATTTCCTCAAAAAAAGGCTAAATAAGCTCAGACAATAACACTGAGGTGCATAAATCCACCTCACATCATGAGTGTATGTGGGTCAAAATTAGATAGTGATGAAACTTTTTGTGCAATTTCTATTTGAAGTTCATGTTTATCTCCCCATAATTATGGGTGTTTATTTCATCAAATTAAAATTTTACAAATTGAGCAGTAAATAAATCTCCCATTAATGTTTAAGGTAGAAAATTATCAAGCGTGAATCAAACCCAACATTATTCCTAACCTTCTTCGTTTTTCCATCTTGGTGTGTTGTGGTAGTGATACTAGTACTTATACAGTACATTCAAAAATTCATAAATTATTAATATTTAGTTCATGACGAAAGACCAATTTTGATGGAGAGTATTTATTATAATGAGTTGGTCTGAGATGAACAAGTGATGTTGCATGTAAGATAACATGACCCCAAATAATATTAGACAATTTCATTTTCATAAGTAGTGGTCTTGTAATCAATTATAGGTGCTTAATAAGTGACTCAACAAGGGCATTTTTAATTGAACACGAGAGACATGATTTTTAGCTTTTATTCCAACTAATATACTATAATCATCAAAATCTAAGGATGTAAATTCTATAGCATTATCGAGGTGAATTTCCTTAATGGGATAATCTAGAAATCTTACCCTTAATCATATTATTTGTGCTGATAGCCAGGTTGGGAGACGATAAGAGGCACACATGAGACCATCTTGAAGATGCATCTATTAGGATACTAAATTACATGAATGACCCACTAGAATGATGAATAGGTCCACATATATACATTCTAGAAAAGAGGGATTCGATGCCAACTTTCATTGGAGATAACTTAGTTATCAATTTTCCTTGATAACAAGCAGCATATGAAAATTTATCACTAGCAAGAATTTTTAGGTTCTGCAAGCGATGCCTATTTAAATTTTTAATGATTCATATATTTATTATTAATTCATGATGACACACCCGGTCATGTGAAAGCACAAAACTATGTAAATTAGTAACCTTCTGATTTACAATAGAATGTGCTTCAACTGTATTAGTTTCTGCATAATATTAACATATTTTTGACTTCAAATATTTTGGGTAATTCCAAGATATTCAACATTTATTTTATTTATTATCTAAACATGATATTTATTCAGTGGATATGCCAATCTTCGAAGCATAAAATGTCTCGAGCTTGTCCTACAAACTTCTTGCATATGTCTCATTCACAATATGGTTTCTAACATTATTTTCAACCTATTGTCTGATATAGCTACAAACCTGTAAGTTCTCAAATTCTCAATGCTCATCTATCATGGACTGAAGTTTCGTAGATGCAAACACAGGTAAATGCATTTTCTTGACGAATAGAAGATCTTTCATCTTGCCTTTCTAAGTATGATAATTACTACCATTTAAACACACAATTTTTCTCATATTTTCCTCCATCATTCAAATCGACAATCAACAACAACCAATGTTCTGATATCACTTTGATGGAAAAGGCAAGGTAGCACTATCAAAGTGCACGACATGGTAGGAACGTAAGAATACCCAAGTCTAAACTTTTCCTTTAAATTTGAACCAAGAGAAAACAAAAAAACCCAAAAACACAATGATAATAGGCAGAAAATATATCAACCACACAAATACGACAAGATAAGAATGAAGGCAATCACAAGAGACACCAAATTTATGTGGAAAACCACTTTGTGTGAAGAGTAAAAATCACGAGACCAAACCTACACTATTATCACCAAGAGTTACAATGTTGTTCTCCTAAATTTTCCACAAAACAAGTGTCAAACAATGACTAACAACACAACAAGATAGCAACAAAACTAGAGAATAAAAAAGAGCACAAACACAAAAAATGCAGCTGTTGTTTGGGAATAAAGAACAGGAGCTATAGGATACCAAATAAAAATCCATCAGTTTCTAATAAAATATTGAGATGAGTGAAACAAACTATCCAAAAATTAGGTCAATCGGATAAGAAACGAAGCGGAAATCATAATTTGAAGTTAACTGTTGTGGCTGAAATAGGGGTGCAAAAATCTGTACACTTTCTCTCTTTTATGGATGCTAAAACTCTCTTTTGTTATGGTGAAATAAGACCTAAAAAGATATATATATATGTATTCCATATTAATGGGCCTATGGACAAACGTGTATTGGTTCAAATTGGACTTTATTTATCCATAGAGGAAGGGAAAAGGCCCATATCCCAACAATTTGCAGGTGATGGCTAATAGAAGTATTAAAATTCTTCCATTTTATTAAGAAGAAGTTTGTCAATGACTAAGGAGAATTAGTGTTTCTTCAAATGAGCTTGCTCTATTAGAGAGTTTTCACGTAATGTGCAACCTCTTGAAGAAGACACACATATAGATTCTCCATCGTCATTGACAAACTTCTTCTACATAAAACAAAGGAACTTTGTCACTTCTGAACACTTATTTAACTATTACAATTCATAATAAAAATAAATAAATCTACATAATTCTCACGATATTCAATAGAAGACATGCGGAATTCTAAACAAAGTAAATTTAAATAATGAGTTGATATTTCCAATCAGATTAGTACAGAAGCTAATAGAACTTAGATGATATAGTGTCAAATCACCTTCTTATATTAGATTCAAAATAATTTCAACCTATATAATATCCATAATAATCAAATAATTTTTTTTAATTCAAATACATAAGTAATAGACTCGATATCAAAGAAGCAAAAAAGTTTACATGATAATCTACAGGAGCATAGAAAATCCTAAACAAAATAATTCTAATCACAGAGTCAATTTTCCAATCTATTACTGATCTTCTTGAAAGCGGAGAGTTAATTGAGCTTTGTTAATACAACATTGAATCACCTAACATAAAATCCACAATAATTCAATCAGAATAAGATCAACAATAATGAAAATATATTTTCTCAATTTAGGTACATAATTTCGAGAAGTATAAAAGTTCACATGATACTTAATAAGAGAAATATGAAATTTGAGACAAAATCAATGTAAATAATGAAGTCAATTTGCCAATCAGATTACTAATCTTCTCGAGAAAACTAATAGAATTCTCACTATTAATATAATAAACAATTCAACTTTTTTCAGTTCACAATACATAATCTGTAGAAACACAAAAGCTCACATCATGATTTTTAATAGGGGACATATAAAATCAAGAAGACAAGAAATCGTAAATAACAAAGGGATTTACAGAGAGAATGCAAAAGTAAAAAGAGAATGAACAATGAAAAATAAACCATAACTCTTCAATTCCAATGAATAAAAAATACAAAATAGCTCATAGATAAGAGATTTAGAAAATTAAAGCAATAGCAAAGACGACTACAACAGAAGATCCAGTAAAGATGACTTTATTCAAGAAATTAGAGTTAGGAGATTTAGCCATAGAATCGATTAAGAAGCGACGATGGATGGACAGAATCACCAAAAGTTGTAGGATTAAGAGGATATTTGGTCAGAGAAATGACATTAGAGATAATGCTACTAGAGATGCTTTAAAGCTTGTGCGAGAGTAGATCATAGAGGGAAGGAGCTTTTTGTGTGGGAATGAATTTAATTGAGGAAAATTTTGGAGCACAATGAGAATTAGTTCTTAGTTATTTTATTGTCATTGCTTTAAACTACCACTAAATAATCTTGAAATGGGTAAATATCTATCTTGTAAATTCATTTAGAAATATTTAGTTTGTTGACACTATTAATTGCCACTAAAAGTCTATTTTAAAGTAGTGATTATGTTCATAGATAAAGTTTGCTTATGCTTTACTATCCATTTTGTTTAGGTATTCTTGGTAGAGATCAATTAGCTACTTCAACATACATCATATTCATGACTACTGCCCTTCTTCTCCACATCGATAACATTTATTTTATGAATTTTTCCTTTGTACTGCTTCATGCTTTTTTCATGATCCAAATGGTCATGATTGACACCCAGTGTAAAATTATGGCGGGAGAATCATTTAACCCCACCCTCACCAACCAAGTTCAATGGTCATCCAATTTACTTTTTATCAACATTATTATTATAAAGTCACTAAACCTAAGTATTCATTAAGGAAATAAGTTTCAACCGAAACAATCATCAAACTAAATTAGAGTGAGGGATCCTCTAATTATTATATTTCTCGGGACCTGAAGTCACTGTATAAGAACAACTATGAATATCCAAATACTATAACTAAAAAATTATCCAGAAATATGAAATTATGTTAGACCCAAAACAAAGGACATAAATAAAAGTAAGATGATTTGATGATTGGCTAATCATGGTGCTAAACCATGAATCAAAGTCTGGAACTACAGGCTAAAATTAAGGTCTCATCTAAAACGTTAGAACTTGCTTTGAACTCAATAAAAAGAAGAGCACTGGTAGCATCAGTACATCAACAAGTACTGGTAGGCATTATAGGACGACTCAACTCGACACCATAAAAATAGGTAAATCAAACATAAAAACTTACAATAGAGACAACCAACTATAGATATGACGTTTCACTTCAATAAACGTATAAGTATAACATTATACTTTCAACACTTAGGTAAATTCTTCAACAAGGTTCACTTCAAGACAAATGTATAAATCAAATCCATCTGATGAATGCATGTATCAAAGGTATACGTATCATATATTTCTCATCTCAACATTATCAACATCTCATTTTTATCTTCGTTAATATTAATCTCAATATTATAATTATCATAATCTCAATATCATAAATTTTATTATCAATATCACCGTCGTCATGGTGTCATTATCATGATCAATATTATTAACTTATCTTCATAACACCATCACAAATCACGATCAACATGTATGAATATGCAATGGAGTCAATAATCACATGTAGTGCCCAACAACAACTATGAATACTTAATTTATATAGAAGCACAGAATCAAGCAAGTTTAGTTGCTACCCATAACCTACCTCAATTCCCTTCTCAAAAATACCTTTATGCCCCATGCTTGCATTTTCTTTCCTTTTTACTTTATTCTTGATCTATAACAATAACTTTACATGTCCATTTTAATTATTTCATTCTTTCTAACAATTAGGAATCAATAATCAACAATCTCGACCATAAATTTATCCTAGTTCACCATCTTAGGATTTTATACCCTTTAAACCCCATGAACTCTAATTTATTTAATATGTACAATCATAATTCTACTCCGATAATATTTTCTAACATTCTAGGATCATTAATAATTGATTTTAATCATATTTCCATAAATTTACCTTTAGTTCATAAATGAGGGCTAAAAACAATTTCTAATATGAATATGATTCTAGTGATTTTTACCAATTTTGGATGTAATTTAATTTTACAATGTTAGGTAATCTTACCTCCAAAAATGAAATCCTAAAAAGTTGTTGAAAATTGTCATTCTCAAATCCTTGGTTCATTTTTCAAAAAATTGGAATAAAAAACTTGTTTCTGATTTTTAAAACTAGAAATTGCATTTTACCTCTACAGTGGTTCATAGTGAAGTGAGGCTAACAGTAGTGTTTTTATAGCTGCAACGGTCTCAAGGCAGAATCTTGGGGCCTCTCCTTAAATAGGTTTAGTTTTGTAACAACCATAATTGTAAATTTTACTTTTTGATGTGTTTTGACTATTTTGTCCTTTCTCATATTTATTATGAGATGCGGGGATTGTTGAAATGGTCCTCGATGCATTCAAGAGTGATTTAGAAGGGTTTGAGACTATTAGAGGCTTTAAAATTCATGATTTTGATTTTAGTAAACATTTAAGTTTTGAGCATCAGTGACAATTTGGATAGCTTCATTAGATTTGAAATGTCGATTTCGGTTGGGAGCACAGTTTGTTTAAGTCCTGAGCCTTTATTTTATTTTGCTCCTTATTTTGAAAACTAGTTAAAAAAATATGTTATAGATCTTGGGATCTAAGTTAGTCCAATCTCTGATTTTTCAAATATTAGACATTTCCATTGAGTTTGAAATGTCTAAAATGAACTTGTAGCATATATGATTTATTTCTATGAGGTTCCAAATGAATATCGAGGGTACGTTTGAAAGATTTTGGACCTTGCTTTTACTTGATTGTTGTCAAATGGTGCAACCTCTGATCTTTCATCACAATTATGATGTCTGGTGATACAATCTAGAGGCTTGACCAAGTTGTTCATTATGATCGCGTGGTGGGTAGACTGTGAATGCGATAGGTTATGCTGGTGGGTTGAGCTAGGTTCTCCATTGCAGTCGTGACACCAACTCTTATAATCATAATGAAAAATCTAGTCCATATAAATGTTGACCCCTACAATAATGAGATGGGGGCCACGATCACAAGGCACTACTCACAGAATAAAATAAATACTCTATTTTTGCATTTTCACTATTTTTGGACTTAAAAGCTTTTAAAAAGGTGATTTCTAGAGCTTTCTTCACCATTGATGCTTGGGTAAGATGTAAAATCCTATTTCCTTAATTTTCATTTATTATCTATTTAAAAACACCTTTAAGTCTTATTTTCAAACTAGAATGTGGAGATCACCAGTTTTAATAGATTTTTGCTTAGGTTTCAAATATTTATTTCTTTTGACTTTGGAAACATATATTTAAAATAAAATTTTTATTTATCCCTTTCGTTTAGGAACTTGTTATTTGAACTAATTTTTGACCTAATTTAAAAATAATTAATATGGATATCATTAGTTTCCTTTTGATGCGTAGATTATATTTTTGATGGTTTTAGCTCAGGCTAAGACAATTCGTGAAGTAAAGCCTATGTGTTGAAGTCCTAAGATTGGAATTTTTGGCTTTTTAAGATAGGTTATAGCTTATGTTTCTTCATACTCGATTGGAAAGTTAACTTTATTACAAAGCATGCAATGGAATAGGGAATTTGGTTGATGAAGTCATGTTTTGGAATTATTATTATTATCGTTTGTTTATGTGGAGGATTATTTAATATGTAGGCCTTATTTATGCATTAAATATCATTATCATTATTATGTTGCCTGTGCAGGGGCTTGAATAGATATATAGACCTTTTGATCATTATTTTCCTATATTTTGATTGTAATAATCGAGAGAGGGGTTTTTGAGAGAATATTATTGATGTCTACATGACTATTCACTTTAGTAGTGCCAGTGAGGGCTTATATCATGGACTATTATTGTCATGACCCGAGATGAGGCCCCAGTCGCAACGAGTATCTCAGCCCTTCTATAACTAACAATCACATACATAATTCATATACTATAAGAAAATACGAAAAACATAGCAAACGGAAATCATGGTTAGTCTATTACTTCGACTGCACAATATGAATATAAGTTCACAAACATTCGACAACCACATGACACCAGTCTGCGAAATCTCTAACAACATGAAAACAACTTCTATCTGGAACTGGGACAAGGCCCCTAGTCGGACCATGAACAAAAAACCAAATGACAATCTCTATAACGAGGCCTTCCGAAATAAGGGAGGCTCTCCAACTACAAACTTCTGACAAACCGATCTACTTCTTAGAAGGACCCCGAGACTGAGCCTCAGATCCTAAAATATAGGGGGTCAATACAATTGTACTGGTATGTGAAACAACTCAAAATAGCATATTTTTATACAAAATAGGTGAGAGCATTTTATAATATCAGTGAACAGAACACAAGCAAAAATACATGGGCATACTTTATAGAACATCATAGCAATTCTTGACAACACTGACCCACTCTTTATTATTCTTTTGAGCTAGATGGTACACCCTACAATCTGTAATTCTATGGGCTATATGGAATCCACCTTTGAATCGGCGGCCAAGCCCCCAAACCAAATTTTCCATAATGATTGGGGTATAACCAAGGGAGACACGCAAGATCACAAAGTAGGGTGCCATAATCCCAACCAAACCAACATGACATGGTAGTGCATAACATCACAAAGCAGGGATCCTAACCATAGTACAAATTTAGGACGACATGAATTAAGGTACACAAGATCACAAAGTAGGGTACCATAATCCCGTATCGGCAAATCACAGTTTCCAGTCTAACTCTCTATAAGGCCAATTTTTAGTTCTTTCAAATCATGCTTCATACTATCAAAAAACTCAATACTTATCTTGTTAAGGGTATATAATCACTGGGTATCGTCATACCCTGACTTGCAAGTCAGTCAAATCATATCACATCATATCTGTAGCCCTTTTCACTTATTATCATATTAATGACCACTCATAGATTTTAAACATCAAGTAAGAGAGGGCCATGCAATAGGTTTTCATTTAAGTTTACATCAAAAGCACTCTCCTTTCAATAGTACAATCAATCATAAGGTGGTCATGTTATGATTACATTGTTCTAAACTCATAAAAATTATTAATTTTAACACGATAAATATGTTCCATTCACAAACTTTCTCTCAACATGTCACAACCCATATCATTCCATGATCCGTAGTAAAGGATTCACTCACTTGTTTTCTTTGAGAAAATTCATGCATTTAAACCATTCACAATACTTGAAATCAAAGATATCATAAAGGAGAGGGAGTTTAGTCATTCATGCTCTCAATCAACTTTACAAAACACACGAAATCATATATATATATATATATATAGTTATAGTTTATGTTTCCATGAAAACTGGTTCAGGACAACATATACTTTCATCAAAACAGTCCCATGATACATACTATTCAAAAACAATATCAAACACTTCATTATAAAATATAACCAGGGATCTTTAATCTTGATAAAATATTTAAAATTACGCCTATGGTTTTTAGAGTAGTCCAACATACCTTATGTTCTTTAGTTGAAGAATAGGATCCTAATCTTGACATTTTTCTTGAGGATCTTCAATTAGAAGGCTTGAATTCTTGTTTTAGAGAAGAAGAGTTGAATCTTATTTTCAGGAGATGGTTAGGGTTTTTTCTTGTAGATAAAATTGAATGAAGAGGCAACTAATGCTCTTCGCGGGCTGAAACTTTGTTTTATGGATGGATTTTAGGTGAGTGAATATGAACAAAGTGCCCCTAGACCCTTACGGAATTGAAACAAAGTGTGAAATAGCTTCAGGTTGCGTCAGATATCGCGTTAGGGAAAGAAACGTGTTGCATTTCTTATCGCGTTGAGAGACCGGTGCGTCGCATCCCAATCACGTCGGCTTACTGCCTCTCATAAAAATGGCATAACATTTTACTTGGGTATCAGATTAAAGAAAAATTTGTATCATTGGAAAGCTTTTACAATTATCTATAATTTGGTGTGTCTTGATCTGGAAAATTCTAAGTGCATCGAATGTTACAGATGTTCAAAGTTTACCCTTGTGGAATCGAATCCAAAGATTTAGCCGAATCAAAGGCTCTTTGCTTAACTTCTCTCTAAGTGATTCCTATGAACGTTTATCACCCCAAAAGTACTTAAAATATGAGGCTAAATATCATGGAATATGAATTTGAATATAAATCAAGGGATTAGAGTCTACACCCGTAGAAACGACGGTATGATTTCTAGCTCAAAAAATGTGGGGTGTTACATTATCTCCCCCTTGGTATCATTCGTCCCCAAATGATGGATAGGGACTTTTCAAAGTTCTAAAAGTGTAGAATAAAAAATAAAATCTCGCATTGGACATTTTTCCTCATCAAAATATGCAAAGTCATCAAACGAGGTTCATGTTAACCCCTAGTGAAATGTGTAAGCACGAAAAATGAGGTAATGAGACTTTACATAGGGATGATCTTGCACATGAGTTCTATGAATCACAATCATCACAACATAAGGAATGAGTTAATTTGGTGATAATAGGCCTGATTTACATCGATACAATCATGAGACGAAGTTTCACGGGAGATAGAGATAAAAGCATTCTCTACTTAACCTGATACAATGAATAGACTTACACTAAAAGACACTACTCAGCTATGCCCCAAAATTAAATAACATACTTTGGCCTTACTATTTTATCATTCTCCCATCACACATCTAACCACAAGAGTTTGAGTCTTACTGCATGCTACTTCTATGTTGAAGCCTAACTCGGAGAAAGAGGTCTAGGTTAAGCAATGGGACCCCATATAAGAATATTACTTCACTTTATCACTACCATCAGACACCCTCAGGTTTTTAATCCAGGGAGTACTAACCACATAACACATCGGTTCGTGTTTTCATCAGTCACATCATTCCAACCATTATCACTACACCCACGTCATAGATTCTCCCCTACTACAACTAGCAAATTCAATCACTCTCAGAAAGATTTTTGCCATATATATCCTTCCTAACTATTTCACATAACAAAAGTCTATCTCCTTTTTCCCCCTTCTCTTATATCCTTAGCTCAAGAAATCATACACGAAAAAAAATTCACCTTCAAGAACATTTACTCTCCTACTTAACACATTACTACACTTCCATAACCACCATCATACTATTATATGGAGGGTCATTAAGGGACCCGAGCACAAGCATCATGAATGGGAGAAACACTGCTCAATTATAACCCATTACTATTGATTACTTAAGATGGGATATTAGGTAAAGATACAATACAATCACGAAGTGCTTCATATATCAAGTGTCTGGATCATAAGTAGAGAGTCACTCTCGCATAAACATAACACAACATAAGTCCTTAGGGAGATGATCATGAGAAACATGAGCTCTTACATCAGAAGTCGTATAACATAAGTTTGGAATTCATGAAGTCGACAAGAGAGACATGGACTTCTACTCAAAGCTATCGCTTCTCATTTTCAGAGCTGAAATAGTCATGAGTTTGTACAACTTTATCATTTTCGCTAATCCTGACATAAAATAAATCATTAACATATGAAAACATAGTTCCTTAGAACCAATCATGATTCGGGACATAGATTTATGGATCATGAATATCATAACATAGAGCTTGAATACATGAAAGACTGGATTTACTGAGACGTCATTGCTTTTAGTTTGGAGATCGAAACATTACATGAGTTATATAGAGAACTCAGTCCTTAGACATAGGAAGAACTTGAATATATTAGACATTGGTACAATGACCTCTTAAATTAATGTAGGAGGAATATGCTCGAATAGAAACAGATTTATCATGACTCCTCTCCGCAACTTGCCACACTAAGGAAATTTTAATACTACCTTTATTCACCATCTCCCCCTTATATCAAAGTCATAATCCTAGACTTGAGGACATATCTTCTCATTAAATCTACAAGCACAACACTAAACACAATGGGGTATCACTATACATATAAAAGTTAAACTTCCCTTGATAAACTATACTTTGAACACATTTCTTTTTGGGAAAGCCACTCTCAACTTTACCTAGCCTCTGTAACCATCACTCCACAACTCACACTCTCATGAACATCCATATCCATACCTCTTATCACATAATGATCCATTCTTCACTACTCAACATTGAAATATTAGACCTCTAACCACATGACTTACAACTTAACAAAGATTGCAAAACTATACCAAAGGCACATATTTCTACCTATATTTCCTCAATTTAGATATAAAGAACACTATACAATAACTCCTTAGTCTTTCCCAGACATCTCCATACTACAAATTTCAAGAACACCGACTAGGTATGCCGAAGACTTATACACATAAAACTTTATCTAACAACATTCTACCTGGGGGGTTCAAATTATTCTTATATACCCACACTCTTATCCACTTCATGACTCAAGCATAATTCATCTATTTTTACTCTTGTTCTCATGTATATATATATTTATACGTCAAAAATTTTCACTCATTATTCCAAAAGTTGCCAATCTAGGCTATTGCACACATCAAATCAAGCCTACTACTTACTCCCATAAAACATGCATCATAAATCTTAATTTACTATTCTTATCACCACAATCCACATCTACAGTTCAAGCCTATAATCTAGAAATACCGATCATATGAAGTATGTCATATACTATATTAATGGGCAATAGTTTCCCTAACTGATGATATAATTCATCCATTTACAAAAAAGATTACATTGCCTCTTCTGACAATTAAATTTACTGCTTAATCTCATTTTTGAGAACCAATGCGTCGCGCTAGGTATCCCAACGCGATAAGCATTGCGACACATCGATATCGCCATGAAATTCTATTTTTGAGATCCAAACACGTCTTAAACCTCGCCTGAAAATCTAAAACTTCTCCGAGACATCCCCCTTACACCCTTGAACATGAGTCAACTTAAAAATCTACGTCACAGGGTTGGGAAGACCAATTTAAAAATCTTTGAAGTTAAGAGGCATAAAATATGCCTAAGTCTCCCAACACTTAGAAAATTTTTCAGGTCCTAAACTTCCTATACATGAAACTAAGAGTTAAGTCAGAATAGTAATATCAACCTCAGTCTCTTATTTCACTTAACTATGGCCTATAAGGTCATCCTCTCCATGACATTACTATTACATATAAAAAATCTACTACTTACCTTCTCCCGTGTCGTACTAGTTTATAACTACTAGAGAAAATACAATCAAGGTGGTAAAGTCACATAATAAAGATAGTTGGTCTTAATCTTATAATATAACCCATAACCATCTATCAACATATCCTACTTTCTTATATCATATTTACTTACCCATGAATACGTTTAGACTACCTTCAAATTCCATTCACACCAACGAGGCTCTACCATAACTTATTGACTATCTACCCTTTTTTATTCACAACCTATAGATGATTTCTACAACCACCATAACTTTCCATTCTGAGATCCTTCCTATTTTGTATACATAATAATCATAGCCAGCCACTTCCTTCACAAACTACCATACAATCTACAAATATTGCTACCATATTAGTCTATCTCTATAAAATGGCAGCTCATCCCTCAATCAATAGTTATAGAACTAAACTAACTTCTTTAAACAAATGTCACCCTCATTCTGACTTCTAAGCTTGTGACTTTATATCATTAAATTTTGGACCATCTTACAGCGGGTAGGTTATGACACTTATCACATACTACTACTCGGGTGGAAATAATGTTCCAATATTCTACCTTACATCATTACTCTTAAGCATGACATCTGCAATAAGGGTTTCAGAAAAAGGACGGAATACACTCCATACCTCACGATTAACTACACAATTGATGTAGATAGGGGTACATGCTTAAATCAATTCACTTTAAAGCACCTATGAACTCCTCTCAAGTCCTATTACAATTTTATAATCTTTAATGACTCAATTAGTAGGGACCATATCATTTGAACTATAAACTTTTAAACTTGAATCAACTCAATGATGAGACATAGTAAATAAAATCAGAGTAAAGAAGGAATCTGGATAACTTCCAAATGGACAACACAGTGGCACAATATGAAGAAAAGTGAAACATTCCAAAACGCATAGTAGCTTTCTACTAATAAGTGTGGCACGCTACATACCCATAAATAGGACTCTACCCGACGTGATTTCATAGACAAACTAGGACCATGAACCATGCTTTGATACCAAGTTTTTCATAACCCGAACTGAGGGCCCGACCACGATGAGCATCCCAAACTGTGAAGGCTCGACAACCTTCTCTAAATGGCAATCAAATACAAAATTCATATACTGTAAGGAAATGTGGAAAACATAGAAAATTGAAATCATGGTAATTCTATTACTTCAACTTAACAATATGAATATAAGTTCACAAACATTCGATAACCACATAACGCTAGTTTGTGAAATCTCTAACAACATGAAAACAACTTCTGTCTGGAATAGGGACAAGGCCCCCAGTTGGACCATGAACAAAAAAATAACCAACAATGTCTATAACAAGGCCTTCCATAATAAGGGAGGCTCACCACCTGCAAACATCTGACAAACCAATTTACTACTTAGCGGGACCTCGGAACTGAGCCTCGGATCTTAAAATATAGGAGGTCAATACAGTTGTACTGGTATGTGAACAACTCAAAATAGCATATTTTTATACAAAATATGGGAGAGAATTTCATAATATCAGTGAACACAACACAAGTAAAAATACATGGGCATACTTTAGAGAACTTCACAATGATTCTTGACAACACCGACCAACTTTGTATTATTCTTTTAAGCTAGATGGTACACCCTACAATCTATAATTCCATGGGCTATATAGAATCCTCCCTTGACTTAGTGGCCAAGCCCCCAAACAAATTTTTCCATAAATATTGGGTATCAATAAGGGAGACACGTAAGATCACAAAGCATAGTGCCATAATCCTAATCAAATCAACACAACATGGTAGTGTACAAAATCACAAAGTAGGGATCCTAGCCATAGTCCCAATTTGGGATGACATGAATCAAGGTACATAAGATCACAAAGCAGGGTACCATAATCTTGTGTCAGTAAATCACTATTTCCAGCCTGGAGTCTTTCAACTTGCGCTTTCTTCGGATAACCATCTAACTCTCTATAAGCCCAATTTTTAGTTCTTTAAAATCATGCTTCATATTATCAAAATATTCAATACTTATCTTATTAAGGGCATATAATGACCGTGTATAGTCATACCTTGACTTACAAGTCAACCAAATCACATCACATTATATTTGCATCCCTTTTCACTTATTATCATATTAATGGCTACTCGTAGCTTTTAAACATCAAGTGAGAGAAAGTCATGCATTATGTTTTCATTTTAGTTTACATCAAAAACACTCTTCTTTCAATGGTATAATCATAAGGTGGTCATGTTATGATTACATTATTCCAAACCCATAGAAATTATGAATTTTGACAATGATAAACATTTTCCATTCACAAAATCCCTCTCAACACGTCACAACCCATATCATTCTATGATCCATAATAAAGGATTCACTCACTAGTTTTATTTGATAAAATTCATGCATTTAAACCATTTACAATACTTGAAATCAAAGATATCATAAAGGGCAGGGAATTTAGTCATTCATGTTCTTAATCAACTTGACAAAACACACACACACACACACATATATATATAGTTATAGTTCAATTTTCATGAAAAGTGGTTCAAGACAACATATACTTTCAGCAAAACAGTCCCATGATACATACTTATCAATATTGAACACTTCATTATAAAACATAATTGGGGATCTTTAATCTTGATAAAATATTTATACTTGCGCCTATGGTTTTTAGAGTAGTACCACATACCTTATGTTCTTTAGTTAAAGAATAGGACCCTAATCTTGAGTCTTTTCTTGAGGATCTGGAATTGAAAGGATTAAATTCCTTTTTTGGAAAAGAAGAGTTGAATCTTGTTTTTGGGAGGTGGTTAGGGTTTTTATTTGAGATAAAATTGAGTTAAGAGGAAACTAATGCTCTTTGGGGGATGAAATTTTATGTTATGGATGGATTTTGTGTGAGGGAACATGACCAAAGTGCCTCTAGACCCTTATGAAATTAAAACAACGTGTGAAATATCTTCATGTTGCATCAGATATCACGTTGGGGAGAGAAATTCATAACATTTCTTATCGCATCAAGAGACCGGCGTGCCACGTCCCAATCGCATTGGCTTACTACCTCTCATAAAAAATGCCATAATTTCTTACTGAGGAATGACATTAAGGCAAAATTGGTATCATTAGAAAGATATCTCAATTATCTATAATTTGGTTGGTCTTGAGCTAAAAAACTCTACGTACATCTCAAGTTACACACGTTCAATGTATTCCCTTGTAGAATCGAATTTAAAGATTTAGCCAAATCAAAGGCTCTTAGCTCAACTTCGCTCTAAGTGATTTCTATGAATGTTTATCACCTCGAAATCACTTCAAATACAAGGATAAAGATCATGACATATGAATTTGAATATAAATCATGGGATTAGAGTCTACACCCGTAGGAACGACAATTTGATTTTTAGCTAAAAAAATGCTGGGTGTTACAATTATCATATTGATAATACTTGATATCATCTATTCCACTATTAAATTGATTCATTATTATCATACTAACTTGATTATTAGCATGTATCTTCATATTATTCATTCATATTCATGAGAATTGGTACCATTGGGAAATACTTAAACTCTTAATTCGTGAACATTAGGTAGAGAGGTGAATGAGATATTTTATATAATCCTTGATCCATGAACAATAGACGAAAGGTGAATTAATATATGATAAATGATATGGGTTGTGAACACCTCATATGTCTTCTCTTGAATAATTGAGGCTTGGAAGGTGTATATAAAACCCATTCAATGTCTTACATTCATCATTATCATATCATCATTGCATTGCATTGTATTGCATTGCATTATTTTATTGTATTTTGATTTAATATCATTGTTGTGTAGCTAGTATCCTTATCTTTATATACTGTGTAATTTCCATTATTGTCTTTAAATTAAAGAATTATTAGTGGAGACGATGTGAGCTATCATTTGGGAACATTTTTGTTTATCGATGACATGCTTATAGTATTTTTTACTTGTATTATTTTCTACTTTTCTCAGTTAACTTATGACATCTCCTAAGTATAAGTGGATCGTACTAACTCCTATTATGTCCTTTTGGTGTAGATTCTAGTTCAAGTATGACTCGCACTATTGATTTTATGTTATCTAGGTTGGTAGGTGAGGTTCAGGTGAGCTCTAGAGACTAGGGTAGCTTGTAAACATCCTCTTAGTTTTATTATGTCCTTACTTATATTTGGAGATAGATTTATAATATTTTATCTTTCGGGGCTTGTTGTAGATGATCTTTACTTATGAGACCTTAATTTTGGGATTTATTGTATTTTATTTTAAGTTTATGTTATTTAAATATTTTGGATTGAATCTATTCTAGGAGTCTCACATATTGGGTTTATCTTTTCTATTATAACTATCCTTTATTGTATGGTTCTTGGCTTTCTACTAAGGCTAGAACGAAGTAGGTTCCATTAAGGCCTCATCTATAGGATGGTAACAAATTAGTATGAGAGTGCTAGGTTCATCGGTCTTATAAGTAAAAGAGTAGGATGTCTAGTAGAGTCTCTTGGATTGGTACATAGATGTCCGTATCTATCTTCGAGAGGCTATAAGATATCCTTAGGAAAAGATTCTCTAACTTTATTCCTTATCATAGGGGTTATTTTTACCCAATGTTCTTCACTTGTATTTCATTCTTTTATATAAAAGACCCAGTGATGTTGAGAATGTTGAGCTAGTACCCATTGTTAGAACCCTAGTTAAGGGATATGACAATAGTTATGGCCTAGTTAGAGGTAGAGGTCGGACATAAAGAGTTTTCATAATAAGAGAATATGCTTGTACAACCTGTCTCGATCTTAAGATTAATTATGTCAATAATAATTATCCATAGAGGTTGTAGGATCATCTCAGGTCCTACTAAGTTCAGCTGCTACCCTAGTGTTATAGGATTTGTTGATTCATCTATTGGATTATTTAGATGGAATCACTCAGACATGTGTTCCACTGGATGTGATAGATACTTCTCAAACTCCAAAAGAAATTTTGTCATTAGTCTATGCTCATAATTATGATATTTTGACTTTAGGGGCACAACAATCTTCTATGATACCTCTTTGGTGTTGATTCACTGCCTACTAGACATACTATTTCTTATGTTGTTTTAGATCGTATGATAAATTTTAATGATAAAAAAATATTTGAGAAATTTATTATCTTGTATCCTTCCAAGTTTAGTGGTGTTGTTGGAGAGAAAGATTATGAGTTTTTTCTTGAATACCAAAAGAGGTTGCATAACCTCAAATCTCTTAAGTCCCATGGGATAGCATATACTACTTATTAGTTGATTAACACAGACAAACCATGAGTTTAGTAGACATACATCTCTAGGTATAGGGTTCTTCTAGGGAAGTGCTTATAATTATCATGGTATACCAATTTAGGTAGGTTTATAGGGTTAAAATGGTAGGTTTATTGGTCTCATGATTTTAGGCAGTCAGAGATCAAGATATGATACATGAACTCCAATGTTGGTTCCTCAAGACAGACAGGTCTTTCTGATTCTTTTGGGCCTCCTTAGCTTGAGTCAAGTAGTAGTGTGTGTTACGTATGTAAGGATATTATTCATATGGAATGGGACTATCCTCGATATGTGTATGGTACTATCCAATAGAGTTCTCAGCTTTAGCTTTGTCCAACTCATATTTCTGTGGAAAAAGTTGGCCCACAGAGTGCAGGGGTGGTACTAGATATGCTCAGATGGATCTTGGGGAGCTCATGATAATGGAAATAGTTTTACTCAGTCTGGGAGCAGGTCTAGTTAGTTTTATTCTATACCTAGGAGACCAGGTAGAGGCCTCTAATGGAGTTATCATATGTATCATCCCAATTTGACATTGTTATGTTTTCGTGTTATTTGACCTTTGGCCTAGATTATCCTATGTGTCTACATATTTTTCTACTACTTTTGATGTTGCATATGAGTCTTTTGTTTTTCCTATTCATATTTTTACCCCATTAGGATATTCTTTAATGTGGATCGGGTGCAATAATCTTGTGTAGTGACCTTTATGAGGCATGCGTATTAGGTATGCTTGATTATCCTAGATACAGTTGATTTTAATGTTATCTTAGGTATGTATTGGCTTGCTTTCTATCATAAGATTTTGGATTTTTTTTCCAAGACTATGACTTTAGCTACTCTAAGTATGTCAAGGTTGTCATGGAAGGGTAATCCTTGTACTGGTTCGAAGGAGGTTATATCTGTTATGTGTGCTTGTCGTTTGGTAGAGAAGGGGTGTCTTTATTATTTGGCCTATGGCTGTGTACTAGTGTTACTTCACCACCTCATTTGAATTTTGTTTGAATTGTTAGATAGTTTCAGGATATGTTTCCTAGGGATCTTCTTGGTATGGTTATGGACCATGATATTGAGTTTTCTATTAATTTTTAGCCAGGCACTAAGCCAATTTTCGTTACTCCTTATAGTTTTCCCTGTCTAATTTGAAGGAATTAAATGAGTAGTTGTATGATTTGTCAATTAAAGATTTCATTAGACCTAGTATGACACCTTAGGGTGGCTCGATCTTGTTTGTGATCAAGAAGGTTGGTTCTATGCCTATGTGGATTGACTATCGACAATTCAACAAGGTGATCATCAATAATAAGTATCCTTTTCCTTGAATTAATGATATATTTGAACCATTTCAAGGTGCTTTGGTGTTTTCTATGATTGAATTGAGATCCAAATATCACCAGTTGAGGATTAGGCTTCAAATTTTTTGAAGATGGCTTTTCAAACTCAGTATAGTCATTATGATTTTTATTCATGTCTTTTAGGTTGACAATGCCCTAGAAACATTCATGCCATTGATAAATTGAGTATTTGGATTGTATCTTGATTCCTTCATGATTGTATTCATAGATGACATCTTGTTTTATTCCAACAATGCGGTTGATTATGTGAAATACTTGAGGATTGTGCTTTAGAGGCTCCGAGATGAGAACTTAGATTCCAAGTTCTATAAGTGAAAGGTTTGGTTGGATTCTATTTCTTTCATGGGTCATGTTGTGACCAAAATGGCATTATGTTCAATCGACTAAGACATCGGCGATTTGTGATTGGGCTAGACCTACTTCTCCTACCAAGATTTAGAGCTTTATTGGTTTCACAGGTTATTATTGGTGTTTTATTGATGGTTTGTCTTTTATTGTGGATCCTTTGAAGAATTTGACTCATAAGAAGATTGTACTTCAGTGGTTAGACTTTTGTGAGAAGTTCTTCAAAAATTCAAAAAATTATTGACTTTGGCGCCTATCTTGGCCTTGCCCAAGTAGGACATAGGCTTAACTATGTTTTGTGATGCTTATGATATTGGTTTGAGTGTTGTGTTCATGAAGAAGGCTAAGGTGATTGTGTATGATTCTCATCATTTGAAGTTTCATGAGAAAAATTACCCTACCCATGATTTGGAATTAGTCGCTATTGCATTTTTGTTAAAGTTGTGGCGACATTGCTTGTATGGGGTACATTGTGAGATTTTCTCTGATCATCGTAGCCTTTAATTTTTCTTTACCCAGTTGGATCTTAATATGAAAAAGCTTCAATGACTTGAGTTTTTAAGGATTATGATCTCACCATTCTTTATTATCCGAGTAAGGACAATGTGGTTTCAGATATCTTTAGCTGAAAAGCAGTGAGTATGGGGAGTTTATCTCATCTTTTAGCCTAGGTGTGACCTTTGGCATTAAAGGTTCAGTCTTTAGCTAAATAGTTGATTAAGCTTGATATTTCATCACTCGAGCATGTTTTGGCCTTTGTTAAGTCTAGATATTTCTTGATGGAGTAGATTCGAGCTCATTAATTTGATGATGAAAATTTGAAAATGATTCATGATAAAGTATTGAGCGGTGAAGCCAAGGTGGAATATTTTATTTTTGATAGTGTTTTAAGGATTAGTGACTGAGTTTATGTACTGAAGATTTATTAGACTTATCGTGGAAGAGGGTCATTGTTTTTGATATTCTATTTAGCCTAGAGTGGCTAAATGTATCATGACTTAAAACAACATTTTTAGAGGGGTGGTATGAAGAAAGATATCATGGAGTTCATTTCTATGTTCCTAAATTGGCAATAGGTGAAGTATGGGCATCAACGACCTGGTGCTACGATACAGAGGATGCTCATTCTCATGTAGAAGTGGAAATGGATCACCATAGATTTCATAGGTTGCCTACTCCCGACCATGGGGAAATTTGACTCTATTTAGGTAATTATGGATAGGTTGACTAAATTAGCATATTTTGTACTAGTGAGAGTGAGTTATAATGGGGAAAAGTTGGCAAAGATCTACATTAGGGAGATTATTCTATTACATGGTGTCCTGTGTCTATTGTATTTGATAGAGGTATTCATTTTACCTCTAGTTTTTGGAGTACAATGTGCGTAAGTTGGGTACTTATCTTGACTTGAGCATAACTTTCACTCTCAAATGGTTGGTTAGTATTAGAGAACTATTCAGGTGCTAGAGGATATGCATTAAGCATATGTGATAGATTTTGGTAGTAATTGGGACCAAGTGTTTCCATTAGAAAAGTTTGCCTACAACAACAGTTACCATTCCAAGATTTAAATGGATCCTTTTGAGGCTTTATATATACATTTATGTAGATCCCCATGGGATAATTTGACTTTTTTAAGGTAAGTCCTTGGGGCACAGATTTGTTGAGGGATTTAATGGATCGTGTTAGATTAATTCAGCAGAGGCTAATGGTTGCCCAGAGTAGATAGAAGAGTTATACCGACTGTCAATCCCATTATGTTGTTTCATGATTAGAGATCTAGTTTTTTTAAAGGATTCACCCATGAAGGGTTTGATGTGGTTTGGAATGAAAGGGAAGCTTAGTCAAAGATTCATTGGCCCTTTCATGTTTCTTAAGAAGAATGGTGATGTGATGTATAGGCTAGTTTTTCCTCCATATTCTCATTTTTGATCTTGTATTCCATATTTCATGTTGAAGAGATAGTGTAAATGATACATGTATGAAACAATGGTATTCTGTTATATTAGACCATGATTTATCCTTTAAGAAGAAGCCTATTGCTATCCTAGACAGACAAACCAGGAAGTTATGGTCGAAGAGTATTGATTTAGTGAATGTCTAGTTGAGACATCGTCCTATTGATGAGGCTACCTAGGAGGTTGAGTATGATATGAAACATAGATACCCCTAGCTTTTACCACTTTAGGTACTTTATTTGCTTTTTAGATCGAGGATGAACAAGTGTTTTAGTGGTGGATATATAACAACCTCAGTTGTAAATTTTACCTTTTATGTGTTTTGGCCATTTCCCCCTTCTCAGTAGTTGTTGTGCATTATTTATGAGATGTGGGGGTGGTTGGCATGGTCCCTGTGCATTCAAGAGTGATTTGGAAAAGTCTGAGACTATTAAAGGCTTTAAAAGACATAAGTTTGACTTTGGTCAATAGTTTGAGTTTCAGATGTCATATGACAATTTGGACAGTTCCATTAGATCTGAATGTCAATTTTGGGTTAGGAGCATAGTTAGTTAGGTTTGAAGCCTTTATTTTGTATTTCGGTCCTTATTTCAAAATAAGTTAAAATAATCTTTTAAGGGTTTTGGGGGCTAATTTATTATAAATAGCCTTTTTTTGAAAATATGTCACTGCCATTGAGTCTAAAACGTCAAAAATAATATATTAGAATGTATGGTCTATATCAGTGGGGTTCTAAATGACTCCCAAGGGTCCATTTGAAGGATTTTTGGACTTTGCTTTCGTTGGATTGCTGTCAACTAGTGAAGTCCCCGATCCTTCATTGCGGTCACAAGGACTGGTGATGCAATTTCGGGGCTCGACAAAGTTTTTCATCACGATCGCGTGTTCGGTTGACCTCAATTGCAATGGGTTATGCTGGTGGACTAGGTAGGGTTCTTCATCAAGTCATGAGCCCCACCTCCCACGAGTGCAATGAATAATTTAGTATCGGTCAATGTTAACCCTCATAATTGTGAGGTGAGGTCCACGATCATGAGGCATTGTTTACATAATAGTATAAATACTTCATTTATTGCCATATTCACTATATTTGGACTTGGAAACTTCGAGGAAGATCAATTTCTAGGGCTTTCTTCGTCATTCTTCCTTGGGCATGCTCCAAACTCCTATTTCTATTAATTTTGTTTGATTATATATATCGTTAGAAACCCCTTCAAATCTTTTTTTCAAACGAGAATTTGGGGATTTTTCTGGCGAACTTTTTAAATAGTAGTTCATCTATTTGAACTCTAATTGCAACTCATTCTCGCTTGGGTTTTCATATATAGACTCCTTTTGCCTTTGGGAATATTTTTCTAAAATAAAATTTTGATTTTATACCTTTAATTTCCACATCCATTTTTGAACTAATTTTGGACCCGATTCAAATATAGATAATATGAGTATCATTAGCTTCCTTTTGATGCACAAATTATATTTTTGATAGTTTTAGCCTATACCGAGACTGTTCATGAAGGAAAGGCTCTATGTTGAAGGCTTAGGCTTGGAAATTTTGGCTTTTTAATGTAGGTTATAGCTTAACTTTCTTCAGAGTGGGTTGGGTAGTTTAATTTCTTGTAAAGCATGCTATAGGTTAAGGAATTTAGTCAATGGAGTAGTGTTGCAGACTAGCGCACACAGAAGTGTACGTGTTCACCCAAGTAGTAAAGTGTCCTTTAAATGTCAAGTATCGATCCCTTAGGAACTTGTGCTCAGTAACAATCTAGTTCTAGTGTCACTAAAGAGATTAACTGTAACGCCCCGAAATATCATCCCGAGACGCCATACGGTGCCCAAGTCTACACGTAGCCTCAAGCTAACCCCTTAAGCCAAAACACTACCCTTGGGTTCCAACACAACAACATACACGCTACGCTAATGATATATATATAAGTACATATCATATCACATCGCACACTGCACAGAATATCGTTAGATTGTTTGTATATGGAATGTCTATACACAAACCAACCCAACAATACACTAGTCTGACATAGCCTCTATACAACAAAATCAATGAGGCATTCGGACAAACCCCCAACTGACTCAACAGATCAAAGGGATCACAAAACAATAGCACCAAAACTAGAAACTTGGTCCTCGAACCATGAGGACTCACCACTAAAGGAACATAGATGCGGCACTCGGATATCACTGTCACGGCTGCAGTTGAGTACCTGAACCTACATCATGGTAAGAATGTAGCCCATAGATAAATGTATGGTTCAGCACAAGATATGTACTGAGTATGTGGGGGCGCATGCAAAATATAAATAATATCATAAATTTCATAAAAACGTACATACGGACCATAATGACACACCTGGCTTGAGTGACATTGAATCATGCAACTCATAACATCTTAGATAGGAAATGTAGGAGAAAAACCTCATAAATCATTATAGATCATCATAGGCAACTTGACTTACCACATCAAAACTCGGAGTGACTCGGTATTTCAATAAACATGACTCTTATGGACAGGGGAGTTTCCTATAACCGACAACCCCACGTGAGCTACGTGGAATACCAACATTTGAAACCCCCTTTGGCGGGATCATCATACTCATTGCCAAGGAGTACGACCTTAAAACTGCAATAATCACAATCGGGCTCTCTGGCCAATAATATCATCATTAAACAACCCTACGGTGGCACATTGGTTTGGGAAAATATCAAATTTCCCTCTTGGTGCTAAGTACTACTCCCCGACAAGATCAAAACATGTTAGGAAATCCACCACAACATCGCAAGGGTCTATCATAAAGACCAAAACAAATCTCCTTCTCATTTATCAAATCATATCAATTTGTGGATTCCTAACTCAACACATTTTAGCTCAAAACATTTTAATCTTCCTCAACATCAACAAGGTATCAATGCGTTGAACCATAACCGAATCGACATTTGGACAAGGATATGAAGACTCAATACATAATATTTTCAACAATTTAACTCATCAAAACCATCCGGAAAATACCAAGACTCATTGCAACTTCAATATCAACATTTCTCAATTTGCCATCCAACTCTCATTTAAAGGTACTTGAGACATCAACCCATAGTAGGGATATAGAATTTCCAATATCAATTATAAATTCATAATAAGGAAATAGTGGAATGATAGTATAAATCAAGGCTTAACAAATTAAATCATCATACTCTCATAATCAAATACTTTTTGGACATAATTCCATCTCAACATCATACACATGTCGGATGACATAATCCCATAGCCCATGGACAATAATATAAGATATAACACCATATTTCCAATTCATGGTAAAACATGTAAAATCTCATGTCAATGTAATTCAACAAAAATACCGGGCACAAGATCGAAAGGATAATCTTGTTCAAAGCCCCACATACCTAAAAATGAAAGATGAATATGAACTTCCTACTCCGGAACTTTATTCACGAAAATAAAGGGTGCTTCTCGAAGACCTTAACATGATCAACTAAAATGCCAAATCAATTTGAAATTTCTACGGTTCAATCAAGAGACATAGAAGAATGAAATTTGGAGTAGTAGGGTTGGGGTTTGAGCCTTAGGAAATTTTGGAGAAAAATGAGCTATTGAATGCTCTTAAAAGACTTAAATCCATGGTTTACCCGGATGAATTTGAGTGAAAATGACCAAAATACCCTTAAAAATCAAATAATATCAAATCTGTCCTTTGGTGGACTGTTTTGATAGGATGAAGTAGATCGACCATAACTTTTTTCTCCAATGGAAAAATTGGATAAAACCAATTTCATTGGAAAGAGGACTTTCAGAGATTTTTGTTGATATATAGCAGCTCACCCAGATCATTATGTACAAGGAAGTATGATCGTTTTATGTTGACCCTAAAATTCGCCTGGCCTCAATATTTTTTTCCTGCACATTTACTGTTCACCACTATTCACGGTTAGATCGAAATGATCATAACTCATCGCTCGAGTGTCCGTTTTGGATGATCCACATATCGTTGGAAAGCTTATTAGATGATCTACGCGATGATGGGTCGCATATCAAGAAATTTCACATAGAAAAATTATTAATCACGATAAAGAACTGAATTCAACATATTTTCATCCAAGATCTTAACGGAAAATTTTTCCGGGGCATCACATCATCTCCCCCTTGGAAATATTCGTCCTCGAATATTGATAGGTAGGTTAAGAATACTATGAAAATGAGTATATAGAGAAAAATCATCTTGCACAAGCATATACTCCATTCTAGATTTTTTTGGATATCGTAGAAAACACACAAGCCAAGATAAACATAGCAATAAGGATTAAATCATAAGAGAACGATACCTTTGACATGCTCAGGATTCGTAGGAAGGAGGTGGGGATATTTGGCGCACATATCCGCTTTGGCTTCCCAAGTAGCACTCTCCACGAATTGATTTCGCGAAAGCACTTTAACCAAAGTAACTTCCTTGTTTCTTAGCCTGCGAACTTGAAAGTCAAAAACCTCAACCGGAATCTCTTCATATGATAGACTATCTTGAATACTCGAGCTTTCGGAAGGATCAATCATAACAGATTCACCAATAGAATTCTTAAGCATAGAAACATGGAAAACCGGTTGGACGTTAGATAAATCCACTGGCAATTCAACCTTATACGCTACCTTCCCAATGCGATCCATAATATTATAGGGACCAATGTAACGGGGACTTAGTTTCCCTTTCTTCCCAAATCTCTTCACCCCTTTCATGGGTGAAACTTTCAAGTACACTAAATCACCAACATCAAATTCAAGGTCTTTCCTCCTTACATCTGCGTATGATTTTTGACGACTTTGGACGATTGTCAACCTTTTCCAAATTAACTTAACCTTATCCATGGACTCAACACCGCATCCGGTCCAGTCGTAGAATCCTCACCAACTTCAAACCAACCAATGGGTGATCTACACCTTCTACTATACAAAGCTTCAAACGGGACCATTCCAATAGTAGCATGAAAACTGTTATTATAAGCAAACTCGATTAATGCTAAGTGCTCATCCCAACTACCTTTAAAATCAAGTACACAAGACCTCAACATATCTTTTAATGTCTGAATGGTCCGCTCGGTCTGACCATCTGTTTTTGGATGGAAAGCAGAACTTAAACGAATTTGGGTACTGAGACCCTTCTGGAAAGATTTCCAAAACTGAGAGGTAAACTGAGTACCTCTGTCAGAAATAATAGCCAAAGGGATTCCATAAAGTCTGACGAGTTCCCGAATATATATTCTAGGATAATCTTCAGTTGTATACGATGAATACACAGGAAAAAAATAAGCTGATTTCATCAGCCGATCTACGACAACCCAAATCGAATCATGATGGCGACGAGAAGGAGGAAAACCAACTATGAAGTCCATATTCACTTCTTCCCACTTCCAAGTAGGAATGCTAAACTCTTGCATCACGCCACTGGTCCTTTGATGCTCTATTTTAACCTGTTGACATGTGTAACACTTCACCACAAATTCTGCTATGTTCCTCTTCATACTGTTCCACTAATAGATTTACCGCAAATCATGGTATATCTTGGTAGCACCAGGATGGATGGAGTATCGCGTACCATGCGCTTCCTCCATAATCCTCTGCTTCAAGTTATCAACATCAGGAACACATAATCTTTCTCAGAGTCTCAAAACTCCATCTCCCCCTTGGGAGAAAACCTCCATCTTTTGGTCTTTAACTGACTCTTTTAACCTGACCAAGATAGGATCCCTGTCTTGCTTCTCCTTCACTTCCAAAACTAAAGAGGATTCGGAACAACTTTACACTTCTTTACTACCCTCAGCATCACCAAACAACCTAACCCCTAATCTAGACAAACGATGTACCTCAAAGGCCAACTCCTTTTTACCAATCTCCACATGTGCTACGCTACCCATGGACTTCCGACTAAGGGCATCTGCTACTACATTGGCCTTGCCCAGATGATATAGAATACTCATATCATAATCTTTCAACAGTTCTAACCATCATCTCTGCCTAAGATTCAACTCCTTTTAGGTGAATACATACTACAAGATCTTATGGTCCGTAAAGACGTCGACATGGACACCATAAAAATAATGTCTCCTGTTTTTCAAAGCAAAAACCACAGCAGCTAATTCAAGGTCATGGGTAGGATAATTCTTCTCATGAGGCTTTAGATTCCTGGAAGCATAAGCTATAACCTTGCCCTTTTACATCAATACACAACCCAAACCGACTCTGGAAGCATTGCAATAGACCACAAAACCAGCAACACCGTCAGGCAAAGTCAACACAGGGGCTGAAGTGAGTCGAGTCTTCAACTCCTGAAAACTCTTCTCGCAAGATTCAGACCACAGAAACTTCACTTTCTTTTGGGTCAAACGGTCATAGGAGACACAATAGATGAAAACCCTTCAACAAAACAACGATAATAACCATCTAGACCCAAGAAACTTTGGATATCAGAAGGAGAAATAGGTCTAGGCCAACTCTTTATAGCCTATATCTTTTGAGGATCAACTCTAATACCTTTGAAAAAAACAACATGACCCAAGAAGGCTATAGAGTTCAGCCAGAAGTCACACTTACTAAACTTAGCATACAACCAATGAGTTCAAAGAGTTTCCAACACGATTCGGAGATGATCCGCATGATCACCCTCACTTCGGGAGTAAATAAGAATATCATCAAGGAACACTATTACAAATAAATCCAGATATGGACGGAATACACGGTTCATAAGATCCATGAAAGTTGCTGGAGCATTACTTAACCCGAAAGACATCACTAAAAATTCAAAATGATCGTAACGGGTTTGAAAAGTTATCTTGGGGATATCACATTCCCCAACCTTAAGTTGGTGATAACCAGATCTGAGGTCTATCTTTGAAAAGTAGCTCGCACCTTGCAATTGATCAAATAAATCATCAACTCAAGAAAGCGGATATTTATTCTTGGTGATCCTTGACTATAAGGTCAACTTTATAGTCCCTATTATCTTGGGAAATCCCTTCTTTGCTATGGGTAGTGAATTTCTTAACATGAAAATAGGGCAGATGAAGTTTAGACTCAATGATAAATAGGTGACTTTTAATGTGTGTCAGCCGATGCAGCAGCCAAAAGATATGCAGGTGGTGTCTGTGATAGACTCTACTAATGATGATGCATTGAATGCCCTTATTAAGGAGAGACTTGGTGTTGAGGAACTAGCGATAGTTATCATAAACTTTAACGGTAATGGTATTAATTAATATGAAGAGATGGTGACCACACTGTATGGTAGAGGTTCTTATTCTTATGCTCCAAGGAAGTTAGATCTTGACTTAAATAATAGAGCTACTCTACCAGCTTAAGCCACCGATCTTGGAATTGAAGGCATTACCATCTCACTTGGATATACATTTTTGGAGGCTAACAATAAATTGTTGGTTATGAAACACCTAGACTTTGAACCATTGAAAAACATCATCTTTTGTTGTCACTAGGGTGGGTACGACAAGGTTCTTGAGCTGTAACCCTTTGATACGAGTCATATCCTTCTTCTCCTACCTTTTCATATCCTAGGCAGTGTGGTAAGGGTCACTCACTGTCCTAGGTATGAGTGAACCTCCCCTAAATTATACTTAAGGATACGAGTTGTACCTAGGTGAGTCATATGGAGTGATATCATAGCTTGTAGTGGAATATTCTTATTATGAGTAGAGCATACAAGTTAGAGGTGAGTCGTGCCCTTTGGATATGACACATAGGTGGTCATTTCCTTAATAGTGTGTGTGACATAGGAGAAGTCTAGGGTATGAGTCAAGGTACCACTCTTACCCTAGGGTACGACTACTTAAGTGAGTCGCATGGTGAGTTGTACCCCTGGGTGAGTTCAATTTTCAGCTTTTAACAAAGGTCCTTGTGGACATTTCCCATGTCTAAAAACCTAAGTCCTCTCACTATATAAGTATTTGAAGCATCCTAAACACACATGTTGATGGTCAAACACCCTAAACACTCTCTCAAACTCATCTTTGAAGAATTATAGGCTAGGGTTTCAAGAGTGGTCTTCAAAAGGCAAAGGGGAGTCAATATTCTTGGTGATTCATCTTCTTTAAGGAATGTACCTCTTCCACTTGTTAATTAGATATAAAACCATGTAATTTACTCTTGGATTAGAAAGTGTACATGGTGGTTAAGGAATCAAATGAAAAGGGTTTTGTTTCTTAATGATGAATAATTATGATTCTTTCTTAGACTTGTGTTTAAATATGTTATTGATGCTGATTTGTACATGTTAATTCTTTTTTTATATGGTTTAACTTGTGGGTCATGAGTAACCCTAATCTTGATGATTTCTACTATGAAAATAGCATTGTTGAAGGTATACACATAAGGTGTTTGTGAAAATATCTAAGTGAATTGCGTAGTAAATTGTTGGTGATGTGTTGAACTAGGGCATTGGCCTAATAGTCGTGAATGATTGATAAATAATATTGTAAATGTATTATCAGTCATGTATTGTGAAATTGATAACCTTTTTGGTTTATGGCTAATGAGAATGAGAGGGTAAACACCCTAGACATGAAGATGAAATCAAATTGTGTATGGAACCAAAGTATATTGAAAATATGGTATAAGATTGCTAATGACATGTGAATAGTTTGTGTGGGACTTGATGAACATAAATTGGATAGTATGATGAATTTATTTCATGCATTAACCTATTGAAATGGTTGAGCAATGAAGGCTTTATTGAGGACCATGTGGTCATGTATAGTGTTGATGTGGGCTAGTGGTTCAAGACCTTAAACATTGAAACGAATGACATGAATGTTAATGTATGAGTTAATGGTTAGGATTTTGAATACCTTCTAATAATGATAATAAGATGACTATTGGATTGAGTTCCTAGTCCAATAAAATGGCTTGTGTTTGAGTCCCTTCTCGATGGAATGGGTTGTGGTTCGAGTCCCTTTCCCGATGAAATGGTTAGTGGTTTTAGTTGCTAGACCGATGAAATGGATTGTGGTTTGAGTTCCTTACCTAATCAAATAATTACTCCATAACTAGTTGTTTGAATCCCTAGTTCGATGAGATGACTAGCGGTTTGAGTCCCTAGTCTATGACTAGTGGTTTGCGTCCCTAGTCAAATGAGATGTCTTGTGGCTCAAGTCCCTTGCCTAATGAAAATGGTTAAATTGGTTGAGTTGATTTGGGTTTTGTATCCCCTTGACTAATGTAATGAAGAAGTTCAAGGTTATAAAAATTGGTAAGGTGGAAGATTGAAAGTTCATCACCCCATGTCTCATGAATGAATAATTTAAAAATGCATGCTATAACTTGTTCTATGTTTTGGTATGTGGTGTAATGATTTGTACATGTATCTTCATATATTCCTATATTGGGGTAAATATGATTGCATATGATGAATTGACTTGAATTGACAAAATTTACAATTTTAACCTTATCCTTGAGTTACATACTAGCGCTCCAACCGCTAACCATCTCTGAACGCTATGTCCCCATGCAACATAGAGGCTGGAGCATCATCTTCTTTTCCTGCATAGTGATTAGTAGATCGAAGTGGGTCGTGAATTAACTTTGGAGTGGTGAGCTTTTTTTCTTCGAAAGACATTCATCCTTGGTCTCCTATCTTTAAACTTAGTCATTTGACTTAGTTTGGCTATTGTCGGGGGCTTGTCCCGACATATACATTTCTAAACTTCTATTTGTATAGAGGTATTGTGGATGAATATAGACTTGAGAATATTGGTTAGTTGATGAATCTAATGAAGTGCTTAGACATTTTTAGGTTATGACTTTTAATATGTTTTCTGCTATCTTATTATATGGTTGGATTCTATCCAACCCTTGTGAGGTATATTGATGATTAGGTTAGGTTATTGGGGAGACCTCCATTTTATGTGATCTTGGGGTGCCCATACGACATAGCCCAATTTTAGGGCGTGTCAAGTTAGTATTAGAGCCAGGTTCATAGTCAGTTGGGTGTCCAGAAAATTGTGTCGAGTAGAGTTTCTTTTATAGGTGTGAAGCACGCCACATTTATAAAAGAGGATCTATGAGACATTTTAGGAAATTTTTCTCTTTCTTGTTCTTCAATCTCAAGTGATAGAGTCTAAGGTTTTGGATTCATCTAATTTTTGTTCGCTATCTTTCAAATAATGCCTCTAAGGAGATCTGAGACTCAGGCAAACCCTTATGAGGGATTTATGGATGAAGCTCATCCAACTTCTGGAGTTTGAACCCAGGCTAGGGTTGTGGATCCAACCATCATCATTGGGATCCACCTGTCCCTACCAACCCTGACTATGAGAGTGGTCCTTCTATCCCATCACTTCAGAGGGATGCTACTAATGTCGTGTTTTTAACTCTATCAGCCTCTTGACTCAATTGGTAGTCTCTCAATCAGAGCGTGGTGCTTTAGCTACCATTTATTTTTAGGCCTCAATTTAGTGGTGGATTCTGAGCACAGGGTGCCCAATTTTAGACGAGTAGTAGCTCCACCCTGCCCTCCTTGTAGATTCTATAGTCAGAGTCATTGTGGTCAGTGTGAGAAGAACTACCTGGGCTCAAATGTTCCACTTTAACTTGTTGATAATTCAAACACTTGGAAACATAATTAGACACACCATGCTTTATATTATTCCACCAATAAATAGTCTTCAAATCCTGATACATCTTAGTAGAGCCAGGGTGAACAACATACCTCGACGTGTGAGCTTCATCAAGGATCCTTTTCCTTAGACCATCTACATCTGGACCATACTACCTAACCTGGTATCTCAAAATACCATCACCACCGATATCAAATGACATCATTTTCTGTTAACCCACATCTTTCTTGATTTGCATCAAGATGGGTTCCTCAACCTGCTTTTCTTTAACTTCTGTACAAAGGGAAGATTTAGCTATCTCATGAACAATCATTCCTCTATCTTTGGAATCCAAGAGACGCACCCCTAGACTTTTAAGCCAGTGAATATCCTTCAATATCTCCCTCTTCCCTTCCTCAACATAAGAAAGACTACCTATGGATAATCTACTGAGGGCGTCATCTACAATATTTGCCTTATCTGGGTGATAGTGCAGGATCATGCCATATTTCTTTCAAAGTTACAACCACCGCCTCTGCCTGAGATTTAATTATTTCTGCGAGAAAACTTACTGTAAACTCTTGTGGTCAGTGAAAATATCTACATGAACCCCATAAAGATAGTGTCGCCAAATCTTGAGTGAAAAGACCACAATAGCTAATTCCAAGTCATGAGTAGGGAAGTTTCGCTCATGCACCTTCAACTGCCTAGATGCACAAGCCACCACCTTACCGTGCTGTATAAGAACACACCCAAGTCCCACTCGGGACGCATCACAGTATACAACAAAACCTTCGGTACCCTCCGAAAGAATCAAAACAGGAGCAGTAGTCAACTTATCTTTTAACTTTTTAAAACTATCCTCACAAGAGTCCAGCGACAAAAACTTCACCTTTTTCTAAGTCAACTTTGTAAGTGGTGAAGCTATGGAAGAAAAACTCTGTATGAATCATTTGTAATAACCCGCCAAACCCTAGAAGCTCCGAATATCGGTTGGAGTCGTGGGTCTGGGCCATTTTCTCACTACTTTAATCTTTTAGGGATCAACCTTAATTACCTCACTGGACAAAATATGCCCCTAGAACGCAATAGCAGTCAACCAAAATTCACACTTGGAAAATTTTGCAGACAACTTATGATCTTTAAGAGTCTGAAGGATGATTCAGAGGTGATTGACATGGTCCTCCTTGCTCTTAGAATATACCAAAATGTCTTCAATGAAGACAATGACAAACATATCCAGAAACTGACAGAAAACCCTATTCATTAGATCCATGAAAGCTGCAGGGGTGTTAGTCAAGTCAAATGACATGACTAAGAATCCATAATGGTTGTCTCTGGTTTGGAAAGATGTTTTGGGAATATCTAACTCTCTAACTTAAAATTTGTGATATCCCTAACGAAGGTCTATCTTTGAAAAATATTTAGCTCCATGAAGTTGGTCAAAAAGATCATTCATCCTAGGAAGGGGATATTTATTTTTAATCGTGAACTTATTCAACTGGCGGTAATCTATGCACATACGCAGGGAACCATCTTTCTTTCACACGAAAAGTACAGGTGCACCCCAGGGAGACACACTGGGGCAGATAAAACCTTTATCTAGAAGGTCTACTAGCTATTTTTTCAACTTTTTTAGCTCTGCAGGAGCCATCCTATATGGCGGAATAGAGATAGGATGGGTATCTGGCAATAAATCAATACCAAAATCTCTCCCTATCAGATGGTATTACTGGGAGATCATCTGGAAAGACTTCTAGGAATTTATTCACAATGGGGACAGACTGAAGAGGAAGAATTTCGGCATTAAAATCTTTAACCCAGATAAGATGGTACAAATAACCCTTAGAAATAAGTTTACGGGCTCTGAGGTAGGATATAAAGTGCCCTCTAGGTGCTAGAGAATGCCCTTCCCATTCTATCATAGACTCATTCAAAAAAGAAAAAGTGACTCTTTGGGTCCTAGAATTCAAGGTGGCATAGCACAAATGAAGCCAGTCCATCCCTAAGATGGCGTTAAAATCAACCATATCAAGTTCTATGATATCTACCACAGTATCCCGGCTACAAATAGTCACAACACAACCCCTATACACCCTCTTAGCAACAATAGAATTCCCCACCGAGGTGGAAAGAGAAAAGGGTTCAGGAATCACATCGGGCCCAATCCCAAAACCAACAGCCACATACGAGGTCACATAGGATAAGGTAGATTCAGGATCTAATAACACATAAACATCACGAGAAAAGATTCACAATTTATCGGTAACTACATCTGGGGAGGCCTCTTCCTCCTGGCGGTTGGTCAAGACATACAACCATTTTTGGTGACTGAAGTGGTACCCTTCTGAGGTGGTGGTGGTGCAGAAGAATTTTCCTGAGACTTGGATCCTACGACATTATTTCTTGTTGTCAGATAGTCTCTCTGGATATGGACTAGCTGGCCACATGAATAACATACCAAAGCGCCAAACTGATATCTCCCTGGATGATTCTACTCCCATCTCCCACAGCGCGGATAGGACGAGAGATCTGGGCTACACTTCCCTGCAACTACATACCCTGCATCCTCGGCCCCTGGCTAGACTAAAAATTCTGGGTGCACTGCTCAGCTGCGGTTCTGGACACTGGAGGACTAGCTACCGGCTGAGCATTACCCCAATTCTTTTTTTGCCATTTTCTGCCCTAATTGCCGCTCTGCTGCTGACTATGAATCTAGTCTGTCGTTCTAGCTCTCCTTGCCTACCTGTCCTTTTCCCTAGATTCGGCTATTTTCTTCTTCTTCTCCTCAACTTGCTGCATGTGGACTGACAATCTAGAAAAGACCATATCCCTGTTCAGCATAGATCCCTGACACTCAAGCACCAGATCGTCTGAAAGGCCAGAAGTAAACCACCTCATTCGGTACCTCTTACTACTCGTCATCTCAGGGGCATAACGGGCCAGCTGATTAAACTTTAATGTATACTCCTAAGCACTCATCTTACCCTGCTTAAGGTTTATGAACTCTTTTTCTTTAGCTTCCCTCATCTCCAGAGGAAATAATCGGTCAAGAAAAGCTACCACGAACTCATCCCAAACTGTGGGCTCAGCATTGTCACCCTTCGCATCTTCCCACTCGTTGTACCATTGGTTCGCTACATTCTTTAGCTGGTATGATGCTAGCTCAACATCTTTCACCTGATTAATATGCATTACTTTGAAAATCTTCTCCATTTCATCTACGAACTCCTGCCGGTGGTCCTCTTCTATCTTAGCGCTAGAGAACATGGGTGGATTTATTCTCATGAACTGGACCACTCTAGTAACTTCAGAAGTAATAGACACAGACCAAGTATCCTCCAACCTCTAAGTTTGTGCGGCTACCAGTTGTGCAAGCATATGAATAGATTGTCTGAATTCAGCATTCAAAACCTTTCCTTCACGAGGTTGAGTGCGATTGGCCCCCGTTCGGGAAGCTCTGAGGGACTGGTCGGTGCAGGAGTTACTCCCAGAGTAGGAATAGATTTTGGGGTATGATATCTGTTACGGGTCCACATCCCATGGGTGGGACGAACTTCATCATCCTGAGTATTAATGTTGGTGCGACGGGGAGGCATCTTTGGTTTTCTGAAAAGAAAGAGGTCATTGATTAGGGGAAAAATTAGACTCTGAAACACGAACTAAATCACAAGGAAGAGAAACATTCCTAAATTCCTAGTACCCCCTGTTTATAAGTGTAGCGCGCTACACACCGATAAACAAGACTCTACCTAACGCGATTTTGCAGACACCATGGGACCATGAACCGTTCTCTGATACCAAGTTTTTCATGACCCAAACTAGGGCCTAGCCATGACGGACATCCCAAACCATGAAAGCCCGGAATGCCCTTCTCTATGCTGTAATCATGCACAACATTCATATAATTAAAGAAGATGCAGAACCATAATTGTCACGACCCGAGCCTAGGCCCTAGACGTGACGAGCATCCCGAACCATGAAGGCCCGGAACACCCATTCTCTATCTGGTTATCATGCACAACATTCATAATCATAATAAAATGCGGAATTGAAACTGAGTACGAAAAACATGGTCAAGTCCTGCAATATTTCTGAATAATACTATCTGACATCAGTCTGTGAAATCTCTACTAAGAACATAAACCTTTGTCTTAAAAGAAGCTGGGACAAGGCCCCTAGTAAACCAAAAACATAATAAATAAGATAGTGTCTGACATAATTAGGCCTTCCGAATAATAGAAGGCTCACCACTGTGAGGTCAAGTCTGCAAGCCCGAGAATGTCTACTGAGTAGCTAGACCCCTAGACTGTGCCTCAGAACCTAGAAGGAGGGAGGGTCAGCACAAAAGTACTGGCACACGAAGCAATCCAAAAGTAGTATAATGGAACATACATATATATATATATATTAAGGGAAAGCAATTTTTCATCAAGACATCATGTATAAAACTGTTTCTGAAAAACACATGGGCACTTTCTGAAAACATGCAACCTGTCTGTTCATTTCAAATCATGATCTGTGTTTTACTTCTGAGTTAGGTGGTATTCCCCTACAAGTCTGAATATTCCAGGGCTGTATGGAATCCGCCATTGACTCGGCGGGGAAGCCCCCAACCCAAGTGTGCCGTAAGGGTTGGAGTGTTTGAGTCTGATATGCCACAGGACATTTAAGTCAGCGCATAATAATATACCCGGGTCGGCAAACCACGGTTTTAGGCAAAGAGTTGTCTGAAACTCCCGCCTTATTCAGGGAACCACCTAAGCTCTCTTTATGCCCTATTTTAGCCTTTTCTGAACATGTATCATTCTGAAATTTCTAAATCATGAGAGTCTGATAAAAATCTGATTTCTGAACTAGTCTGTGTCTGTTATGGCATTTGTCTGAGTTGGTATCGTCATACCAAGACTTTCAAGTCCTATTTCTGAGCCATAATGTATTAAGCAAGAGCTTTCATTCAAAACATAGTTTAGACCACCAAAACATGTAATTTGCATTAAAGATGTCATGTTCCGAAACTCAAGTCAAATCCATGCAAAACTTTCATCAAACATATGGTGGTCATGTGCATTTTTGGCAAAACCATGCATTCTTTCATTACATGCATATTCAACATTCACAAACCTCTCTTTCGTGTTCAAAACATTGTATATTACGTGAAACATGGAAAAAATTACATTAAGAGAGAGGTTTCATGAAAATCATGCTCTAAATTCATATTTCAGGACAAACGCATATATATATACATATAACTTTCAAATCACTTTAGGGGAAAGCCAAAAGGCCAAAACAATATCATTAAAGCTTCTAAAACATGAGTATGTACATGAATTCGAAAACCCAATCCTTAAAACATGATTTCTATGCCCATGAGATTTTAGGAAAACCCCGCGTACCTTATTCTCCACGAATTTTTGGTGTCTATCGAAGCCTACGTCGAGAGGATTCCGAATCTGTAATTTGTTTCACAAAGAAGTTTCGGAATGATCGGTCGTTCAAGCTTATTTTCTCAAACCCTAGTTGCTCCTTCTCTTAAGTTCTTGAATGATTAGATTTTGGGATTTTATAAGAAGCTTCAATGTTGTTAATAGGCCCAAATCCGTTTAGGAGTGGGTAAGGACGATTTTGGGTTTTGTAAGGACTGACTTGCACTTAAAGTAACTCAAAACGGAGTGTTTTCGTCACCTGAAACCATAACTATGCGCCACCCTTTGCATTGCCTAAATTTACATAGGCGCCTCCCTATGCATCGCCTATATTTGCATAGGCGCCGCCCTATGCATCGCCTATATGTGCATAGGCGACATATTCAACTTTGAAAGGCCATAACTTCTTCACTGGGTGTCCGTTTTAGGCGAATTTGGTATCGTTGGAAAGCTTATTCAATTATCTATAATTTGGTATATAGTAGGCCACCCAGTTCATCATATACAATAAGTTATGGTCAATATAATTTGACACAAATTACAACGTCCACTAAAACTTAATCGATCGAAATGGTTTTAACTCGTCCTTGAGTTGAAGGACTTCTATGGTCTAAATTCATGCTCAAATGGATTCACATACTGAAAAATTGATTAGCATGCCAAATTGGTATAGGATTTAAGGCTCTGGGATTATAAACGCATCAGAGTCATATTTTTTATTCTAGCCCGAAATGCGGGGTGTTACATTATCTCCCCCTTGGGATCATTCATCCTCGAATGATGGGTAGGAACTTGTTGAAGCCTTAAAGGTATGGAATAACGCAGGCACGACATGTCTTCTAATAAATAATACACTGATCTGAAACATGACCATATGGATGGAACTACTGATATTCTGAATTCTTATATCGGGCATGCATATCTGATGCATGAAATACACGACTGGAGCTACTCATAAGCTGAGTTCTCATAATGAACATGCATACCTAATGTATGGATTTGTTATTGAGTTGTTCTCATGAACGCAGAACTGAATACACAGATAAGCTGAGCTTTTTCTATGGGACATGCATTTCTAATGCATATCTGACTGAACTGACGTGTGAATGTATGACCGAATACACAATGATAACTGGTGTGGAGCTTGTAATAAAAATCTATGTATGGAACTGAATGGGGTATCTACCCCTTGGGACCCTATGTCCCTCTATGAATGCTCAATTCACGAAGATGCTCAGAAAACTGAGGCAATGCACTAGGCACCTACAAATTTAATCATATTTGAACATCTGGAATCTAAAACGAGCACATGATGCATGAATTAACCTATACTCGCAAATACTAGTATACTCTATCTTGGAATAGTAACATATCTGAGATTTTGGGTAGCATGATTGAATGAAAAGACGAGAAAACAAGTCTTGCAAATCTGACGGCTAAACTGATTTGCTGGCCACATAGACTGAACTACACTAGAGGCTTATACTCAATCTGGAGTATCTTATCAACACTCTTCCTTACGAAGTCCTGGTAGCATTAGATAGCAAAATATTTGGGCATGAGTCACACTAGACATCCGACTATAGGATCCTAACATTGACACTGTTCTATAGTATGGAACATAGGCATATATCTCATAAACTAGGGTAGAATTTTCAGGCCTTAGTCAATGCGACTTCTTACTTTCAAGCTTAGCACACTTCTCAAGTATCCCTTAACTATACTATTCCCTATAAATATCATATTCATTCAATTCAGCTTAAAATTCTCATATGAGCATTGACAAATTTTTTTCTACTAATGTCTAAAATAGCTTCATCCTTACACCGCGATCTAGCCTAACTCTAAGTCACAAAAATACAACATGCTACACTACGCTATTATTCTAAACCATATGACGGCACCTTCTATATCTCTTTTAAAGATCGCATCCTAAGCATAACATGCCTTACCACTTCAATGACTACTCTGAACTCTTAATATGAAGTCGCTAATGCATATTGCGACCTTCCACTACAATCCCAAAACGTCATTCAAGCCTAATTTATAACCGCATGTTAACTTCAAGGCAAACACCCATAATAAATACATACTTCACATAGTTTCTAAACTATTATCAATATAACTCCCACGCGCTATCCTAAAAACATACACACACAAACTTTTCCACTAAACATCACATGTATCAAAGATTGGCCCAAAATCTCACTTCATACTTATGGCCTTATCTAAACAAACGTACAATGATCTTCCATCAATAAGAACATTTACATCATCACCACTATCATTGCATAGGGAGGTCACTAAAAGGTTAAAACATAATACCCTGAAGCATGAGAAGATTTTTATATAGGACTGAACATACTATAAAGAGTGAGTACATGCGTCATGAGTTGCATGACCTCAACTAGAGTTCCTAACATAAGGAATATAATTCCGACTACTTGAATGAAGTAGAACTCATTATCTTGGAACTGGAAGAGTACGTGACTCTCTATCATATACAGGAATCACGAACTATGATCACGGAACTAAAACATAAAGCTTGAGTAGGCATTGGGATCACTGAAAAATACTAAGATAGGAATGGGTTGAGTCTCACTCTCACTTTCTGACGTTCTCTGTCGTCATGACATCACTACTAGAATCTGAGAACCTGACTTGGTTATTCATTTTATCATCTCCCCCTTAGCTTCAAACCATCATCTTAAGTTGTGGGATATACCGTATTAGACTTTAAACTTAACTGCACTCTGGGTATGAAAAACGACAATACACGTAATCAATATAAATTGACCCTAATGACTATATCTGGAAGTGGAAAAACCTACTACAAATACCGCCTTCTGAGACAAACTCTATCATTCTGTAACCCCAATAGTCATCATCTATTACTCGAACACTTACTAACTTCGAATCTTCATGAGCATCCCCAAAGTTAAAGCGCACACCCTCTAGTACCTCTACTCTTATTTCTATTAGCACAACTTTCAAGGCACTCGCCACACATCAACTCAACGGTACCACTAGTCACACACAACATGTAGTAGCATTAGAATAAATACCGCCATTTTAAACCACCCTGGGCATACTTCTACATCATACATACACCGCCATACTTCATTATGAAATCAAATAAACTTAGGCACTCGGATAGACTGTTTCAAGCCTATAGATCACTTCCCAATAACTAGTATCATTAGTCAAGAAACCTTCACTTTCACCTTCATGGCCATCAACTGTTCAAACTTAATATAGTGCTATGCATGATTTACAACCCAACCTTACACGAAATTTTCACTTGGAAACTATGAAATAAACATCACGAAACACTAGTGCACTAGAACTTCATAACCACAATAATCGATCATGACCTAACGGTTTACCTTATCATCATTCCATTAGCATGTACTATTTCAGCACCTCAAGCCTACTAAATTAATCCCACAAAATATGCATCAACAAACTCTTGCCACTATTTACCACCACACCATTTAAATTTAAGCCTATAGTTTAGTATCAATCATCTACCACCAATGAAGAATGCAACATAATATAAATACACTAATCCATCAAATTGGGATATTCTACCCAAATATCTCAAAAATCTACTACATACCTTCTCACAAGTAGCACTAGTTTACAACTACCAATGAAAAGAGGGTCAAGGGGGTTAAAGCCTCATAATAGACATGGTCAACCTTAATCTTATATTATAACCTAGTACAATTATATCTACTTATACGGATTTCTCACCTCATACTTACTCACTCATTCATACATTTAGACTGTCTTCAAATTTCTCAAACAACCATGAGTCTATAATCATAACTTACTCGCTAATATAGCCATTTCCACATTCAAGCAATCAACAAATCACCCTGACCAACAACTCCTTCTCTACCTTCAGCTAATAACACACAAGGATGAATCACTTCATTACCAACTCTATCTCATGCAAACAGATTCAGCCATACATATATTAAACCAATGAAAGAACAACAAGTTGGACAACAAGTTGCTAGTGAATCGAAACAGGCCTTACACGGCTTCACTAGACTTTGGTTTTGTATTTTGAACAAGAAAATGAGATGGATAACAAGGAAACTATGCTAGTGAATCGAAAGATCCCCACACGGCTTCACTAGACTTTAAATTTTTTTTATTTTTTTTTTCAAAAACATCATGATAACAAGATTACATATTACAAGGGATAGAAAATTGACACCTAATATTTAATGGTCTAAGAATATACATATTATTCTGTATAAATAAAAATCTGAGTAAAACACTCCCTCCATGGACTACCATACAATCCACACATGCTGCTAGCTACCACATTAGTTTATCACTATAAAGGGGTAAATCATCCTCAAACATCGATTATTCAACTGAAATATTCATTTACACAAAATCACCCTCACTCTGACTTCTAACTTTGTGACTTTACATTACCAACTTCTTGGTCTAATATCACTACCAATAGGTCATGACAACAACACTTTAACTTATGCTACTATTTGGGTAGAAATATAGTTCCAACATTCTGCTATACATTGTCCACAACTGTAACAAGATTTTGAGAGGGACAATATACACTTAATACCTTAAGCTGGAATGCACGATTCTCAGGATCAATATTTACATCAGAATCAGCATATATTGATGCACTAACAGACTCCTTCGAGTTTTTCCATAATTTTTAAAATCTTATAGAACGTAATCGAAAAGGACTATATCATGTATACTCTAAACTTTTTGCACTTGAATCAACCCAATAATGGGACAGTTTAGACTCTGAAGAACGAACTAAATCATAAAGAAGGGAAATATTCCTAAACACCTAGTAGCCTCCTGTTTATAAGTGTGGCGCGCTACACACCCATAAACAGAACTCTACTCGACGCGATTTCGCAGACACCCTGGGACCATGAACCGTGCTCTGATACCAAGTTTGTCACGACCCAAGCCTAGGCCCTATCCGTGATGAGCATCCTGAACCATGAAGGCCCAGAACACCCATTCTCTATCTGGTTATCATGCACAACATTCATAATCATAATAAAATGCGGAATTGAAACTGAGTACGAAAAACATGGTCAAGTCCTGCAATATTTCTGAATAATACTATCTGACATCAGTCTGCGAAATCTCTACTAAGAACATAAACCATTGTCTGAAAAGAAGCTGCGACAAGGCCCCCAGCAAACCAAAAACATAATAAATAAGATAGTGTCTGACATAATTAGGCCTTCCGAATAATAAAAGGCTCACCACTGTGAGGTCAAGTCTGCAAGCCCGAGAATGTCTACTGAGTAGCTAGACCCTTAGACTGTGCCTCATAACCTGGAAGAAGGGGGGGTCAGCACAAAAGTACTGGCACACGAAGTAATCCAAAAATAGTATAATGGAACATACATATATATATATATTAAGGGAAAACAATTTTTCATCAAGACATCATGTATAAAACTGTTTCTGAAAAACACATGGGCACTTTCTGAAAACATGCAACCTGTCTGTTCATTTCAAATCATGATCTGTGTTTTACTTCTGAGTTAGGTGGTATTCCTCTACAAGTCTGAATATTCCACGGGCTGTATGGAATCCACCATTGACTCGGCGGGGAAGCCCCCAACCCAAGTGTGCCGCAAGGGTTGGAGTGTCTGAGTCTGATACGCCACAGGACATTTAAGTCAGCGCATAATAATATACCCAGGTCGGCAAACCATGGTTTTAGGCAAAGAGTTGTCTGAAACTCCCGCCTTCTTCAGGGAACCACCTAAGCTCTCTTTATGCCCTATTTTAGCCTTTTCTGAACATGTATCATTCTGAAATTTCTAAATCATGAGAGTCTGATAAAAATCTGATTTCTGAACTAGTCTGTGTCTGTTATGGCATTTTTCTGAGTTGGTATCGTCATACCAAGACTTGCAAGTCCTATTTCTGAGCCATAATGTATTAAGCAAGAGCTTTCATTCAAAACATAGTTTAGACCACCAAAATATGTAATTTTCATTAAAGATGTCATGTTCCGAAACTCAAGTCAAATCCATGCAAAACATTCATCAAACATATGGTGGTCATGTGCATTTTTGGCAAAACCATGCATTCTTTCATTACATGCATATTCAACATTCACAACCCTCTCTTTCGTGTTCAAAACATTGTATATTACGTGAAACATGGAAAAATTAACATTATGAGAGAGGTTTCATGAAAATCATTCTCTAAATTCATATTTCAGGACAAACACATATATATATATACATATAACTTTCAAATCACTTTGGGGGGAATCCAAAAGGCCAAAACAATATCATTAAAGCTTCTGAAACATGAGTATGTACATGAATTCGAAAACCCAATCCTTAAAACATGATTTCTATGCCCATGAGATTTTAGGAAAACCCCGCGTACCTTATTCTCCATGAATTTTTGGTGTCTATCGAAGCCTACGTCGAGAGGATTCCGAATCTTTAATTTGTTTCACGAATAAGTTTCGGAATGATCGGTCCTTCAAGATTATTTTCTCAAACCCTAGTTTCTCCTTATCTTAAGTTCTTGAAGGATTAGATTTTGGGATTTTATAGGAGGCTTCAATGTTTTTAATAGGCCCAAATCCGTTTAGGAGTGGGTAAGGACGATTTTGGGTTTTGTAAGGACTGACTTGCACTTAAAGTAACTCAAAACGGAGTGTTTTCGTCACCTGAAACCATAACTATGCTCCGCCCTTTGCATTGCCTAAATTTACATAGGCGCCTCCCTATGCATCGCCTATATTTGCATAGGGGCCGCCCTATGCATCGCCTATATGTGCATAGGCGACACATTCAACTTTGAAAGGCCATAACTTCTTCATCGGGTGTACGTTTTAGGCGAATTTGGTATCGTTGGAAAGCTTATTCAATTATATATAATTTGGTATATAGTAGGCCACCCAGTTCATTATATACAATGAGTTATGGTCAATATAATTTGACACAAATTACAACGTCCACTAAAACTTAATCGATCGAAATGGTTTTAACTCGTCCTTGAGTTGAAGGACTTCTATGGTCTAAATTCATGCTCAAATGGATTCACATACTACAAAATTGATTAACATGCCAAATTGGTATAGGATTTAAGGCTCTGGGATTATCAACGTATCAGAGTCATATTTTTTATTCTAGCCCGAAATGCGGGGTGTTACAATAATCTTCTACGAAAACATGGTCAATTATAAATTCAACATAATTATGGAAACTACAATTCAAAAACATCTAAATAACATCTGATTCAGTCTGTGAAATCTCTACTATATGAAAATCTGACAACTGTCTAAAACTGGGACAGGGCCCCTAGTAGACCAAAACTAAAATAAGGGACATAATCTAAGAAGACAGGCCTTCTGGAATAGAGAAGGCTCACCACTACACAATTTGATCCGTTGTTTGAATTATCTACTGCCTATCTGGACTACTAGACTGAGTCTCAGAACCTGAGAGGTAGAGGAAGGGGTTCAATACAGATGTACTGGTATGCAGAGCATATCCAAAATAATTATTTATAAGTCAACATATATGAGAGCAATTTAAAATAGTTCATAAGTATATCATGTAGTAAGAATTCACATGGGCATTTTAAAGACTCTGTAAAATGCATCTCAGCTCTGAGAAATCTGTGTTACTTCTGTGCTAGGTGGTATACCCTATAACTCTGAAAAATTCCATGGGCTATATGGAAATTGTCATTAACTCGACAGTGAAGCCCTCAACCCAAGTGTGCCGCAAGGGTCGGAGTCTCTGAATCTACTATGCCACATAACCATCGTCAGCGTACAATAATAATCTACCGATATTGGCAAATACGATTTCAGGCTAAGTGTTTCTTAAACTTGGGCCTTGTTCGGGTAACCACCTAACCCTCTTTAAGCCCCTTTTTAAAACTCTATCAAAATATACAGTCTCTAAAAATATGCTCTAAAGACATAATTTGTTATGGCGTAAATACATATGGTATCGTTATACCATTGACTTGCAAATCACATCTCTGAGCCATTATTAGTCTATCATAAATCTCTGTATTCAAAACACAAGTTTTGAGACCAGTATTTCAATAATTCAATTCAATTAATCTTTCTTTTTTTCAAACCTCATGTAAACATATGCAATTCTTTCTCATAAACACAAAAATATATTGATATCAAGAAACACCCTCTCAACAATTCCAAAATCATGTTTAAATGCTAGGATATAGCAAAAACATCTTTCAAATCACAAAACCATAATTCTTTAAATCAATACAAGAGAGGGAGTTCATAATTTATTCTCTCAACAATCTTAAATCTCAAATTCATACATATACATATCTATGTAAATAAATTTAGGGGAAAACACCACAAGGCCAAAGCAATAGCAGCATTGAAACTTCCGAAAAGCATAATCAATAATATAGTTTTCAAAACCCCCATAAAATACATGCATCAAAACCTTTAAATCATGCTTTAACAATTTTAAGCCCATATAGGCTTTTAGGATAAACCCCACGTACCTCTATTTAGAAGAATAATGAATGATTCTTGTAGATTATGGTTGGGGATTCCAAATCTCTAATTATCTTCAAAAACTCAGGATTGAATCTTGAGTTACGAGGATTTTTAGGTTGAAACCCTAATGGAGTTTCTTGAGATATTTTGATAAAAATAATCTTACTTTGGTGTTCTTGGGATTAAATCATGTGTTAGAGATGATAAGGGGTTGGAGAAGTACCATTTTACCCTTAATGAGATGGAATAAAAATATAACTGGTGCCTAATTTTATGCGCCACCGCGATGCGCCGCTATCGCGGTGGCTCACTGAAAATTGATGAATCTGAAACTGGAATCCTCCACGATGCGTCACTATCGCAAGGTCTGACTGGAATTTGACAATTGCTAATTAAACTATCTCCGCGATGCGCTAAACACCAAAATGACAATATTTTATGACTAGCACATAAAATAGCCAAAACTTCTTCACCGAGTGTCCATTTTGGATGAATCTTATATAGACGGAAGGCTTATTCAGTCATCTACATAATGAAAAGTTGAAATCTATGGAATTATATAGAGAAATAAGTGTAAATCATTCAATAAGACAAAGCTTGACACTTTAAGGATAAAATTTAGCTAGGAAAAGTTTGGGTGCATTACAATCGGTTATAGAGGGGGAAGGTATTTCCTTAGCTCATAAGGGGAATTTTATTTCTTATCTTAGAGATCGTAGGTTAATATCTAAGGGTTGTCTTTATCATTTAGTTCGGATTAAAGATTCTAACTCGGAATGTCCTTCTTTGTTTTCGATCCCTATGGTTAATAAGTTTCTAATGGTCTTTTCGGATGATCTTCCTAGTGTTATTTTGGGTAGGGAAATAGAGTTTGGTATTTATTTTCTTTTGAACACTCATAAAATTTCTATTCCCCCGTATAGAATAGCTCCGGCTGAGTTGAGGGAACTCAAGAAGTAGCTTAATGATATTCTGGATAAGGGGGTTTTTCGTCCTAGTATTTTTTTGTGGGGTGCAATGGAGTTGTTTGTGTGTAACAAGGATGGTTCCCTTTGGATGTTTATTTTCTACAGGCAGTTGAACAAGGTGATGGTCAAGAACATATATCCTCTTCCTCGAATAGATGATCTGTTTGATCAGTTACAGGGTGCTAAGTTCTTTTCTAATATAGATCATCGGTGTAGGTACCATCAAATTATTACTAGGGAGGTGGATATACTTAATATGGCTTTTCCTACTCGGCATGGGCTTTTTGAGTTCTTGGTAATGTCATTTGGGTTGACTAATGCTTCAGCAACATTTACGGACTTGATGAACATGGTGTTCAGGCAGTATTTAGATCTCTTCATAATTTGTTTATTGATGACATTCTAGTTTATTTGTAGAGTAAGGTGGATTATGCTAATCACCTTTATGTGATGAGCAGACCCTAAAGAAATAATAATTTTATGCCAAGTTCTTTAAATGTGACTTCTGGTTTAACGTTGTGACTTTCTTGGGTCATGTTATTTCTAGTAAAGGGTTCATTGTGGATTCGCAGAAGGTTGTTATGATGAAAAGATGTCCTTGACCCATGACTCCATCCGATAATTAGAGCTTCTTCAATTTGGCCAGGTATTATAAGCGGTTTGTGAAAAGCTTTTGTTTAATAGCCGCTTCTTTGATGAAGTTGACTCAGAAGAAGGTTAAGTTTTCCTTGTTAGATTCTTGTGAAGGTAGTTTTGAGAAGTTGAAGGATAAGTTGACTTTGGATCAAATCCTGACTTTGCCGGAAAGCAATAATGGGTTTGTGGTTTATTGTGATATATCTCAAGTAGGGCTTGGTTGTGTGTTAACTCAACTTAGGAAGGTGATTGCATGTGCTTCCAAGAAATTGAAGGTACATGAGAGGAATTACCCTACTCATGACTTAGAGTTGTTGGAGGTTGTGTTTCTTTAAAAATATGGCGGTATTATTTGTATGGTGTTCACGTGGATATCTTTTCTTATCACAAGAGTCTTCGACACATGCTCACTTAGAAAGAGCTTAATCTCAGGCAAATGAGGTGGCTTGAGCTTCTCAAGGATTATGATATGAGTCTTCACTACTATCCAGGTAAGGCTAATATGGTTGTTGATGATCATAGAAGGTTATACATTGGGACTTTAGCTCACGTGGAGAAAAGTAAGTGGGAATTGCTAAAGGATATTCACCGCTTGGCTAATCTTAGAGTTCGTCTCTTGTACTCTAAGGATGGTGGTGTGACGATGCAAGAAAAGGTTCGATTGTCTCTTTGATAAAAGTGCTAGATCCTATCCTAATGAAAATCAAGAGTGATGTTGGTGCGCAAAAGGTAGTGGTGTTTGAGATCAGTGGTGATAGTACTTTATCGTACCAAGAGAGGTTGTGTATTCTTGATGTCGATGGGTTGTGATAAAGGGTTTTGGCTAAGGCACATGAGTTGTGCTATGTTGTTCATCCCGAATCGACTATGATGTATTATGATCTCAAGGAGATCTACTGGTGAAATGGCATAAAGAGGGATATAGCTAATTTTGTGGCCAAATATATAGTGTGTCAGTAGGTTAAGGTTGAGCACATGAGGCCAGGAAGGTTGTATCAAGAAATTGATTTATCCACATAGAAGTGGGAAGTGATAAATATGGACTTCGTTATCGGTCTTTCTTGGTCTCAAAATCAGTACGATTTAATTTGGGTCATTGTGGAAAGAATGACCAAGTCTATGCATTTCTTTCAAGTGCGGACTACCATTTTAATAAAGGATTATTCGCGGTTATATCTCTAGGAGATTGTGAAGATGCATGGGGTACCTGTTTTGATTATCTCTGATCATGGTACACAGTTGACATCTTACTTCTGGCTGTCTTTCTAGAATGGGTTGGGGACTAAGGTTAGTCTGAGTACTACTTTTCATCCATAGTCAGATGGGAAAGCGGAAAGAACTATTAAAATATTGTAATATATGCTTCGGGCCACTATGATTGACTATGGTGGCAATTAGGTTGAGCATCTGCCTTTGGTGGAGTTTTCTTACAACAATAGTTATGACTAGTTCATGAATAGTAGTTTGAGTCCCTAGTCCGATGATATGACTAGTGGTTCGAGTCCGTTCGAGTCCCTAGTTAAATGAAATGGCTTGTGGTTTGAGTCCCTAGTCAAATGAAATGGCTTGTGGTTTGAGTCCCTTGCCTTATGAAAATAGTTAAATTGGTTGAGTTGTTTTGGGGTTCGGATCCCCTTGACTAATGTAATGAAGAAGTTCCAAGTTATAAAAATTGGTAAGGTAGAAGATTGAAAGTTCATCACCCGATGTCTCATGAATGAATGATTTGAAAATACATGCTATAACTTGTTCTATATTTTGTCACATGGTGTAACGATTTGTACAGGTATCTTCATATATGCCTATACTTGTGTAAATATGATTGCATATGATGAATTAACTTGAATTGATCAAATGTACTATTTTAATTATATCCTTGAGTTACATGCTAGCGCTCCAACCGCTAACTATCTTTGGACGCTATGTCCCCATGCAACATAGGGTCGGAGCATCATCTTCTTTTCCTGCACAGTGATTAGACAATTGAAGTGGTTCGTGCATTGACTTTGGAGTGGTGAGCTTCCTTTCTTCAGAAGACATTCATCCTTGGTCTCCTATATTTAGACTTAGTCATTTGTCTTGGTTTGGTTATTTTTGGAGGCTTGTCTTGACATATATATTTCTAATCGTCGGTTTGTATAGAGATATTGTGGATGACTGTGGACTTGGAAATATTGGTTAGTTGATGAATCTAATGAAATGATTAGGCATGTTTAAGTTATGACTTTTAATATATTTTCCGTTATCTTATTATATGGTCAGATTCTATCCGACCCTTGTGAGGTATATTGATGATTAGGTTGGGTTATCGGGGCGACCTCTGGTTCATGTAACTTGGGGTGACCATATGACAAGGCCTAATTTTAGGGCGTGTCAAGTTATTATTGTTGTTGATTTATTGGAGTCACGAGTGGAGGCATTGATTTTTGTCTTGCAGAGATTCAAAAGGACCACCGGATATACTATTGCAGACATTGTAGGGATTCAACTCAGGATTTGTACTCATAAAATTCAGCTTGAACTAGATTGTGTTCCCAACATCAAAAACCAATATCGTTTGAATCTGCCTATGCAAGAGGTGGGGAAGAAAGAGATTATAAAATAGTTAGATATGGATATGATTACCCCATCGTATATAGCAAGTGGGTTAGCCCAGTTCAATGTGTACCTAATGGGATCATGGTCCCAAATGACAAGAATGAGTTAGTTTCCATGAGACAATTTACTGGATGAAAAGTGTGCATGGACTACTGAAAGCTGAACACTTGAACTAAAAAGGACCATTTTCCTATGTTGTTCAGGGACTAGATACTAGAAAGACATGTAGGTAAGAGTTGGTACTATTTTTTTGATGGTTATTCGAGGTACAATTAGATTTTCGTCGTCCCCAAGGACCAAAAGAAAACTATTTTTACGTTCCCTTATGGTACTTTTATGTTTAAGAGGATGTCGTTTGGACTGTACAATCTTTGGCCACCTTTCAGCGTTGTATGATATCAATATTTTCTGATATGGTGGAGGACACTATAGAGGTCTTTATGTATGACATTTCGATTGTTTGGGACTATTTTGATAATTGTCTAGCCCATTTGGCCAATGCACTTTAGAGATATGAGGAGTGCAACCTGGTTTTGAATTGGGAAAAGTGTCACTTTATGAAGGAAGGGATTGTTCTCGAACACAAGATTTCAAAAAGGGGTATTGAGGTTGATAGGACGAAGTATAGGTGATTGAAAAATTACCTCCTATGGTTTCAGTCAAAGGTATCAGAAGTTTCTTGGGTCATACTGGGTTTTATAGGATATTCATCAAGGACTTTTCTAAAATTGTAATCCATTATGTAAGTTTCTAGAGAAAAGAGGTAAAGTTCATGTTAGATGATGCATGCCTCAAGGCATTTGAGTGCCTTAAGAAGCGGTTGATCTCAACTCCTATTATTCTGTCTCCTTATTAGTCCTTGCCTTTTGAGGTGATATGCGATTCTAGTGGTGTGTCCTTGGGAGCTGGCCTAGGCCAACTACGTGAGAAGATCCTTCACCCCATCTACTATGCTAACAAAGCATTATACCCTATGCAGAAAAATTATACGGTCACTGAGCATGAATTACTCGCGGTGGTTTTTTCTTTTGAAAAATTTTGGTCCTATTTGATAGGGACCAAAGTCATTGTTTACACTGATCATGCAGCATTGAGGTATATTATGTTGAAGAAATATGCAAAATCGAGGTTGATATGTTGGTTCCTCTTATTGCAAGAATTTGACTTTTAGGTGAAAGACCAAAAAGGCACTGAGAACCATGTTGTAGATCACTTATCTCTCCTCGAGGAGGAGGAAATATAGAAGTTAGGGGATGAGCTTGATATAGATGATACTTTTCTAGATGAGCAGGTCTTGGCAGCATATCAAGACTTAATCCCCTAGTTTTCTGATTTTGAAATTTTTTTGTAAAGTGATCTGTTACGATCCAATTTCTCAGGTAATGATGGCATGTACTATAACTCGCCAATAGGTAAGCCAACCCTATAGTCCAGAACTATTAGTAACAAACTACCAAGATAATGAAGGGAAGAATGCAGAATAGATGTAATAAAAGACTAATATACATAAGATAATCAAATAACCTAGTGAAATCAGTACAAGATCTTTTAGTATAATAAGAATACAAAATGAAGTACCAAGGAAATTACACTGATACAACTCATCTCTGAATACAACATCGAGACTAGTCTAGTACATAAAAGGGAGGAAATTAATACTCTAAATGTCGTGAGCTCACTCTATGTCTCTAAACCCGTACGAGGCACACAACACCGACAATAAATAGTACTATGATCTGTAGGCTATAGAAGTGTAGTATGAGTACCAAACACGTGGTTCTTAGTAGGCAAATGTCGACTGAGCTCCAAAGATAAGATAGAACATATAAAGAGAAATGTTGTGTAGACCTAAATGTCCAGCAACCACATAGTAAAGCTAGTGACATAGAAAGGGTAAACTATCTTACTCATATACAAGAAACTTAGCATAATAATGCTAAGAAAGTATTAAGGATGAACGATCCTATTCCAACCATACTAAGGAATCTCAAAAAAAAACCATATATCGCAGACCAATATAATAATAAAGGGTGAAAGAACAATATATAACATTATACAAGCCGGAGGAATAAATATATTATGTTCATACATGAAGAAAGGAAGGGATATATAGTAATACCGTAGCTACATATAAATAGATATCTATTTTTGTATAAACACGGTCTATTCAAGGTACAATTTAAGTCATCATACTAGCATCTTAAGACTTCATAATCATAGTAGAACTAGTGGTAGTATACTCAAGGTTTCTAATCCATATGTCTAACCTTGAGTTAATCATACATAATAATATAATCGTAAGATGAAAGTTCTAGAATAATACCTCAAATCTTAATACTGGATTGTTAATAAAGCTACCACAAACTAACCATAACAACGATCATACCAACAATAATAACAATCACAACAACAATGAGAGTAACCATCTAGTCCAGACAAACAATACCTAACCGACCCTTTCATAAACCCTACTGCCCTAGGCTTAGAAAGCTCAATAAACATACAACACACCACTAGCCATAATCATCACCCATACCTAAGCAACCCCCCATAAGGCTAATAGATATAGGCGTATACTAGTAATAGGTAATGCGCATGCAAGAATGAATACCAAGATATAATTGTAGCACCATAACCAATCCAATATCATAAGAAGTAGCTAGACTCGAATCGGTAAATACATATATATGTGCACCATCACAATCGTTCTCCAGCCTTGTCGGGCATAAATGTGTATCATCATAATCATCCTCTAGCCTTGTCGGGCATAATATGTATCATCATAATCATTCTCTGGACTTACTTGGCATATTATCATGTCATCATTATCATACTTTAGCCTTATCCAACATAAATGTATAACATTATAATCATAATCATCCTTCGAACTCAATCATAATTATATATATATACATAAAATATGTCTATATATATAAATATATGTATAATAAATGTGCGGACTTTGAACCGTGGCTAAAAAAAGTGTAAATCCATAAATTCATTTCCCATGGTAAACTCTGGTACTAAATTATCATAAAGGTGTAGAAAGGGGTCAGAATCTTTCACAACCAGAGTGAATAGGAAAATCAAAATTATAGACCGGAATCTACCTCGGTCAAATCTTTAAAACATCATTTTCAATCTCATTACACATAAGTCATCCATTTAGATGGTACAATTCCTGTTATGAATAAATCCATTTTTCAGGCAAAAGTGGGCTTTAATCCCCTTTTAGGAAAAATAGTAGTAAAATAATATTTTAGTTTGAATCGTACCATTTATCGTATTTAGGGATCATGAATGTACCCAATCTATGCATGCTTTATGAGTGGTGATTTTACCACTCATTTGCACTAAATATTTATGCACATTACCTTGTTTTGAATGAATAAATAAAACATATTTATGATTTAATGTACTAATATCCACTCTTTACAGGCATAGAGTTAAAGAGATAAAAATATGTGGAATGGAGCTTAAAATTATCAAAAGGAAGCAAGAAAAGTGCGGCTGAAAACATAGAGCAAAAAATCCTCAGTTACTGCAGTCACGGTCTGCTAACTATGATCACGGTAGTCTAAGCATGGTCAATCAACCACGGTCATAAAAAATAACTGCGGTCACGGCCATACCCGCACGATCACAGCTTAGCAGAAAATGGCAGCCCAAGGGAAAACCTGGAAATACACGTGGCTGATCCCGAATTCTTCGCAAAAAGACTCAAACCCTAAGTCATTGAATATTATTCCATCTTCCCCAATTTTTAGGCTTGAGTTGAGAGTTTATAGCCTCCATTTTTGGAGAAGAAAATATTGTATAAATTTTTGGTGAAGAATACATTGGAGACTTTCTAAGTGGAGTAATAGATCACTTCCATTGTTGATTTGTGGGAGTGTAAAGTTTGAAGGAACATTCACTTAAGCTTCAATAAATCATTTCAATGTAGATTATGGGTATATCCTTACTTATTTATCTTATGTGTATCTAGATCTCCCTATTGGGGTTATGTGTAAATAGGGGTTAAAGTGTGTATGGGTTGTTATTGTTAGCCTCTATTTGGTAGTTCATATTTATGGGCTTTATCATTGCTATGCTAACTTGGTTGGAATTTGTGGGTGAAATCCCTAAATACCCACATGGGTTTGATAAGTGAAAGCTCCAAATTCTATAAAGCTCAAGGCCATCTTCAAAAGAAGGGTTTAGGGTAAACTTTAGGAATCCACATCATCCTTGAAAAAGGGATGTGGAGACCAAAGAAATGATAGATAATTATGTGTGTAGTTTGCTAAATTCTTGCTATCTTAGAAAAAAGGATGATTCTGAAGTTAACTACACCATGGGCATTATCCTAGAAATAGGGATACCTAGATTGAGGTTGTGGTTACCAATTATTGAACATACTCATTAGGTATTCGAAAGAATCAACGGGTGAAAGTTTGGTGTTTTGTTGAAAAACTAACATCAAAATCTCATAACCAAACATATCCGCACTTGTTCTATTAATAATGAAGTTAAATATTAGCCTCCACATATCACTTCTCTTAGTAATATATAATCCCAAGATCCATGAATAATTGCTTAAACTCTAATTATTCTTAACCCCAAATTTATACTAGAAAAAACCAAAAAGAAACATTAGAGTAGATACCTATCTCTCTCATTTTATATTCCTATACCATTAGTTTGAATTTAACTTGTTTCTATTATTTTGAATTAACTTGATTTCCACTTACATTGTTCCTAGTGTATTCGACCCCAACTCTAAAGTTGGGTAAATATATTGACGACGACTGCCTTGCACTTAATTGACGTGTAAGTTAAGCGTTATCAAAAATGACATCGTTATCGGGTAATAATTTGGCATATTAAGTTAGTTTTGAATTTTAGCCTACTTGCTTGAATTCAAGCTTGTATATATTTGTTTGTGATTTTCTTTTGTTAGTAGATTTTATTTTATTTTACGTTTCTCTATGGCATCTTCCAACGAGTATGATGTCGGTAGTTGGGAATTCTATTAAGATGACCTATGTCAAATTTATGGCAGACCACACTTCAGGAGAGATTGTACCTATGCTTCCCCGGAGTGAGATGGATCCACCATCTCGATCCTCTAGGGAGTATAGGTGTTCTTTATGTAGTGGCTGAGAAGGACATTGAGATCACTGTCCAAATAACCCTCCTCTCTATTATGCTAACCGGATTGCTAGTCCTTCTTATGAGTTTGATAAATTTTATGATGAAAATAAAGAAGAGAAACATACCATGTTTGATAGTGTTGTCCTAAGGCTACTAGCTTGTAAGACCCCGCAAAGTTCCCTCGTAGTCCGAGCCTTAGAGCGTGTAAAGTAAAGTGTAATTCCGACCCTAAAAGATTAAGAAGTGACTTCCCAAGTAATTGGTAATTTTCTTAAATTTGAATTTTTTTCATGTAGAGAATTGAATTATCTTTCCAACGATACCAATTTTGTCCAAATCCGGTATCGGGGTGAGAAGTTATGGCCATTTTTCTGAGAGTTATCAGAATCGCCCAGGTGTGATGGACGATCTGACGGACCGTCGAGTCTGCGATGGACCGTCGCTCGGCCCATTGCAACCAAGGTAGTAACTCTCTTTTTTGTCCCAAGAGCGACGGCCAGGACGACGGACCGTCGGGTTTGCGATGGACCATCGCTATGACCGTCGCGCTGAGTCAGTGTGGCCTCACCCTAGCCATCGTATGACAGACAATCAGATGGACCTTCGGACTTGCGATGGACCATCGCTCTGACCGTCGCATCAAGGCAGTGTGTCCCATTCCTGGACAACTTGCGACGAACTACCTGACGAACCGTCGGACTTGCGATGGACCGTCGCTCCAACCGTCGCAGCTCCCATTCAGTGTTATTAACTCATTTTAACAAGGGGTTTTGGGTCTTTTCCCTTTTAACCCTCAGATATATTCCAAACTAAATTGATAGACTTATTATCTCCCAAAATATCCAAAGGCTAGAGTTTCTCCCTCAAGAGCAAATCTAAAACCCTTCTCCAAGAAATCCAAGAACTCACCATTGATTCAACAAATTGAGTTGAGATTTGAGTTCCCCAAGTTCAAGGGTTACAAGAACCGTCTCTTAAGAGTAAGAAGAAGAGTTTAGAGCAAGCTTGTTCATCCAATTTCATAATCTAAGGTATGTGGGATTTTGAACAAGGATAATCCTTTCATCCTTGTGCCTAAAGGCTTATTTAAACTATGATTTTCTACAATCTATGAGATTTTACAAGAATTTGAATTGGGGGTTTTCACCCATTGTTATTAGTTGCAATCTTTTGATGTTTCCCTTGAATTGAGAGTCTAATGGCATGATTTATACATGTTTTTTTGATAAATTGTATTCTTGTTATGCATCTATAGATTGTCGTACCCGTGTGGTCAAGTTTTAGTTTCCTGATGAACCAGCTTTTGAGTGGTCCAGGAGTTCGGTATCTCCCAAGAGTCAATTTTATCTCCTATCTCAAAGCCAGAAAGCTAATATCCAAGGATTGTATCTATCACCTAGTTAGAGTCAAACACACTAAGTTCGAGGCTCCAACTATTCAGTCAGTCAATATTGTTAATGAGTTTTCAGATGTTTTTCTGGAAGATCTCCCAGGGGTACCTCCCGATAGAGAGATAGAATTCATGATTGACCTTCTTCCTGACACTTGTCCCATTTTTGTTCCTCCATACCGTATGGCACCTGCTAAGCTTAAGGAGTTGAAAGAGAAACTCAAAGATCTTTTAGACAAAGGTTTCATTAAGCCCAGTATTTCTCCTTGGGGCGCACCTATCTTATTCGTGCGAAAAAAATGGTTCTTTGCATATATGCATTGACTATCGTCATCTTAACAAGGTCACCGTCGAGAACAAGTATCCTATTTCGAGAATCGATGACATATTTGATCAACTGCAAGGTGCAAGTTATTTCTCTAAGATAGACCTTAGATCCATCTATCATCAACTTAAAGTGAGGGAATGTGATATTCCAAAGACAGCTTTCCAAACCCGCTATGGTCATTTTGAGCTACTAGTCATTTCTTTTAGGCTAACCAATTCCCCAGCAGCCTTCATGATCCTTATAAACCGAATATTCAAGCAATATCTTGATATATTTGTCATTTTCTTCATAGATGACATCCTTGTGTACTCCCATAATGAGAATGACCATGCGAACCACCTTAGAATTGTCTTGCAAACTCTTAGAGACCACCAGTTGTTATCAGTAAGTGTGAATTTTAGCTAAGGTCAGTAGACTTTCTGGGTCATCTTTTTTCAGCCGAAGGTATTAGAGTTGATCCCCAAAATATAGAAGTTGTAAGAAATTGGCCTAGACCTATCTTTCTATCTGACATTAGGAGTTTCTTGGGTCTAGTGGGATACTACCATCATTTTGTTGAGTGTTTCTCTTCTATTGCGTCTCCTATTACCCGGTTGAACCAAAAGAAAGTTAAGTTCCAGTGGTCAGATTCCAGTGAGAAGAGTTTTTAAGAGTTGAAGACTCGAATTACTTCAGCCCCTGTGTTGACTTAGCCTGATGGCACAGATAATTTTGTGGTGTATTATGATTCTTGTAGAATTGGTTTGGGTTGTGTGTTGATGCAAAGAGGTAAGGATATAGTCTACGCCTCTAGAAATTTAAAGTCGCATGAGAAGAATTACCCAACCCATGATCTTAAGTTAGCTGCTGTGATTTTTCTTTGAAAATCTAGAGACATTATCTTTATAGTGTCCATGTTAATGTTTATTGCTCATAAGGGCCTGCAATATATGTTAACTTAGAGGGAATTGAATCTTAGGCAGAGGATGTGGTTGGAGTTATTGAAAGACTATGATATAAGTATGTTGTATCACCCGAGCAAGGCCAATGAAGTGGCAGATACCCTTAGCAGGTTGTCTATGGGTAGTGTTGCCCATGTAGAGGAAGGTAAGAAAGAGTTAGCTTGTGATGTGTATTATTTGGCTAGATTGGGTGTTAGGTTGCTTGATTCAGCTGAGGGAAGTACTTTGGTACAGAGTAGTTCCGAATCCTCTTTAGTTTCTGAAGTTAAGGAGAAGCAAGATAAGGATCCTAGTTTGTTTAGACTGAAGGAGACAGTTAAGGACCAAAAGGTAGAGGTTTTCTCCGAAGGAGGAGATAGACTGTTGAGAGTGCAAGGTAGATTTTGTGTTCCGTCTATTGATGATCTAAGGTAGATGATTATGGGTAAAGCGCATGGCATACGGTATTATATTCATCCCAGCACCGCCAAGATGTACCGCAACTTTCGGGAAATCTATTGGTGGAATGGTATGAAGAAGGAAATAACTGAGTTCCTAGAAAAGTTTTCAACGTGCCAACAGGTTAAGGTAGAGAACCAAAGACCTGGTGGTTTGATGCAAGAGTTTGGTATACCTACTTGGAAGTGGGAGGTGGTGAATATGGACTTCGTGACCAGGTTGCCTCTTTCGCGTCATCATCATGATTCGATTTAGGTTGTTGTGGATAGGCTAACTAAGTCCGCATATTTCTTGCTCGTCTATATATCTTATACAACTGAGGATTATGCTAGAATGTATATCTGGGAGTTAGTTAGGCTGCATGGAGTTCCCTCGTCCATTATTTCGGATAGGGGCACTCAATTTACTTCTCAGTTTTGGGTGGCATTTCAGCAGAGTCTTGGTACCCAAGTTTTTTTGAGTTTCTGTTTTCACCCACAGATAGATGGTCTGGCTGAGAGGACCATTCAGACACTAGAGGATATGTTGCGGGCTTGTGCTCTTAATATCACAGGTAGTTGGGATGAGCATTTGCCATTGATAGAGTTTACCTATAACAATAGTTACCGTGCTAGCATCGGGATGGCACTATTTGAGGCCTTGTATAGTAGGAGATATAGATTACCTATAGGTTGGTTCAAAGTGGGTGAAGCTTCCATGACTGGGCCTGATGCAGTATTAGATGCTATGGAAAAAGTTAAGATGATTAGATAGAGGTTGAAGACACTTCAGAGTCATCAAAATTCATATGCCAATATGAGGAGAAGAGATCTTGAGTTTGAGGTGGGTGATTTGGTGTAATTGAAGATTTCACCCTTGAAAGGGGTAAAGAGGCTTGGTAAAAAGGGAAAGCTTAGTCCCCGTTATGTTGGCCCATATAGAGTCTTAAGCCGTATCAGAAAAGTAGCCTATGAGGTTGAGTTGCCTGCAGAGTTGTCAGTTGTTCATCCTATTTTTCATGTCTCCATGCTTAAAACGAATATTGGTGATTTTGTTGTAGTAGATCCCTCAGAGAGTGCTGACATTCAGAATGGTGTTTCCTTCGATGAGATTCCTGTTAAGATCCTAGATTTTCAGATCCATAGACTAAGGAACAAAGAAGTTCCCTTGGTCAAAGTTTTGTGGCGGAGCAAGTCTGTTGAGGGTGCTACTTCGGAGGCAGAAGAAGACATGGGAGTCAAGTGCTCGCACCTCTTATCCGTGAGTTCAGGTCAATCTGAAGGTATTATTCTTCCTTATTTCAGCCCTTCTAATCTAAAGTGCATCTATGTATCTATTCTTGCATGAGTTCTTGCAATTTCTGAGGTATTCAAGAGTTTAGAGAGATTCAGGTATATTTACTATGTTTTTCCTATGTTCCTAGTCTAACTAGCAATATTCGAGGATGAATGTTTCCAAGGGGGAGATATTGTGAGACCCCGCAAAGTTCCTTCGTAGTCCGAGCCTTGGAGCATGTCAAGTGAAGTGTAATTCTAGCCCTAAAAGATTGAGAAGTGACTTCCCAAGTGATTGGTAATTTTCTTAAATTTGACTTTTTGTCATGTAGAGAATTGAATTAGTTTTCCAACGATACCAATTTCGTCCAAATCCGGTATCGGGGTGAAAAGTTATTGCCATTTTACCGAGAGTTATCAGAACCGCCCAGGTGCGATGGATGATCCGATAGACTGTCGAGTTTGCGATAGACCATCGCTCGGCCCGTCATAACCAAGATAGTTACTCCCTTTTCTGGCCTATGTACGATGGCCAAGATAATGGACCATCAGGATTGTGATAGACCATCACTGTGATCGTCGCGTTGAGTCAGTGATGCCTCACCCTGGCCATCATACGAGGGATGATCCGAAGGACCTTCGGACTTAAGATGAACTGTCACTCCAACCGTTGCATAGAGGTAGTGTGTCCCATTCCTGGCCAACTTGCGACGGATGACCCGACGGACCATCGGACTTGCGATGGACCATCACTCCGACCGTCGCAGTCCCCGTTCAGTGTTTTAAACTCATTTTAACAAGGGGCTTTTGGGTTTTTTCCCTTTTAACCCTCAAATATATTCTAAACGAACTTGATAGCCTCATTATCTCCCAAAACATCCAAAGGCTAGGGTTTCCTCCCTCAAGAGCAAATCTAAAACCCTTCTCCAAGAAATCCAAGAACTCACCATAGATTCAACAAATTAAGTTGAGATATGAGTTCCCCAAGTTCAAGGGTTGCAAGAACCCTCTCTCAAGAGTTAGAAAAAAAGTTTAGATCAAGCTTATTTATCTAATTTTATAATCTAAGGTATGTGTAATTTTGAACAAGGGTAATCCTTTCATCCTTGTGCCCAAAGGCTTATTTAAACTATGATTTTCTGCAATCTATGAGATTTTACATGAATTTGGATTGGGGGTTTTCACCCATTGTTATTGGTTGCATGTTTTTGATGTTTCCCTTGAATTGAGAGTCTAATGGCATAATTATTACATGTTTTCTTGAGAAATTGCAGTTGGGTCTATACCCTATGATTTTAATCCTTGAGAAGTTAATAGTTGAAATGTTTCAGATATTGAAGTATATGAGTATGTTGAGATTTTGAGACAAATTACTAAAATTTCCAGATTTCTACATGAGTTATGATATGCTATCTATCATGCTTTTGATGATTTTTAACTTGAGATTGAATTATGGGTTACTAAGGCCTTCTTAAGACTTGAGATTTTATGAACTCTTGTGCTATAAGCACCCATGATTTGAGTATTCTGAGATTATTGAGAAATGTTTTGACCTAATGGTCATTGAGTTTTGAAATTTACTCTACTAGATGAGATTACCGATTTGATTATTGGGTTCATGGTGAACCATGAGATTATTTCTAAAAGTGGGTTTTTATGAGATGAGCGCAGATAATCTAAAGAGATTAGTATTTAGCACCGAGCGGGTAAGTTACTATGGTTTCTTACGCCAAAACTACGTACCACTGTAGGTTGGGCCTGAGGCTGTGTTTATGATTATTATTGGGCATAAGGCCGAGTTGATATTGGGCCCGAGGCTGAGTTTGTTTAGTGATCACTGGACCTAGGTTATACTCCTTGGCAAGAGTATGACGTCTCTCCCTCTCTTTCTTAGGAGGACAAAATGTTGGACTCCATGTAGCTCGCATGGTTTATGTCGGTTAAGAGAAACTCTCTAAACTTAAGTATTTTCCATTGAGATAAGATATTTTCCTTTAAAACTAAAATACTTTCCCTTAATATGAGTATTTTTTCCTAAATCTTGAAATAAGATATTTTCCTAACGTGAATGAAATGCCTTCAAGTATGTTCCAAAGTTATATGATTTCGAATTTCAAGTATTTTAGTTCAAAAGAGTTAGGAGTCCTTGATCATTAAAGAAGTTTTACTCTCCATGAGACATATGAATGAGTTGAAAGTATTGTTTAAAGTTTCCTTTAGCCTATGGGTAATGAGAATAAGAGAAGATTACCGATTTCAAAGTTAAACTATAATGACTCACTAGATTTGTGTTACATGTTTCATTTTACATGATTCATGAGCTTTACATTTTATACTTATTCAAGCCATGTGAGTCATTACTTATTGCATGCATGATTTGATTAAAGAGTATTGATGTTTTTATATAAATGCATGCACCCCCACATACTCAGTACATTCCCAAGTGTTGAACCACATATACATCTATGTTCTATATTATCTTATAATGTAGGTTCAGGTTCTCAGTCCCAGCCTCATAAGTGACTTTCGAGTACCTCTGTCTACATCCCTACAATGGTGAGTCCTCATGGTTCGAGGACCTATCATCAAATATTTCAGTATTTGAGAGACTATGTTATTACTTTCAGTTCATTTCGAGTCAATTGGAGACCTGTCCTAATGGCTGCCTAATTCATGGATTAGTAGAGGTTTTGTTAGACTAGTTATCAGATTTGGGTTGTGTTGAGGTTTCCAGATTTGTGGTAGTTTGGACCGAGCATTTTCTCCGTATTTCCTTTCATATGATATGACTATGCTAGTGTTTGAATTATTTCATCTTGAAATCAGTGTTATTACTAGAAACAGGCTCAAAGGGTTAGCTTAGGGCTACTTGTAGCCTTAAGCACCGTGTGACGTCTCAGGAGGTGATTTCGGGTCATTACAAACTTGGTATCAGAGCCTAAGGTTTTTAAGGAGTCCTAGGGAGTCTGATAATCCCCGTTAACTAGAGTCTAGATCATCGGTGTGTAGTGCGCCACATCTATGAGCAAGAGGCTATGTGATGTTTTAGGAAAAAGTTGTTTCTTCTTTCAGATTCTATCGTGCCTACAGTTTTCCCTCTCATCTAATAAATCATGCTCTTCTATTTTTAGAAAATGCCTTTCCGAAGAGTGAATATCTACGGAAACAATGATGAGCAACCCCCACCTGTTGACCCTTTGAATGAGACTGTCTCATGCTGACTTTTGAGCGGTCTTTTAGGCGTTAGCCCAAGAAGTCACCATTAATGTTCGGGCTAATAATCAGGCTACAGTTTCTAATCAGCAGGGAGGTGATGTAGCTCTATCTAGGATTCGTGATTTCATAAGGATGAATCCGACAGAGTTTTATGGGTCTAAGACAGATGAGGAGCCACAGTTGTACCTTGAGGAGGTGAGAAAGATCACGTAGGTGATGCATATTTCTGAGAAAGAAAGTGTTTCGTTGGCATCCTATAGGCTGAAGGACATTGCTTATAACTAGGTTATATCATGGAGGAAGGGTAGAGACGAGAATGCCGCTCCTATGACTTGGAATGTGTTCTAAGATGCATTCTTGGACAAGTTCTTTTTTCTTGAGATGAGGGAGGAAAATATTGAGGAGTTTATGAACTTGAGGCAGGGCTCCATAACTTTTAAAAAGTACTGCTTGAAGTTCAATCAGTTGGCCAAGTATGCTCCTGATTTGATTTCTGACACCCGAGCTAGTATGAGCAAGTTCGTGATAGGTATTTCTGATTTGGTACTGAAGGAGTGTAAGACTGTGATGCTTCATAGGAATATGGATCTAGCTAGGTTGATAACGTATGCCCAACAGATAGAGGCACATAAGTTTAGCGAGAGAGATCGAGTAAGGGGTAACAAGAGGGCTAGATCTGAGCAACATAAGTATAGCCAGCCTAGGTTTCATGGAGGGAACCACCCTCAGTTTTCAAAACTTCTGTCTATGCCAGCGCCTTCATCATCTAGTGCTCCCGCGCCTAGAGGCAGGCAAGATCAAGGGGAAGGTCTTTTATGTCTAAGTCGTAGAACAGTGTTGGTAACAGGCCCCATTATCCTTCTTGTGATAAATGTGGTAGGGATTATCCCGGTGAGTGTTTGGTAGATATGAGGGGTTGTTTTGGTTGTGGAAAGTAGGGCCACAGACTTAGAGATTATCCTTATGCTAGATAGCGGAACAGAGATGCCCGATCTCAGGCATAGGCTACTAGTGTACCAGCTCTTGTACCCTATCCCGCCCTGCTCAGGGCACTTCATCTAGCACTGCTGGTGGTCAGCGCCAGAACAGATTCTATGCCTTACAATCCCATCAAGAGCAGGATTCCTCTCCTGATATTATTACCGGTATGCTCCGTGTCTTTTATTTTGATGTCTAGGTGTTGTTGGACCCCGGGTCAAGTCTCTCTTATGTGACCCCATTTGTAGCTGTGAATTTCAAAATGAAACTCGAAAAAATTTCTGAGCCCTTCCTAGTTTCTACACCAATAGGGGTGTAAGTTGTTGCTAAACAAGTGTACAAAGATTGTCCTATTACTGTTCTTCATAGGTTCATACTTGCGGATTTGATAGAGATAGACATGGTGGATTTTTACCTTATTCTAGGTATGGATTGGCTTCATTCTTGTTATGCATCTATAGATTGTCGTACCCATGTGGTCAACTTTTAGTTTCCTGATGAACCAGCTTTTTAGTGGTTCGGGAGTTCGGTATCTCCCAAGAGTCATTTTATCTCCTATCTCAAAGCCAGAAAGTTAATATCCAAGGGTTGCATCTATCACCTAGTTAGAGTCAAAGATACTAAGTCTGAGGCTCCAACTATTCAGTCAGTCGATATTGTTAATGAGTTTTCAGAAGTTTTCTTGAAGATATTCCAGGGGTACCTCTCGATAGAGAGATAGAATTTGCGATTGACTTCTCCTTGAGGCGCACCTATCTTATTCGTGTGAAAGAAAGAAGGTTCTTTGCATATATGCATTGACTATCATCAGCTTAACAAGGTCACCGTCAAGAAAAAGTATCCTCTTCTGAGAATTGATGACTTGTTTGATCATTTGCAAAGTGCAAGTTATTTCTCCAAGATAGACCTTAGATCCGACTATCATCAACTTAAAGTGAGGGAATGTGATATTCCAAAGACAGCTTTCCAAACCCACTATGGTCACTTTGAGTTTCTAGTCATGTCTTTCGGGATAACCAATTCCCCAGCAGCCTTCATGAACCTCATAAACTGAGTATTCAAGCAATATCTCGATATATTTGTCATTGTCTTCATAGATGACATCCTTGTGTACTCCCGTAATGAGAATTACCATGTGAACCACCTTAGAATTATCTTTCAAACTCTTAGAGACCACTAGTTGTTATCAATAAGTATGAATTTAGGCTAAGGTTAGTAGCCTTTCTAGGTCATATTGTTTCAGCCGAAGGTATTAGAGTTGATGCCTAAAAGATAGAAGCCATAAGAAATTAGCCTAGACTTATCTCTCCGTCTGACATTAGGAGTTTCTTGGGTCTAGTGGGATACTACCGTCATTTTGTTGTGTGTTTGTCTTCTATTTCATCTCCCATGACCCGATTTGACCCAAAATAAAGTTAATTCCAGTGGTCAGATTCCTGTGAGAAGAGTTTTCAGGAGTTGAAGACTAGACTTACTTCATCCCCTGTGTTGACTTTTCCTGATGGCACAGATGATTTTATGATGTATTGTGATTCCTCTAGAATTGGTTTGGGTTGTGTGTTGATGCGAAGAGGTAAGGTTATAGCCTACGCCTCTAGACAGTTAAAGTCGTATGAGAAAAATTACCCAACCCATGATCTTGAGTTAGCTGTTGTGGTCTTTTGTTTGAAAATCTGGAGACATTATCTTTATGGTGTCCATGTTAATGAGTTTACTGATCATAAGAGCCTACAGTATATGTTTACTCAGAGGGAGTTGAATCTTATGCAGAGGATGTGGTTGGAGTTATTGAAAGACTATAATATGAGTGTGTTGTATCACCCGAGCAAGGCCAATGTAGTGGCAGATGCCCTTAACAGGTTGTCTATGGGTAGTGTTGCCCATGTAGAGGAAGGTAAGAAAGAGTTAGCTTATGATATGTATTATTTGGCTAGATTGGGTGCTAGGTTGTTTGATTCAGCTGAGGGAAGTACTTTGGTACAGAGTAGTTCCGAATCCTCTTTAGTTTCGGAAGTTAAGGAGAAGCAAGATAAGGATCCTAGTTTGGTCAGACTGAAGGAGACAGTTAAGGACCAAAAGGTAGAGGTTTTCTCCCAACGGGGAGATAGAGTGTTGAGAGTGTAAGATAGATTTTGTGTTCCATCTGTTGATGATTTGAGGTAGAGGATTATGGCTAAAGTGCAAGGCGCGCGGTATTCTATTCATCTCGGCATCGCCAAGATGTACCGCGACTTATGGGAAATCTATTGGTGGAATGGTATAAAGAAGGATATAGCCAAATTTGTAGAAAAGTTTTCAACGTGCCAACAGGTTAAGATAGAGCACCAAAGATCTAGTGGTGTGATGCAAGAGTTTGGTATACCTACTTAGAAGTGGGAGGTGGTGAAAATGGACTTCGTGACCGGGTTGCCTCTTTTGCGTCATCATCATGATTAAATTTGGATTTTTGTGGATAGGCTAACTAAGTCCGCACATTTCTTACCCGTGCATACATCTTATACAGCTAAGGATTATACTAGAATGTATATCCGGGAGTTAGTCAGGATGCATGGAGTTCCTTCGTCCATCATTTCGGATAGGGTCACTCAATTTACTTCTCAGTTTTGGAGGTCGTTTCAGCAGGGTCTTGGTACTCAAGTTCTTTTGAGTTCCATTTTTCACCCGCAGATAGATGGTCAGGCTGAAAGGACCATTCAGACCCTAGAGGATATGTTGCGGGCGTGTGCTCTTGATTGCAAAGGTAGTTGGGATAAGAATTTTCCATTGATAGAGTTTTCCTATAATAATAGTTACCATGCTAGCATAGGGATGGCACCATTTGAGGCATTGTATGGTAGGAGATGTAGATCACCCATAGGTTTGTTTGAAATAGGTGAAGTTGTGGTGACTGGGACTGATGCAGTGTTAGATGCTATGGAGAGAGTGAAGTTGATTAGAGAGAGATTGAAGACCGCTCAGAACCGTCAAAAGTCATATGCCGATGTGAATAGAAGAGATCTTGAATTTGAGGTGGGTGATTTAGTGTACTGGAAGATTTCACCCATGAAAGAGGTGAAGAGGTGAAGAGGTTTGGTAAAAAGGAAATGCTTAGTCCCCGTTATGTTGGCCCGTATAGAGTCTTGAACCATATCTGTAAAGTATCCTATGAGTTTGAGTTGCCTACAGAGTTGTCAGCTGTTCATCCTATTTTTCATGTCTCCATACTTAAAAAGCATATTGTTGATTCCGTTGTAGTAGATCCCTCAAAGAGTGTTGATATTCAGAATGATCTTTCCTTCGATGAGATTTTTGTTGAGATCCTAGATTTTCAGATCCGTAGACTAAGGAACAAAGAAGTTTCCTTGGTCAAAGTTTTGTGGTGGAACCATTCTATTGAGGGTGCTACTTGGGAGGAAAAAGCAGACATGGGAGTCAAGTACCCGCACCTCTTCTCCGCGAGTTCAGGTCAATCTGATGGTATTATTCTTCCTTAATTCAGCCCTTCTAATCTAAAGTGCATCTATGTATCTATTCTTGCATGAGTTCTTGCAATTTCTGAGGTATTCAAGAGTTTAGAGAGATTCAGCATTATTTACTATGTTTTTCCTGTGTTCCTAGTCTAACTAGCAACATTTTAGGATGAATATTTCCAAGGGGGAGATATTGTAAGACCCCGCAAAGTTCCCTCATAGTCCGAGTCTTAGAGAGTGTCAAGTGAAGTGTAATTCTGTCCATAAAATATTGAGAAGTGACTTCCCAAGTGATTTGTAATCTTGTTAAATTTGACTTTTTGTCATGTAGAGAATTGAATTAGCTTCCAAAAGATACCAATTTCGTCCAAATCCAGTATCGGGGAGAAAAGTTATGGCCATTTTACCGAGAGTTATCGGAACCGCCCAGGTGCGATGGATGATCCGATGGATCGTCAAGTCTGCTCCGAACCATCGCTTGTCCCGCGCAACCAAGGCAGTAACTCCCTTTTTTGGCCTAAGTACGATGGACAAGAAAATGGACTGTCGGGTTTGCGATGGACCATCGCTATGACCGTCGCGCTGAGTCAGTGTTGCCTTACCCTGGCCATCGTGCAATGGATAATACGATGGACCTTCGGATGAACAAAGGACCATCGCTTCGACTATCGTATCGAGGAAGTGTGTCCCATTCCTGGCCAACTTACGACGGACAACTCGACGGACCGTAAGACTTGCGGCAAACCATGGCTCCGACCATCGCAGACCCCATTCAGTGTTATTAACTCATTTTAACAAGGGGTTTTTGGGTCTTTTCCTTTTTAACCCTCAGATATATTCCAAATGAACTTGATAGCCTCATTTTCTCCAAAAACATCCAAAGGCTGGGGTTTCTCGCTCAAGAGCAAATCTAAAACCCTTCTCCATGAAATCCAAGAACTCACCATAGATTCAACAAGTTGAGTTAAGATATGAGTTACCCAAGTTCAATGGTTGCAAGAACCCTCTCTCAAGAGTAATAAGAAGAGTTTAGAGCAAGTTTGTTCATCTAATTTCATAATCTAAGGTATGTGCAGTTTTGAACAAGGGTAATCCTTTCATCCTTATGCCCAAAGGCTTATTTAAACTATGATTTTCTACAATCTATGAGATTTTACATGAATTTGAATTGGGTTTTTTCAACCATTGTTATTGGTTACAAGATTTTGATGTTTCCCTTGAATTGAGAGTCTAATGGCATAATTTTTACATGTTTTCTTAAGAAATTGCACCTGGGTCTTTACCCCATGATTTTAATCCTTGAGAAGTTAATAGTTGAAATGTTTGAGATATTGAAGTATATGAGTATGTTGAGATTTTGAGACAAATTACTAAAATTTCTAGATTTCTACTTGAGTTATGAATCTATATGCTATCTATTATGCTTTTGATGAGTTTTAACTTGAGATTGAATTATGGGTTATTAAGCCCTTCTTGAGACTTGAGATTTTATGAACTCTTGTGCTTTAAGCACCCATGATTTGAGTATTCTGAGATTATTGAGAAATGTTTTGACCTAATGGTCATTGAGTTTTGAAATCCACTCTACTACATGAGATTACCGATTTGATTATTGGGTTCGTGGTGAACCATGAGATTATTTCTAAAAGTGGATTTTTACGAGATAAGCGTAGATAATCTAGAAGGAGTAGTATTTAGCACCGAGCAGGTAAGTTACTATAGTTTCTTACCCTAAAACTACGTGCCATCGTAGGTTGGTCCTGAGGCCGAGTTTATGATTATTATTGGGCCTAGGGATGAGTTGATAGTTGGCCCCAGGCCGAGTTTGTTTAGTGATCACTGGACCTAGGTTATACTCCTTGGCAAGAGTATGACGCCTCTCCCTCTCTTCCTTAAGAGGACAAAATGTTGGAATTCATGTAGCTCGCATAGTTTATGTCGGTTAAGAGAAACTTCCTAAACTAAAGTATTTTCCATTGAGATAAGATATTTTCCTTTAAAAATAAAATACTTTCCCTTGATATGAGTATTTTTCCCTAAAGGTTGAAATGAGATATTTTTCTAACGTGAATGAAATACCTTCAACTATGTTCCAATGTTATATGATTTCGAATTTCAAGTATTTGAGTTCAAAAGAGTTATGAGTCCTTGAGCATTAAAGATGTTTTACTCTCCAGGAGACATATTAATGAGTTGAAAGTATTGTTTAAAGTTTTCTTTAGCCTATGGGTAATGAGAATAAGAGAAGATTACCGATTTCAAAGTTAAACTATGATGACTCACTAGATTTGTGTTACATGTTTCATTTTACATGATTCATGAGCTTTACATTTTATACTTATTAAAGCCATATGAGTCATTACTTATTGAATGCATGATTTGATTAAAGAGTATTGATGTTGTTTTATATAAATGTATGCACCCCCACATACTTAGTACACTCAAGTGTTGATCTACATATACGTCTATGTTCTACATTGTCTTATAATGTAGGTTCAGGTACTCAGTTCCAGCCTCATCAGTGACTTTCGAGTACCTCTATCTACATCCCTACAGTAGTGACTCCTCATGGTTTGAGGACCTATCATCAAACATTTCAATATTTGAGAGACTGTGTTATTACTCTCAGTTCATTTTGAGTCAGTTGGGGACCTATCCCAATGGGTCTCTAGTTCATGGATTAGTAGAGGTTTTGTCAGACTAGTTATCAGATTGGGGTTATTTTGAGGTTTCCAGCTTGGACCAAGCATTTTCTCCATATGATATGACTATTCTAGAGTTTGAATTATTTCATCTTGAAATGAGTGTTATTACTAGAAACAGGCTCAAAGGGTTAGCTTGGGGATACTTGTAGCCTTAAGCACTGTGTGACATCTCGGGTGGCAATTTCGGGTCATTACGGGGGAGAATCTAGAAGATATGCATCAAGAGGTTTTAGGATGGAAAAGTGTCAAGATAAGGGAAATGAGCAAAGAAGAAAAACATGAAACTATGACTACCTTGCCCATTTCCCAAGAGGCGGTTCATCAAGAAGGGAAAACAAGCTATGATGATGATCTTAGTAGTGAAAACTCCTCGATGACTTCCCAATCAACTGATTCATATGAGGAAGAAAAAGCCAAAACAAATGGGATAGTACTAGAGTCTCAAGAAGAAATAAGGCAAATCTCTTATGACGACTCTAGCTCATTCTGGGGTAAATATGCTTTGGAGGAAACAATTCTGAAATTAGGGGTTAGAACTCATTCAAACCACTTCTCAACATTGTTCTTAGAAGATGTGATGAGAATCCATCTACCTAGGCAAATGGTGGATTGTGAGGAGAATGAGTCGGGGTCTTATTTTTTGGAGTTTGATATTCCAAAGGATCATATTGAACCCCACCCATCAATGGCCAAGGAACTCAACTTTCAATGTACAAGAAATGGCCTATTGAAGTCCTTACCTTTGCTCAAAAAACTAATTCGGAAATTTGATATCAAATTGGGTAAAAGGTTCAAGTCTTTAAAATGGCGAGATCGAAACTTGCTCGCCATGTACTCACATCTTCCAAGTTTCATCTTGGGAGATTTGAATCTTCTGTCCCTCTGTCGCTCAATTCATATTGAACAAAAGTTGGGACGGAGATTCAAATATTCTAAGTGCAAACATAAAAAGAAGTGGTGAGGCATCGTGCCGCGATGTTAAAATAAGCGCTAGATGGAAGGCAACCCATCACACCATGAAAAGTGGCCAGTATCATTTTGATTTATGTATGTTAGAAGAAATTTCATTTTTGTTGTGTTTTGTTGCATTCACAATCCATGAAATGTTGGTGGTAAGAGGAATTTTGATTGAATTTGAAAAAGAAACATGTGAAATTGGTAATTTGGACTGAACAAAAAGTGTAGGAGACCAATCTATTTGGTCTTAGTTACCGCGACCGCGGTTTGAGCCACCGCAATCGCGGAGGCCTCATGTCCTTGATCGCAAAACTAATACCATGATAACAATCAAAATAGATTAAAATACCATATGAATGGCTTTTTCCCATATGCCCTTTTTTCAAATTTACTCAAATTCTCTCCAAATTTTTGCTTTGTGTGGAGTATCCAAGAGTAAATTCATTCCTTGCATCATTTAATTCGGTAAGTTGTCTCAATTTCTTTAGTTTTGATATAGTTGCATGCTTAGAACTCGTATTGTAGACAAAGGCCTAAAATAGTGTCTTCATTGCTAAATAAATGCTTAGTAATGATTATTTCTATGATTAGCTGTTGTAGATAGTGTACACGCTAATGGGGAAGTCTTTTTGAGTACCCAAATTTAAGCATTAAACGGTTGAAGTGAGCGTGTACACCATGTGTTTGATTCAACACCCCTATGAATTCTATGTTAAATTTTTTGAGTTTGAGGGTATAATCATGATAACTAGGCTTAGGTCCCTTAGTCTTAATGCTTATGTGCCTAGTAGAATACGAATGTGGGGATAAAATTATGTGTTCTAACTGAAGTGTAGAATTGCAGACTATGATCTCAAGTACCGTGATCGCGGTCCCAATAATCGTGATCATGGCACCGTAGTTGTGGTCACTGTTCGTGATCGCCATACCTGAAGGCAGTGTCTGCAGGAACCAAATTTGTTTTTTGCTCATCCATTTCTGCCCCCAAAGCCTTCTATAACACTGTTGCATGCATTTATTTGTTTGATCTAGCATGTTTTTGGTATGATAATGATAATGATGGTCTAGAATGTATGTTTACAGGTACTAAGCCACCTCAAAAATAGATGAATTTGACAACACCAGATTTATTACCCCACAATGCCAGAACTACTACAATGCAGACTTGCAAAGAACTAAGTTGCTCTCTGAAAGGGGTATCAACTTACATAAACTGGAGGTACTTCAAAAATCATGGAGGTATACATCTTCTCCTTCCTTCCCTTATCAGAGAGATATGCAGAAGAGCATAGGTATATGAGTGTACTACAGATACCTGGGTGCCCTCAGGCCCCATATCTTCCATCTCAAATTTAGAGGTGAGGGTGCCCCAGGTCAAAGAAAAAAGAGGAAGATGGACTCGAGAAAATCAGTCCAAGAAGATACAGACTCTTGCAGACCCTCATCATCCACAGCTATCGATGACATCTCTGGTCAGATGTACATGTTGAGAGAACTACTATCTAGACTTCCTCAAGGACTTGGAGAGTCCTCCACCGCTCGCCGCTCGTACGTGGCTCAGTCAGACTATGATAAATACAGAGAGGAGTATAAGAAATAGAGAGCCACTTTTGCCCATTAGGAGAGAGATTATTTAGCCTTATCTGTATCATACAAGGACATCAGGGATTCACATGAGAAAATAGTGAAGAGAGATAAAAAGTGAGATAAATTCTTGAAGAAGTTATGGAAGTGGGTGAGGGCATCTTCAAGGTTCTCAAGACCAACCATGGACTACCTTCATCTAGAAGTGACGATAAGGATGAAGCTCCTACTGATTGGTCCGTTGATGATATTGAGGATGACGGTGCAGAGTTAGCGGGAGAGGCTATCTCCTGATGCATATTCAGGGAGACCCTTTTTACTCTTGCTTGCTTGCACATGCAGTGGCGACACTGCATTCCTTTAGTTGTGGGTGTCCTTGGATTTGTACTCTTTTGATATTATGTGTCAACTATTTCCGTTGATGATGTTTTAGGATGATATTTTGGATACTATTTTATTTTATTTTTAAATACTATATTTTTGGGTACCAGATTGGTGCCCACATTTAATGGATTAGCATGTTTTTCTTCTAGTATTAGTTTTTCTCTTTTTACTTTATCTTTTATTTTGATTTTGATGATGAATAACAAGTTTTGCCCTATGATAGATTGAGTGATGACATTCTTAAGGGTAAAGCATCATGATTGTGTGTTGAGGCATATATGCAGGGGAATTCTGAGTACCCGTAGCATAAATGTCATGAATGCAAGGGAAGTCTGAGTACCTATAGCATTGTAAACTTCAAATTTGGGATCACATTCTATGCCATTGGTGAAGTCTGAGTAGCCATATGGTTAGTGTGCTCGTTTTGAGCCAAAATGTAAAGATAAGGCTTTGGTTGTTGCCATAGTTTAGCGAATTGTGTGTGGTGCTAATGTAAAATGAACAAGCCCCTCCGTCCAAAAATTTTCAAAACAAAATCAAGGGCATAGACGTGAGCAATTTGTAACAAAACTTTTTCTCTTTTTATGGCTCCATAAATTTTTGACTTGTGAATAGAAATAGATACTCCAAATTTGTCTCTAGCAGGAGGAACATTTGAGATCCTTTGACGAGTTTTTGCATGCCATGTATGGTGAGATATTTGAATTTATCTCTTGTATACTTATGTTATATAGAACTTGCCCCGTTATTTTTTTCAAAGCTAATTTTGATTGTATTTGGTTGGAGAAATGATCTTAGGCCATCTTTCTGATTTTGGAAGCCACTTTATCCTAAAAATCCTACCTGTGCATGATTGTAATTCCTAGTTACCTACTTTGATCCTTTGGACCCTTTTGTTGGCAAAGTCATTACAAACCATGAACCATTCTTATTATCTCTCTTTTGAACCATACCCTCCTTGAACTTGAAGATGTAACTTGAGGCTAAAAGCCTAAGTTGGGGGTGGTGAAAGTTGATGGAAGGAAGTTTAGGGCCACTATGTGTTAGTAAAATGCCTAATGTGCCTAAGTGTTGAAAATAAAAGATACAAAAAAAGATCCAATGAAGGAAGAAATTGCATGAAAACTGGAAGAAAAAGAAATAGAAAGAAAAATGGGCAAACAAAGGAAGCGAAATATAGGCATATGAAAAGAGTGGCCCATAGTCAATGAGGAGGATTGAAAAGTGTGATATAGATGTTCAAGAAAGGGTGTAGCCATGTTGTTCCCAAATGATATCCTACCCTAACACAAACCTATGTTACAAGATTAGAAAGTCCTTTGAGATCTCCAACCATTTACTTTCTTTGTAGTGGCGATTGAAAATAGGGGCAAGCCTATAGTGTGACACTTGTTGCATAGAGATTTCTTTTGTGAGGGAGAGAGTTTTTACACTTAAATTTCCTTGTTGCATATTTGGTACCTTGGTGTGTGGATTTTTCTTTCTTGTGAGGATTGGAATGTGAAACAAGTTGAGGTGGGTGGTTGTGTCACCTCCCAAACTATAATGCCCCTAGTCTATACCCCAAACGCTACAAGGTGCTCACAATCCCGAAGGATCACAAGCTAACCCATGACTGGTACCTATTGCAATAACCATTAAATATTGTAATGATTGGGGAAATAGGCGGAAACATATGTCATAAGGTTCACATTTGTAATAAGTACTAAAAAACTGAACAACTGTCTGAAAATACTTTAGTTTGGAAAGCCTCTAACTGTCTGAACTGTTGAGTTGATAGTACAAGGCCCCAACTAACTCCATCTACTAAAATAAAACTAAAGTACTATAAATAATAAGTATGTCCTCAAACTATGAGGACTCACTACTACTCTGAAAGTTGAGAATTTGTACTACTAAGGGTGCTCTGGAGCCCGTGTGTCTGAACCTATGATATAAGACATCATAGCGCAAAGAAAAGCATGTGTAAATACTTTGAATTTAATGGTATGCTCAGTGAGGTAGGATAAAATATATGGGTTCATATGCATGCACAATAATAACTCAATAACATGAGTATGACTGAGTAAGAGTACATGCATGAATACATAGACTGTAACTGAGATCGTGCTAATACTGAGTACTAAATTTGAGTATTGATAATTGATATCTGAGTTTGAGAATATTGTATTACTGATTATCTGAATGACTGTATCTAACATTTCTGAATATTGTGATACTATACTGAGATCCGTACTGAGCTGAGTGACTATGTCTGATAGTCCTGACTCTGTAGAACTAAACTGAGTTCTATTCTGAGATTGAGACTGGAACTGAGACTGTGGGAGGTAATCATCTAACCGACATGCCCCTCTCTAAACTAATTGGGGTCCAACCTGTAACCCTAGTTAGAAGGGTGTCAATACCGTGCCATGGGTAAGGACAAGCAGTGAGTTTACCCTCTTTGACAGGAAGCTCTTCTGTCAACCCTCTCTGGCAGGATAACTCGAATAAGATATATCAACCCTAAATATATATGGAAGGAAGATATCTCAACCTATGTTGGCTATGTAGGGATTACTACTAAGGGTCAAACCCTCTGCTGGCAGGAATGGCCCCATTCCTGGGTTAACTTGGTGTTGAATCCTACTCCCAACTTAATAGATACTGGATTGATTTCTAGTTTTTACTAGGCTGGACTGAGTTATTACTAATATTGCTATTTAACTGAACCGAACTTAGTACACAGAGTTTCGTGGACTGACAGAAACTACTGAATTCTATTAAGTGACTGGGTTTACTGAGGTCTAGACTGAGTACTGAACTAGACTGGAAGAATACTGAGTCTACTGAGGTTTTCCTAAGTTTTGTAACTGACTGAGAGTACTACTGATAGTGATGTAACTATTATTGTACTATGACTGACCATGGCTCTAAATAATCAGCTAAATTATCGAGTACAAGTACCCCCAGGACTCGATAGCACAAAATAAGAGACATGGAATAAACTTGAAACATGTAAACTAAGCATTTGATCATTCTTCATTCAACAACAACAACAAACCCAGTGTATTCCCACAAAGTGAGTTCAAGGAAGGGTAAAATGTACGCAGTCATTCTTCATTCATTGGGGAATTTTAACAAGCACTTGTATGTCATGAACTTAAACACATGCTAACATGATATAACTTCACTATTCAACTCATATGCTTAATTCATCAATCACTTGAATAGCATAAATTATGCACATACTTGTAACGCCCCGAATCTAGTACCCCACGGTGCTCATGACCCCAAAGGACCATAAGCTAACCCATGACTGATATTTGTACCTGAGCACTGCATAATTTACTGTATAAATGCATAAATAGTAGGCTTAAACATGCCATAAGGTTCAAAACTGATAAGCATCTAATAAAACTATATTTGAATAATGGGTACGACAATACCAAAACTAAAACAATGTCTGAAAACATCAAGTCTAAAAACACTGTAGTCTGAAAGCCTCTAAACTATCTGAATAAGTATTTGATGGGTCATGTCCCCAACTAACTCCAGCTACTGAAATAAATCAAGTAATGAAGAAATAAAGTAATGATCATGTCCTCGAAGGATGAGGACTCACTGTTAAATTTGACTGCTGAATCTGGAATACTACTGATGCTCTGGAGTTTATGCTTCAGAACCTATGGTAGAGAATAAAACACCACAACACAAATGTGTCAGTATGATTGAATATACTGGTATGCATGTGATATAGGATGAATTCAAAGGGTTCAAATGCATGAACAATGCTAACTGACTGTATAACATGAACGTGAGAATACATGCATGAATAAGTGACTGTGGCTGAATTCATGATGGTACTGACTACTGACTCTGATTACAAATAACATGAGTCACTAATAACTGATATAATCAATACTGAGTGACTGTATTTGACAGACTAGGTTCTGATGGAACTAACTAATTTTCGTACTGTTCAGAGTTGACTGTATCTGATAGTCTTGAAATTCTGAAGAACTATCTGAGTTCTATTACTGAGATTGAGTCTGAAATTGTAAATTTAGGAAGTAGTCATCTAACTGACATGCCCCAAATAAAGAAATATAGCTAGGTTGGGGTCCAATCTGTAACCCCAATTAGAAGGGTGTTAATATCGCGCCATTGGTAAAGACAAGCTGTGGGTGACCCTCATCTGATAGTGTCCCTAAAAGAGAACGGTGGGACCCTAATATGATAGTGTTTATCCACCTCATCAACCCTTATCTGTCAGTGTTGATCTCTCAACCTATGTTGTCTATATAGTTCTGGAAGGCAAGGATTTCTTCTAAGGATCACACCCTCAACTGTCAGTGTGTGTCCTCATCCTTGGGTTCACTCAGTGCTAAATCCTACTCCCATTTAAATAGACACTGCATATGATCAACTGAACTGAACTGGACTGAGTTCATTGGGTTTTGTTGACTGACGAAATACTACTAAGATTACTGAAGTACTGAGCTTTCTGAGATTACTGGGATTACTGAGTTTACTGAGTTTTCCTAAGTCACATGACTGACTGAATTCTACTGAACATGGCTTGACTATGGATATTGTAAAATACATAACACTGGCTCTATGCACACAGCTAAATTATTGGGTACAAGTGATAACGCTCAAACTACAGCTCTCGTAAGAGTGTAAGCGGTCATCGTCAAATATAGAACCCAACTGGGTTGGGTGTCGAATCCCACAGGGAATACTCGATCACTAATTATGCAATGATTAGTAGACTTTTGGTGAAAGTTCTGCGGATAAAGGGGGGATTTTATGCGTGAAGTAAAATTATCAAAATAGCAAAGTAAAAACGGAATGTTTAGTAAGATTTTAATCAATGAGAATTGTAAGTTAGGGTTATGTCCACCTTATGAGTTTTACGTATCTAATGGCTATGAGTTATGCGGAATTCAGACATGCATGCGCTTATAGAGATTCGTATTCTATGGTAAATCCTAGTGTCTTTCGACCATCAAGGATTATATCACTTTAACTCTTTCGAGCTTAAAGCGTATACTAATGGTACGAATTCTCCAAGAGGTTAATCCAGTTACGGCACTAACTTTTAAACAGGGGTTGGTAGCCCTATTTCCTTGTCATTCTCACTTTTCCAGACATGTAACTTTTCTTTCGAACAAGTTAATGCTATACTGGCGTATTCTATATGTTTGCAACCACAAGAATTCAATTAAGAGGAAGAGAGTAATGATATAAGCAGCATACGTATCAAGAATTCATAAACTCATAGCAATAGATAGTGTCTCATAAGGCTTTCATAACCCTAACAGAGAAGTTTAGCTACTCATGAGTGCAATGGAAATCACAATAGATAAAATCATCATACCACAACCTAGAATAATCTTGGCGATGGAAGTGATATAGCGTCAAAAGCTCTCAAATGTTTTGCCCTAGCCGTTCTTCTCAAGAGAGCCGAGTTCTCTGTGTTAGACTTACAGAATATTGTAGCGTGAATAGTCCTTGAATATCGAATGAATAATACTTGAATTAATGACTGAGTGAATAATAAAAGCTTCGAATTAATGAATAAGTGAATGCTGAAAAATTCAGCATTATAGGGTTTTTATAACATCCTTGTCCTAGTCCTACTGAAATAGGGTTTTTATCCTTGTCCTAGTCCTACTGGGTTACTGCATACTTTTTCTAATCCTACTAAGTTACTGCTGATCCCCCAAGTCTTTAGAAATGCTGTTTTTGCCCGGGACAAGTTCTCCATGCATCACTTTCAGTCCACAAGTTTCCAGAAGCTGCCTTCCTTCTTACGTGAAGTTTCCTTTGGCGTCCAACAGTCCATAAAATGCTGAAATCTTCATCATAAATACCTGAAATCTTGCTAATCACGTTGGTTAGCTCACTCACAGGAAAAAGGACTAAAAGTGTAGGAATTATATATTTTGTCCTCAAAACTTAGCTAAAATATGGGTACATTAAGGTGCTTTAGGCGTGTAAATACGCCTAACATCAACACCCCACACTTAAAGCTTTGTTTTTCCTCGAACAAAATATTACATCCATGCAATCATCTAACTAGAAATCACAGCAGTAACACAAAATATTCATCAAGACAGGCACGGCAATTATCAGCAAAGAGTAGTTTTCTGATCACTACTAGAAACAATTCAACCTCCAACATAGACTCGTGATAATGGTTAATTCGTATCCGCAAGTTAAGGCACAAAGAATCATACAAGACTACCCAAAACTCATCAACCATGTGTGTCTCACAATATATCACCCATAATTACTCACAAGTATTTCATTTTTCAAAACATGGGTATAAGATTATCCTTGCTCTCACTCTCACAAAGAATTCATATGTTGCAACTGATGACCATAGGCTTGCCCTTAATGTAATGCTCTACTAATATCAGAATGTTAATCTTAGGATCAAATAGGTCTTTTACAGGTTGTAATGTAGGCTAAGGGACGGGTAGGACTATTTTGGCCAGAAATAGTGACTATGTTCCTAAGCACTTTAATACATCACATTATGCCATTAACACTCTCTTTTAATCAACCCTGCTACCTTTCTTTCATCCATCACCCCTTTTCACCTATTTTGCCATTCAAGCATAACTATCTTTTTATTTAATCATAAACACAATTTATCTTTTTGTTTTTCTATTTCTTTTTCTTTTTTTTCTTTATAACACACCTCTATGATAGCCACTCTTTTTTCATAACAAATTCAAGTACCAATTCACTTTAAGGCATCACTCTCACCCAATTTCCTCTTATTTTGTCACATGACTTCACAATTTAAAGCACTTAGGAATTTGGATCAAATTATGGTCTTGAAAAAAAATGGATTAGGCTTACATATGAGGCTGTCAAAGAAAATGGCTTAAAGGCTCAAAAGGGTTAACTAAGATAATGTCCATGGGTAGGTAAAAGGAAGGTAAACAAATACAGGTTGCCAAAGAAATGCCTAAATCATCTCCTAAACTCACACTCTTTATTTCGCTTTACACACACACCAGGCAAGTTCTAGCATCAGTCACAACACAGAATATACTATATCCTCACACACACAAGGCACATGGTCAACTTTATTGGGAGCAGTATAGACTCTTGACCCAACAGATGAATGAATTAATCCACACAATTATCACACAGTGAGTCACATGTAGAGCCTAAATGTCTCAATAGTAATGATTTAGCACAAACTCTTGTTATACTACCATGCCGTCTATCAGAATAATTTCATGCAAAATCTAAAAAATTTAAAATTAAACTAACTAATTCTGACTAATTAAAACAAACAAGAACTAGAATAAATGCAAATGCAGACAAAGAAGTATAGCATACAAATACCAGCACCCCACACTTAGACGGGACACACAGCCCTCAGTGGAAAATAAATAGGAAGAACCTGATTAGTCGGACTCATCCTCTATGTCTGGGGTCATACCCCCTGCATCGGAATCATCATCAGAGTCATCGTCATCAGAGTTCTCCTCCACGTCGGAGTCTGGCATTCGTCGATCATCATCGGTTGGCATGTCGTCATCAAGAGGTTCCTCAAAATATACACCTACTCCACACATCTCCCTCGCATGCTCATTCATTGGGTAGTCATAATCTAACTTTTGGAGCTCTGCAGCAGTTGGAACACGACCCCCGCTCATCATGGTAAACTTCATCATGCCATATTAATGGCGGGAGAAGCTTTCATCGCGAGCATGTCTTTCTGTAGTGGTTAGGTTGACGCCATGCATGGATTCAGCATCTTTAACCTTTGTGAGGTCAACCTTTTTCGGGTTGTGTGAAAGCTTATGATCTGCAGGTTCCTCTTCGATGTCCTCCTTCCTCAATATCGTAGTCAACAGATTGCCAAAGCTAAAGTGGGACCTCTTGTGCAGCCTGGCCTTACGCATTGAAGATCGAATAATCGCCCCAATATTGATGGGGATGTTCGTCATCAAAGCGTACACCAAGCACACTCTATCACGTGTGATCTTTGTGTACTGTGACCCTGGAATCAGGCAAAAATTGACTATCCGCAACCATATCCAAGCTTCTCTGTTCAAGGAGGCATACGGGAAGGTATTGTGCCGACCGGTATCCTTGTGACGACTCCACCGTGACATTGATCTTGTTCCGCATAGTGTGTGTCTGATTGTCCTGTATGGAGGTCTGCGATAAAGCTCCTTGAGTGGTGATGGATCCACAGATGGAAGACCCAGAAAAAAGTTGAAGAACTCCGCATTCAGTTGCAAGACTTGGCCCCGAATCTTCACTTCACTTCCGGTAGTATTTGGTGACCAATTGGCATAGAATTCTCGCGTTAGATCAAGATTGAATTCTCCCATATCTTGGAAAATGAAATCAAGATGTATCTCCATGATTTTAGCCAAAATGTGGGGTTCTTTCTTTGCTAGGCTCTCCTGTTGTATCAACTCCACATGAACATATTTTTTTACTTTATTGTTCTTGTACCACTCTTTTCCTTCCTCCTATAGGACCCATTTTATCCCGTACATGCATCGAGTTATTTGCAGTGAGGAGGATTCACCTTGCTCTTTTCGTCCCCTTTTCTGGCCTTTTTGTGAAGTGGTTGTTTTTTCTTTTCCTTGTCTTGCTTTTGGTGCCATTGTACCTGAGATTAGAATAATAGTCATGTTAGCTTCATCTCGGTGGATACAGTCAACAAACAAGCAGTAGAGGCACCACCCCACACTTAATTTGTTGTGACAAACTAATTAAGTGAACGATGTCAATTACTCAGACTTCATTGCCATACATTTAGGTGTTATGTTCCAACAATATATTCAGCGCAAACATACTTTTCTTTTCATCTTCACTATCCTTTTCAATTCTTTTTCATGTACTCTTAACTATGTTTTCATGTTTGGACTAATGCATCTCTTTGAACAAAACTACTACATAGATATCGTATCAATTTATTGGCTTAGAAATAATCACAACATCTCATGTTTGTAGTTAACCATGATTTTCATCTCGATGGACAAGTCATTCAAACATACAAGCTTTCGAGTTACAAGATTATGCAATTATCTTAACCATGTCGATTCCGCAAAAGTATGACAGTGTATCAAAATCAAATTCAGGTTGGAACCAAGTCTAGAACACCCATACGTATTCTTTCACTCACTTAGTTGTATCACAACAAGTCAACCACATTCAAATCACCAACACTACTTCAAGATTTAACAACTTATTATAGGCGTAGTATTGTAATACTTACGGAATATAACAGAAGAGCAAAGAAGTACTTACTTGGTTGATGGCCTTGGAAGATGTTCTTGCAAAGTTAAAAGAGCAAAAAGAAAATTTTTTAGAGATTTTGGAGAGGTAGGCGGCGCTTAGGTTGAATTTGCAATTCATTTTTGTTCTAAGACTAAGGTTCAATTTATAGGTCAAGCTTGGGTCGGGTTTTGACCCATTTGGAATCGGATTAGGAGACCAAAAAGTGAGTATAGACGGCGCCTATGCTATGGCATTGTTAGGCATAGGCGGCGCCTATGCCATGGCACTCTAGATTCAGAGACAAAGGGCTTTTGCATAGGCGGCACCTATGCTATGGCATTGTTAGGCATAGGCGGCGCCTATGCCATGGCACTCTAGATTCAGAGAGCTTAGGCCATAGCATAGTCCTTGCCTTGTTCGTTGCCTAGATTTTCATAGGCAATGCCTAACTCATAACCTTTTACTTTTTCATTCCCAACTTACCACCTTCAACATGCAATACTTCCAAATCAAAATTTGGAACCAATCTCCTCCTTTACACCTCTTGCACCTACACTTATTCAAAAACAACACAAATGATTAGAACGATGGGTTGCCTCCATCTAGCGCCTTAGTTTTGGTCGTGGCTCGACTCTTTTTTTTGGATATTTATTTTTTTATTTAACAAAAGCAAACTCTTAGTAAAATAATAAAGAATGAAAAATGATGGGTTGCCTCCCTTCTAGCGCTTGATTTATTATCGCGGCACGACATAGTTACCTCGAGTACTTAGATTTCATCGAGATAGATGGTGGCCATGCATTTTATCGAGTCAAGAGGATCGATATATGGTTTTACTCGTTGGCCATTCACCTTAAAGACAACACCATTATTGTCTTCTAGCTCAACTACTCCAGACGAGTAGACTTGGCTAATTTTGTACGGACCAGACCATTTGGACCTTAACTTCCCTGGGAATATCTTCAGTCTGGAGTTGAAAAGAAGTACCATATCACCCTTTTGAAAGTTTCGTTGAACAATCCATTGATCATGATACTTTTTCATCCGCTCCTTGTAGAAGTCTGATCTTTCATACGCATGTAGACGGAATTCATCCATCTCGTTCAGCTGCTCCAATCTCATATTCATGGCATCATCCCAATTCAAATTCAGTCGCTTCAACGCCCATAATGCTTTATGCTCGAGCTCAATGGGCAAGTGACAGGCCTTCCCATAAACTAGTTGGTACGGGGACATGCCAATTGGCATTTTAAATGCAGTCCTATAAGCCCATAGTGCATCGTCCAGCTTCCGAGACCAATCCTTCCTATTAGCGTTTACAGTCTTAGCAAGGATCTGCTTGATCTCTCGATTAGAAACCTCTACCTGTCCACTAGTTTGTGGGTGATAAGGCGTGGCTACCTTATGTTGCTTGACCCCATATTTCACCAACACGGATTTGAACAGCTTGTTGCAAAAGTATGATCCTCCATCGCTTATGATGGTACGTGGTACCCCAAAACGAGAGAAGATATTTCTCTTCAAGAATGCTACGACACACTTCCCTTCATTATCGGCCAGTGCTACTTCTTCGACCCATTTGGATACATAGTCGACAATAACTAGGATATATTTCGTCCCAAACAAATTTATGAATGGGCCCATGAAATCAATACCCCACACATCAAACATCTCTACTTCAAGAATTTTTGACATGGGCATCTCATGGTGCTTCGAAATCGTTCCTTGTCTCTGACATTGGTCACATCTTCCCACAAATTCGTAGGAATCTCTAAATATCGAAGTCCAATAATAGCCGCTTTGCAATACCTTCCTTGTTGTTCGACCACCTGCATGGTGTCCCCCAACTTGGGAAGCATGACTTGCTTCCAAGATACTCGGCACTTCCACATGAGATATGCATCGCCTGATAACACTATCCGTGCATCGTCGAAATAAATATGGCTCATCCCAGAAGTAGTGTTTTACATCATGCATGAACTTCCTCTTTTGATGAAAAGACAGATGTGCAGGTATCACATTACTTACCATATAGTTTGCAAAGTCTGCGTACCATGGTAATTCTTCCACCCTCGTGGCTAGGATCTCTTCATCGGGGAATGCATCATTAATCTCAAGATCGGGCTGCGCTGTGTGCTCATTCTCAAGTCTAGATAGGTGATCAGCCACTTAGTTTTCGCAACCTCTTCTATCTTTTACCTCGAAATCAAATTCTTGCAGCAATAACACCCATCGAATTAGCCTCAGCTTTGCATCCTTCTTCGTCATTAGGTATCTCAGGGCTGCATGATCGGTATGAACCACCACTTTAGTCCCCAACAGGTAAGCATGAAACTTTTCAAAAGCATAAACAACTGCTAGAATCTCTTGTTCCATGACAGTATAGTTCTTCTGGGCTCCGTTCAAGACCTTTCTCGCATAGTAGATTGGATGAAATAACTTTTCTCTTCTCTGGCCAAGTACAGCACCCAAAGCTACTCTGCTTGCATCACACATAACTTCAAATGGTAGGGACCAATCAGGTGATACAATGATAGGAGCTTCAATTAGCTTCCCTTTGAGGCATTCAAATGCCTTCAAGCAATCTTCACTGAAGTCAAACTTTGCATCTTTCTCCAAAAGCTTGCATAACGGACTAGCAATCTTGGAAAAGTCTTTAATGGACCTTCGATAAAACCCTGCATGCTCGAGGAAACTATGAACTCCCTTTACAGAGATTGGAGGTGGTAGTTTCTCGATGACTTCAATTTTAGCTCGATCCACCTCAATTCCTCTTTCGGAAATTTTATGCCCAAGAACAATACCTCCTTTAACCATAAAGTGGCACTTCTCCCAGTTTAGCACCAAGTTGAATTCAACACATCTCTGTAATGCCATACTTAGGTTCGCCAAGCATGATTCAAACGACTCACCCACAACTGAAAAATCATCCATGAATACCTCCAAGGTGTCTTCAACCATATCAGAAAAAATGGACATCATACAACGCTGAAAAGTGGCGGGTGCGTTACATAGCCCAAATGGCATACATTTGAAGGAAAATGTACCATATGGGCATGTAAACATTGTCTTCTCTTGGTCTTCGGGGGAGATACAGATCTGATTATAGCCGGAATAACCATCTAAGAAGCAAAACCATCCTTTCCCTGCCAATCGATCAAGGATTTGGTCCATGAATGGCATTGGGAAGTGATCCTTAAGCGTCCATGAATTCAGCTTCCGATAGTCCATGCATACTCTCCACCCTGTGACAGGTCTGAGTGGAATTAGCTCATTCCTTTCGTTTACAACTACCATCATGCCCCCTTTATTGGGCACACACTGTACCGGACTCACCCATTTACTGTCAGAGATTGGATACACTACCCCTGCATCTAACCACTTAATAATTTCTTTCTTCACCACCTCTTGCATAGGTGGATTCAAACGTCTTTGATGCTCAATAGTGGGTATGCAATTTTCTTCAAGATGAATCTTGTGCATACATATCCCAGGTAGAATACCAATAATATCAGCGATGGTCCAACCGATGGCTCTCATGTATTTCCTTAGAACAGCAATGAGAGCTGCAACTTGCTGCTCACCTAAGTCAGCCGCCACAATAACCGGGAGGGTGTTTCCACATCCCAAGAATGCGTACTTTAGATGACTGGGTAGCTCCTTCAATTCTAACATTGGTGGCTCTTCAATGGATGGTTTAGCTGGTGGTGCAGGCCGATTTTTGAGATCGAGGTCCAGCTTCTTGGGAGCATAAGGATACGACCCTATTCCTGTTAGAGCACAAATAGTTTCTTCATAATTTTCAGCATCCTCACGCTCTATATTCATAAGCACAGCCTCCAATGGGTCAACAATAAGCTGCTTCTCTACGGATAATTCTTTCTCATCATCAAAATAAACATCAGCTACCGAGAACACGTTCAGATCTTTGGGTTTCTTCATTGATTTGCATACATCAAAGCGGACTACTTCGTCATTCATCCAGAATAAAAGCTCATTCGCTCTTAAATCAATAAGCACACTCCCTGTTGCAAGGAAAGGGCGCCCCAAGATTATGGGAACTTCAGAATCCACCTCACAGTCCAGAATAACGAAGTCTGCCAGAAAGATGAATGAAGAAACCTTCACTAATACATCATATAAAATGCCAACAGGTCATTTTACCGACCTATCTGCCATCACGAGCCTCATATTGGTTGGAGTAGGATCACCCAACCCCAAATTTCTGTAAATAGATAGCGGCATCAAATTGATGCTGGCTCCTAAATCGCATAATGCCTTGGCAAAATTCAAAGATCCGACAGTGCAAGGAATAGTGAAGGCACCAGGGTCAACCTTCTTCTGAACTAGTGATCTGGTAGCGATTGCACTGCAATGATGAACAGTATCCGTTAACTCATAACTTGCTGCCCGCTTCTTTGTCAAAAGATCCTTCATAAATTTTGCGTACCCAGGCATTTGTTCCAATGCCTCGACCAAAGGAACATTAATAGTTAGCTGCTTCAACATAGTCATAAACTTATTGAACCTGGTATCATCAGCTTTCTTCTTCAATCTCTAAGGAAAAGGTGGTGGTGGAAGGGGAATAGTTTTCTCCACCGCTTCCTTTTCATCTTGCTTCAGTTCGGCAATCTTTTCAGGCTGTGGACGTTGAGAGTTGACGTTACGAAAAACCTCATCAGCTGCTTCGACATCTTTTGGTTCTGTAATGATCTCATTATCTTCTATATCATCAACCACCTGCTTTCCTTTGGATGGATTTTCCAACACTTTACCACTTCGGGTGGTGATATCCATACACGATCCATCATTCCTTGGATTTTGCACTGTGTCGCTAGGTAGTGTTCCAGCTTTTCTTTGATTTAATGCTGCTGAAAGTTCACTCAATTGCTGCTCTAGTTGCTTTATTGCAGTAGAATGCGAGTCAACCAATTGATTTATTGAAGACAAATCATTCTTCACCTCATTCACTCCCGTATTAGTTGCCTCTACTCCCTTTAATAGCGTTGCCATCATATCTTCCATCGACATCTTCCCAGATCCAGACGCCACAGCCTCACGGTTTCTAGGAGGAACATACAAACCACTCTTATCAGTTTTATTCTTCCAACCACCTTGATCGCGGTCCTTGTATCCAGATTTATCATAATAGTTCCGACCTTGGTTTCCTTGGGCATTGCCTCGGAAACCCCCCTGATTATTCAAGTAGTTCGCTTCTTCCTTATAGTCAGATTCATCTCTTTCCTGTGATACAACGGCTTTAACCTTTTCGGTCTTCCCTGATAATAAATGCTTGGTCAGAAGATCCATCTGTGTTTTCATGTGAGCCATATCTTGGTCACATTCCTATTGTCTACGCCTCTGCTATGCAATCAAGTCAATATATACGGTAGAGCTTGCTACCTCAGAATCTCTGGTATGCCAAGATCTACTCTGCTTTGTCATACGATCTAGCATATCACTTGCCTCAAGAAAAGTAAGGTCCATGAATGACCCACTTGCAGCATTGTCAACCATTGGCTTAGTCACTGAGTTCAAAGCCCTGTATAATATCTCCATCAAGTGGATGTTGGTCATCTGATGATTTGGGCACCACATAAGCTTCTTCTTGAACCTCTCCCATGTTTCGTGGAGAGCTTCAGTTGGAAGCTGTCGAAAATTGCTGATCTCATCTCTCAATTGTGCTCTCTTGGATGGCGGAAAGAATCTTTCTTGGAAAGCGCCTTTCAGTTGCCTCCAATTAGTAATAGAATCAGGAGTTAGCCCGTTCAGCCATAGATTTTCCTCCCCAGACAAAGACAATGGAAATAAGCGCAGCCGAATTGCATTCTGCCCAACTCCTGGATTGTCAAACGACTTGCATGTTGAAATAAAGTTAATCAGATGCATATTCGGATCATCTCCTGCGAGTCCACCAAATAACCCCTTGAGCTGCAGTAACTGAATCATGGTGCTAGTGATATTGAACATAGCTCCGGGTGCCAAGGGTGGAGGAATAATAGCCCCTGTGGCACCAGCTCCATCAAGATCGTCATCATCATCATCAAAAGGGGCCTGCACAGCTCGGCGGTCAGGTCTCATTCTAGCTTGACGATCTCTCCTATGCATAGGTGCTGCCACCTCATCTGCACGTCATGGATTAAGTAACTCCTCATCACCCAGGTCCTTATCATCAGGATTTGTTGCTCGACCTGGGTTATCAATATTCTGTTGATGCACTTGAGCAGCTGCCAGTGCAGCTAGTCTAGCCTGATCCTGTTGAGTCGCCCTTCTGTCATTGTTACGTTGTGCATCCATTCTGCCAATAAGTTGTGGTTCAGTATTGATAGGTAATAACGGTTGACCTTAACTTCGAGTGTTTGGCATGCACTCAAGCAAACCTGAATAAAACAAAAACAACAACTAAAAGTAAAATACAAGAATCTTTGACCAAAGGGTCTAGTAACTATCACAAACTTAGTTGACAACCGTATTCCCCGGCAACGGCGCCAAAATTTGATAACGCTCAAACTACAGCTCTCGTAAGAGTGTAAGCGGTCGTCGTCAAATATAGAACCCAACAAGGTTGGGTGTCGAATCCCACAGGGAATACTCGGTCACTAAGTATGCAACGATTAGTAGACTTTTGGTGAAAGTTCTGCGGATAAAGGGGGGATTTTATTCGTGAAGTAAAATTATCAAAATATCAAAGTAAAAATGGAATGTTTAGTAAGATTTTAATCAATGAGAATTGTAAGTTAGGGTTATGTCCACCTTATGAGTTTTACGTATCTAATGGCTATGAGTTATGCGGAATTCAGACATGCATGCGCTTATAGAGATTCGTATTCTATGGTAAATCCTAGTGTCTTTCGACCATCAAGGATTATATCACTTTAACTCTTTCGAGCTTAAAGCGTATACTAATGGTACGAATTCTCCAAGAGGTTAATCCAGTTACGGCACTAACTTTTAAACAGGGGTTGGTAGCCCTATTTCCTTGTCATTCTCTCTTTTCCAGACATGTAACTTTTCTTTTGAACAAGTTAATGCTATACTGGTGTATTCTATATGTTTACAACCACAAGAATTCAATTAAGATGAAGAGAGTAATGATATAAGCAGCATACGTATCAAGAATTCACAAACTCATAGCAATAGATAGTGTCTCATAAGGCTTCCATAACCCTAACAGAGAATTTTAGCTACTCATGAGTGCAACGGAAATCACAATAGATAAAATCATCATACCACAACCTAGAATAATATTGACGATGGAAGTGATATGGCGTCAAAAGCTCTCAAACATTTTTCCCTAGTCGTTCTTCTCAAGAGAGCCGAGTTCTCTGTGTTAGACTTACAGAATATTGTAGCGTGAATAGTCCTTGAATATCGAATGAATAATACTTGAATTAATGACTGAGTGAATAATAAAAGCTTCGAATTAATGAATAAGTGAATGCTGAAAAATTCAGCATTATAGGGTTTTTATAACATCCTTGTCCTAGTCCTACTGAAATAGGGTTTTTATCCATGTCCTAGTCCTACTGGGTTACTGCATACTTGTCCTAATCCTACTAAGTTACTGCTGATCCCCCAAGTCTTTAGAAATGCTGTTTTTGCCCGGGACAAGTTCTCCATGCATCACTTTCAGTCCACAAGTTTCCAGAAGCTGCCTTCCTTCTTACGTGAAGTTTCCTTTGGCGTCCAACAGTCCATAAAATGCTGAAATCTTCATCATAAATACCTGAAATCTTGCTAATCACGTTGGTTAGCTCACTCACAGGAAAAAGGACTAAAAGTGTAGGAATTATATATTTTGTCCTCAAAATATAGCTAAAATATGGGTACATTAAGGTGCTTTAGGCGTGTAAATACGCCTAACATCAACAGGTACCCCCAGGACTCGATAGAAGGAAACTAACAAGGCATGACATTCTTAAATACACGACCAACATCAAAAATCCATAATACAATAAGTTGGGGATTTCATAAAGTACATGGTTATCATAATCTTGTAAATGGTAGGAAAACATATATTCAATGTCATAATTTCATACTCTAACATCATGATCATTCCAACAAATATCTACATTGCATATCAATAGCATGGGAGTCATTTGAACATAAGGGTAAAGCATGAATCCTTCACTTAAGTCACAATTGAGTCATATTACATAATTTCCAGTCTCTTACGCATTTTTTCAAACACTTAGGATGCATGACTTAGGGCATGGCATAATCATCAAATTAACACATCATAACCAACTAAAATTCATAGTTTTTAACTCACATGCTAACATATTTTCATAAAAACACATAAAGATTCCAACTTGGGAATCATGCAACAACAACAACCACATGAACATACTCAACACATAGAATAAATATCATAATTCATAGTTAAAACTTGATTCTTGGGCTTCATGGATGAAAGGAATCCATGAATGAACACTATGCATACCTGAGAAAGGAAACCTTGAAGGTTCTTGGATGGATTTCTTGAGATTGACCTTGATAATCAAGGGATAGGGTTTTGTTTTTCTTGAGAGAGAATATTCTTGATATTGGGGAAAAAGTGAATAATAAGTAGCTAAGGATGTTTTTAGGGCTTAAATCCCACATTTGGGTGGAATAAAATCATGGGAAAAGACCCATTTAACCATGGATGCATCTTTTAATTTTGTGAAAATTTCTCGATCTGGACCCCTGGTGCGATGTGGCGCTGTCACACCGTGTCTCTAGAAAGTGACAACTAGAAAATTGCATGGCGACGCGACACGGTACAATCACATTGCCACCTTGGATGCGACCTAGATCTCATCGTGACGTGGTGGTATCGCATTGGAACACTGAAAAAGGATAATTATGAACTGGGCCTTTGGTACGATGTGCCACTATCATGGAGAAACACTGGAAATTGACAATTGTCATTTAAGTTGGCTCCACGACGCACTGATGGCTCAGGTGATATATTATCTCACTAAAATGGCTCTAACTCTTCGCTCGGGTGTCGGATTTAGGCGAATTTGGTATCGATAGGAAGCTTATTGAATTTCCCATACAACAAAAAGTGATAATCTTGAAAATTCTACATATATAGAAGTGTATTCATCTTTAAAGAATGTATTTGACATTTTCAGGATGAATTTAAGCTAGGTAGAAGTACGGGGTATTACAATATCTCCCCCTAGGAAAATTCGTCCTCGAATAAAACTAATTGAAATGGGAGAAATGATAGACTGAAGTACATGCTGAATGTATTATGATGAATATGCATATCTGATGCACGAATAACAGATTTATGACTGTATGACTGAATTACTGATAAGATGAGTTTCTCATCAAACTGAACATGCATATCTGATGCATGAATTCATGACTGAACTGACACATGAATGCATGACTGACTATGCAATAGTAATTGATACAAAGTTTATAATGGAATTCTGAACATGAACTGGACACCAAGTTGTAACTTAAATCTGAACATGAAACTAAAAGGTTTAAGAAAAGCTATTACATTGGGCTGAGTCTGAATTAGCGGAGAAGTGGTGAGGATACTTGGTACGTATATCGGCTTCTGCTTCCCAAGTAGCTCCGCTCCCTCAATGGACTGATTCCGCCAAAGGACTTTGACTAGGGGGACTCCTTTGTTCCTTAGTCTGCGAGTCTGATAGTCAAGAATTTTAACCAATATCTCTTCAAAAGAGAGGGTGTTTTGAATATCTATGCTCTGAATAGGGACTACAACTATTGGGTCACCTATGCACTTCTTGAGAAAAGATATATGGAATACTGGATGAACTGAGGCTAGATATGAAGGCACTTCAAGCTCATAAGCTACTTTGCAGAAGCAACTGAGAAATTTTAAGGGACCGATATATCGAGGACTGAGCTTTCCCTTCTTGCCAAATCTCTTAAATCCCTTCATGGGAGAGATATTTAGATAAACATAGTCACTAATCTCGAACTCGAGATATTTTCTACGTACATCTTCATAAGACTTCTGTCGGCTCTGAGAAGCCCAGAGTCTTTCTCTGATTAATTGGACTTTTTCTAAGGCATCGAATACTAAGTCAGGCCCTATAACTGAGGCCTAACTAACTTCGAACCAACAGACTGGAGATCTGCACCTCCTACCATATAAATCTTTGAATTGAGCCATCTTAATACTGGAAAGATAGTTGTTGTTGTATGCAAACTCAATCAAAGGCAAGTGGTCATCCCAACTACCTTTGAAATCAATTTCACACGCTCACAGCATATCTTCTAAAGTCTGAATGGTCCTTTCTGCTTGACCATTGGTCAGAGGATGGAAGGTTGTACTGAGATGAACATGGGTACCAAAAACCTTTTGGAATGCTTTCGATAAATAAGAGGTAAACTGGGTACCTCTATCTGAGATAATAGATAACAGAATACCGTGCAATCTGACCAACTCTCTGATGTAAGGTTTGGTGTAATCCTCAGCTGACTAAGAGGTATGGACTGGAATAAAATGATCTGATTTGGTCATCCTATCTACAATGACCCAAACCAAATCATATTGATGACGAGTACAAGGCAAACCCATCACGAAGTCCATGTTCACTTCTTCCTACTTCCAAGTAGGAATATTAAACTCTTGCATGGACCCACTAGGCTTATGATGATCTATCTTAACCTACTGACACGTAGAGCACTTAGCCATAAACTCTGCCATATCTATCTTTATCCCACTCCACCAATAGATCACCCGCAATTTGCGGTACATCTTTGTGTCCCCTGGATGAATATAGTAGCGCGCACCATGCACTTCTGCGAGAATTCATTGCCTTAAGTCATCTACACCTAGAATACACAGACGACCCTGACAACGCAATACACCATCTCCCCCTTGAGAGAAAACTTTAACCTTATGATCCTTGACTGACTCTCTAAAATTGACTAGACTGGGATCTCTATCTTTCTTTTCTTTCACCTCAGAAACTAGAGATGATTCTGAACTACTCTAAACCCATATATCACCCTTATCTGTATCGACTAAGTGAACACCTAGTCTGGAAAGCTGATGGACTTACTGAGCTAACTTTTTCTTACTTTCCTCAACATGAGCAACACTACCCATAGACAGTCTACTGAGAGCGTCGGCCACTACGTTGGCATTGCCCAAATGATAAAGGACACTCATGTCATAATATTTCAAGAGCTCTAACCACCTTCTCTGATGAAAATTGAGATCTTTATGAGAAAAGACATACTAAAGGCTCTTATGATTTGTGAACACATCTACATAAACTCTGTATAGATAATGCCTACGAATCTTTAAGGAAAATACTACGGCTGCTAACTCAAGATCATGAGTAGGATAATTTTTCTCATGGGGTTTAAGCTGTCTGGAGGAGTAGGCTATGAACTTACCATGATTCATGAGGACACAACCCAAACCTACTCTGGATGCATCACAATACATTATGAAACTATCTGAACCATCTGGAAAAGCCAAAACTGGAGCTGGGGTGAGTCGAGTCTTGAACTCATGAAAACTCTTCTCGTAAGGATCTAACTACTGATACTTGACTTTCTTCTGAGTCAATCTAGACATAAGGGATGCAATAGAAGAAAATCCTTCAACAAACCGTCTGTAATAGCCAGCCAAACCCAAGAAACTCTTGATATCTGATGGAGAGACAGGTCTGGGCCAATTTCTTACTACTTCAGTCTTTTGAGGATCTACTCTAATGTCATCACCAGAAATAATATGACCAAGGAATGCTACTGACCTTAGCCAAAATTCGCACTTACTGAATTTGGCGAATAGCTGATGATCTCTGAGAGTCTGAAGTATGATTCTAAGATGGTCTGCGTGATCACGTTCACTGCAGGAATAGAAAAAATTATCATCTATGAAGACTATGATGAACATATCCAAGTACTAATTGAACACACGGTTCATCAATCCATGAAAGCTACAGGGGAATTAGTAAGACCAAAGTACATAACTAGGAATTCGAAGTGACCATACCGAGTTCGAAAAGCTATTTTTGGAGCGTCACATTCCCTGACTCTAAGCTGATGATAGCCTAATCTGAGGTCTATCTTAGAGAAATAGTTGTCACCCTGAAGTTGGTCCAACAAGTCGTCAATTTGGGGAAGTGGATACTTGTTCCTTATCGTGACTTTATTGAGCTGACGGTAATTAATTCACATTCTGAGAGAACCATCTTTCTTGTGCACGAATAAGACTGGTGCGCCCCACGGGGACACACTGGGTCTGGTGAATCCCTTATCTAAGAGATCCTTCAACTGCTCTTTCAGTTCTTTGAGTTCTGTCGGTGCCATTCTGTATGGTAGAATAGATATAGGCTGAGTATCTGGAAGAAGATCAATGCCGAAGTTTATTTCCCTTTCGGGAGGAATTCCTGGAAGATCTTTGAGAAAGATATCTAAATATTCACTCACGACTGGGACTAATTCAAGACTGGGAGTCTCAGAACTAGAATCCTTAACATGAACAAGATGATAGACACATCCCTTAAATATCATTTTCTATGCCCGAAGGTAGGAAACAAGCTGACCTCTGAAAGCTAAAGTACTACCCCTCCATTCTAGGATAGGTTCATTCAAAAACTGAAATTGGACTATTCTATTTCTGCAGTCGACTCTGGCATAACAGGAATGAAACTAATCCATGTCGAGAATGAAATCAAAATCAGTCATCTCTAATTCGACTAAGTCTGCTGAGGTGACTTTCTGAAATATCATAACCAGCAATTCCTGTATACCTACCGGGCTATGATGGTTTTACCCACTGGGGTAGATATCGAGAAGGGCTCTGCTAGAATTTCGGGACTGTCTCCAAAAGCAACTACTACATAAGGAGTAACAAAAGACAAAAAGCTCCTGGATCTAGCAAAGCGTATACATGCAAGTGAAATATCTATAATGTACCAGTAACTACATTAGGAGAATTTTTCTAATCTTGCTAGGAATAGAGAGCATAAAGTCTATTTGGGTATTGCCCACTAGTAGCACTAGAAGTGGCACCCTACTGATTTGGGCGACCGGACTGGGCTAAGGAACGATTCTGCTGACCCTGATAAACTGAATGGGGACAATCTCTGATTCTGTGGCCTGGCTTACCATATCGAAAACAGACATCACTACCAGCTCTGGAAGTACCTTTGTAGTTCTTACCACAAGTCCGACAAAGGGGATTAGTTCGGGCATTGCTGACACTACCCTGAGACTTATAGCCTAGCGCCCTATCTCTATTACCATCCCTGAACTTAGGAGCTGAAGCACTAACTGAAGAAGGAGATGGAACGGATGACTTAGTATGGAACTGAGAACGGCTTCCTCCCTCTGACTTCGGCAGAGCAAAGTTGAAACTACCTGTCCTTGGTCTTTTTTTCTGCCTCTCTCTTATCTTAATCTTTTGCTCTTCTATCTGTTGAGCATGGGTCATAATCCTATCTATGTCCATGTCACTATTCAACATTGTGGACCTACACTCATTGACCACAATATCATTCACCCCAGAAACAAACTTACTCATCTTGGCCCCGATATCTTCAACCACATGAGAAGCATATCTGGCTAATTGAGTAAACTTAAGAGAATACTCTTTCATCATCATGTTCCCCTGCCTAAGGTTGATAAATTCTAACACCTTACCTTTCCTCAGATCTTAGGGAAAGAAGATATCTAATAATGCAGTGACAAACTCCTCCCACTCAATAGGCCCTGCATCAACTGACCTCTCTGACTTCTACTATTTGAACTAAGTATGAGTAACATCCTGCAACTGATATGCAGCTAGCTCAGTACTCTCACTAGAAGTGAATCCCATGATGTTCGTAACCTTCTGAACCTAGTCTAGGAACTCCTGAGGATCCTCTTCTGACTTAGACCCAAAAATAATAGAGAGTTCATTCGGGTGAAGTCCCGAATCCTGGCTGCAGCTGAATTGGCCACTGGATTGGCCGGAACGACAGCTGGTCATTCATTCTGAGCAGTAACTAAATTAGTAAAAGTGGTGAATTCATATCTAAACCCTTCATGAGAAATGTGTTCGTCTAAGGGATCTGCTTGGACGGGTTGAGGGACTGACTGATTTTTGTTTCTTCTTTTGAGAGGCATGTTCTGTTGAAAAAAAAAGAGAAATGAATTAGACTGAGAGTTAAATTTGAGCTCATGCTTACTGGCACGACATGAATACTGAAAGAAGGGAAACTGTTCCTAAAACATCTCATAGCCTCTTGCACTTAAATATGACGCGCAACACACCCATGTACAAGACTCTACTAGATGCGGCTTTCAGACTTCCTAGGACTCTATTGAACCTTTGTATTTGATACCAAGTTTGTAACGCCTTGAATATGGTACCTGAAATGCTACATGATGCTCATGACCCCGAAGGACCATAAGCTAACCCATGACTGATAATTGTACCTAAATACTGCATAGTAGTATAAATGTGGAAATAGTAGGCTGAAACATGCCATAAGGTTCAAAACTGATAAGTATCTGATAAAACCATATCTGAATAGTATGGTACAACAATACCAAAACTAAAACAATGTCTAAAAACATCTAGTCTGAAAACACTATAGTCTGAAAGCCTATAAACTATCTAAATAAGGAGTTGATGGGACATGTCCCCAACTAACTCCAACTACTAAAATAAGTTAAGTAATAAAGAAATAAAGTAATGATCATGTCCTCGAAGGATGAGGACTCACTGTTAAATCTGACTACTGAAACTGGAATACTACTGATGCTCTGGAGTTTGTGCTTCAGAACCTATAGTAGAGAATAAAACACCACGGCACAAATGAGTTAGTATGATTGAATATACTGGTATACATGTGAGGTAGGATGAATTCAAAGGGTTCAAATGCATGAACAATGCTAACTGACTGTATAACATGAATGTGAGAATACATGCATGAATAAGTGACTGAGACTAAATTCATGATGGTACTGACTACTGAGTCTAATTACTGATAACATGAGTCACTGATAACTGATATAACTGAAATTGAGCAAATGTATCTAACAGCCTAGGTTTTGATGGAACTAACAGAGTTTCATACTATTTTGAGTTGACTATATCTGACAGTCCTGAAATTCTGAAGAACTATCTGAGTTCTATTACTGAGACTGAGTCTGAAACTGTAAATGTGGGAAGTAGTCATCTAACATACATGCCCCAATAAGGCAATATAGATAGTTTGGGTTCCAATTTGTAACCCCAATTGGAAGGGTGTCAATACCACGCCACTGGTAAAGATAAGTTGTGGGTGACCTTCATCTGATAGTGTCCCAAAAAAAGAATGGTGGGACCCTCATCTGACAGTGTTTATCCATCTCATCAACCCTCATCTGTCAGTGTTGATGCCTCAACCTATGCTGGCTACATAGTTCTAGAATGCAAGGATTTCTTCTAAGGATCACACCCTCAACTGTCAGTGTGTGTCCTCATCCTTTGGTTCACTCGGTGCTAAATCCTACTCCCATCTGAATAGACACTGAACATGATCTACTGAATTGAACTGGACTGATTTCATTGAGTTTCGTAGACTGACAGAATTCTACTGAGATTACTGAAGTACTGAGCTTTCTGAGATTACTGGGATTACTGAGTTTACTGAGTTTTCCCGAGTTACATGACTGACTGAATTCTACTAAACATGGCTTGACTGTGGATATCGTGAAATACATGACACTGGATCTAGGAACAAAGCTAAATTGTCGGGTACAAGTACCCCCAGGACTTGATAGAAGGAAACTGATAAGGCATGACATTCTTGAATACACGACCAACATCAACTATCCATAATACAATAAGTTAGGGATTTCATAAAGTACATGGTTATCATAATCTTGAACATGGTAGGAATGCATATACTCAATATCATAATTTCATACTCTAACATCATGAGCATTCCAAAAAAGATCTACATTGCACATCAATAGCATGGGAGTCATTTAAACATAAGGGTAAAACATGAATCCTTCACTTAAGTCACAATTGAGTCATATTATATAATTTCTAGTCTCTTAGGCATTTTGTCAAACACTTAGGATGCATGACTTAGGGCATGTCATAATCTTCAAATTAACATATCATAACCAACTAAAATTCATGGTTTTCAACTCACATGCTAATATATTTTCATAAAAACATATAAAGATTCCAACTTGGGAATCATACAACAACAACAACCACATGAACATAATCAACACATAGCATGAATATCATAATTCATAGTTTAAAACTTGATTCTTTGGCTTTATGGATGAAAGGAATCCATGAATGAACACTATGCTTACCTGAGAAAGGAAACCTTGAAGATTCTTGGATGGATTTCTTGAGATTGACCTTGATTCTCAAGGGCTAGGGTTTTGTTTTTCTTGAGATAAAATGTTCTTGATATTGGGGAAAAAGTGAATAATAAGTAGCTAAGGACGTTTTTAGGGCTTAAATCCCACATCTGGGTGGAATAAAATCATGGGAAAAGACCTATTTAACCCTTGATGCGTCTTTTAATTTTGAAAGAATTTCCCGATATGGACCCCTGGTACGACACGGCGCTATTGCGCCGTGTCTCTGGAAAGTGATAACTAGAAAATTACATGGTGGCGCAACGTGGTACAATCGTGTTGCCACCTTGGACGAGACCTGGAATCTCACTGCGACGCGGTGGTATCGCGTTGGAACACTGGAAAAGGACAATGGTGAATTGGTCCTTTAGAGCGATGCGCCACTATCGCAGAGCAACACTGGAAATTGACAATTGTCATTTAAGCTGGCTCCACGATGCGCTAATGGCTCAGGTGATACACTGTCTCACTAAAATGGCTCTAACTCTTTGCCCGGGTGTCGGATTTGGGCGAATTTGGTATCGATGGAAAGCTTATTGAATTTCCCACACAAGAAAATGTAAAAATATTGAAAATTCTGTATATATAAAAGTATATTCATCTTTAAAGCATGTCTTTGATATCTTCGGGATGAATTTAAGCTAGTTAGAAGTACGGGGTATTACAATAGTACTAATCAACATGTGAGCAAACAATTTCAATATTAAATTTACCATTTGAAGACTTTAGCATGATTTCACATGGTAACACATATAAATCAATTAACTCTACCTGAAATTTATCATGAAACATGGATTTGAAACCCAATTAATCATTTTAAACATGGATATTATCAAACCCAACTTGGAATTCATAAAATTCATATACTTGAAGTATAAAAATAGTTTCTTGGACTCCAAGGGTTGAAGGGACCCTTGGACGAACACTTCACATACCTTAGTTAAGGAATTTTTGAAAATTAATGGTGGAAATCTTGAGGTTTTGATTTAAAAAGGGACTGAAGGTTGAGGGAAAAATACCCAAATACCCCCAAAGATGTGGTTTTTTAATGACTTAAAAACTATACCATCGATGCACAAACCAATGTGCCACATCATTAGCATCAACCCGATAGCCAATGCATCGCGTCGAGTCCGCATCGACTCACTAGAAATTGACGCTGGGAGCTGGGAAAAATATTTATCAATGTGATAGTCAATGCGGCGCACCAAGATCGCGTTGATCCACTGTTTTAAGATTTCTAAGAAGCTTCAAACGAAGTCCGAAAAATTCAAAACTTGTTCGGAAACACCTACAGACATTCCTGATCATAAATTAACTCAAATATCAACATTTAATGGACGTAAAGGCCATGAAATAATATTGCCAACTTTCAAAGGCTAGAATGACACTAAGTTTTAATACTTAGCTAGAATATTCTAAGTCTGGAACCCCTTAACAAGCTTAGAGGACTGAATTAAGATAAGGATTTTGCGGGGTCTTACATGAACAATCAGATAAATGGAGTATAGCTTAATTGTGGCAAAAGGGGAGCCATTTATAGAGTATTAGTTTTTGTTGCTTAGTTGTTCTTTAAATTCCTATGTAGCCTTGAATGTTACATCTTATAATGAGGGGTGTAGTGGTAATTAGCTTAGCACATGTGCACGGAGCTACTTGCGGTAGTGACTAAGGTTGAAGTCATTGTGATCTTTAAGGCATAAAGTTTGGGCATAAATAATTGTGTCTTATGGTAAGAGGTACTGTTTCTTGAGGACAAGCAAATGCTTTAAGTTAGGGGTATTGATGAGTAGTGATTTTACCACTCATTTGCACTAAACATATATGCACATTACCTTGTTCTGAATGAATAAATGAGACATATTTATGAGTAAATACACTAATACCCACTCTTTGCAGGCATAGATTTATAAGAGATAGAAAAAAGTAAAATTGAGCTTAAAATGATCAAAAGCAAGCAAGAAAAGTGCAGTTGATGACCAGGAGCATAAGAGCCTCAGTTACTGCGGTCACGATCTTCTGACTGCGGCTGTGATAGTCAAAGCATGGTCAATCAACCTCAGTCACAGAAGATAACTATGATCGCGTGGACACAGTCGAGGTCATACAGCCCGATCGTGTCTTAGCAAAAAATGGAAGCCCAAGGGCAAATCTAGAAATACATGTGGCTGATCACAAATTCTTGGCAAAAAGACTCAAACCCTAAGTCATTGAATATTATTCCATCTTCCCCAATTTTAGGTTTGAGTTGAGTGTTTATATCCTCCATTTTTGGAGGAGAAAATATTGTATAAATTTTGGGTGAAGAATACATTGGAGACTTTCAAAGTGGAGTAATAGATCACTTCCATTGTTGATTTGTGGGAGTGAAAAGTTTGAAGGAACATTAACTTATGCTTTAATAAATCATTTCACTGGATATTATGGGTATATCTTTACTTATGTATCTTATGTGTACCTATATCTCCCTCTTAGGGTTATGTGAGATTAGGGGTTAAAGTGTGTGTGGGTTGTTATGTTAGCCTCTATTTGGTGGTTCATGTTTATGGGTTTTGTCATTGCTATGCTAACTTGGTTGGAATTTGTGGGTGAAAGGCCCAAATACCTATATAGGTTTGATGAGTGAAAGCTCTAAATTCTAGAAAGGTCAAGGCCATCTTCGAAAGAAGGGTTTTGGTTGAACTTTAGGAATCCACATCATCCTTAAAAGAGGGATGTGGAGACCAAAGCAATGATAGACAATTATGTGTGTAGTTTGCAAAATTCTCACTATCTTAGAAATAAGGGTGATTCTGAAGTTAACTACACCATGAGCATTATCCTAGAAATAGAGATGCCTAGATTGAGGTTGTGGTTACCAATTGTTGAACACACCCGTTAGGTATTCGAAAGAATCAATGGGTGGGAGTTTGGTGTTTTGTTGAAAGACTAGCATCAAATCTCATAACAAAACCTACCCACACTTGTTCTACTAATAATGAAGTTAACTGTTAGCATCCACATATCACTCCCTTAGTAACATATAATCCCAAAATCCAGGCATAATTGTTTAAACTCTAATTATTTGTAACTCCGAATTTATAATAGAAAAACCTAAAAGGAAACATTATAGTAGATACCTATCTCCCCCATTTTTTTTTTCTTATACCATTTGTTTGAATACTTATTTCTATTATTTTGAATTAACTTGATTGTCACTCATATTGTTCCTCATGGATTCGACCCTAACTCCAAAGTTGGGTAAATATATTAACGACGACCACTTTGAACTTAATTTGACATGTAAATTGAGCATTATCAATGCCATCACCAATATTCAAACAATGTAATCATAAACATTAGTACATCTACAAACTACAGCCATGTCCTTTACAAGCATAAATCATCTCCTGAAATCCAACCAATATCATAAATACATCCCTGGGCCTAATAATGTGCTGAATAACTACAATATCATAATCATGACCTTAGGCCCACATATATATCTGAAATATATATCAACAATCATAGTAGTAAGCCATCTTATATCAATAAGCAATAACATATCTACGAGGCATATCATATCTATAAGCCAAAAATCATATCTATTAAGCATATCATATCTATAAGCCATATCGTATCCATAAGGCATATCATATCTATAGGTCATAAATCATCACTATAAAGAATATCACATCTATTAAGCATATCATATCTATAGTCTATATATCATAACTATGAGGCAGATCACATTTATAAGGCATCTCATATCTATAGGCCATATATCAGAACTATGAGGCATATCACATCTATAAAGAATCTCATATCTATAGGCCATATATCTTAACTATGAGGCATATCACATCTATAATTCATCGCATATCACATCTATAATTCATCTCATATCTATATCTATGCCTATATTACTAAGCATGACGATAGACCCTATAGTAAATCAAATTTGAAAGTCGTATCATAGCTATGAGCCATTAATCATAATCCAGGAAAACCATCATCATTCACTAAGTCACAAAGTAACCTTCTACTAAAGGCTCAATAGTATCTACTACATTTAACATGTGTAAATAAGTCCACAGGGGCTAAAACAAGTCTTTTCCTAAGGTTGATCCAGAGGAACCCACTTCTAATCCTTAAATTTCATATTTAGGTAATTTGTACCCTGGATTCTAGATGGTACTTTAGCCAGAATTTTCCCTAAGACAAGAATTCCACCTAGAACATGAGCAACTAAGTCAACTATACCTAAATTATGGTTTCAAGATAGGTAAATAGTCCAAACAAGGCTAATCATGCTAATCAGGCTTCCATCACCTAAACCATATCCCAAATCTAGCATAATACCATAATCATACTATGGATCCCATAGCTAACTAAGAGGAATGCAATAGGTTCATAGAAGTATAGTAAGTATTTTACAAGTCAATTCACTCATCTAATCTCCAAACTACAATAATTAAGACTAAGTCACGATGTTCTACTGATAATAAATCTTAACCTTTACATTCACATCTAATATACAAAACACATCATTTTGTGAAGAAGAGTAGGTAGAATCCTACTGTGATGCCAAACCGCAAATTCTTGAATCATCAACAAAATATCCATCTTCACTCCATGATCTTGAAATGCCTCCATGCTACCAAAATCATAATCTACGTGTCATTAAAAGTCAAACAAGCCCCATATTTCTATTTAATTGGTTGGGTCAAATTTTAGGTCAAGAATGAGCCTACAGGGATCATAAACAAAATCCAAAATTGAGCCCATCGTGAGGTCCCTCAAAGGACAAGGAAGTTGTGTTCAAAAGTTAAGCATAAATGGAACACAAATCGGGTCTCCAATCAACCCTTAAAGATTAGGAATTCAAACCCTTAGTTTCTAAGAATTTATCAAGAAATCAAAGGAATATTACCATGAATTCAAAGAAAAATCACGGAAAAATCATTAACCAAGCTCCCCAAATCATCCACAAGATTTAATCCTAAGATCTCTCAACCTCTAGGGTTTAGTTCTATTGGAAATGGATGAGAAAATGACAAAATCAAGTTGAAAAGGGGGTATTTATACCTATTTTAGGTGCTCAGGTGTCACTATTATGACTCGAGTGTTACGATCGTGATATCTAGAGACTGCACAAGGGAGCCACAATGGTTATTTATCCTTCTTGATCGTGATTCAAGCAAATAGAAGGTAAATCGCATTCGGCAAATGGGACTTTCCCTTTGTGATTGCAATTTTTCATAAAACTCAATTGGCGATTGTGATTTTCCTATCGCGATCATGGTGACACCATACCTGATGCACCAGATTTTTTTCTAAGTCTTAATGGACTTCGATCGAGGGTTTGGAATTATTCTAAAACCCCGTGCATGCAAACAAAATATTCTATCATACCAAATTTGACGTTCTAGACATAATGTAACCATCAAAACTTTCATCTGAGGCTATTTTGACTAAATATAGAGCCCACATCTATAGTTCCATTTTTCACATAATTCGCCCAATAGCCTAAAATGAGTTTGAATGTCTTAGGACCTGAACCAAGGGTACTCCTAGCCTAAAATCAACATTCCAAAGCTGATGGCACTGTCAAAATTCATATCTGAGTTCATCTACTAGGAGTTTTCATTTGAGATCAAATCCTAAATATCAAAAGCTTGAAAATACAGAAATGAGCCTAAAATCCAAACAAACTGTCTAATCACCTAGTCGATGTTTTTGGCAAGTTATAAAGCACCTTAGCCACTGTGGGAAGAATTGAAATACTCAAAATACATACAAATCAATTAAATGACCTAAAGAGTCATTAAATGATCTTGTTTTGGAAGATTTGTCATTCTAGCAGTATTAACGATTCATTTATAAGGTGGGGAAGTTTTTCTAAGATGAGCCTTATATCTTTTGGTTTTATGTGGATGGAGTTATATTGGGATGTATTACTGAGGTGGCGATGATAAGAATTCTTGAGGTTTGTGATTCATTACCAATTAGTGGTCATCATAGTGGTACTCGCATATCCCATAAAATTCTGCAGTGTAGGCATTATTGGCCAATTATCTATAAGTATTCTCATAATTTTTATCAAGTATGTGTTCAGTATCAGTGGAAAGATAATATTTCACAAAAACAAGAACTCTTGATGACACTTATCTTGGAGTTGGAGTTGTTTGATGTGTGGGGAATAATTTCATGGGTCCGTTTGTGAGGTCTTATGGGATGAAGTATATTTCGGTAGCAGTTGACTATGTTTGTAAATGGGTGGAGGAAGTTTTTCTTCCAAACAATGAGGGCAAAAGTATCACTAGTTTTTTGAAGAAGAATATTTTTTCTTGATTTAGTGATGGTGGTTCTCACTTTTGTAATTGTCTGTTTAAGGACCTGATCAAAAAATATGGTTTAAAGCATGAGGTGGAAACACCTTACCATCCTTAAACGAGAGGGCCGGTTAAAGTATTCAATTATGAGATCAAGTCCATATTGGCGAAAACTGTGAATGCCAAAAGGATTAATTAGTCAAGGATGATAGACGATACTCTGTGGGACTACTTTATAATTTTTACTACCCCCCATAGATGCCTCTCCATATCAACTTATGTACAGTAAGTAAGGTCATGAGTGCCCAACTAATTTGCCCAAACTATACCCTACAAGAAGATATAATGCAGTCGTTGTCAAACTATAATAGCCCAACTAGGTTAGGGTCGATCCCACAGGGATAGGTCAACTCTGTCTCTCGAACTTACTGAAGTAGCCAAAAGTGCAGGAAACTAAATGAGGGGGAGGGGTTTCTTGTAAATAGTAAAAAGTAACAAGTTGTGAATACTTTCGGTTATAAACCATCTGAGATGAACACTAGGACTGTGTTCCCCCTAGTTTTCTAACTCCATAAGTTTCTCGTTCTCAAACCAACTGTCTCACTACCATACATACAGAATCTGTCAAGCTAGGTATTACCAACCGTATTGTGAACACTTTGATAAATCAAACTCTTCACCTTATGAGTCTTAGGGTGTCTCCTTACTAACCCTTGTCTTTGATACCAGTTTAATTATCACCTTTTGGGCATCAAGTTATTAGACGAGGATTGATAGCCTCGAATTACTATTGTAATATTCTTTTTCCAATCTCAATCTCTATTGTGAAGAAGATCACGATGCAAGTGTAAACTATGATCTAGAAGAACCTTACACTTCCCCTACTTTGTTATTTTGCCAGGGTTCCCACAACCCTAGGTAAGGGATTTAATCGCTAATAGTTTCAAGAAATGCCATGGTATACAATAAAGAAAGCATTGATGTAATCTTACAACAATGATGAATAAAACTCAAATTCTTAAATCAAAAAATAAACCAAAAACCAAGAAGAAAGAGATTCCAAGATCAAAAGTTAATCTTAGAATCAAATATATATTTGTGAATTGTATGAGTGTGTAAATTGTACATAAACTAACTAAAAGCATTAAAAGAGTATTTATAGATTACATAAAACCCCTAAAAATATTAACCAAAATGTACAAGGAAAACTAAGTTAGTGGCCACTTACGGCGCCACCTACGGGTCGTAAGTGGCACCTACAGTACGTACGTGGCCATCGTAGGTAGTAGACTTCTTTAACTCTAAAGTATCTCTCTTGTACTAGTACCTATGGGCATAGGTGGTACATACGTCCAGTAGATTCCCTAATTATAGGTACAAGAAGACTCCTCCAAAATTAGTTTCTCTAAAATTCACTTCTCTGACACTTACATTGGCACCTACGACACCGTAGGTGGTACCTACAAGCCATAGGTGACCCCTTATAGCTAACAGTCAACAACTTCAACTTTTGATTCTCTGAAGTTTGCAACTTTGAAACCTATCACAGTTACCTATGGCACGTAAGTGCACCTACGCCGCGTAGGTAGCCTCAAACCTGGGATTTTCTATAATTTTTGATTCATTTTCTTCATGTTAATCTCCAAAACCTAGTTTCCTACAAAATAGACACAAAAAATGCCATATCTACCAAAAAGAAACTAAGTACTTGCATATTTTTCAGTTTTAATCATCGTAAGTGCGATTAAACCATGAAACATCAACACCCTCAACTTAGAACATTTGCATTTCCTCAAGCAACAAAAACACAACAAAACAACACAACGATTCTTAACCAAGAGAAATCAAAGATACCTATGACAGTCAATCTCAAATTCAGCTCAAAATCATCACCCCCTCCTATTTTAACTTTGCAAAACCAACTGTGTGGGTCTATGTATCCCAATAATGTGATACAATGGAATCAAGTAGGGGTATTACATTAGCAACATATAATCAAGCATATGTACAAATTAAACTTCCCAAACAGATAAATATCTAGCAACACAACTCGTGTACCCTTACAACATAGAACTCCCACTTACTTGGTAGAATCATGCATGTTAATGCAAGGAAAATCATGAGACACTCACAAAGAAGTTCCATTAATGTGTACATAATACCATAGGCTTGCCCTTTTTTTCTTTACCTTAGCTTTCAGATAGTAAGGTTAGGATCACTAGAGGACATTTTTTGTAGAATCATGCATGTTAATGCGTGGACAATCACGAGACACTCACAAAGAAGTTCCATCAATGTGTACAGAATACCATAGGCTTTCCTTTTTTTGCTTTACCTTAGCTTTCAGACATAAGGTTAGGATCACTATAGGACATTACTTGACTTGTAACAGTGGCTTAGGGCCTGGTATCGTACATTTGGGAATTTAGTGAGTAAGCCTCCTTTGCACTATAGTTACGTTTTGGGGTCCACTTTTCAACCAACTTTTCTTTTATTCCACCCTTATTTCTTCCTTTATATTTTTTATGTCTCATTCAGATTGGGTGCGGTTTCTTATATTCTTTTATTCATTTTTTCTTTTCTTTATCTTTTTACCATACCCAAACCTACTTTCTTTTCCTCTTATTTACGCCCTTCTTTATACCCACTTTTAATCACGCACCTCTATGATAGCCACCCTCAACTTAGGTGGTTTGCCTGAGTTGAGGTACAATCTAAATTAAGACCACACATGTAAAGTGTGGCCTATACCATTAAAGTCCACGCTTTTAAAGGGTAGCGTTAGTTTTTATCTTCTGGCCACATTAATTTTTACAACACTTTAAAAGTGTCGTCCTTAATGGTTAGCTTTTGGCCACATTAATTTTTACAACACTTTGAAAGTGTGATCCTTAATGGTATAGGCCACACTTTACAAGCATTGACAAATCATGATTTAATTGGCAACACTTATTCACATATATGACTACACTTTTAAATGTTGTATTAATATAATTTAAAATACAACACTTTTAAAATGTGACCTAAGATTTTAATTAAAATATTTTGACTATCTCTCCTTAATATTTCACTCTCCCTCCAATTTATAATTGTCCAAAAGTAATTAAGAAATGTAAGCATTTACACACTCAGATATATGATTCTCTCTCACAAAATCCTTTTACAAATATATCTATTTTCTATCACACACAAAACCCTAAATGCCCAAGGAGGATCAGGGCCAAAATAGGTTCATTGTAATTAAAATGGGAAGTTGAAAGGTGAAAACAAGAAAATAGGTCCATACAGGCTCAAAATAGGGATCAATGGATACTAATTCATATTTGGAAGGTAATTTAGGCTAAGAGTGGACTAAGATCAAGAACAACCTATGGTCTTTTCCTAACTGACTATCCTATAACCTAGGCAAGACTAACCGGGAAAGTTTTGGATTCAACACACAATGGGAACTAAGTAAGCATCTCACACACACATGGCACAAGGTTGCATCACAAACTACTACCTATCCGGTTCATACAAATGCTAACTATGATTATCATATTCCTAATCCTAATGTCATAATGAGATTCACAGTGGTCACATATATATACACATCACACAATTCAAATACAATTTTTTTGGAGGGGTATTAATTTTCTAACATATTTAAACATAAACCCAAAAACCATCAATGATCCTTAGGTATTTATTTTCCTCCTAGTTAAAAAAAACAACATAAAACATTACAAAACAAAACACAATATGTCCTAAATATGCCGACTCTACCAAGAACAAACTTCAGGGAAAAGAGACACAGCAACAAAAACCCCAAGAGGACATATAGACCCACAAGTAGCCCCACCCCCATCAAATAGACATGCATTGTCCCAAATGCATTAGGAATCCATCAAACAAGAGAGTTAGGAACATACTTGTGGCACCTTAGGTGCGTAGATCTAATGTAAATCACACTAACATGAATTTAACACAAATTCAAAAATAACAAGATACCTTGGGTTTCCTTCCAAGCAATGCTTGATTAAATATTGTGGCATGACGCGAGTACCGTGATTACTCAGAATTCATCAAGGCAGCCAAAAGGTTGGCCTCTAGGGTCACCAACTAAACTTATCACTAAAACCACCCTCATGTCAGTTAGTTGCTTCATGGTTCTGCAAACATTGAATGTGACCTCATCATCTTACGTCCTGAACTTAAGCTCCCTTTTGTACATATCCACCAATTCTCTACCTATGGATAAAAATGGTCTCCCTAAAATTATCGGCATCTCAAAATCAAATTTAAAATCCAGGACAACAAAGTTTGCTGGAAAGATGAATTTATCCACCTTTACCAAAACATCGAAAGATATACCCACAGGTTTCTTCACTATGTAATCTTCCATCAAAGACTGCATCATCGTTAGTTTGGAAGGTCTCAAGATCAACTATTTAAACACTTCCAGTGGCATCAAGTTAATGTTGGCACCCAAGTAACACACATTTTTGGCAAATCAAGATGTCCTAATAGTGGAAAGAATTATGAACGCATCGGGATCATCTTTCTTTTGTGCCAGAGATCTGGATAGAATTGCACTATAATGATGTAACCGACCAACATCCTCATAACTGTAAGCTTTCTTCTTTGTCTCTAAATCCTTCAAAAAAAAATTGTACCTAGGCATCTTCTCAAGAGTTTCAAGAAGAGAGATAATCTCAACTTTTTCAGCATAGCAATGAAATTTTTATACTTCCCATCTTCTTTCTTTTGCTTCAAACTTTATGGAAAAGGTGGGAGAGTTCATGTAATGTTTTTCACTATATGCTCAACCTCCTTCCTCTTTTCTTTATCTTTCTCTACATGTTTATCAACACCCATTGATTTTTGTGATGACTTACCACTAGTCACCAACTTTTTAGATTTTACTTTAGGTGACTCATCAATATCAACCACATCATTCCTTAGCTCATCAATTATAGGCATAGGGTGATCAATAGTAGCCTTACCACTTTGAGTGGAGATAGATAGACATTGACCATTATTCTTTAAATTTTGCACAATATTGCTCGAAAGAGTGCCCAGTTGATGTTGATTATATGTGGCCAACATTTTCCTAAACTACTGATCAAGTTGTTTGATCACAGTAGCATGCAATTCTACCTTTTGTCTAAGTCCAAAAATATCTGCCTTAATCTCTTTAAGGAAATTTTCTTGATTTTTCTAACCCTTTACTAGCTTTGACAATATAGCCTTCATCCTTGACTCAGTGTCACAATTCCCTAATGGAATTTATGCACCACCCTTCTCCTTATAATATTATTACACCTTAAGTCACCATCTGTCTCTACTCCGGTCCATTATCTATCCCTATAGTAGTTCCGATCTTGATTCCCTTACCTCAAGTTCAAATTGTCTTGAGTAGAAGATTATCCCTTGGATCAAAAACCCACCAACTCTCTATCTAGATACTTCTACTCTTCATCCACATCAAAATCATATGACCTAAAATCTCCACCTTATGCACCCACATCATTTACCTTTTCAAAATTTATTATTGCAAGTTACTTTATCAGTAACCCAATTTTCATCCTCAGTTGTGTAACCTCTTGAGATAATAAATTATCTACCACTCTAGGTTCATTGGAAGAACCAATAGCATAAATTTTGGAACCTCTTTCTGCCTCCTGAGTATGCCACCCTCGATTGATAGAAGAGATTCGATCTAAGATTTGTGATGCTACATCCCAATGCAGGTTCATGAATGCTCTGCTGGTAATAATATTTTCCATAGATTTGGAACCGGTATTCAAGGCATGATATAAAATCTCCAATAGATTTATCCCTAAAATTATATGATTAGGCACCATCATCAATATCTTCTTAAACTGAAACTATGCCTCATACATTAATTCTGAATGCAATTACCTAAAATTATAAATGTCATCCTTCAATTGTAGCATTCAATTCTGAGGGAAGAAATGTTCTAAAGTAATGGACCCATGAGGTTGTTCCCCTAACCATAATATCACTTCACTAGTCAGAGAGAATAGAAACAACCTGAGTCTCAAAGCTTCCTGATCAACCCTAGGTATAGTTTATAAAGTGCCAATTCCAACAAAATTAATGAGGTGTATGTTTGCATTATCAGTCGGAAAGACATCAAACACACCTTTCAGATTCAATAACTGGATCGTAGCACTAGTAATGTCAAACTTTAACCCTTTGGGTAATATAGGAGGAATGATGACTTCTCACTTAATTGGCTCTGCATACCCCAAGCCTTCATCTAGATCTTCATATGTTGGTAAGTACTTTAAAGCTAGGGGTACTAGAGCTTTATCTCTTCTACCTCTATTGAATTCTGCTCGGTGATCATCTATCGATCTTTGTCTTACTCTCTCTGCCACTTGAGTTGCACGTTGGGCATCCTCATTACCCCTCCTTGCATTATCCTCTACTACTAACAACACAGTGGTTTGATCTACTATCTTCTGAGGAGGTGGGGAGGCAAGTCCTATGGATCATCTCAAGGTATCTCATGCTGAGATTCAAGATCGTATTGTGACATCCTATGATTCTGTTGTAGTATTATTTATAGCACTAGATCAAATGGGATAAAGGGATTGCCTTGACTCCCAGTACTGTGCATACACCAGCATATGCTCTAAGAAGAATAGAAAATTAAAAGCCAAAAACCTCAACAACTTCAATCAGTAAATCTGCAACTGTATTCCCTAACAATGACCCCAAAATTTAATGTTACCCAAACTAAACCCTCTAAGAAGATACAATTTGGTAGTTGTCAAATTATAGTTCCCCAACTAAGTTGGAGTCAATCCCAAAGGGAATAGGTCAAATCTATCTCTAAAACTTGTTGAAATAGCCCAAAGTGCAGGAAAGTAATAGGAGGGGTTTTGTAGTAAATAGTAAAAAGTAACAAGTTGTGAATGCTTTTGGTTGTAAATAATCTGAGATAAAAACTAGGACTTTGTTCCCCCTAGCTTCTTAACTCCATAGGTTTCTCGTGCTCAATTCGACTATCTCACTGCCACACATGCATAATATGACAAGCTAGGTATTACCAACCTTCTAGTAAACGTTTTACAAAGTCTCACCATTTAATTTATGAGTCTCAGGGTGTTGCCTTACTAACCCTTGTCTTCAATCCGAGTTTAACTATCACCTTTTGGGTATCAAGTTATTATACGAGGATCGATAGCCTCAAATCACTATTGTAATCTTCTTTTTCCAATCTCAATCTCTCTTGTGAGGACGATCTCAAATAAAGGAAATTTATTAGTGTTTTCCACCACTAATAAAACAATTAAACTGAATAAGATCATGATGAAAATGTAAATAATGATCTAGAAGAACCTCACACTTCCCCTACTTCATTATTTTGTCAGGGTTCCCATAACCCTAGCTAAGGGATTTAGCCGCTCATAGTTGCAAAAAATGTCATGGAATTCATTAAACAAAGAATATAAGTAATCTCACAACAATGAAGAATAAAACCTAAAGTCTCGAATCAATAAATCAACAAAAACAAATAGTAAAGAGATTCAAAGATCAAAAGTCTATTGTAGAAAAAAAAATATTTTTGTTAATAGTAGGAGTGCCTAAATCATGCATAAACTAACTAAAAACATCAAAAGAGTATTTATAGATTACATAAAAATCCAAACCAAAATGTACAGGGAAAACTAAGTCGGTGGCCACTTACAGAGCTACCTACGGGTCGTAAGTGGTATTTATGTCACATAGGTGGCCATCGTAGGTATCATCCTTATTAAACTATGTAGTATATCACTTGTTCTATTACTTACTGGGTGTATATGGTACCTACCTCCCATAGGTTGCCTCATCGTAAGTACAAGAAGACTCCTCCAAAATCAGCTTCTCTGAACTTCACTTCTCCGACACTTACACTTATTCCTACAGCCTTGTAGTTAACCCATCATAGCTAACAGTAAAATACTTCAAATTCTAATCTCTAATGTTTGCAACTCGTAAACCTATGACAGCTACCTATGGCACGTAAATTATAACTACGTCGTGTAGGTAACCTCGTAGGTAGGTTTTTCTGCAATTCTTGACTCCTTTTCTTCCTGTTAAGCTCTGAAACCTAGTTCCCTTTAAAATAGACACAACAAAATATCATATCTACCAAAACAAACCTAAGTACTTCTATATTTTCTATTTTTAAGCATCAAAAATTCCATAAAACCATGTAACATCAGCTACCCTAAGTGTTTTTGTCTTTTATCAAACTCGTTGTTCCTATCTTCTATTTCAAACCCTAACAACTGCTCTTTCAGGTACCATGTCACCTAAGTCATCCCAAAAGAAATGAGTGCAATCGAGGTTTTAGGATGAGTCCCCTGAGCACAGTGGCTTAGTAAAGGAGTACCCGATCAGCCCAGACAGACCTTTAGCCTTACGACAGACCAGGGGCCTCTCTCAGAGATAGGTTGAGGTTACAGCAACTATTATTACAGTTATATTAGGTATCTCAGATACCCAAATTTCCCTAGTATAGACTCAGCCTACATTAATACAAGATGAGGTGCCCAGATGGTTGCACTTAGACCTATTCCAGCACTAATGACAAAAAACCCAAAACCTCACCACCACAATCTCCTGAGTCTTAGGATGGAGAGGGTCTTTTTAAGGATAATAAGTTTAAGTGTAAATTAGTATCCGTAGATGAGGTTGATTCTATATCCATTTTTGGTTCGCTAAAAGAGAAGGATGCTTACGACTTCCAATCTGAGAAGGGGTTGCATGATGCATCTAGTTTGGCTAGGGAATCGGTATCGGTCGCACCCCAATCTAATAATGGTGCAGCTCAGTCACCATAACATATTTCATCATCCTCCACATAACACACAACCACCTACGTAGGATACTCAGCCTCTTGTTCCACCATTGACTGATCCTACATCTGACTATACACATGTCTTGATTATGCCTATAGTTGAGATAAATGTGAGAGAGTGCATATAGGGGATACAACACACAGATGAGAGGGAAAACCTTATTATGGAGCATAGTCTATAGCAGAGGGTCATTTCAATTGAGAGGCAGATTGACTTGACTGGGCTAGCCGGGGCACCAGAACCTGTAGGCTTTTTTTGATCGATATCAGTTAGAGTGGATGACCCAGCCTCAAGTATCTTACTGCCTAGTTCTAGTCTGGGATTTTTATGATTCCTATGCCTCCACACTCTATTTTGTTTCCCATGGAAGGGTAGGGAAGTTGAGCAACCACAGTTGGAGTGTACTCTAGTATGAGGGGTTAGATTCAATATTATTGCAACGGCCATTCGTCTAGTACTATTTAGGGTAGAGTATGTTTTATTGAAATCTATTGTAGAGTTTGACTTTAGGATGAGATTTGTGAGTGACAAATGCACCATGAGAGACATTTATTATAGATGATAGAGGATAAATTTGGTGAGGTGGATAGCCTTCCAAATTTCTAACTTAGGTAATGATGCTTCCTCAATTAAGAAAAAAGAGAATCTAAGGAATACAAAAATTTTGGTGGACCGTGGTATGATTTAGGTTGAGTCTGACTACGTCAAACAATATTCGTACATGGGATAGAGCTGCACTTTTTACTAGTTTGCTTTTGGTTTATGAGATTGATTTTGTGGTGATGATTTGGGTGGAGATTTATGAGCGTACTTTTGGTATGACCATTACTCTTCCCTTTCCTTTCCTTATCCAGTAGCTATGTGATGCGGTAGGAGTACGAAAGATACCTAATACTGATAAAGGGATTGAGGTGATGAGAATGACAGATATTGCTTGATCAAGGATTTGGGAAACCTGATCCTTGCACAGAAAGATCAGCTACCTCTTATAGATATTCTAGTCTATTTTGAGAGATCATTAATTTTGATTGAGGTTATTTATAGGTCAAACATTGGTGATGATGTTGATATAGGAAATAAGAAAGATGCACCTGAGGTTTCTACTAAGGAGGGTGGCCTGGCTATATCTACTTTAGCCCTGACTTCTACTTTTGAGTCGGCTAGGGAATCTACTACACTTCTTCACCCTAATACTACTGCTACAATTCTTATTAGGATAACATGTGAGTTCTTATAATGATTAGTAGAGCATCAGGATAAGACTACCGCTTGCCTCACTGATGTACAGACTCACCTTACCATATTATATGGACAGATTCGGCCTTGGGTTCGAACGACTTTAGAGAATGCTGAGACTCGGGTACAGGCGGAGATGAGAAATGAGATGATAGATTTTACTAGGGAGTTGCACACTCGAATTTATGGCTTTGAGGGTCAGGTGTCTGCATGGTTTAGTAATGTATAGGCTCCAAATCTATCGAGGATTCAGGAGGAATTATAAAATACCTTAGATTCTGGACCTTGGAAATTTCCTACATATTGGACTCACTGTCCTTATAATAACTCACCATACGAGTCATATGGTGTAGGTATGGGTCAGGGGAATTTAGTTTTTAAGGGACCAATAAAGGGTGGTTGGGTTTCTATTGTGGTTATGGTTTAGTGGGCACAGGTCGTTAGGGGTGGTGATAATTTATTTGGGTCGATCCCTTAATCAAATCAGTAACCTTTTAATTTGACTTATCTCTAAGTATGAGTGGCTCACTATAAGCTATGAGGATAAGATATGAATGGTAATCTTAAATCATGTGTTGTCCAGTGTCTAATCCCTTTGATTTCTGTCTTAGGTACGATTGGACCATACCAATCCTATGGTCTGGTCACGAGGTGGGGAAAGGGATTTGTATGGATGATAGTATATGGTGTCAATCTTTCTATTCCAGTGATGACTGGATAGCACCAGTCATATGTTATGGTGATGAGTTGGAGGGTCAACTCATACCCACCAGCGATAATTTTACAGTTTTAAGTTGGAGGCATTCTAGACATTTCACCTTTGTAACTCCATTTGATACCATGACATAAAACAACTTTGGAGGATTCATTAACCTATTATTCTCAATCAAACACTCTTAAAAAATCTCTCAAGCAAAAAAGCTTGGGTTTCTTCAAGATAATCAATTAAGGCTTTAAAGGATGATTATCCCCATCTTCCTTGGTGTCTAAGGTATGTTACTCTTCCCCTCATTGTTATTTCAACTAAAATCATGTTTTAATGAATGGTTTTCATGGTATTATTGTGGTATTGATTTGGTTTTAAAATTAATGTTGGGGATTTTGGTTGTTCTTGGTTGGATAATGCTTTCCCATGTTTTACTTATGGTTTTTCATGTTATAATTATAATTTGAACATAGAATTACATGGGAATGGTAAATTGATACTTAGGTTTGTTTTGGAAATCATATGCCCTTAACATCTTTGTTAAAATTCTAATGAGAATGATTTTGTCACAAGTTTGACTATTCTTGAAATATTTGCTCTTCATAATATGGTAATGGAACATAAATTGGTTTGGTTGGTTTTAAATGGATTGTAAAGGCCTTGGTGGCCATGGTTTTGGTTTAATTGAAAACTTTGGAGTCAACTTGGTTTAATGGTTTTGGTATGGCATAAAAGGATAGACGTGCAAGCTCTAATTTTGACATGATGATACCCATGGTTAATGCCTAATGACAAGACTCCTTGGTAAATATTTTTTTTATGTGAAAAATATTTAATTGGGATTAAAAAGGGTAGAGTATAAAAGTCGTGGAAGGTGGGGGGTCCTGGGTGATCACCATTGAAACTTACATTTGTCGATATGATAGTGGTCATAGTGACTGTGTGCATTATGTCACACTTTATATTTTTGGGGATGTACTAGTCATTCCAGGTATCTATTCTTTGGTCGTGTGGCTAACATGCACTAGGGTCCTTTTAGCAGGGAATGGAACCCTTATAGCCCATGGGTGGTTTAGGAAGGCCAAGATACACAACCCAGGTTAAAGATTTAAATACGTGCTAAACTCGATTCCCTTTCTATACTTGAAATATATATATATATATATGAGATTGCATATGGCTGTTTACTTTGGTTTGGAATTGCTAATATTATTTTATCTTATCCCTGAGTATATGCTAGAGTTTACTCTGCTAACCATCTTCGGGTGATGTATCCCCACGTGATGCTGGAACCGTCCATACTACCATTCCTCCTGCTCAGTGACTTGGATTTGAGGACAGCTTTGAGTCAGACAAAAATGGTGAGCTTCTATACTTCAGAAGGCTCCATTTCATGTTATGGGCTTATTCTATTATTGTTATTTCCTTGGCTTGGTTTTGGCTATGGTCTGGGGCATGTCCTGATTGGATGTTATTGATTCTAGATAGAGGCTTTATCAGATAACTTTGGGCATGGGCGGTGTCGATATTGGTGTCAGCCTTGGTATTGGTATTGGGGTTGTCACTAGTTAGATATTTGATTGAGGTTGTTGGATTATGATTATAGACCTTATTTAATGTGTTTGAAATATTATTATTTGATCTTGTTATATGTTTGGAATTCATCTAAAATAGGGTGTAAGGCGATTACGGTTGGGTATTGGGGATGGTATCCAGTCCCGGTTGGAATTGAGATGCCCGACACGACTAGTCCCTGGTTTGGGTCATGCCAAAATGGCCATGTTATATGCTGAAGTAAGCTTTTTGCTGAGAGCCAAGTTCTAATCATTTCTCTGATTATCCCCTTATTTACATATTTATTGCCTCCACAATGATCTATGCAGTTTGACTTATTTGCTAAGAAGGATCCAGTCCTAGTAGTTGGGACTAAGAGAGGTAGAGATGATGAGTTGCAGGACCCCACCATTTCATATGATCAGGACCTGAAAAAGGTTTCTCTTTATTCTAGGATGTCTGTAGCATATGATGAGCGAAGACATTATGAGATAGTAGTAGGTGAATCTTCTAGTAAAGCCCTACCACCACCACCACCTATGCCAGTTGAGATACCTCCTACTTTTGCATCACCTCCTACCCCAAAAAGGGGTGAGTCTGAGATAAACTCCTAGAGCATCCTAGGTATATATTTATTCCCATGTTTTGTATTGTATTTATTCACTAGGATAATACGTAGTCTTTTAGTTGGGAGTGGGGGTGTACCATAGTTGATGGTTTTTCTCACCATGTTTCTTTTCTCATCAGTTGTGCTATCATAGTAGAACTGGCATGTTTAGGTCATATTGTGTTTTATTTTGTTTTATTTTGTTTATGTTTAACTAGAGGGAAAATGAGTAACCTAAGGATAGATGATGTATTTTGATTGTGTTTAAATATTTGAGAAAGATGATACCCCTTCAAAAACTTTTTTTGAACTGTGTGATATATTTATATTTGTGACCACTGTGAATCTTGTTATGGTATTAGGATTAAGGACATAATAATCATAGCTTAGCATTTGCATGAACTGGATAGGTAGTAGTTGGTGACATAACCCTATACCATGTGTGTGTGAGACTGCTTACCTAGTTTCGTTAATGCATTTAATCCAAAAATCGCTCGGTTAGTCTTGCCAAGGTTATAAGATAGTCGATTAGGAAAGGATCACAGGTTGTTCTTGATTTGGTCCACTTTGGGTCTAAATGACCTTCCAAATGAGAATAAATATCCCTTAATCCCTATTTTAAGCCTACATAGACTATTTTTTGTTTTCAACTTTCGCGTTCAAAGTTTAGTTACAATGTGCCTATTTTGGCCCTGATCCCTCTTTGAACATTATGCACCTCAACTCAGGAAAATCGCCTAAGTTGTCGGTGGCTATCATAGGGTTGCATAACTAGAATTGGGTATACAGAAGGGTTAAATAGGAAAAAAAAAGTAGGGTTGGATATGATAAGAAAAAATAAAAATAAGGGAATTAAAAAAGAAAAAAGAAAACTTAAAAGAATAAAAGAAACTGCACCCAACTTGAATAAGAAATAAAAAAAAAGGGGGAGAAATAAGGGAGGAACAAAGGAAAAATTGGTTGAGAAATAGGCCTGAAAATGTAATTGTAGTGTCAAGGAGGGTCAGTCACTAAAATCCTTAATGTACCATACTAGCCCCCAACCCTATGTTACAAGCCGAATAAATTCCTATAGTAGTCTTAGTCCGACTGTCCGAAAAACTAAGGTAAAGAAGATAAGGGCAAGCCTATAGTATTATATGCAGACTAATTGGAACTTTTTTTGTGAGTGTGAGTGTCTTGTGATCATCCCTGCATTGACAAACATTAATATACTATAAGAGTGAACTTTTTTGTTGTGTGGGTACATGGATTGTGTTGCTAGCTTCTTATCTTTTTGGGTAGTGTAACTTGTACTTATACTTGGTTGATTATTCCTAATATAATTACATAGCTTGATTCCTTTGTGTTTCATTGTTGGGATACATATATCCATACAACTGATTTTGAAAAGTTAAAAATAGAAGGGGTGAAATATTTTAAGCTGAAATTGAGTTGACAGACGTAGGTACCTTAGGTTTCTCTTGGTTTAGAATTGTCATGATATTTTTGTTACTTGAGGACATGCAAATGTTCTAAGTTAAGGGTGTTGATGTTCCATCATTTCATGGTATTTTTTATACTTAAAACCAAAAAATATGCAAGTACTTAGGGCCATTTTGCTAGACATGATGTGTTTTTGTGTCTATGTTGCAGGAAACTAGGTTTTGGAGATTAAAAGATGAAAAAGAGTTAAAGGATACAGAAAACCCTACTTATGATACCACCTACACGGTGTAAGTACTACTTACATCCACCATAAGTGGCCTCATAAGTCTCAGCGATGGCAACTTCAGAGAACCTAAGAGTTGATTTTATTTTTGATATTGATAAAGGACTACTTATAGGACATAAGTATAACTTATGCCGCTGTAAGTACAGTCATGGGTTTCAGAGGTTGGAGATCCTGAGATTCAAAAGTCTGAAGTTTTGTCTGAGAAGCACAAAGGGGATACTTATGGGGCATAAGTACCACTTATGCTACTATAAGTGCCATTATAGGTAGAAGCATGAAGACTGGAGATTTTAGGTCACTTATGACACCCACTTATGGGACATAAGTACCACTTACGGCCCATAAGTGGGTCTGTAAGTGGCCACCGACCCAGTTTTCCCTGTTCGTTTTGGTTAGGATTTTTAGTGTTTTGATGTAAACTATAAATACCCTTTTGATGTTTTTGTATCAGTTTACACACTCTTTCTCTCTCTCTCTCTCTCTCTATATATATATATATATATATTAATTTCAAGATTCAACTTTTGATCTTGGAATCATTTATTCTTAATTATTTGGTTGATTATTTATTTGAGAATTTGGTTTTATTCTTAAATTATTGTGAGATTTTTTCTATGCTTTCTTTTATGAATTTCATAGATCTTCTTCCAACCATGAGAGGCTAAACCACCTAACTATGGTTGTGGGAACTCTGGTTGAATAACAAAGTAAAGAACGTGTGAGGTGTTTTAAAATCAGTGTGTATGAAAATATTGTGATCTTCTTCAATTTGTATGCCTTCTTAACTTCAGATAAAGCTAAGAACTTGCATGTATTTGAGATAATCTTTATAAAAAAGGTTGAGATTGGGAAAAAAAGATTACAACAGTAATTCGAGGCTACCAACCCTCATCTAATTAATTGTTACTTAATAAGTGATAGTTAAACTGGGATCAAAGACAAGGGTTAGTAAGGTGACACTCCGAGACTCACAATGTGAAGAGTAAAATTAACCAAGGCATTCATAAAAAGGTTGGTGATACCTATCTTGTCAGATTCTACATGCAGTACATTGAGATAGTTAGATTAAGAGCAATAAGTCTGCGGAGTTAGGAAGCTAGGGGACCATAGTCCTAGTATTCATCTAAGATTAATTTCAACTAACATGATCAAGACTTGTTGTTACTATATAAAATTTTCATAGAAAAATGACGTTGGGTGTATTTATGCACTACAGTGTTACTATCCTAGGTTAGTTAGTTTTGTTTCGAGGATAATTCATGTGCTTTATGTGTTAATATTATATAAATGAGCATATAAGTATCCAAGTACGTGATTACAATGGTTCAAAGTGTTTTTAAACAAGTTTGTACTTAATTGAGTCATTTAGAGTTCCATCGAGAAAACTAGTTTTACTAGCTTGAGCTAGTTGTGTGTCTAGTTGATTTCGTTGTATTATATCATGTTTAAGAGGGTAAAAATTATTTTAATGATGTAATTATATGTGGAAAAACTTTTTGTGAATGTTCAAGGTTTAATTTGATTAAGTCAAGAGTCAAAACATAAAGTTGAAGATCATAGAAACTAGCCTTATTTTTGCTCTTGTTTTGATTCATCGTTGAGGCTATTGTGTTGTTATGATCTCTAATTTTTGCTGTTTGATTATGTAGGAATATTTTTGAGATGAATTCAGTGATATAATGATGATATAAAGGCTGAAAATCCAGGAAAAATACACCACAATACAAGGGATGAAAGACGGGACGATCAAGACTTAACCAAAATTTTGATGGAATTTTCCAGTGTGTGCGGGTGATATGCCCGCAACGCGGGATCTATTTCAGTGTTGATTTGCCTTATAATAATTTGTGGAAGCAACTTCCAATAGATGCAGGAAAAAATCCCATGACGCGGGCTTCGTTGTAGAGCAATTAAGGACGCGACGCATGCTGCATTTCATCGCTCCAATTTTTGGTCAATTTCAACTTAAACACGGATAGAGATTGAAAAAATGATAATATAATATATTTCATATGGGAATCTTATGGGAATCTTGTGGGAATATTGTGGTAATTTTTTTGGATCACGTGCAGTCTCTTAATCACACAAGGATTTGGATTAAACTAATATATATACACATTTTGCACATGGTTTGCATGGATTGAACACATAGTGACGTCATGGATAATTTGGAGGATCTTTTGCACCATTTTTTAGGTTATTTTTCATTCTTTAATTAGCTTATAATTATCATATCATGTATTCAATAATTTGGATCGTGATTATGAATATTATCAGCCAAAAACCCTCTATCCAGAGTTAAAGCCAAGAACATGAGTACTATTATTTTGGATTAATTTCCTTTAATTTGCTTATTATTATTGATTGTTTGTTAATTCTTAATTTAACTATTTTAAGGATTATCTACCCATAGAATACATCAATAGTCAACCTTTTGATCTTGGGAGAGGGAATAGGGACATAGAACATGGGAATAAATAAAGTATTATTTGTATTCTTTTATAACATAAGGAATTCAAATTAGCGTTTAGGACAGGGATGTACTTAGATGCCTTACTTGATTCACACGTAGCATGATGGCATAAAGAACTTAATTGGATTATTACATCCCCTCTCAACGATGTAGTTGTAAGGTCCAAATTAGGTAAAAGATTAGAGGTCGGAAGACCACGATCATGCAATTAACCCTACGAATCAACAACCAAGATAAGTGAAATATGTGTGGTGGATGGGTGGGATAGACAGTATGCTAGAAATATTACCATGGTTGTGAAAAATAAAAATAAAAATTTTTGTGGTATTAAATAATACTTCCACCATGTATTTATGAAAATGCTCAAAAGAGATCCACCATGTGTTTGTGAAAATGCTTAAAACAGATGGGGCAAAACAAAAGATATGGGTAGACAAAATAGTGTAATTTGGTTGTTAGAGATTGGTTGTAAATGTATAATATAGTGTATTAAAGCTCTTAAAGAAGTTTTTCACTACTCCCAAATAGTTCATATCCGTCCTTAGCCTATAATACAACCCAAAAAAGACCTAATTGATCCTAAATTCATCATTCTGATATTAGTGGAGCATTACACTAAGGGAAATCCTATGGTTCATTGTGTGTAACTTGTGAATTCATTGTGAGAGTGAGCGTAATGTAATTCTTGTACCCATCATGTTATGAATTGCTTAATTGTGAGTGATTATGGGTAACTCTCTTGTTGTGAAAGGCACATGTTTGTGAATTTGGGTGATTTGTATGATTTCCTTGATTGAGTGATAAGCATGAGTTTTCCAACTAGGTGAGTCAATTCGTGAGGCTAGGATGTTTTGGAGTAGTGTTCATGAGCTTTTATGTAAATAACATGCATAGCATAGAAACTTGCATTACATGTACTTATTATAGTACTAGCATGGGTGTCTTTCATATAGTAGAAGTGTAAAGTCTCCTCAACTTATGATGCTTAGAGTTAAGAGTTGTTCAAGAACGAACAAGGATTTAAGTGTGGGGTGGTGATGTTGGGTATATTTATGCACGCCAGTGTTACTATCCTAGCTTAGTTAGCCTTGTTTTGAGGATAATTCATGTTCTTTATGTGTTAATATGATATAAATAAGAATATAAGTGTCCAAGTGCGTGATTACAGTGGTTAAAAGTGTTTCCAAATAAGTTTGTACTTAATTGAGTCATTTAGAGATCCATTGAGAAAACTAGTTTTACTAACTTGAGCTAGTTGTGTGTATAGTTGATTTCGTTGGATTCTATTGTGTTTAAGAGGGTCCAAATTGTTTTAATAATGTAATTATATGTGGAACATCTTGTTGGGAATGTGCAAGGTTCAATTTGATTAGGTCAAGATTCGAAACATAATGTTGAAGATCATGGAAACTAGCCTTATTTTAGCTCTTGTTTTGATTCATTGTTAAAGATATTGTGTTATTATGATCTCTAATTTTTGGTGTGTGATTATGTAGGAAGGTTTGTGATATGAATACAATGATAGAATTATGATATAAAGGCTGAAAATCCATTGTAAATACACCACAATACAAGGGACGAAAGACGGGACGATCAAGACTTAATCAAAATTTCGATGACAATTTCCAGTGTGTGCGGGCTCTATTTCAGTGCAGCTTTTCCTTAGAATGATTTGTGGAAGCAAGTTCCAGAAGATGTAGGCAAAACTCCCGCAACGCGGGCTTCGTTGTGGTGCAATCAAGGGTGCGACACATGCTGCATTTCACCGCTCCAATTTTTGGTCAATTTCAACTTAAACACGGATAAAGATTGAGAAAAATTATAATATAATATATTCCCATATTGGAATCTTTGGGAATCTTGTGGGAATATTGTGGGAATTTTCTTGTATCATGTGTAGTCTCCTAATCACACAAGGATTTGGATTAAACTAATATATATACACACTTTGCACATGGTTTGGAGGGATTCAACACGTATTGACGTTGTGGATAATTTAGAGGAGTTGTTGCACCATTTTTTAGGTTATTTTTCATTATTTAATTATCTTATAATTATCATATCATGTATTCAATAATTTGAATCGTGATTATGAGTATTATCGGCTAAAAACTCTCTTTCCGGGGTTAAACCCAAGAACATGAGTATTATTATTTTGGATTAGTTTTGTTTAATTTGCTTATCATTATTGGTTGTTTGCTTATTCTTAATTTAACTATTTTAAGGATTAGCTATCCTTAGAATACATTAATTTTCAACCTTTTGATCTCAGGAGAGGGGATAGGGAGATAGAACATCGGAATAAACAAAGTATGGTTTGTATTCTTTTATAACATAAGGAATTGAAATTAGAATTTAGAACAGAGATGTACTTAGATGCCTTACTTGATTCACATGTAGGTAGGTAGCTTAAAGAACTTAATTGAATAATTACATCCCCTCTCAATGATGTAGTTGTAAGGTCCAAATTAGGTACAAGATTAGAGGTCGGAAGACCATGATCATGCAATTAACCCTACGAATTAACAACCAAGATAAGCAATTTAACGAATGAAATTCTATAACGTAGTATGATTGTTCATAAGCTTTAACCCTGCGCTTTACTCCATTGATTGTTTCAAGACTTTATTTTATGCATTTTTTACTTCTCTTTAATTTACAAAGTCCAAACTCTTTTTGGTTACGCTTGCATCAATTAAATCTAAATTGTGAACTAGAATAGAATCATTGCTGAATCAAGTCTCTATGGGATCGATACTTAGAAAAACAACAAACCCAGTGTATTCCCACACAGGGGGATCTGGGGAGGGTAAAATATACACAGTCCATACCACTACCTCCAGAGAGGTAGCAAGGCTGTTTCCGATAGACCCCCGGCTCAGGACAAAGAATAATAAGCAAATTCATAATATAGCATGAAATGAAATCAGTTGGCACATTATAGAAAAGGCACCCACACAGTAATACCCTATACTAACAAACCAAAGGCACCCCCACCCACATACCCCCCAACCCAAATCTCTCCTTGCTACTAACTACGGACCACCCACAGGCACTAACCTTTTACCCTTATCTGTGTCCTCCAAACCTTCCTATCTAGGGTCATGTCCTCAGTAAACTGTAACTGCTCCATGTCATGTATAATCACCTCTCTCCAATACTTCTTCATCCTACCCCTACCCTGCTTGAAACCATCCAAAGACAGTCTCTCACACCTATGAACTGAGGCATCCATACATCTCCTCCTCATATGCTCGAACCATCGCAACCGAACTTCCCGCATCTTGTTCTCCGCCGAAGCCCCTCTAACATTCTCCCGGATAGTCTCATTCCTAACCCTATCACTCCTTGTAAACCCATACGTCCAACGTAATATCCACATTTCTGCCACCTTTAATTTTTGGATATGGGCGTTCTTCACTGGACAACACTCCATTTCATACAGCATGGCTGGATGGACTACCACTCTGTACAATTTTTCTTTAAGTTTGAGCGGCACTTTCTTATCACACAATACTCCTGAGGCGAGCCTCCACTTCATCCAACTTGCCCCAATTCGGTGAGATATATCCTCATCAATCTCACTATTTCCCTGAATCATGGGCCCAAGATACTTAAAACTATCCCTCCTACACACAACCTAGAAATCCAACCTAACTACCACCTTGTCCTCCTGCCTCAAGTCATTAAACTTTCATTCCATATACTCTGTCTTGCTCCTACTAAACCTGAACCCTTTAGACTCAAGGGTTTGTCTCCAAACCTTCAATTTATCATTCACACCTCCCCGTATATCATCAATCAATACTACATCATCCGCAAAAATCATGCACCAAGGCACCTCTCCTTGAATACTCCGCGTTAAAACATCCATCACTAAAGAAAACAGAAAAGGGATAAGAGTTGAACCCTGATGCAACCCTGTCAAGAAAGGGAAATGCTCTAAATCTCCTCCCGCCGTCCTCACCTGAGTCTTAGCTCCTTCATACATATCCTTAATCAATATGATGTATGCCATCGGTACCCCACTAACCTCCAAGCATCTCCAAAGAACCTCCCTAGGGACTTTGTCGTAGGCCTTCCCCAAGTCAATAAATCCCATGTGAAGATCCTTCTTCCTTTCCCTATACTACTCCACTAGTCTCCGCACCAGGTGAATTGCCTCCATCGTCGAGCGATCGAGCATAAGGACAAACTGGTTCTCCAAAATAGACACTATCTTCCTCAACCTCCGCTCGACCACTCTCTCTCAAATCTTCATAGTGTGACTCAACAACTTAATACCCCTGTAGTTGTTGCAACTCTGTACGTCACCCTTGTTCTTATATAAAGAAATCGTGGTGCTCCACTTCCAAGCCTCAGCCATTTTTGCAGTCTTGAAAATTCCATTAAATAATTCGGTCAACCACCTTAAACCCGACCCACCAGCAAACTTCCAAAAATAGATAGAAATCTCATTTGGTCCCATCGCCCTACCCCTTCTCATCCTGCAAATAGCCTTGCTGACCTCCTCCATCTTAAAATGACTACAATACCTGAAATCGCGACACCCCTACGAGTTCTCCATCTCCCCTAACATAATGTCTCTTTCCCCCTCATCATTCAAGAGTTTATGAAAATACGACTGCCATCTTCTGCCATCTTCTCTTAATATGAGCGTCCTCCACCAGCACACTACCATCCTCCCCCTTAATGCACTTTACTTGATCGAGGTCACAACTCTTACTCTCCCTTGCCTTAGAAAGCCTTTACAACTTTTTTTCCCTACTTCTCTCCTCCAACCCCACATATAATCTCTAAAAAGCTACCATCTTTGCAGCCGTAACTACTAACTTAGCCTCTTTCCTAGCTAACTTGTACTCCTCCCTATTTTCCTACTTATCCTCGTTATCCTTACTCTCAACAAACTTAGAATACGCCATCTTCTTAGTCTCTATTTTATTCTTTACTTCTTCATTCCACCACCAATGCCCCTGACGTTGACCAGCCCAACCCCTCGAAACCCTCAACATCTCTCTAGTCATCTCTTTGATACACCTAGCTTCCCTATCCAACATACTATCCAAGTCCCCCTACAATCCCACACCCCTATCTCTACCACCTTCTTTCTTATCTCCAGTGCACTTACCATTGTCAAGCCCCCCAACTTTATTGTAGGACAACCCTCCCGCCCCTTCTCTTCTTATCTTTCTTTAAGCCCAAATTCATCACCAGAAGCCTGTGTTGGGTCAAGGGGTTCTCACTCGAAATGACCTTACAATCCTTACACAACACCCTATCCCCTTTCCTAAGCAGCAGAAAGTCAATCTGTATCTTAGCTATTGCATTTTGGAAGGTGACCAGGTAATACTCCTTCTTTGGAAAGCTCGAATTCACTATCACCATCCCAAAGGCCCTCATAAAGTCCAACAGAGCAACTCCCTCTTTATTTATCTCCCCAAAACTGTAAACCCCATGCACATCTCCATAGACTCCCGGTAATACCCCAATGTGACCGTTGAAATCCCCTGCTATAACAATTTTCTCAGAGCCAGGCACGCCTCTTACCACTTCATCTAAAGCCTCCTAAAACCGCTCTTTCTCCTCACCATCCAAGTCCACCTGAGGCGCATAAACACTACACACGTTTATAGTAAACCCCCCAATGACCAACTTAATCATCATCAACCTATCATTGACCCTCTTAACCTCCACTACTTGCCCTCTAAGTTCTTCATCTACTAAGATGCCTACTACATTCCTACGCCTCTCACTCCCCAAGTACCAAAGCTTGTAACCATCCACATCCCTAGCCTTAGACCCTACCCACTTGGTCTCTTGAACACACGCAATATTAATCCTCTTCTTTCTAAGAATCTTCACAAATTTTATGGACTTACCCTTAAGGGTCCCTATGTTCTAAGACACCACCCTCACCCTATCTATACTTGTAACACGTATACCTCTACCACCCCTCACTCTATATCCCAACCTCAACCTAACACCATACTTTACCCCAGTCCCAAACCAATCCTTCCATTTTCTCCCTCTTCCCCACCAGCCCTTCCCTCTTCCCCCACCCCAATAACCGCCCTCATACCCAACCCCCTCGGACATGACCCTACCCTGTTATCAATGCCCAAAGCCACTCCTCAAGAAAAACAAACAAATATAGAAACAAAAATAACAGAAGGAAACAAACAATGATAGAAATAAAATTAAATTAGGATAGAAACCAAACTAACCATAGGAAATATAGAGCACACTAATGGCCTAGTACTAAGAACAGCAAAACCAATATTAAAAGTGGGATGAATCACCACTATACGATAACAGATAATCCCAACAAATTAAACGCAAGTCAAGATACAGGAGATAATACTAGAATTAATATGAAGAAGGAAATAGCAAAGGTTAGAAGTCACCGGGTTACGCTTGTAGACCACGTCCTCTTTTCCTTTGTGGTATATTGGGTCCCGACAAACTCATGCAAAAATTGGTCACCGGAATATTATCGCGGGAGTGCCTCCGGAATCAGATTTGGTACTACCAGAATCATATCTGATCGAAACCAGTAAAACCTTCAGGTGGACCCACCAGAATCGTTCGCTTGTGACCGAGGCTGCGCGCTGCCTATATTGCCAGAGTCAAGCCGGCGGTGACCTTGACCTACCGGTGAAAGCAGTGGGTGGTTAGAATGGCATAGAGAGAAAGTAAAAGAGAGAGAGAAAAGGGTAAAGAGAACTGGGGAGAGAAAAAAAGGGAGGTAGAGTGTCCTTGCCTGTTACCGGCGCTCCGACGGTGACGCTCTAATGCCGTCGCCGGTGTCAGCCGGTCAAAGGTCAGTGAACGTTGTGTTAGTGAATGTTAGTTTACCTGTGGTATTGATACTTGGCTTTACTAAAGGCCACTTTACTACTTGATAGACCACTTACACTTGTGTGTATGCTTGGGCGCTGTCACAAAACCTCTATTTAGTTTTTTGTATTTTTTTCAACTACTTAAACATATTCAGGAGAGATATTCGACCTATTTCTTGTGGGTTCAACCCCAACCTCTATTGGGTTACTATTTTTGACATCAACCATATTATAATTCTTGGAGGTATATTTTGAGTGACATCAAGCATGAATTCAGAATTAAGACAACATCACACAAGAGTCATAAACATGAGTCTAGGCGTCTCAAAAATAGTCATTCAAACACAATCAACATGCTTTTTCATTCAAAACCACTTGCATTATGTAATCACACATAACAACTAGGAAGAACTTCTCACTTATTTCTAACACAAAAAATACATAATTTACTCCTAAAAATAGAAAGGGTATACTGGGTTTAAAGGGTGCCCCCTCAGAAAAGAATCGAAAATAAAAACCAAGGAGTGGGTGAAGTATGTCCCTACTAGATTGACACCAACAGCTAAAATCTAAGAACCAAAAAAGAGAAAATATTTTTGTAATTTTTTTAAAATTTAGTCAAAAGCTAGAAAACAACTAAGAATTAAAATCTATAGCAACACTTTTACCTCGTCTATGGGAAGATTCCCCACCCCACACTTAAAAACACACTTTGTCCCCCAAAGTATAATTCGAAAGAAAGGATAGAAATACTTCCTAAGGCCTCTATGACTAACTAGTAGTATCTTAAATCATCACTAAGGTTTGGGGACCCCATGCCTGGTCTTTGCCATACTCCTTAGCTGGAGTTTCTAATACTCAGACTTCCCGTTAACTTGTGACTCAAACAAAACAAAAAAAAAAAGTGATTAAAAAATACAAAAATAAAATACCTATCGTAACTTGGGTTGCCTCCCAAGAAGGATCTGATTTAGTATCATGGTAGGACCTACATCACTACTTTGATTGTATTCTTTTATCCTTTTCCTCCTACTCAGAGGCCTTCTTCTAACTCTTTTCTGACCTATTAAGTGTTTGCTCTCAAGGTCTATATCTTTTTCAATAATAGCCTTTTCAGTCTCTTCTTTCAACTTAACAACTTAGGGATTAATTGGTGGCTAGGACAACTCTGTGAGATAGTCCAAAGAGGTTATTTATGGTTTGCAATCTTCCAAGCCAAACTCACCCACTTCCATATTGTGATCATGCATAAATCCTCATAATGCGAAGGTGGATTGAGTGGTTTATAATCTTTAAAGACCACCTTTTCATCCTCCAGCCTCGTTGTTAGAGTACCCTCTCTAACATAAATCAGTGTTTCTCCCATTTCCAAGAATAGGCGTCCAACTATGATTGGTACCCCTTTATTTTCATCTTAATCAAGCACAATAAAGTTAGCAGGGATAATGAACTAACCAATCTTGATGAAGACGTCTTCAATGATTCCTTCAGGATACACTCTGGTTCTATCTACCATTTAAAAACCCAAAAAACATGGCCTCAGCTTCCCTAATCTAAGTGTATTAAAGACAAATAGGGGAATCAAGTTTATGCTTGCCCCGAAGTCACTCAAAGTATGGACCATATTATTATCACCAATTTGTATGGGGAGGGTGAAACTCTCTAGGCTTTTCATCTTCTTTGGTATCGTCCTCATCACAACTGAATTATATTCATCCATCAGTGTTACCATATCAATTTCATTCATCTTTGTCTTATTTGTCACCACATCCTTTAAGTACTTAGTGTACTTAGGTATACCTTTCCAAATATTTGACAGTGAGAGGTTAATATGAAGTTCTCCAAACGTGTCAAAGAACGTCTTGAAATATGAATCCTCCTTAGGCTTTTTGAATTTTTGAGGGAATGGTGTTGGCGGTCTCTCTTGTACATACTCATCTACCTTATTTTTGGGTACTCAGACACCCAATTTTTCAGCATCTTTAGTTTCCACTTGCTTCTCCTCAACTTGCTTTAGGACTAGCTCTGCCTGTACCTCCAGATTTTTCTTAGAGGTTTGTCAATCAAGTCTTTACAATCCTTAAGGTGATTTTCATTACCTGCTTCAGATTCTCTATATCACTTGGAGAACAACATTAAAGTCTGCCATTCTGGGCATAAGCTAACTGCCCCAACTGCGTCTCCAATTTTTCTAGCCAATTGCTAATTTTTAATCTCTACAGCTATCTATTCTTAATTTGCCAAGATCTTTTTTAATGTTACTTCAGTATTACTAGCCTACATGTTTTGCTACTGCTGAAATTGTTGAGTTTGAGCTTGATTATTTCTTGGGCTAAAGCTTCCACTTATGGTTGTAGGCATTACCATAATTTAGATTTCCCTTCTTTGCATTGCCCACAAAATTCATCGATTCCATATTAGCTCCAAATGAGTCAGTAGAGTGACCACTAATACCACATATCTCACACTAAGTCGGGGTATGCTTGATGTATTCACTTATGCCTGAGGTTGGTTTACACCCAACTTTCTAAATTGTGTCATTATTTAGTTTTGCAAGGCTAATAATTTAGCAGACAAAGTTGTGACACTATCCACCTCAATCATTCTGGTAGGCTTCTTCACTGTATTTCTTAACATATCACCCTACCATTCAAGATTATCTTATGCAATTCCGTTCAGCAAAGTATATAGCTCATCATATATTTTCTCCAAATCATGACCACCTATAGCTGAATCTGACATAATTTTTGTTGTATCGTCAAGAGCTTCAACAAAAGTGTGAGTCACTACCTCATTTGTCAGTTGATAGTGTAGGTAGTCCCTAAGAAGAGATTAGAATATCTTCCAATCATGATATAAGTTCTCGTTTGACTTCTGTTTAAACCTCAAAATGTTACTGCATAACCTTGCATTCTTTCCAGTCGGGAAGAATTGGATGAGGAATTTCTTTGCTAGATCATTCTATGTAGTGATAGAGTTTGAAGGTACTACCTTAAACCATTTTTTTCCTCCCCTAAAAGTAAGATGGGGAAGAGAGTGAGCCTCACATAGTGAGTGGGGACTCTATTAGGGATAAAGGTGTCACTGATCTCTATGAAATCCTGTAGATGCACTTGTGGATCCTCATGTTACAAACCTGTGAATTGCCCATTGCTCTGTAGTAACTACACCATATTTTATTTGAACTTGAATCTACCTCTAGGTTTTGGTCTGTGGATGGTAGAGGTAACATTGATTGTGAGTGGGATTGCCACTTTGAATACTGTCCTACAACATGGGTGGCCTTCAGCCATTGGTGCAGAAATAGCTTCTTCCTAATGAATTTGAAATATTCAATAGAGAAGTACTGCTTCTCTCCTTAACTAATGTAAGCATTACTCAGGTTCAAGATATAAGTCAACTAAATCCCTTTCCCTTGCCAGCTTACTTACATTTCAACCCTGCACCTACAATTTTAAAAACTAAGATCAAATTTTTAGCTCTGCCATCATGACCTCAACAATAGAGTCGTGACAACTTTACATCACACCCATTGAAATACGACCTGGTAATCCAACCTTTTCACGATAAACTCTATAACCAGAGTTCTATCCATTTTATGTGTTGGAAGTTGTTACAGCATCCTAAACTCATCCTCTATCTAAAACTAAAGTCAAAAACCACCATAAATTCTCGCATTAATACCATATTTCCTTAGACTATTACACCCTCAAAATTCACCTAATACTAGGCTAGCTCAGAATTTCTTAAAAATTCTTTAAGGAGAAATTTAGCAAAAGGTCCTACTTCTTATTTCAGCATAACGATGATTTGGGTCGTTATATTAGACTTCCAACAACAACTAGCGCAAAATAACACAACTAATGAAAGAGTATTTACCAGAGTCTATGAATAAATATGAGTACCACTTGCATATATACACCTCTATCTCCAAAGTTGGTTCATCAATCGGATGATTCCTCCATTGAAGCTTCACGGATGGAATGACTTTACGATGTGATGTGACCGGGGTTCTTGTTGTAATAGGCATCCCAAGTCGGACCGGGACTGGAGACCACCCCCATTACCCGACCCAACCTCCATCCGCCTATCCTGAGTTGGTTGAATTTTGAGCATGAAATAATATAGTGTAACATCTCATATGAAGACTCTGGGATAGGATCATTACCGTGACCCACCCAACCGAGTCCAACCATCCTATACCAACAATCCAACCATAAAAAATCAATACCGAAACAAAGGACATAAACCAGTCTATAACCAAAGATATTCCAAAACAAAATATAGTTAATCCCAAAATAAAATATGATAGAACAGCCAAAAATATCATCCAATGATGTCAGCCCTCCAGCTTATTCCAATGCCAAGGCTGACACCAATACCGATCCTGCCCATTCCAACCAACCCATAACAGTACCACAAAGCCTCTAACGAAAAGAGTAGTAAAATCTGGTTGGGACATGCCCCCAACCATGGTGAAAACAAATATCCTAAATAAAAGTAAAGTGTCTAAAAATATTCATAACATGTAATGGAACCCTCCAAAAGGATAGAAGCTCACCACTTAAGTACAAAAGTTGATCCCCGAGTCAATCACTATGTGGGAGGAGTAGAACAATCGGTTCCTGCATAACGGGGGTATACAACCACAAATAGACGGGTTAGCGGGTAAACGCTAGCATGATCTCAGGATAAGGACAAAATAATGTCATTTATTAAACCAAGTAAAACCATCCATTTGCACACAACCATTAATATATATAACCATGCCAAGAAAAGGAAAAAGGTTGAGCATGTAATTAAAACCTTTACCTGGTTGTATAGCTTTGCCGTCCTAAACCACCCATGGGCTATATGGGTTCAGCTCCCCCTGCTGAAAAGGCCCCAGTGTGTGAAGCCGCACGACCAGGGAAGAAAACCTGGGATGACTAGTACATCCCCCAAAATATAATGTGACATCATGCACATGGTCTCATAGACCAACCTCACATCAGCAAATATGAGTTTCCAGTTTTAGTCCCCTCGGGACCTCCACCTTCTACGACTTCACTACACATCCCGCCATTATTACCCAATTAAAACCATTACCAAGCAATCAACCAATCCTTTTACTATTTATTAACCAAGGTCATTTAGTGGTGGTATCGTCATACCGACCATACATGCAAGTACTATCTATAGCCAACCATGTATAGGTTTAAGGGGACTTCCATACTCCCTTCTGTTTCCAATATTAAACCACTTGAGGGATTCTATGTACCCCACAAGAATAACCATTTAGAAATTAACATTTCCAAGCCATTTAAACCATGCACAATTCCCTTACCAAGTTTTTAAACAAGCAAAAGTTCCATTAAAATACTCAATGCAATAAAAACATGCTTATAGGCATTATGTCAAACACATTGGGGGCATAATATAACCAAAATAAATTTCAATTACCTTTAAACCATTCCCATGGAATCCAATTATCCAAAACCACCATTAATGCACATAAAGCATAATTAAAATCATGGAAAACCATAATCAACCATTTAATATCAGAACCCCCAATTTATATTTGAAAACCAAAATCATACAATCAATGAAGTCATGAAAACATTCATAAAAAACATTCTTTTAGTTATAATTAACAATGAGGGAAGAGAACATGCCTTAAACCAAGATGACGATGGAAAGAAATCACGAAGATAAGTCCTAAATCAATCTTCTAGTTGAAACCCTAGCTTCCCTTGCCCAAAAGCTTTTGAGAGAATTATAGATTCCTTTAGAAGAGTTCCTAAGTGTTGATAAATGGAATAATAGGGTAAACATTCTTCCAAGTAGGTTAGCATGGGACCTTATTAGGATAAGTGAGGAAGTGTCCAGAATACCCTACTTAAGTTGTACAAAATCTCGTCCCAGGGGTACAACTAACCCTTACGAGTCGTACCCTCCAATATGATTGGTACCCTCCACTCGTATCCTAGCCTCAACCTTTATATCAAACATTGTCCAGCGTACGACTCATCCAACCAAGTCGTATCCAAAGCATATAATTTGTACCCTTCATCTGTATCCCTGCCAGATTTAAACTCAAGGAAAATTTAGACACTGCCCACCATACGAGTCCTTGGTATGACTCATACCCTGGTTTATGGCTCATGGTGATCCACTCGTACTCAGATCCAACCTAAGTAACTAAGTCTAAGATTATGTTAAGGAACCAAATAATATGTAACCACTAATACGAAAATAACCCCTATGTCGTATCCATTCCAGTAACCAAAATCCATCCCACCAACCAACCCTGGTCAGCATATGACTGGACCATACCATCTGTATCCCAACATACGGCTCATACCCATGAGTCGTATTGGGTCTAGAGATCAAAATTCTAGGAAATTTTTGAAGGTCCAGAAACCAGGGTGTTTTAGTCTCCCCCACTAGGAACATTCATCCCCAAATGACAGACAATGTAGGGGTAACCACAGGTACGAGTCATTTGCATTATCAAATAGATTCCCAATCTTTAAAAAGTTTGAAAACAAAAAGGCAAAGATATTAATCTTTCCTTTAAGAAACTCAAAACATAAACATGTGTTAAAGACACATACCTTTCGTAGGAACTCATGAGTAGAAAACAAATGCGAATATTTGAATGTCATGTCCTCCTCCGCTTCTTATGTAGCTTCTTCCACCTTATGGTTCCGCTAAAGAACCTTAACCGAAGCCACATCCTTGGTCCACAACCTATGAACCTGCTTATCCAAGATCTCAACCGGGATTTCATCATAAGATAAAAAATTTGTGATACCCAATCCTTCCAAAGGAACAACCGAATAAGGATCACCGAGATACTGCCTCAACATGGAAACATGAAAGACCGGATGAACCAAACTCAAGCTAGAAAGCACCTCCAGCTCATAAGCAACATTTCCAATTCTTCGCACAACCTCATATGGACCAACATACCAGGGACTAGATTCCCCCTCTTACCAAACTGCACTGCACCCTCATGGGAGATACCTTGAGGAAAACCTTATCCCTAACCTCAAACTCCAAGTCTCTATGCCTAACATCTACATAGGACTTTTGGCGGCTTTGGGTAGCCTTAAGCCTCTCCCGAATCACCTTCACCTACTCCATAGCCTGGTAAACTAAGTCAAGATCAAACATATTCGCCTCACCAAGCTCAAACCAACCAATAGGAGATCTACACCTCCTACCATACAATGCCTTAAAAGTTTCCATACCAATACTAGAATGATAGCTATTATTGTAAGAAAACTCCACCAAAGGTCGATGCTCAATCCAATTGCCACCATAATAAATCACATAGGCCCAAAGCATATTCTTTAATGTTTAATAGTTCTCTCTGCTTGTCCATCCATCTACAGGTGGAAAGAAATACGCAGACTAACCTTAGTCCCCAACCCTTTCTAAAAAGATTTCCACAAATGAGATATAAACTGCATGCCACGATAAAAGATAATCGAAGGAGGCACCCTATACAGCATCACAATCTCCTGAAGATACATCTTCGCATAATCCTCCACCAAGAAGGTAGTCTGCACTGGCAAAAATTTTGCAAACTTAGTCTCCCATACACGATGACCCAAATGAATCATATCGATTTCGAGACCGACAAAGACCGGTAACAAAGTCCATATTGATCACTTCCCATTTCCACTCAGGCAAATCAATTTCTTGATAAAACCCTCCTGGCTTTATGTGCTCAACCTTAACCTATTGACACACTATGTACTTGGCCACAAAATCAGTCGCATCCCTCTTTATGCCATTTCACCAATAGATCTCCCTAAGATCATTATACATCTTAGTCGAGCCAGGATGAATAGTATAGCGTGATTCATGCACCTCAAAAAAATCCTTTACCATAAACCATCGACATCAGGAACATACAACCTCTCTTGGTATCATAAGTACCATCACCACCAATCTCAAACACCACTACCTTTTTCCCAGCAACATCACTCTTGATTTTCATCAAGATAGGATCTAGCGCTTATTTCTCCCTAATCTCTGCACCAACAGACAATCAAACCACTTCTTGCACCATCACACCACCATCTTTGGAGTCAAAGAGATGAACTCTAAGATTAGCCAAATGGTGAATATCCTTCACCAATTCCCACTTTTCTTCATCCACATGAGCCAAACTCCTCGTAGATAACCTGCTAGAGCATTATCAACATTGTGAGCCTTACCTAGTGGTAGTGAAGACTCATATCATAGTCCATGAGAAGTTTAAGACATCTTCTCTACCCGATATTAAGATCCTTCTGAGTGAACACATACTGTAGACTTTTATGATCAAAAAAGATATTTATGTGCACACCATACAAATAATGCCACCATATTTTCAAAGAAAACACAATCACTAACAACTCCAAATCATGAGTAGGATAATTTCTCTCATGCGCCTTTAACTGCCTGAAAGCATAGGCAATCACCTTCCCATGCTATATCAATACACAACCAAGCCCTACACGAGACACATCAAAATAAACCACAAACCCATTATTATCTTTTGATAAGGTCAGAATTGCACCCGAAGTTAACTTATCCTTCAACTTCTCAAAACTCCCTTCACAAGCATCCAACCAAGAAAACTTGATCTTCTTCTGAGTCAACTTGGTCAAAGGAGCAGCTATCAATGAAAAGCTTTCCAAAAAATGCCTATATACCCGGCTAAATCCAAAAAGCTCTAAATATTGGATGGAGTCGTGGGTCTAGGCCACCTCTTCACCACAGCAACCTTTTGCGGATCCACCATGATCCCCTCACTAGAAATAATATGACCCAAGAAAGTTATTGCATTCAACCAAAACTTGCACTTGGAGAACTTGGCATACAATTGTTATTCCTTTAAGGTCTGCAAAACCACATGGAGGTGATTAGCATGATCCACCTCACTCTTTGAATAAACCAGAATGTCATCAATAAACACAATAACAAAGAGATACAAATACTAACAAAAAATCTTGTTCATTATATGCATAAATATTACCGGAGCATTAGTCAATTCAAATGACATTACCAAAAATTCAAAGTGCCCATACCGAGTATGAAAAAACATCTTAGGGATATTTACCTCCCTAATGTTTAGCTGATGGTACCCAGATCAAAGATCTATCTTAGAAAAGAACTTAGCACTTTACAACTGATCAAACAGATCATCTATCCTTGGAAGAAGATACTTGTTCTTGATCGTAACCTTTTTTAATTGCCTATAGTCAATGCACATCTAAAGGGAACCATCCTTCTTGCGCACAAACAACACCAGTGCACCCTATAGGGATACACTAGGATAAATGAACCCCATATCCAAAAGATCCTTAAGATGCTCGTTGAGTTCCCTCAACTCAGTCGGAGCCATCCTATATGAAGGAATAGAAATTGGACCAGTGTCCAAAACTAGATTAATACCAAACTCTATTTCCCTATCTATAGGAACACTAGGAAGATTATTTGGAAAGATCTCTAGAAACTCATTAACTACTAGAACTGACTAGAAAGAAAGACCTTCTGAGTTAGAAAATTTAACCCAGATCAAGTGATAAAGACAACCTTTAGAGATCAATCTCTGAGCTCTAACAGAAGAAATAAATCTCCTCCTAGGAGCTAAAGAACCACCCTCTCATTCTATAATTGGCTCATCATGGAACCTAAAGATAATCCTACGGGTCTAATATTCCAAGGATTCGTAACAAGAGTGCAACCAATCCATACCCAGAATAACATAAAAATCCACCATACCTAACTCAAACAGATCCACCAAGGTCTGCTTGCCACCAACAGATACCACACACCCCCTATAAATTCTCTTAACAATAATTAAGTCACCTACCAAGGTAGAAATAGAAAAAGGATCTAAAATAACTTCCAAATCAAAACAAAAGATATAGCCACATAAAGAGTCGCATAGGAGAAAGTGGACCCCGAGTTAAACAAATAATATATGTCACAAGAGAAAAGTTGTAACATGCTAGTAACGATATCTGGTGATGCCTCAGATTCCTGTGAGGATGCCAAAGCATATAACATATTTTGACCAACACTAAAACCAATAACAATAACAGAAGTAGATGCAACACCACCAGGTTTAGGAGCAGATTATAAAGCCACAGGAATCTTATCACCTCCGTAGCAACCTTTCCATATTAAGACTCTAGGATATGATCACTACCGTGACCCACCCAACCAAGTCTAACCATCCCATACCAATAATCCAAACATACCAAATCAATACCAAAATAAGGGCCATAAATCAGGCCACAACCAAAGATGTTCCAAAACATAATATAATTAATCCCAAAATGAAATATAATGGAATAGCCAACAATATTATCCAATAATGTCAGCCCTCCAGCTTATTCCAATGCCAAGGCTGACACCAATAATGACCCCACCCATTCCAACCCATAACAGTGCCTCAAAGCCTCTAACCAAAAGAGTAATAAAATTTGGTTGTGACATGCCCCCAACCATGGCCAAAACCAATATCCAAATAAAATAAAAGTGTCTAAAAATATCCATAACATAAAATAAAGCCTTTCGAAAGGATAGAAGCTCACCATTTTAGTCCAAATATTGATCCCTGAGTCAATCACTACGTAGAAGGAGTATAATGGTTGGTTCCTACGTAGCGTGGGTATACAGTCACCAGTAGAAGGGTTAGCGAGTAAATGCTAGCATGATCTCAGGATAAGGATAAAACAATGCCATTTATAAACCAAGTAAAACCCTCCATATTCTTACAACCATACATATATATAACTATATTGGGAAAGGGGACCAGGTTTAGCATACCATTAAAACCTTTACTTGGATTGTGTAACTTTACCATTCTAAACCACCCACGACTTTCCCTGCTGAAAGGGTCGTAGTACGTGAAGCCGCATGACCAGGGAAGATAACCTGGGATGACTAGTACATCCCCAAAAATATGGTGTAACATCATACACACGATTACCTAGACCAATCTCACATCAGCAAATATGAGTTTCCAATTTTTGTTCTCCCGGGACCTCCACCTTCCACGACTTCACTACACATCCCGCCATTATTTCCTAATTAAAACCATTATCAAGCAATCAACCAATCCATTTACCATTTATTAACCAAGTCCATTTAGTTGTGGTATCTTCATACCGACCATACTTGCAAGTATTATCCATAGCCAACCATATATAGGTTTAAGAGGACTTCTAAGTGCCCTTCTATTTACCATATTAAACCAATTGGGGAATTCCTTATACCCCCCAAGCATAACCATATTAGCCATTACCTTTCCAAGCCATTAAAACCATGCACAATTCTCTTACCATGTTTTTAAACCAAGAAAGAGCTACATTAAAATACTCAATGCAATAAAAACATGTTTATAGGCATTTTGTCACACACATTAGGGGCATAATATAACCAAAACCAATTCCAATTACCATTAAACCATTCCCATGTAATCCAATTATCCAAAACCACCATTAATGCATATAAAGCATAATTAAAACCATGGAAAACCATAATCAACCATTTAATATCAAAACCCTTAATTCATATTTGAAAACCAAAATCATACAATCAATGAAGTCATGAAAACATTTATAAGAACCATGCTTTTAGTTAGAATTAATATTGAGGGAAGAGAATATGCCTTAAACCAAGATGATGATGGAAAGAAATCACCAAGAAAAGTCCCAAATCAAACCTCTAGTTGAAATCCTAGCTTCCCTTGCCTAAAAGCTTTTGAGAGAAATAGAATCTTTTAGACGAGTTCTATGTATTAATGAATTGAATAATAGGTTAAATAGCCTTCCATGTAGGTTAGAAGTCATGGGACCTTATTAGGATAAATAGGGAAATATTTAGAATACCCTTACTCAACTTTTACAAAATCCCATCCTACGGGTACGACTGACCCTCACGATTTATACCCTCCAATACCATTGGTAACCTCCACTCGTATCCTAGCCTCAACCTTTGGATCAAACACTATCTAGTAAATGACTCATCCAACCAAGTCGTATTCGAAGCATACGATTTGTACCCTTCATTTGTATCCCTAGTAGATTTAAACCCAAGGAAGATTTAGACACTGTCAACCATATGAGTCCTTGGTATGACTCATACCTTGGCTTACAGCTCATGGTGAGCCACTCATACTCAAATACAACCTAAGTAACCAAGTCTAAGATTAATTTAAGGAACCAAAGGATCTGTAACCACCAATACAACTCATACCCCTAAGTCATATCTATTCAAGTAACCAAAATCATCCATCCCACCAACCAACACTGGTCAGCATATGATTGGACCATACCATCCAAATCCCAACATACGGCTCGTACCCATGAATTATATTGGGTCTATAGATTAGAATTCCAAGAAATTTTCTAAGGTCTAGAAACCAGGGTGTTTCACTTTAGTTCTTAATTTCCTCACATCCCTATCCAATATAGAAATTGGCTCTTCTTCATAAGAGAACACTTTGTCAAGTAATTTGTAGTCCCATTGAATAATGTAATCCCATCCATATGGTACTTCTAAAGTATGTATATGTGAAATATTGGATGGACTCCAGAAAATCTAAGAGGCAAGGCCGGCATATAGGTGAAACACCCCAGATTTTTGCCCTTGAAAATTTCTTAAGCTTTGAGCTCACTGTCTTGATTACGACTCACCCCATGAGTCATTTGGTGTCTTGATGAGTTAGGTGACCCTACCATAATATGTCCAGAGAGTAGTGTTGAAGATAATGTCCTGGGTACGACTTGGGGGTACGAGTCATATGGACTCATGACTAGTTATTGGGATGAGTAGTAACTAATTTAGTAAGTTTGTGGATTTATTTTGCTCTAAGTATGAGTGTCTCACTAATATCCATAAGTATACATTACGAGTCATTAGGATAAATTGTAGGATGTCCAGTACTTAACACATTTGAGTTCTGTGTTGCCTACGATTGGACCCTATGAGACGTAGGGTTTGGAAATAAGTAATCTTGTTGACTCGTAAAGTTGATAGTTTATGGGGGTATTGGTCACTGTCTTGGTTATTACTGGTGGTGATGATTCATAAGGAGAGGTTACGAGTCAATGGTTTACTCATAGTCAAAGGCAATATTTTTCAGCTTTTAAGTTGAGGGCATTCTGTATATTTCCCCTTTTGCGCAACTTGAAACCCACGTCTTATGACCTCTTTAGGGTATCATTATCCCTCATAAAACACCTAAAATAGACTCTTAAACACCCTCAAATCCTCAAGATCAAGAACACTTAGGGTTTTTAAAAGATTAATTAATTGGGGCTTTCAAGGGTGATTTCTCTCTGTACTTCTTGATGTTAAAGGCATGTTACTTGTCCCTAATTGTCACTTTTGTAAAAGCATGTAATTTCAAGTATTTTTCATGCAATATTCATATTGGGTTTTGGACTATGGGTTGAGATTTTTTAATATAAATTGCTTAAGTGTTTCTTCCATGATGTTTATGAAACTATTATGCTTAAATTATGGTTGGTAAATGCATTGAGGTGCATGGGAATTGTGGATGTAAATAGTGTTACAAATTAATCCTCAAATTAATTGGTTTGGTATGGAAATTGGTAATAACCTCAACCCACTTGCATAATTGATTTTGGTTTATGTGCTATCACTTGGTTTGGCTTGTTTCTTGAAACTAGTGCATAGTATAAATGGTTAAATGGTTAATAATGGTTTTAAAAACCATGTGGGGTACAATTGAATACCTTAAGTGAATGATTTATGAAAACCTTGTGGGGTACACGGGAATCACCCAAATGATTTTAATAATAGAGTTTGTGGGGTACTTGGGAATCCCCTAAGTATTGGCTAATGACATTACTTATAATTTATAATTGGTATGATGATACAACTTAATAACGTCTTAATAATTGACTCCTGAAATTGGTGGTTTGGTTATGTGTTAAATATTTTAATTGGGCAATAATAGTGGTTATGATAGCTAGCCGTGAAGGTGTGAGTTTAAAGGACGGACACTGGAAACTCATGTTTGCCTAATTAAGGGTTGGTCATGATGACCATGTGCTTGTGGGGTATTAGGGAATCCCCCAAGCCTATACACGTATATATGTATCATAGAGGGCGAAGACATAATGGAATCCCCTAGCTATCTATGATATCTCCAGTTCGTGCGGGTAACATTCACTAGGGCCCATTCAGGAGGTAATACTAGACCCAAATAGCCCATGGGTAGACTTATGATGGTAAGGATACACAATCTAGGTTAAGATTTTAAATACATGCTAAACCTTATTACTTATCCCGGCATAATATATATATATATAAATGTATTTGTATATGGTTATGTGCATCGATTTGACTTGGTTTTGGATTTTTGGCACTATTTTATTCATGTTAAGATAAAATTAGAGCCCTAGGTTTATGGTTAATTGGGTGTCCATAAATCCGTATTGAGTAGAGTATCTTTTAAGGATGTGTAGCATGCCACACTCCTAAGGGAGAGGCTACGAGGTATTTAGGAATGTTTCTCTTTCTTGTGTTCTATTTTTGGGCTATAAAATCTAAGGTCCTAAAATCTTCTCTAATTCTTATTTTTCACTATTTAGATCATGCCTCCCATATAATTTGATACACATAAAAGCTCTTTTATCCCATTCAAGGAAAATATTGATAGGACACGCCTAGTGTATGGGGTTCAGACCTAGTCTAGGGGTTCAGTTCTTAATTGCCCTTCTAGAGTTCCACCGGTCCCCTCTAGTCCTTCTTGAGCTCCTTATGTTAATGTACCAAATGTGGAGTTTTGTTAGTCTATTCATATGTTGGCTCAGCTAGTAACTTCTCAGTCTAAGCATGTTGCTTCTATTACTTCCTCTTTTGAGTCCACAAGGGTCAGCTAGTTTATGAGGTTGAGTTCTTCAACCTTTACTAGTGTTAAGGTTGAAAAATATCCTCAAAATTTCCTTTATGATATGGAAAAGATATTATGTGTGATGCATGCCACTAATGTGGAGGGAGTGGAGTTTGCCACCTACCTATTAAAAGATATGGTATATCAGTTGTATGAGGAATAGGACCAATCTAGGAGTGAAGGTGTTGAGTCAGCCTTGTGGGATGATTTTTCTAATGCTTTCCTAGACTTCTTCTTTTCTCAAAAGTTGATGAAGGCAAAGGTGGAAGAGTTTATTAACTTGAAACAAGGTAAGATGTCAGTCAAGGAGTTGCCTTAAAACTCCATCAGTTATCTCGGTATATTCTGGAGTTAGTGTCTAGCTTGAGAGATAGAATGAGAAAGTTCTCTTTTAGGTAATCTCGATACTTGATTTTATAGAGTAAGGATTCCTTGTTGAACAAGGACATAGACATCTCCAGGTTGGTTGTGTACAGGTTTAAGAAGAGAAGAAGAAGCAGTTAGAGATAGCGGAGAGGTAGAGGAAGAAGTTTACATTTTTTTATTAGGTTAGAGGTCAACAGTAGAGTGGTGGGGATGGTGGAAAGTAGTCCAAGAGGAAGTGGGGCAATTCTGGGTCCTACTTGATGGTAAGTGCTCCCTACCCAAAGTCATCTAGTCAAAGACATTTTTAGGGTGGGGATGGTTTTAGGGCACAGGGTGCCTAATATCAGGCTAGTGGGGCCCAATTAGCTCCATCATATCCTCTTTGTAGATTTTTTGGTCGATTGCATTAGGGTTTCTGTGATGAGGAAAGGGACAGGTGCTTCAAGTATGGTCAGCCGGGGAATATGTTTCAAAATTATCCCATGGGTAAGGTTTTTTCTGAGGCAAACAAGGTTCCTATTGCCTCTTCTTTAGCTTCAGAACCAAAGAGTGCCTTATCTAGTTCTGACACTTATCCAAACTATCTTTATGCTCTCACTACTCGTCAGGAGTTTGAGGCATTACCTGATGTCATTATTGGTATGTTGAAACTCTTTTCCCGTGATGTGTATTGTTTACTTGATTCGGGGTCCACTGTTTCTTATATGACCCTATTTGTGGTTGTATATTTTTGTTTCGGTCCTGAGTGTATTTCAGACTTCTTTTTTTATTTCTACATTGGTGGGTGACTTTGTGGTGTCTAGAAGAGTCTATAAGGGTTGTGTGGTATCTGTGGGTGGTATAGAGACTTGGGTGGATCTGGTAGAGTTAGACATGGTTAATTTTTAATGTCATATTGGAGATGGATTGGTTGCACTCGTTCTATGCTTCTCTAGACTGTTGGACCCGTAAGGTCATCTTTAAATTCCCTAATGAGCTGGTTATTGAGTTGGAAAGGGGTTCCCTAGTTCCTAAGGAAAGGTTTATATCATATCTTAGAGCCCGGAGATTAATCTTCTTGGGGTGTCTTTATCATTTAGCTTGGGTTAAAGATTCTAACTCGGAGGGTCCTTACTTATATTCCGTCCCGATGGTAAATGAATTTCTTAAGGTCTTCCTTGATAACCTTCATGGTGTCCTTCTCAATAAGGAGATTGATTTTGGGATTGATCTTATTTCGGACACTCGTCCTATCTCTATTCCCTCATATAGAATGGCTCCAGCTAAGTTAAAGGATCTTAAGGAGCAACTAAAGGATCTTATAGATAAAGGTTTTATCCGTCCTAGTGTCCTCATGGGGTGCGCCTATTTTGTTCATGCGCCAGAAGGATGGTTCCCTTCGGATGTGTATTGATAACCGGAAGTTGAATAAGGTAACTATAAAGAATAATTACCCTCTTCCAAGAATAGATGTTTTGTTTGATTAGCTTCAGGGTGCTAAGTTTCTCTCCAAAATTGATCTTTGGTCCAAGTATAATCAGTTAAAGATTAAGGAGGTGGATATCTATAAAATTTCCTTCAATACCCGATATAGGCTTTTCAAGTTCTTGGTCATGTCTTTTGGGATGACTAATTCCCCAACGGCATTCATGTACTTGATGAACAGGTTTTTCTGTTAGTTTCAGGATTTGTTCGTTATTGTATTCATAGACGATATTCTAGTGTACTCTAAGAGTGAGGTGGATTATGTGGATCACCTCCATTTTGTATTACATACCCTAAAAGATCAGCAGTTATATGCTAAATTTTTGGCATATATCGCAGAAAGTTTCAATGGTTAAGAAATAGCCTAGGCCCATGACTCCTATTGATATTTGGAGCTTCTTGAGTTTAGCCAATTATTATAGGAGATTTATGGAGATTTTATCGACTATAGTGGCCCTATTGACTAAGTTAACCTAGAAAAGGGTGAAGTTCTTATGGTCTGATGCTTGTGAGGGTAGTTTTGAAAAACTAAAAGCTAAGTTGACTTCAACTCCAGTTTTAACCTTGCTCAAGGGTGATGATGGATTTTTTGGTTTATTATGATGCATCCCATGTGGTACTTGGTTGTGTTTTGATGTAGCATGGTAAGGTGATAGCTTATGCCTCTAGACAGTTGAAGGTGTGTGAGAAGAATTACCCGACTTATGACTTGGAGTTGTTGGTTTGGTGTTCGCATTAAAAACCTGGTGTCTCTATTTGTATGAAGTGCATGTGGATATCTTTTAAAGTCATATGATCCTGCAATATGTTTTCACCCAGAAAAAGCTTAATCTCCTACAAAGGAGATGGCTCAAGCTGCTCAATAATTATGATATGAGCCTTCACTATCACCCAGGTAAAGCTAACATAGTTGTTGATGCTCTTAGCAGGTTATCCATGGGAAGTCTAGCTCATGTGGATAGGGAGAAGCGAGAATTGGTTAAAGATATTCACCATTTGGCTAACCTTGGAGTTCATCTCTTTGACTTTGAAGATGGTAGTGTATTTGTGCAAAAGGTGGCACGGTCATCTCTTGGTACTAAAATAAAAGAGAAATAGGTATTGGATCTTATCTGTATAAATATTAAGAGAGATATAGGTCAGCAAAAGGTAGTGACTTTTAAGATTGGTGGCTATGGTATCTTGAGGTACCAAGGCAGGTTATGTGTTCCCAACATAGATGGATTATGAGTGAGGATCTTGGTTGAGGCTCATGAGTCATAATATACTATTCATCCTAGTTTGACGAAAATATATCATGACCTTAAGGAGATTTATTAGTGGAACAATTTGAAGCGAGATGTGGCTTTTTTAATGGCTAAGTGTGTAGGGTGTCAACAAGTGAAAGTTGAGCACCTGAGGCCTGGAGGATTGTATCAAGAAGCTTAGTTTCCTGTATGGAAGTAGGAAGTAATTAATATGGATTTCATTATTAGTCTTCCTCGGTCTCGAAATCAGTTTGATTTTATTTGGGTCATCGTGGACAGGATAACAAAGTCTGCTCACTTCTTTCCAGTAAGGACTAATTTTTTGGCAGAGGATTATGCAAGGTTGTACCTCCAAGAGATGGTGAAGTTGCAAAGGGCACCTGTTTCTATCATTTTAGATCATGGTTCTCAGCTCTCGTCACACTTTTTGCATTCATTTTAGAAAGGTTTGGGAACTAAAGTAAGCCTTGTACTACTTTCCACCCACACTCAAATGGGAAAGTGGAAACAACCACTCAAATATTAGAGGATATGCTTCAAGTGTGTGTGATTGACTACAGTTACAGTTGAGTTTATCAGTTGAGTTGAAACTACTGCATGGTAGAAATGGTTAAGAATGGTTTTAAGAACTTTGTGGGGTACAATGGAATCCCCTAAGTGAATGATTTATGAAAACCTTATGGGGTTTATAATGATCCCCCTAGTGATTTTAACAATGGAGTGTGTGGGGTACTTGGGAACCCACTAAGTATTGGCTAATGGCATTACTTGCAAGCTATAGTCGGTATGACGATACCTTTTAGTAACGGATTAATATTGACTTATGGAATTGGTGGTTTGGTTATGTGTTAAATGTTTTAATTGGGCAGTAATAGGGGTTGTGATATCTAGCCGTAAAGGTGTGAGTCCGAAGGACGGACACTAGAAACTCATGTTTGCCAACATAATGGTTGGTCTTGATGACCATGTGCCTGTGGGGTACGAGGGAATCCCCTAAGCCTATACATGTATATATGTATCATGGAGGTCGATAGGTACAAGGGAATCCCCAGCCATCTATGATATGTCCAATTCATGCGGCTAACACGCATTAGGGCCCTTTCATGAGGTAACATTGGACCCATACAGCCCATGGGTAGACTTATGATGATAAAGCTACACAGTCCAGGTTAAGGCTTTAAAATTCATGTTATACCTTGTTCCCTATCCCGTTTAATATATATATATATATATAAAAAACGTATTTACATATGGTTATGTTCATTGGTTTGACATGGTTTTGGATTAATGGAATCACTTTATCTTTATCCCTAAGTTGCATGCTAGCATTCATGAAACGTTTTGGGTTTTCACCCTTAGAAAATTTCCTGGAATTTCTGATCTTCATACCTAATACGACTCATGGGTACGAGTCATATGTTGGGGTACGAGTGGTAAGGTTTTATCATATGCAGACCAGTGTTAGTTGGTGGGATAGTTTTTGGTTACTAGAAGGGGTACGACTTTGGGATATGAGTCGTAGGTCTTGGTATGAGTCATATCAGGGACTCGTATGGTGGGCAATGTTTGATCCTCCTGGTATTTCATTCTGCTAAAGATACGAGTTATGGATATGGATCATATATTATGGTTATGACTTGGTTGGATGAGTTGTATACTGGACAGTGTTTGATCCAAGGGTTGAGTCTTAGATATGAGTGGTGGGTATCGATCGTATTGGGAGGATACGACTCGTATGTGTCAGTCGTATCCCTGTGATGGGATTTTGTGCAACTTAAGTAGGGGTATTCTAGATATTTCCTTACTTACCCTAATTAGGAGCCACAACTTCTAATACACTTAGGAGGTTATATAACCTACTATTTTATTTATTAACAATTATAAACTATTCCAAAACACTCCATAATTCTTTCAAGAGCTTTTGGGGAAAGAAGGCTAAGATTTCATCTTAAGGATTGCTTTGAGGCTTGTCTTGGTGATTTCTTTCCATCAATTCTTTTGTATAAGTCATGATTCTCTTCCCTCGTTGTAATTTCAACTAAAGGTATGGTTTATATGATTGATTTCATGGTTTTACTATTTCATAATTATGGTTTTCAACTATTACATGGGGGTTTTGATATTAAATTCTTGGTTATAGTTTCTTATGGTTTTAGTTATGCTTTTATGTGCATTAGTGGTGGATTTGGAAAATTGGATTTCATGGTAATGGTTTAATGATCTTTGGAATTGGTTTTGGTTATATTATGCCCCCAATGTGTTTGATAAAATACTTATAAAGATATGTTCATTGTATTGACTTCTTTTAATGGAATTGTTGCATGTTTTAAACTTGGTAAAGGAATTATGCATGGTATAAATAGTTTGAAAAGGCTAAAGGCTAAATAGTTATGCTTGTGGGGAATATGGAAGTCTCCTAAGTGGTTTAATATGGTATATGGAAGGGCAGTTTAATGTCCCCTCATGGTTTGTCTATGGATATTACTTGCAAGTAAGGGGTGGTAGACGATACCACTAATATTGGTCTTGGTTAATAAAATGTTAAATAGATTGGTTGGTCATTTGGAAATGGTTTTAATCGGTCATTAATGGCGGTATGTGTAGAAAAGTCATGGAAGGTAGCGATCCCAGAGGGGCCAAAACCTGGAAACTCGTATTTGTTGATATGAGGATTGGTCTTAGTGGATCGTGTACATGATATCATACTATTGGGGGATGTACTAGTCATCCCATGGGATACTTCCCTGTTTGTATGGCTACAAACATTGGGGCCCTTTCAGCAGGGGGAGATGAACCCATATAACCCGTGGGTACGGCCAAGTTACAAAGCCTAGGTAAAGTTTTTAAATGCATACTAAACCTGGATTTCTTTTCCCGGTACTTATAAATGTATGATTTTATGCATTATGGATGGTTTTACTTGGTTTTATAACTAGCATTATTTTATCCTTATCCTGAGATTTATGCTAGTGGTCACTCACTAACCCATCTACGGTAGTTGTATGCCCATGCTATGCAGGAATTGATCGTTTGACTCCTCCTACATAGTGATTGCCTCAGGGATAGCATTTGGACTAAAGTGGTGAGCTTCTATCCTTTCGAAAGTCATCATTTCGTGTTATGGATATTGTTATACGTTTTGACTTTATTTTGGATATTTGTTTTGTCCATGGTTGGGGGCATGTCCCAATTGGATTTATTTACTCTTTTAGATAGAGGCGTTGTGGTACTTCTGGGGGTTGGAATGGGTAGGATCGGTATTTGTGTTGGGGCTTACACCCTTGGATGATATTATTGGTTAATCTATCGTATCACATTTTGGGATTGATTAATTATTTTATATTTTGGTATTCTTTTGGTTATGACATAATTTATGGCCTTGTTCGGTGTGGTTTGGTATGGTTGGACTATTGGTATGGGATGGTTGGACTCGGTTGGGTTGGTTACGGTTGTGACCTATTCCCAGGGTCTTTGTGTGAGTTGTTACACTAGTATGTCTCATGCTCAAAAATCAGCCAACTCAGGGCAGGCAGCTGGAGGTTGGGTTTGGTAATGGGGGTCATCTCTGGTCCTGTTTGGACTTAGGACGCCCATTACAATAATTCCAGGTTATGTCAGTTCACCCTACTAACCTTCTTCAAATGTTGTATCCCTACATGATGCAGGAACCATCCATACTTTCACTCCTCCTTCTGAGTGACTATGTGATTCGGGGATAACGTTCGAGTCAGACTGAAGTGATGAGCTTCCATACTCCAGAAGACCCCATTTCATGCCATGGATTTTCTTATGTATTTACTATTCCTTTTGATCTTGGTTTTGGCTATGGTCTGGGGCATGTCCCGACTAGATATTCTTTGGTATTGATTAGAGGCTTTGTCGGACTATTATGGGCATGGACGGTGTTGGTATTGGTATTAGCATTGGTATTGGTTGGTTTTGGTAATAGACTTATTATAATGTTTTGCAATTAGTATTCTCTTATCTTGTTATATGTTTGAAATTCATCCGACATGGGATGTAGGGTGGCTAATTGTTTGGGTAGTGGGGATAGTCTCCAGTCCTGGTTGGACTAGAGATACCCGACATGGCTAGGCCCTGAGTCGGGTCATGTGAATAGGCTACTGACCCCACTCTCTTTAAAACTGTAATGACCCTCCAGGTTATTTTCTGTATTTTGATCGTTTTTTCTATTTCAAGCTTTCTTATAGCTGCCTAAAGTTATTTATGACTTACTAGAACTGATCGTTCAATTATCGGTAAGTTTGTTTGGTTTTTAGAGATAATTCCCTATTTTGTAGCCAATGATGGTTCAAATTGGCTACTGGGAAATAACTTTAATTAAAAGATCTCATATGCTAAATCGCACTCTTCCAATAGCTCCAAAATATTAATTTTAGGCTAGGTGGACCCTTGGTTTGGGTCCTGAGGCACCCGAGCTTATTATGAGCTATTGGTTGGAAGTTAATAAAAATAGTAAGTGGGTGTGGGACCCATTTTTTATTGAAACAACCTTGGATATAAATTTTGATTATGCTATTGAGTCTGAAATATTGAATTTAATAAGGTATCATAGATTGTTTACGCGTACGGATTTTAAATAAATCCTGAAGGATTGGTAGAGACTTAGAATTTCTACAAATTTCAGTTGGTGCTGGATATCTAATGGGACCGCTAAAGCGGCCCTTGGGACACTTCCGCAAACCTGTTCAACAAGCAGATATTCCTTTAGCAGCACCTGGTCGTTTTAGCGGCCAATGCTAAAGCAGCTTATGGTCCATTTAACGGTCTGGCTTATGGGGGAAGGTACTGGTTTAGTGGTACTAGGCACTTTAGCGGTGAACACTAAAGTTTTCAAGTGTCTGCTTTAGCGGCACCCACGTGTGTGGGAAGGGTATAAATACCCACTTAGCTCGATTTTTCACCATCTTTATCCATTCTCTAGAATCTAAAACCCTAAAAAGTGGGAATTCTTTGGAGAAGAAATCATGGGTGAGTGTGGAGCTTTAGCATCATTGAATTACATAATTTTCCATCAAATTAGAGGTAAGATTTCATTATTTTCATAGTTGAATTCTCCATAATTTGTGATAATCCCCAAAAAATCTTGGTGGCTTAATTTTAGCACCAATATAGCTCGGAATTCACCCATTTGGAGCGTAAATATTCTTTGAACATAGAGGGATGTTGAGTGAGTTTTAAAATTTTGATTTCCATAAATGGGCCCTACATGAGATTTTTACGTAATTTTGGACTTGAAGCATAATAGTGCAATATGGGTATTATTATGCTTGTTTTGATTAGTAGATTATGATTTTGATAGCGTGGCACCTTACAAAAGCTTCTCAGAAGGGCAAATCGGTGATTATTTAGGCTTTTCTTTGGCGTCTAGGTAGGGTAGGCTTACCTTCTTCATAGATTGAGCTATCTTGTAGTATAATTATGATATTATGCAATATATGGGGTGGGATTTAGGTGTTGGAAGTATGAATGATAATATTTGATTAATTGGACCATTAGGATATCTTCAAACCATAGACTTGGAGTAGTTAGTATAGTTATTCATGGCTTAGGTGAATTGAGCTTCACGGTATATATGTATTTTGGGTGGAAATTTCTTAATTACTCAAGGTAGGTGAAATTTCCCTAGTAATTTGTGCTAGAATGGAATTTTCCTTAGTTGCTTAAGTTAAAGAAATCGTCTTAGTTACTATTGTTTTAGGTAGTATTTCCTTAGTTATTCGTGTTTGGGAAGGATAACCATCGTAGGGCTAATTGCGGCTTACGTGACATCTAGAAATGAAACCAAATACCTTATCCTGGTCTGGGTTGAAGTTACTTAAATGGACGTTTGGGGATTAGAAGTGGGCCTTTCTAATGCACCTTAGGCTAATACTTGTGATAGTCTTGTAGACTTATTTACGTATGTTATACTCTTAAAATGGTTGGTTTGACACTTGATTGTTGAATATATCCAATGAGTATGATAGCTGGGTATTAAAGGATTGATGATAATTTGGATTATCGTTAATGATATTGCTCATATACATGATTAGGATATAATATATAAGTATGGCTATTGGAATGGCTTTCGATTATGACTAATGACATGGCCAATTGATATGTTTAGTGCTTTAGATATTTGCATGATTAATGGATAATGACTTATGAACATGATATGGCTTATATGCAGATATGACTTATATGTTTGAGATAACTTATAGGTATGACTAATGGCTTATGAATAGGATATGGTTCATAGATATGATGTGGTTTATTGGTATGATTAATGTCCTATAGATATGATTATTGATACAAATTTTGAATATGCATAATAATATTGCTTATGAATATTAGTATTGATATGGATTCTGGATTTCACTAATAATATGGCTTATAGACATGATTATGGATGAAACTTGCAGTTATGATTCTTAGTCCAGTGTGTAGATGCAAGTAAAAGAATGGTTTATAGTTATGATTTATTGGTATAATCTATTGAGTTTAGCTAATCAAAATGGCTTACTAAATATGGTTCATTCATATGATTTATAAATATGAGTTTTGATTCAAGTCTGGCAAATTGGTGATAGTATTGATGATATATGTTTTGATTTATTTCTTCTTTAGTGTTTAAAGATGCTTTGGTTTAGCTTCGGGGATTGGTTGACGGTGCACCATCTGATGGTGCACAGTCTACATATTAGAGTGGTACTGAGGCAGGGATGTAACCTATAGCTATAAATCCCAGAGTTGAGGTCCCTCTTGTGCCGGTGGTTGCTTAGATGGTAGTTTCTCAGCCTGCTATGTCTGTCGACGAGAAGAAGATATTCGGGAGATTCTTGATATTGGTACTGCCTAGGTTTTTTAGCACACTAGGTGAGGATGCTAATGATTTTTTGATTGCTTGTGAGGATAGGATCTGTAACTTAGGCCTAGTTGAGACTCGTGGTGTGGATTACACTACTTTTTAGTTGGACTTTATAGCTAGAAATTGGTGGAGTGGTGATCTTGATTCTAGGACAGCAGGATCTATTTCTTTGACATGGAACCAGTTCTTTGAGATCTTCTTAGAGAAGTACATATCTCGTAACCTTAGGGATCATTTGAGGGATTAATTTTCAAGGTTAGAGCAAGGCTCCATGACTATTATAGAGTATGAGGCTTGATTTCGTGACTTGGATAGTCATGCTACTTCTATTATAAATACTGAGTATGAGATGGTTCATTGCTTTGTTCGAGGATTAAGACTTCCTCTTTTTATGTATACACAAAATTTAGTTGTTGCGGGTTGTTCTTTTACTGAGGTATCTGATCATGCTCAGCTTATGAAAGATATGCATTGCGAGGCTCAAGGGGTAGAGATAAGAGGTTGTGATATCAAGGTAGGTTCAGTGGGAGTTATAGTAGCTCCTGGTTCAAAGATAGTGGTTCCTAGGGTAGGTACCCTCTGCGTCAATCATTTCAGCATTAGGGTCAGTCTAGTAGACCCGTTTAGGTCGTGCTTCAGATTATTAATGGAGGCTAATTTTCCTCCAGTAATAATCCTGGCCAGGGTCATGGTCAGTCTTTGAGGGGTTTATCTTCTGGATATTCTAGTTGTGGTGGTTATTTTGGGTTAGCTAGGTCTTTTAATTTTAGTCCAACACCTGGTCATGTTATGGTTGTGGAGCTTTTATTCACTTCTCGAGAGAGTGCCCCAGTCATGGAGCGGTTGTTCCTTTAGCTTAGAGTGTTCCACCTATTAGGGAAGTTCATCTCTCAGCTAGAGGTGGTATGTATGGTCATAGGGGTGGTCCCTAGGGTGATCGTAGAGGTTCTCAGAAAGGTAAAATAGGAGGTCATTCAGGAGCCCAGCCAAGGGGCGGGCATGGCCAATTTGTTACCCACAAGACCATAGGTCATTCAGTACCTACAAGACTCAAGACTGAGTCATCAAATGTTATTGTTATAGGTATGATTTTGGTGTATCGTCAGACAGCCTTTGCTTTGTTTGATATGAGATCTGCTTATTCTTATGTGTCCTCTTATTATGCTTCACGGTTAGAGTTAACTTCGGATTTATTATCTATGGAATTATGTGATCTACTCCTGTGGGTGATTCTTTAGTAGTGGATTGGGTTTTTAGATCATGTATTTCGATGGTTCAAGATCTTGATACTCTTGTTGATCTTATTATTTTAGACATGGTAGATTTTAATGTGATTCTGGGCATGGACTGCTTATCCCACTATCATGTGGTTATGGATTATTTTTCCAAGACCATTACCTTAGCCATGCCTGACATTCCCCCGATTGTATGGTAGGGAGTTATTAGTCTCGAGACAATGGGGATTATTTCTTATATGTGTGCTAAGAGGCTTATTTAGAGGGCTTATGAGTCTTATCTCACTTATATTCGTGGTGTTAGTGTGGAGATTCCGCACTTGAATTTGTTCTTGTAGTTTATGAGTTTCCTGATAGTTTCCCTACCGATCTACTTGGCCTTCCTCTTGAGCATAGTATCGAGTTTTTTATTGATCTTTAGCCAGCACCCGACCTATTCCTAAGGCACCTTACCGTATGGCTCCTGTTGAGACTAAGGAACTAAATTCTCATCTTTGGGATCTTCTTGGTAAGGGTTTCATTAGATCCAGTGTGTCTTCTTAGGGAGATCCTTAAGAATAAAGATGGGTTCATGCATATGTATATTGATTCTAGGAACCTTAATAAGGTAACAATGAAGAACTCTTATCATATGCGTCATATTGATGACTTTATTTACCAGCTTTAGGGAGCAGTGGTGTTCTCTAAGATTGATTTGAGGTTTGGTTACCATCAGTTGAGGATTCAAGCTGAGGATATCTCGAGATAGCCTTTAGAACCCATTATGGTCATTATGAGTTCCTAGTGATGTCTTTTGGGTTGACTAATTCCCTAGATCCATTTATGATTTTGATGAACCACGTGTAATTCCTTATTTGGATTCCTTTGTGATTGTGTTTATCGATGACATCCTTGTATATTTGAGGAGTAGAGAGGAGCATGCACAGTATTTGAGGATTGTTCTCTATACCTTGAGAGATCATAAACTTCTTACCATATTCTCTAAGTATGAGTTTTGGCTTGAGTCAATGACATTCCTTGGGAACGTGGTGTCTAAAGATGAGATTATGGCAGACCCGACGCAGATTGAAGCAATTTGTGATTGGGCCAGGCCTAAATCTCTAACTGAGGTTCATAGCTTCATTAGTTTGGCCAGTTATTATAGGTTCTTCATTGAGAGTTTTGCTACTATTGTAGCACCAATGACCAGATAGATTGAAAAGGAGGTTTCTTTTCGATAGTCCGAGGAGTGTGACTCGATCTTTAGAAAGCTTAAGAGGTTTCTCACTTCAGCTCTTATTTTATCTCTTCCTATTGAGAGTGAGGGATTCACCGTGTATTTTGATGCTTCTAGTGTTGGTTTGGGTTTTTGATTGATGCAGTAAGGTTGTGTTATTACTTATGCTTTGAGGCAGCAAAAGTTTCATGAGTGCAACTAACCCACTCATGATTTAGAGTTGGCGGCGGTAGTTTTCGTGCTTAAGAATTTGAGGCATTTTCTTTATGGGATGCATTATAAGATCTTCATGGATCATCGTAGTCTTTAACATCTTATGACCCAGAGAGAAATTAATGCTTGGCAGCACAGATGGATGGATTGCTTAAGGATTAAGATATCTCTATCTTGTATTCTCCGGGCAAGGAAATATGGTAGCGGACGCCATGATACAAAAAGCAATGAGTATGGGTAGATTGGCTTGTATTTTAGTTTCTCAGAGGTCATTGGTGTGGGACATTTATTCCTTATCTTACTTGATAGTATGACTTGATATTTAAGACCCTAGGAGGATCCTTACTAGTGTTGAGGCGAGATCCTCATTATTTGAGAAGATTCGGGATCACCAGTTTAAGGATAATAAACTTTGTATCAACCATGATTAGATGTTAAGTGGTGAGTCAAAGAGGTCTACTATAGTTTCTACGGGTGTCTTAAGATTTGATATCCGCATTCGCATTCTGAGGGTTGATGACTTGATTTAGTCGATCTTTCATGAGGCTCATAGCTCTCGATATTCTATTCACCCAGGTATAGCTAAGATGTATAGGGATTTGATGCAATATTATTGGCGGAGTGATATGAAGAGAGATGTGGCAAACTTTGCATCTCGTTGCTTATGTTGTCAGCAGGTAAAGGTCGAGCATCAGCGACCCTAGTGATTTTATTTAGAGATTTTCCTTTCTTGAGTGGAAATGACAGTGAATTACCATGGACTTTGTTAGTGGATTGTCTCATACTTATCGTGTTTCCGATGGTATTTTGGTCATTATGGATTTGTTGACCAAATCGACCCATTTCATTCCTATTCAAATGTCTTTCAGTGTCGAGAGGTTGTCTCGTATCTATGTTAGTGAGATAGTTTGTTTGTATGGTGTTCCTATATCTATCATTTCAGACCAAGGTTCTGTGTTTACTTCTAGATTTTGGAGAGCTTTTCATGGGGAGTTTGGAACTCAGGTAGATCTTACTACAGCCTTTAATCCGCAAATTGATGGCCAGTCAGAGTTGTCTAGTTATGGTCTCGAGGATATGCTCTAGACCTGTGTTATAGATTTTAAAGGTTTGTGGGAGAAACACTTAGACTTGTCAGAGTTTGCTTATAATAATAGTTACATTTGAGTATTGAGATGGCACATTTTGAGGCTTTATATGATAGGAAATGTCATTCCCCGATTAGACGATTTGAGACTTTTTTAGATTAAACCCCGTGGTACTGACTTGCTTCACGTGTCATTGGATAGAGTTAGGTTAATTCAGGATAGTTGGTGATCGGGTATTTCTCCATGTATCACCCATAAAGGGTGTGATGAGGTTCAGGAGGAAAGTCAAGTTCAGCCCCAGATAAATTGGACCTTTTGAGATTCTTTGCATAGTTGGTGAGGTGGTTTATGAGTTACCCTTACCACCATATTTTGTTGTTGTACATTCGGTCTTCTATGTTTTCATATTGTATCGGCACATTCCTGACCCATCTCGTGTGCTTAGATGGAACTAAGTCTAGTTAGATGAGCAGTTGACCTTCATGAAGGAGCCTATGCTTATCTTGGCAAGTGATATTAGGTGGCTATGCACTAAAGAGATTCTAGTAGTTAAGGTTTGTTGGAGGCACTTCCCAGTAAAGGAGGCTACTTGGAAGATTGAGAGCGAGATACGCACCCAGTACCCTCACCTATTTGAGGATTTAGGTACATCCTAATCCTTTACTTTCGCAGATGAAAGTTCTTTTAGTAATGGATATTGTAATGACCCTCCAGGACATTTAGATATTTTTGCTCATTTTTACCGTTTAGAGCTTTCAAATTGCTGCCCCAAGTCATTTATAACTTGTAAGAATTGACAACTCGATTACTGAGAAGGTCATGTGGTTTTTAAAGCCAATTCTCTATTTTGTACCCATCGTTGGTTCAAATTGGCTACCAGGAGATAACTTTAATTAAACAAGCTCATTTGCTAAATCTGATTGTTCCAACAGCTCTAGAATTTTTATTTTAGTCTAGGTGAACCCTTGGTTTGGGTCCTGAGGCACCCGGTCTTATGTCGAGCTATTGGTCAAAAGTTAAGAGAAATATAAGTGGGTATGGGACACACTTTTTATCAAAACGACCTCAGATAGAAATTTTGACTACGGTATTGAGTCTGAAACATCAAATTTGATATGGTAGCATAGTTTATTTATGCGTACGAGATTCGAATGAATCTTGAGGTGTTGGCGGAGACTTGGAATTTCTCTAAGTTTTAGCTGGTGCATGATATCTGGTGTGACCGATAAAGCGGCCCTTGGGGTGCTTAAGTGGTATCTGTTGCCTTGCACCCCTACTCATCCAGCAGATACTGCTTTAGCGGCACTTGATCGCTATAGTGGCTAATGCTAAAATGACCCATGGTCTTCTTTAGTGGCCTGGCATATTGGGATAGGTACCGCTTTAGTGGTGAACGCTAAAGCGGTCAAGTGTCCACTTGAGCGGTACCCGCATGCCTGGGAAGGGTGTAAATACCTACTTAGCCTAATTTTTCACCACTTTCATCCATTCTCTAGAATCTAAAACCCCTAAAAGTCAGAGTTCTTAGCAGAAATAATTCGGGATGTGTGCGGAGCTTTAGTATCATTGATTTATGTAATTTTCCATCAAATTAGAGGTAAGATTTCATTATTTTCATAGTTGATTTCTCCAAATTTTGTGAAAATCCCTAAAAACTCTCGGTGGCTTAATTTTAGAACCATTAAGCTCGGAATTCACCTATTTTTTAGGGAAAATATTCCTTAAGCATAGAGAGACGTTGAGTGGGTTTCAAATTTTTGATTTACCTAAACGGGCCCAATATAGGATTTTTCCTAATTTTGGACTCTAAGTATAATATTGCAATATGGGTATCATTATTCTTTTTTTGATAAGTAGAATGTGATTTTCATAGCATGGCACCTTGCGAAAACTTCTCGAAAGGGAAATTTGGTGATTTAGCAAATTCTTCAGGCTCTTCTTTGGCGTCCACGTAGGCTAGGTTTACCTTCTTCATAGATTGAGCTATCTCGTAGTATGAATATGATATTATTCTAGATATAGTGTGGGATTTAGGTGTTGGAAGTATGAATGAGAATATTTGGCTTAATTGGACCGTTAGGCTACCTTGAAATCGTAGACTTGGAGTAGTTAGCATTGTTATTCATGGCTTAAGTGAATTGAGCTTTACAGTATATATTTTTAATGGGAATGCCTTAATTAGTCAAGGTAGGTGAAATTTCCCTAGTAATTTATGTTATAATGGAATTGTCCTTAGTTGCTTAAGTTAAGGGAATCGCCTTAGTTGATATTGTTTTAGGTAGGATTGCCGCAGTTGTTCATGTTTGGGAAGGATAACTATCTTAGGGATAATTAGGGCTTACTTTACATCTAGAAATAAACCTAGATACCTTAGCCTAGTCCGGGATGGAAGTTGCGTAAATGGGCTTTTGGGGATTAGAAGTGGGCGCCTCCGGCACACCTTAGGCTAAGACTTATGATAGCCTTGTAAATTTATTTATGTATGTTATACTCTAATAAATGGTAGGTTTGACACTTGAGTGTTTAATATATTTATTAAGTATGTTAGTTGGATAATGAAGGATTGATGATAATTTCGAGTATCGCTAATGGTATTGCTCTTATGCATGATTAAGGATATAATTTATAAGTGTGATTCTTGGCATGGCTTCCGATTATGACAAATATCATGTCCTATTGATATGTTTAATTCTTTAGATATTAGCATGATTAATAGTAAATGACTTATGAACATGATATGGCTTATATGCATGATATGAATTATATGTATGAGATGACTTATAGGTATGACTAATGGCTTATGGATAGGATATGGCTCATAGATATGATGTGGATTATATATATGATTAACGACCTATAAATATGTTTATTGATACAAAATTTTTATATTCTTGGTAATATTTCTTATGACTATTAGTATTGATATGAATTCCGAATATGACTAATAATATGGCTTATAGACGTGATTATGGATGAGACTTGAGGTTATGATTCTTAGTCCAATGTGTAGATACTAGTAAAGGTATGGTTTATAGTTATGATTTATTGGTATAATCTATTGAGTTTAGCTTATTTAAATGGCTTACTAGTATGGTTCATTGATACGATTTATAAATATGAGTTCTAATTCAAGTCTGGTGGATTGGTGATGGTATTAATGATATGAGTTCCGGTTCAAGATTGGCAAAATTGATAGTAATTATAATGATGCTATTGAGTTCTGGTTTGATTATGTCATTGAGGGTTGTTTTTTATGTGATATGGGATGGATGGATTCTTGGTTATGGTACGATATTTGGTAAATTATGGTTATTTGGTTGTTTACTTTCCTTGATTGTACCCTCCAAGCTTATGGGGGTCTGTGTTGGGTTATTTACTTTCCTGCACTTATTGGCTTATTGGGGAAAATTTTATAGTTATGATGGTATGATATTTATGTTGTTATCTCGCATTGATCTACTTATCTATGTACAGCGGTGTCAGAGCTTATTTCCAGGTTTGCGTTTTTGTCTGGCTTAGCTTAATTTATCTTGTATCATATCATATTTAAATCACAATTTATCTCAGTCGTCTGATGATGCCTACTAAGTACCCATGGTTTTGGTAGTCATACAACACTTCTTTACCTTTTGGTGCAGATCCGAGTACTTGTTGTCGTTACTGATTCAACTTTCATGCAGAGTTGCTTTAGGAGATTGGGTGAGCTTTTAGAGTTGGAGTTACCCTTTTTCCTTCTATTTTTCTATGTCTAGTCTTTCATTTTCAAGACAAATTATATTTGACTATTTAGTACTCATAGTGCATATATAGTAGCTCTTGTATCGACATTACTGAATCTTGGGGTTCTTGTTGGCTTCTTATCTATCTATTGGACCTTTATGACTGTTATTGCTATTTGAGACTTTAATTGTTAATTCTCGGGCTTAATTCTATTTTCCACTAAGCTAGCCCTTGCATCTAGCTTCGGGATATGGTTTGGCTTACCTACTGGCAGGATAGAGTATGTACCATTATGACTCATAAATCGGGTCCTGACAAAAACCTCAAAGGATCTAATTTACCTTGGACTCAAATTGCGCTTCTTACCAAAATGCATTACCCCCTTCATGGGTGACACTTTCAGAAGCATCTTCTAACCTATCTCAATCTTCACATCTCTTACCTTGTTATCTGCATACTCTTTCTGTTGCCTCTAAGCTACTACTAACTTTTCTTATATAAATCTTAACTTCTCCATCGAATCCTTGAGCATATCAATTCCTTAATGCCTCACCTCAAATGCATCAAACCTTCCTATAGGCAATCAACATCTCCTTCCATATATGGCTTCAATACCATACAAACACTAGAGTGGTAGCTATTATTATAGGCAATTCAGACAGGGGTGAATATCGTTCCCATTGACCCCAAAATTCATTACACAAGTCCAAAGCATATCCTTAAGAACTTGAATCATTCAATTTGGTTGTCCATCGATCTGTGAATGAAAGGATGTACTAGGTACATCACGAACCCAACTCTAACAGAAACTTCTCCCAAAGGTTGGAGGCAAACTGAGTAACCTCTTTTGACACAATAGAAACAGGTATATCATGGAGCCTTACAGTCTCCTTCATATAAACGTCAGCCAACTTAGCCGCATCATAATCTACTCTCACCAAAATAAAATAAGCTGACATTGGTAATTAATTGATGATAACCATATAGATTCACACTTCCTCAAGTTCTTCAGAAGACCCATCATGAAGTCCATGGTTATTCTTTCCCACTTCCACTCCAGAATAGGCATCCTTTAAAATGTGTCTCCAGGTTTTCGATGCTCATACTTAACCTATTGACAATTATGACACTTAGTCATAAAATCTATAATGTCATGCTTCATTCTTCTCCACTAGTAATGTTGTCTCAAGTCTCTATACATCTTGGTTGCACCTGAATGCATAGAATAGTTGGAATTGTGAGCCTCAGAAAGAATAGTGGAATCAATTTGTCCACAATAAGGCACACATAAGCACCCCGAAAATTATCAACAATCCTTCATTATCACTTCTCTAGCCTCACCTTGAAACACTTTTCCCTAAGGTTTCTTAACTTTTTTTCCTTAAATAGTCTACTTTTGATTTGGTCAAAGAACATGGATATAGCCTCCACATGGGATAGAACTCCTCCCTCTTTAGTCACCTACAATCTCAGGAAATCATTAGACAAGGACTACACCTCTCTAACAAATGGGAGCTTCGACCTCTCCAACCATGCTAGGTTTCCCATGCTTATTGGCTTCCATCTCAATGTATCTGCCACAACCTTAGGCTTGCCCGAATGATGTAAAATTAAGATGTTATAGTCCTTTATCAATTCCATCCATCCATCTGCCTCGAGTTCTGGTCTCTTTGGGTGTTCATTCTGTAAATACTGTGGTTATGAATACTTCACATTTCACCCTATAGAGATAGTCCCTCTAAATTTTCAAATCAAAGACCACAACTGTCAACTCCAAGTCATGGGTTGGATATTTCTTCTCATAATGCTTTAATTGCCTCGAAGCATATGCAATCACATTTTGACCCTGCATCAAATGGAACTTCCTTTAATTGCCTCAGATAGAACTTCTTTCTAAGTCAAATGAGTCATATACAAAGCAATAGTAGCAAACCCTTTTACAAATCAGCAATAGTAACTAGTCAACCCCACAAAACTAGAAATCTCGATAATATTTTTTGGTCTAGCCTAATTTAAAGTCTTCAACTTTCTGAGGGTCTACCACAACCCTATCCTGAGATACCATGTACCTCAAAAGGGATACTAATGATAACTAAAAATCAAACATAGAATATTTATCATGTAGTTGCTTCTTTTTAAGCAACCCCAATACTGTATGCAAATGAGCTTCATGATCTTCTCCACTTTTGGAGTAAACCAAGATGTCATATATGAAAATAATGATAAAAGAATCTAGGAATCACTTAAAAATACCATTCATCAAACTCATAACAACAGTTGGAGCATTGATCAAATTGAAAGACATAACTATAAACTCACAATGCCCATAGTGAGTTTGGAAAGAAGTTTTTGGGATGTCCTCTACCCTAATCTTGAGCTAATGATAACCTAACCTCAAATCAATTTCGGAGAACACTGTTATTTTCTACAACTATTCGAGTATATCATCTATCCTGGGAAAAGGATACTTATTATCAATATTCACCTTGTTCAGGTGATAGTAGTCTAGGAACATCCACACACTACTATTCTTTTTTCCCAAACAAAATAGGAGCACCCTAAGAAGAAATATTTGGGCATATAAATCCCTTCTCTAATAGTTTTTGACTCTAAGACTTCAATTTCCTTAACTTTATAGGTTCTATACGATAACAATGGATAGATATGGGGTGAGTTCCCAGCTCTAAGTCTAAACAGAAATCAAATTTATAGTCCAGAGCCATACCAAGAAGGTCATCAAAAAATACCTCTAAGAACTCCAACACAATAGGGACCAAAGCTATAGGAGAAACTGTAGAATTTTCTTCCCCTAGATGGGATAAAAATGCCCTACAACCTTTCTTCACTAACTTTTTGGCACAAATAACTAACATAATTCTCATAGATGTAGAACTAAAAGCACCTGCCCACTCTATTTTTTCCATCTCGGGAATTGCTACGGTGAAAGTTTTAACATAACATGTAAGAATGGCATGATAAGGAGATAAAAAAACTCATTCCCTAGATAATATCAAACTTCTTCATATCTAAAAATTCTAAGTCTTCCAAAGTTTTATACCCATAAACATCATAAGACATGCCCGATAAACCTAATCAACACATACAAATACCTCAACTGGTGTAGACAAATAAGGGTATTAAGCAATTCATAGTCTAAAAGTAAATTTCATAGACACATAGGAAAAAATGGACCTGGGATCAAATAATACATAAGCCATAAGATCATAGATATAAATAGTACCTACGATCACAAAATCAGAAGCTTCCACTTTAGGACAAACCAGATAGCATAAAGTTAGGCTCTATTACCATCCTAACCACCATTTCTACCAGACTGAGCACCATATCTACCAACCTTCCCTCTACCTAGATTGGCTTGGTAGCCTTACTTTCCTATAGCCTGGCTACAATGCAAACCTTAGGGATCACCTCTACCATTTCCACCACCATTACGACCTACTGGCACTAGACCACTAGAAGTTGGTTGTTAAGTCAACTGACCTGCAGATAAGAAATTAGGAATATTCCTCCTAATGTGGCCTAAAAATATACACTCATAGAACTTGATTCTCAAACTATGTCTCTAAACAAAAATAACTGTATATCTGTAAAGGCTAATAACTGACCCTAAATGGTTCCTAATGGAGACAGGCATGGCCGAATAATAGGGCCAAAAAAGGACCCTGAGAACTACAACCCCTCAAATAAGTACCACTAAACTGTCTTAATGTTAGGGCATTTTTTACCTCCACCTATACCTCTCCTTGTTTTCAATAGATTTAGACTTTTTAGCAAACTTAACCACCCCCTACAACGACTTTCTGGAAGCCTTCACTAATAAGGTTTCATCTGAATCTCTGAATTCAAAAAATTTACAAAGTACTTGATATGCTCCTCCTCTACAATCAATTGTAGTGCATAATAGGACAATGCAGGAAACTTAGCCTTATAGGCCGCCACAGTCATATCAACCTTCTATTACTTTAAGAATTCATTCTTTTTCTAAGCATGATAAGTATGGGAAAATATATTTCTGAACAGATATATTCTGAATTTATACCCAAATAAATGGAGGTATGATAGTCCTACACTCAACAAAGGACCTACATTATTGCTTGGCTTTAGTCTGCAGTTGAAAAGTGACAAGTTCTACTTTATACCTTTCAAAAATACCTATCTTATTCAGACAATCGTGATAATATATCAAAAACTCAAAAGTATCCTCAGACTTTGTACCCCAGAACACTAGAGCTTTCATATTTATAAACATGAAGAACCACCTATATTCATCATTAGTCATCATCGGTCCCAATAGAAACCATGGACACACTCTGACCTCAGGGACATCATATACTAAAAGCACCATAACATCTGCATATTTTAAGGCTGTAGACAAAAATAGAGGAACAATAGGAGTGGTACTGGTGACAGTCAAACTTCTCAAAAAACAAAATGCTAGTTGAATTAATTCAACAAGAATAGGCTCTTGAGATTTACCATTTTGCATAGGTACCACATTTTTAGGACCACCACTTATTCTTCCTCAACCACCACATCCTCATTGCAAACCAACTTTAGAGTATCATGTTAAGGTGGAGAGATAGTGTCCTTTGTCCTATCAATCTTTTGGTTTCTAGCTCTCTACCCCTGGTGGGTTCTACCCATATTCCTTCTCTCCTTGTCCTACCCCTCACTCGAGGCTTGCCTCTATCTATGGCCCAATGGATAGTAAGGGTACTGGTTCTACTTCTTTGGTGGAACGAGTGTTCGCCATCTGGAAAAAAAAGAGTGGATAAGTTAGATACCAATTGGAATCAAACAATAGCATAAAAGGAAGAAAAAAAGGATTTTATTTCCTAAAGCCCTGTAGTGTAATACCCCAAAAAATGCAAATCAATATTAGAGCCATATTTCAAGATTATTCATAGTACATCATGGTTATTTGATTGTTTCATGATCAAGTTTTCTATCAATTAAGGTCTCAAATACGTCTTAGCTATTAGGCGAATCAAAACATTCCATACCGATTGAATTCTTGGGAAGGATATTGGTATAGTCAACTTCAAATGAGCATATCTCTCGTTATAATATGAACTTTTGAGATCATGACCCATAAAAAGATATATAATTGAATTAGCTTTCCAAAGATACCAATTTTACCCAAATCCAATATCGGAGCAAAATACTATACCCATTTTACTCCAGCATGTTAGCCTCGCAACTAAGTGACGACATGAGCTGGCGGCTTATCACTTATCTGACAACTTATCAGCTAATGTCAATAGCCTTAGGCAGAAAGTCATAAATTTCAGCATCAAGTGATGACATAAGCTGAATGCTTATCATATATGTGACGACATCAGCCTAATGTCGTCAGCCATAGAATTCAGCATTTTCCAAATAGTTTTGGAGGGGTATTTTGGTATTTTCCCTTCGCCCCAAAGCTCCATAAACACTGAATTAAACCTACATTTCACCAAAATACATTTTTTTCTCTCAAATTCTCTCAAGAACAAGAAGAGGGGTTTCCAATTCAAGATCCAAATCTCAAGGATTTTTCCATCAATCTTCCCAAATCAAGTATCAAGGTATGTCATGTGTTGATTCATGGGTCCCTTTCAGACATGAAGCTCAAGAATCGCTTTTCAAAATACAAGATTTGTGTATTTATGAATGTTCATGATTTAAATAGAATTGAAACTCATGTTCATAATGTTGTGGGGTTTTGATTCATGTTTTAAATTACATATTCCAATGATTGACCCTAGTATATGAAGATTTGCATGATAATCATGATAAACCCCCTTCAATTTACAAGTTGATTGATGTATCCATGATTATTAGATGTGTTGATGATGGTATAACCAAAGCATGCTCCCCATGTGTTTGACTAAATGCCTATGTGAAGGAAAAGTTCCATACTAGTATAACAATATGAAATCTCCATTCATGTACAAGTTTATGCACGTCAAGTGTTTGATGAAATGTCTTAGTCAATGAAGTATGGATATATGTGTAGCCATTGTGGTGCTGTAGAACTTGTACTTCATAAAATTTCCAACTTATTATATTATGGATTGTGATGTTGGTCATGTATTCAAGAAAGTCATGCTTTGTCAGTTTCTTCACATCGAGTCCTGGGGGTACTTGTACCAGAAAAATATAGTTGTGTGCCTAGATTTAGTGTCATGTTTTCACAATATCCTCAGTCAAGCCATGATCCATAAAACTCAGTCAGTCATATGACTCAAAAAAGCTCAGTAATACAGTAATCTCAGTACTATTTTGTCAGTCAACGAAAACTCAGTTAATTCAGCCCAGTTCAGTTCAATAATTCATGTTCAGTGTCTATTCAGATGGGAGTAGGAATTAGCACCGAGTGAACCCAAGGATGGGAACACACATTGTCAGATGAGGGTGTGATTCTTAGAAGTCATCTTTGCATTCCAGAACTATGTAGCCAGCATAGGTTGAGACATCAACACTGTCAGATGAGGGTTGTTGAGGTGGATAAACACTGTCAGATGAGGGTCCTACCATTTTCTTTTGGAGACACTGTCAGATAAGGGTCACCCACAGCTTGTCCTTACCAGTGGCACGGTATTGACACTCTTTCAATTGGGGTTACAGATTGGACCCCAATACCACTATATTGTGTTATTTAAGGCATGTCGATTAGATAACTACTTCCCATAGTTTTAGCTACAGATCAGGACTGTCAGGTACAGTCATTCAGTCTCAGTAATAAAACTCAGATAGTTCTACGGAATTCAAGACTGTCAGATGCAATCACCTTAGAATAGAATAGAACTCAGCTAGTTCCATCAGAAACTAGACTATCAGATATAATCGCTCAGTATTAGTTATTTCAGTTATACGATTATCAGTATCTCATGTTATCAGTACTCAGATTCAGTAATCATGTTATTATGAACACAGTTACAGTTATTATGTATTCACGCATTTATTCTCACGTTCATGTTGTTCAGTCAGTTAGTATAGTTCATGCATGTGAACCCTTTGCATTCATCCTACCTCACATGCATACTAGTACATTCAATCATAATGACGCATTTGCACTATGATGCTTTATACCATAGGTTCAGAAGCACAAGCTCCAGAGCATCAGTAGCATTCCAGTACTTGTCTGTCAGAGTCAGCAGTGAGTCCTCATCCTTCGAGGACATAAGCATTATCTTATCATTTCAGTACTTAGTTTATTTCAGTAGTTGGAGTTAGTTGGGGACATGTCCCATCAACTCCTTATTCAGACAGTTAGAGGCTTTTCAGACTATCATGTTCAGTCAGTTTATTAGTTTGTTTTGGGTATTTCATACCCCACACAGATGTTATATTTTATTATATATTCTGTTACGGTTTTGAACATTACCGCCTTACAGCCTTTATTTCTACATTTACACAGTATATTATACAGTGTTCAGGTACAGATATCAATTATGGGTTAGTTTGTGGTCCTTTGGGGTCATGAGCACCGTGTAGCATTCTGGGTACCAGATTCAGGGCGTTACATGTAGCCTCTTAAAGAAAAGTATAAATGTCTTCATATCATTTAGCAAGACTCTTCTAGACTTGTTCTTTTAGGATGAGATCTACAAACCCAGTGCTCTGATATTATCTTTGTCATGAACTGAAAGGTCATAATTGGCACCTACCCCAAAAACTATGACAGGAGAACCATTTGACCCCATCCTCACTAACCAAGTCCAATAGTCATACAATTTACTTTTTATCAACATTATCATTATAAAGTAAATAAACCCAAATATACATAAAGAAAATAAAGTTTCAACCTTAATGATTATCAAACTAGAGTGAGGGAATCCTCTATGTTACATTTCTAAGGACGTTATGTCATTGTACAAGAACAACTAAGAATATCCAACGACTATAGCTGAGAAATTATCCAAAAATAATAAGGAAATATAAAATGTCAACCAAGGACATGAATGAAAGTAAGATGATTCGATTGATACCCGATCATGGTTCTCACCCTTGAACCAAAGTTTAGAACTACTGGCTAAAGTCGAGGTCTCATGACAAATTCTAGAACATGCTATACACTTAACAAAAAGAAGAGCACATATAGCATCATTACATCAACAAGTATTGCTAGGCATCATAGATCGACTCAACTTGACACTTACAAATAGGTAAATCAAAAATAAGTAACAACAATCAAGACAGAACTTACAATTAGAGACAATCAATTGTAGATACCACTTAACTTTAACAAGATTACAAGTACAATATTACACTTTCAACACTTAGGTAAATTCTTCGACAAGGTTCATTTCAACACTGATGTATAAATATATAAATAAAATGCATATGATGAATTCATGTATGAAAGGTGTATATATCATCTCTTTCTTAACTCAACATCATTAACATCTTATCATCATGATCTTCAATTTCGATCTCAACATTATTATTATCATCATGATCTTAATATCATCAATTTCATTATCAATATAATCACCGTCATGGTCTCACTATCATGATCAATATCATTAGCTCATCTTTACATCACCATCAAAAGTCACCATCAACATGTATGAATATGCAATGCACTCAATAATTATATTTAGTACCTGGTGGAAATAACAAATACTCAATTTACATATAAGCACAGTGTCAAGCAAGTCTAGTTGCAATAAATAAATCGTAATCTACCTCAACTCCTTGCTTGAATCACCTTTATACCACAAGCTTACCTTTTCTTTCTTTTTCACTTTATTATTGATCTATAACAATAAATTTACATATTCATTTCAATTATGCCATCCTTTCGAACCATAGGTATCGATAATCAATAATTAATAATTTCAATCTCAAATTTTCTCTAGTTCATCACCCTAGGTTTTTCTATCTTTTAAAACTCATAAATTCTACTTTATTCAAAATAAACAACCAAAATTCTAATCCAAATAATGTTTTCTAACACCCTATAATCATTAATAACTAATTTTAATCAAATTCCCATCAATTTACCTTAATTTCATAATTTAGGGCTAAACCCCAATTTCCGCCATAAACATGATTCTAGCAATATCTAATAATTTTAAAAGTAATTCAAGTTTAGAATCTTAATTCATATTATCTCTGTAATGCTCCGAAATCGGGTCCCGAGACGTCACACGGTGCTTAGGGTCACAAGTGACCCCAAGCTAACCCTTCTACTGGCATAACTCCTAAGCAACTGAATAAAAATATAAATCCTTACAAATCAGCAGAAATTAACTCTTTTCTGAATCTGATCGATACAAAAATGGAATTTTACAGGATTATAATTCTGCCTTTACAACCAAAATTGAAACAAAATACATCAACTTCTACTGACTGTCTATTAAGCCTCTACTAGTACTAATTGTAGGTAGTCGGGTCATGACTCTCGACTACCCCAACTTAATATGACTGAATAAAGAAAATACAACACTATAAACTCTGCATAACTAACCCAAGCCCTTGAATCAAAAGGACTCATCACCTGCTGACTGGATACCACGAACTGACTGGATCCGAAGGTGCAACTATACCTTGTACCTATATTCCGAGAAAATGTAGCCCACATACGAATATGTGGGTCAGTACCATGGAAAGATACCGAGCATATGGGGGTGCAATGTATATATAAAATAATATCTTAATATCATCACAGTTTATAAAATTATGTATGCTGATATAGATGACTCACTTTGCTCGAATTAAATCATCAAAATCATGGATGAATAATACATGTAAAGTAAAACAAGTGAGTCATTACAATACGTTCTCAATTCACTTTCATCTCAATTTCAAATCATCAAAACAATCAAATCTCATGTCAATTCTCATTAGAATATATTCCTTAAATCTTTTAAGAATAATGACTTTCTCAAACTCAGCCTTTTAAGAAAATATGTTTTCATCTCAGATAGAAGAGTACACACACACACATTGGGAGATCCTATAACCGACATAAACCATGTGAGCTACATGGATTCCAACGTACAACCCACGTTGTGGAGAGCCTTCCTATCCTTGCCATCGGAGTAGGACTTCCAGTATCAATTCAAAAACACTAGTGATTACTATATAAATCATCCTCAGGCTCACATCCTACGGGGGCATGTAGTTCTAGGGAAGTAAGGTCACTTTATACCTCCCACTCAGTGCTAAATATTACTCCCGGACATAGCTCAGAAATTTAAATCAGCCTCAGGCTCACATTAAAGAAAATCCACAATAAACACTTCAACAATTTTCATCGGGAGCCAATTTGCTACCCCTTTATCATAATCAATAAAAATGTGGATTTCTTTCACAGTCGAGTTCAAAATAACTCATTCACGACCAAAAGGTCAAATCATTCAAAACATCTCAAATATTTAACATCAAAGTGCATATAGCACACATTTTCTCAAAGACACAATTTCAAATGGGGTTCAAGACCCAAATATCAAAATCATAGTAAATTTCTTTCAAGCATCATGCTTTAAGTCATAATTTCATATAAATTCGACTTTTCAAAGTCATAAACATCATAATCTCAAGATAACCAAGATAGAATATAAGTTCATGCTCCAAAATCATAATAAACATATACAAATAATATCTTCGTAAAGAAAATTATTTTTGGGCACAAGAACGAAAGATTGTTCTTGTTGAAAAACCCCACATACCTTGAATGGTGAACTTTAGATCGATACTCGTTTTTAAGATATTAATCGTGTCTTTGAATGATGGTTCTTGGAGTTCTTGAACTAGAAACTTGGAATCTTGAATAAATTTGCAGAAATAAATGGTGAACTTTGGAGGTTCTTGAAGTTGGATGTAGGAGCTTAGGGTTTTCTTTTTGAGGGAATTTGATGAAATATAATATATAATGCTTCTAATAGGCTTTAATATAAGGTTTGGACGGATTTTGGATGAGGAGGAATGACCAAAACGCCCCTAAAAATTAAATAATTCTCGAATCTATCCTTTGGTGGACTGTTTTGATAGTCTGAAGTAGATCAACCATAATGTTTTACTCCGATATCCAAATTGGATGAAACCAATTTCATTAGAGAGAGTACTCTCATATATTTCCGTTGATATATAGTATCTTACCCAGATCATTGTGTACGAGTAGTTATGATCGTTTGAAGTTGACCCAAAAATTAACTTTTGATAGGCTGAAGTAGATCGACCATAAATTTCTTCTCCGATAGACAAATTGGATGAAACCAATTTCATCATAAAGAGGACTCGCAGAGATTTCCGTTGATATATAGTATATCACCCAGATCATTATGTACAAGGAGTTATGATCGTTTAAAGTTGGAGAAAAAATACACCATGCCTCAGTACTTTTTTTCCTGCACGTTTTACTGTTCACTACTATTCACAGTTCGATCGGAATGTTCATAACTCGGCGCTTGGGTGTCCGTTTTGGATGATCCACATATCGTTGGAAATATTATTCGATACTCTACGCAATGGTGGGTCATAATCTAATGCATTCCGCATGGAAAATTTATAATTCATTCTAGAAGATAGAACCCAACACGTTTATGCACAAAATTTCAATGAAAAATTTCCCGGGGTATTACAATCTCCAAAGATGAAAACTCTAATAATTTGTATAAAATTGTCTTTCCTAAACCTTAGTTCATCATTTAGAAAAATTGAAAGTGATGAACCCTTGGGGGTTGCACCACATAGTGAGGGACCAGGTCTCTCAGGATCAATTACAAGTAATAGACTGTAGTGCAACTATGAGGTACTGAAAATAAAGGCAGTGCAGACATATAAGAACACAAGATTTTATGTGGAAACCGAAGAAGGTAAAAACCACAACTTTCCATCACAAGCACCTTCAAATCCACTATAATCAACCTTCTGATTACAGTAAGATTTATGTCTACCTCTAGGCTCCTTTTGCAAGTAGTAACTCTACTATAAGCTCATCTTGGTAACTCTACCAAGTACACTCACTATTGACTAACTCTAATCAGCAACAAGCTTTGGTAACTCTACCTAAGCATCTCTCTCAAAAATAAAATACTACTCTTATAAAATGAGTAGTTTGGTTACAATTAAGCAATCACTCAAGAACAAGTTCAATTTAATTATAAATAGTCAGTTAAGAACTTGAGTAGTGTAGAAATGGGATTTTGCTGCCTCTCTTTTCACTCTTTAGAATGTGCAAAAAACAATTGTTGAAGAGGCATCTCTTCCCTTTTATAACTGGGTGTTGATTAGGGATGGAATATCATTGGACCAACTGTCCAAGTTGATACAAAATAGCACCTACAAGTTTGTTACACAAGAGGAAAAAACTATGTAGATGCCATGTGCTAGCTATACACTATTTTGTATGTCCAGGGACCTGGTCCCTTGCAGTTTAGTTGCTCATCATTAAAACTATGTATAGCAATTTTTCCCTTTTTCGATGATGACAAACCAAACCATACAATTTTTAGCATCAATGTACATTTATCATATTTAATTAGTGTGATTACCACCTAAATATGAATGTTCCCCCTATCATCATCCTTTCTCTATTAAGTAACACTGGGACCTGGTCCCTTATTGTCATTTGGAAGCAAAAACTTCCCCCTATCATCATGCACCTTCAATTTGTGCATTTGCATTTTTCATTCCCATATGAAGTCAGTGTTTACCCTTTTTGACATCATTAAAAAGGATCTAGAGTAAACCAAGAGTAAAAATAAGCACAGATTAGTTAACTCATGGTCACTGGGGCAGCACTAATATGTAGAACAGATTTAAAGTAAGAGATCAATTAAAGATAACAAAAAGAATTCATTCATTCATAACCAGTAATTATGCTAATACAATCATTCCACAGAATTATAAAAATAACTATCCTCAAAAGCCAAATATAGGAGTAAGATGTGAAACTGACACTGGATTGATTTTTAGATAATGAAAATGGGACTTAGGTTAAGGGATGTTTGGATAAAGGTTTGGGATAAAGGTACTTAAGCAATATCTCCACTCTTGAATTTCCATCATTATGATAATCTAACAACTTCTTGGTGAGATCCTTCACGTCATTATTCAGTTCTTGAACTTCACCAATCAGTTCATCCACTCTGCTCTGGAGCTTTATATTTTCAGTTGTAAGTTCACCAAAGGTACCTGGTCCTTCAATTGATAACTTCTGAATCTTTGACTTTAGAAATGCTATCTCAACATCTTTGGTATCCAACATAATCCTTAACTTATCCATTTCCTTTCCCAACCTTTCTTGGGAAGCTAACAACTCAGATACTTAAGCCAAGTATTGGATTTTCCTTCACTACATTCATTCTCAATAAGGGTAGTTAGGCTGATCAATTATTTGGTTATACCATGTGTTCCTTTGGTTCAACTCACACTGAAATATTTAAAATCACTCTTCAGCAAGTACCGATAGGGCATTCCATGTCTCTCATTTTTCTCATGAATCACTTTATTTATGTTCTCAATCATAAGAGCAGGCAGACTGGTCAATTTAAACTTACTTAGGCATTTTGTCAAGAACATATCAGCTATAGATGCAATTGTAGTTTTACCTAATATCAATAATAGGACTTTGTTGATGAATTCAAATACAAGTTGGAACTCATATTTCATGAACTTCTTTTTCATAGCTACTTTACATATTCCTCCCATCTTAAAGGAATTGATCATAAACTCTGATGAGGGTTGTTTCTTTAAAGTAGTACTAACTCCAATAGCTTGCACATCCAAGATTTTTCCCATTGTTTCTTCATCCAAATAGATAGACTTTCCTTACACCTGCGCAAACAAACTTAGCCCATCTTTTGAGAATTCTATGGTATAGTAAAATTCTCTAACCTTATTCTTTAAAACCATGGTGTTTGATTCTTCAAACAAGTGTAACCAGCCTTGATACCTGACACAGTCAACCAATTTAGTCATCCTGGGTTTCTCATAAATTTTGGGATCCAACATTCTTCCTGGCAGTACCTTTTGTGTTTCAAGTTCCCAATCCTTCTTTCTCTGGATATGTCAGTCTTTTCTTTATTTCTTTAATTTATTTTAGGCTCACTACTTATTTCTTTATCATCATTTGTTCCTTTTATGGGACCTGGTCCCTCATAGTCTTTTCTTTTCTTGGCAGCTATATGTTTCTGCCTCATTCCAGTTGAGCTACCAGACTTTGATATGGAGCTCATCTTCTCAATTTTAAGATCATTTTTATTCCCTTGTTGATAGCAATAATATCCCCTGAATTCCATTGCTCTCCTATATCAATCTTCACACTTTTAGTATTTTTATTTTTCCTTTTTCTGTTTCTCTTGAATTTCTTCAAAGTCCATCTCAAAAGCACTGCATTCTTCTTATTTGAAGGTAACAACACTTCCTTTCTCCCATTCACTTTATCAATATTATAAACTTTCTATTCTACCCCATCAACTAAATTTTCTATATTTTCACAAGCAAGCAGTAGTAGGTTCTCAGTTACTGAATTCTCGTTAGAGGAAAGATCAACTCTTTTAACTACAATTTCTTTGTCAAAAAACTTATCATAAATGTTTTTTGTGTCTAAGTGTGTAGGAGAATTTGGTGCTTGTTGTGTTTTAGAAAATTTACCTTTTTTGGATTTTTCAGATGACAAGGAAAATTACAGGGTTTTTTATGAAGGAGTTTCTTTTTCTATTGATGTCCTAGACCCTTGGTTTGAGAATTCTGTTATGATTTGTTGAGAATTAACTTCAATGATTAAGGATGGCCTAATGAAGTTTAACTCAACTGTAGGTTTGGAATTTTTACAGAGTGTGGGGAAGTAATAACATCATCTATTTGATTAGAGAAAGAGCGATGATCCAATTTAGATTAGGAATAACTTCTGATTTAAAAAGATGAATAGGACTAGTTAAGGTACAATTGATGAGAAGGTCTAATTTAGCACTTTTAAAAATGACCAAAGTTATTAAAGACAGTTTTTTAAAACTGACATGTTTGAATCTAATAAGTGCAACTCTTCGTTTACATGGGATTTGATAGTTTAGAGAAAAAAAGGATACATGGCTTTCTCAAATAGCATTTTATGATTAATCAGGCATCTTATATGTACTAACTTGAAAGATAGGACCAGGTCCATCTTAGTTTGAATGAATTTTGTATTTGCGCAGCTTCCATTTTTCTTCTTCTAAGTTGTCTTCATGGGTGTATAACGACAACAGAATGGAGATGAGTTAGACTAATCATGCAAAAATATTACTATGGATACCTGTCTCCTGATCATAGACAATTTTTTAGGAGTGATATTGATTCAGATGTTGGTTCAGGGCATTTTGTCACGCTCAATTTCAGTTTATTCTAGATTTTTACTTCCCTCAAACTGCCTCAGATTTCCTTTGAGATGAGTTTGACTGGAACCAGGTCCCTTGAAATCATCTTCTTTCATAACAATACACCTCTATCATGAAGTGCCTTGAGAGAGAGAACACAGTCAGTTCTTTTATAAGTAAGCTTTGAACTTTTTCAATCAATGAGTTGTTCTTGACTGTAATCCCCTTCTCATGCCCACGATTATAATCACTTGTTAGACTTGGGAACCTACTTGAGTCTGAGTTCCCAATATTAGGACAATGGTATGATCATTCTGGCAGAGATTGGTTTCACTCCACCCCTTTTTAAAACTCGATCAATTAGGATGTGCGTTCTCATGTTGATTGTATGCAATATTCTTTAACTTAGACTTGAGCCAAGTGTGATATTTTTCTTTCAAATGTCCATTTCTTCCACAGTGAATGCATAGAAGTTTGTGCCCTTTGCTTCTAATATAATGAGAAGCCTTTCTATCTAAGTCAATAAGTTAGAGTTCTACTTGACATCTTGACTGATTAGATTAGAGGGGATCTGTAAGGAGGTAGTCCATTAAAGAGATTTGTTCAATTTTTCTTATAAGTGGACCAAGTTTCTCTCTAACTCTTCATTCTTGTGTAGTGCTACCATAATATGTTCTTGAGAATCCTTTAACCTTTATTCAAGATCAATTTGAAACCAAGAAGCTTCTCTATTTCCCTTGTCATCTAGGTCACTTCCCTTCTTTGGGTGACTCGTACAACTCAGATACTCAGTTTTCATTTTAGAGAGTATTTTATTAGTTTTTGAAATCTGAAGAGTTAAAGTACTCAGATCACCTTCTTGTTTCTCAACCTTTCTCAAAAGTATTCTTCTCATCGATTAGTTTACACACAGAATCTATCAACACACTAGCAAGCCTTTTTATCTTCTTAGTAGTGTATTTGTCTAGATTTCCTTAATATTAAGAAGAGTTACCTCCTTTTATTTTTCATCTTTTGAGTTTTCCATGAATGCAAACTGGGAATCATAAGCAACTGAGCAGTCTCCTTTACAACCATAGAGATATTTCTAGACCTTTTATCTTTATCAGTTTTACTAAAGGAATTTTTCCATGCCGTCTGAACTTGCTTTATTTCATACTAAACTGCAGTTTTCCTTTTTGACTTTTTAAGGATTTTATCATTCTTTTACATTTGGTAGACTCTCATGAATGCTTCAGAAATCCCATTTTTTTACGATTCTCAATCTTGCCACTTCCTTTTCTTAGTTGACCATGACTTTTTATAGCTTTAACAATTCTTGTTGCCAAGAGTGCAACATTGTTGTCTTCTTCACTTGGGTAAGACTCCAAAGCCTTCAGGGTCAGAAATCCTTCCTTTTGCTTTCTTTCTTTCTTTCTACCCCTAGTTCAGTTAAAACGGCCATTATGATCAAAATACTTTAGGTGTAAACCTTTTAGAGTGAACCCAATCTGATACCAATTGATGAACCCTTGGGGGTTGCACCATACAGTGAGGGACCAGGTCCTTCGAGATTAATTACAAGCAACAGAACTATAGTGCAACTGTAAGGTACTGAAAATAAAGGTAGTGCAGAAATGTAAGAACATAAGATTTTTACGTGGAAACCAAAGAAAGGAAAAAACCACAGCTTGTCCTCACAAGTACCTCCAAATCCATTATAATCAACCTCCTAATTATAGTAATATTTTTCCTACCACTTGGCTCCTTTCACAAGTAGTAACTCTACTACAAACTTATCTTGGTAACTCTACCAAGGACATTCAATGCTGACTAACTCTAATCAACAACAAGCTTAGGTAGCTCTACCTAAGAAGATCTGTCAAAAAGAAAACACTACTCTTATAACATGAGTAGCTCGGTTACAATTCAGCACTCACTTAAGAACAAGTTCAATTTAAGAATAAACAGTCAGCTAAGAACTGGAGTAGTGTAGAAATGGAGTTTTGCCACCTCTCTTTTCACCCTTTAGAATGTGAAAAAATAATTGTTGAAGAGGTGTCTCTTCTCTTTTATAACTGGGTAATGATTAGGGCTGGAATATCATTGGACCATCTATCCAAGTTGATACAAAAGATCACCTGCATGTTTGTTACATAAGAGGACAAAACTGTACAGATATCTTATGCCAGTTGTACAATACTTTGCACTTCCAAGGACCTGGTCCCTTGAAGTTTAGTTTCTCATCACCAAAAATACATATAGCAGAAAGAAAAATGTGTTTTTGGTTTTTAAATTTAGAAACTACAGTGATAAAGTTACCACTACAATGGTACTGATTCATCGGCAAAGTTACCACCGTAGCATTTTACAGTGAAATGAGGACTATCATCGTAGTGGTGCTTTTATGACTGTAGCGGTTCTTTTGCCTCTATAGTAGTCCCGAGGTAGAATCTTGGAGCCTCTCCTAAAATGGGTAAACTTTACAACACACCCTTTAAAATAAGACATTACAAACCAACCTTGTCATTGTAAACTCTATAGTCAGAGTTCTATTGATCCATTTTTCTTGACAAAAGTTTGTACGACTTTCCAAATTCATTCTCTATTTAAAAATTAATTAAACACCCCCACCAACACTTACATTAATACCAGATTACCTTACATTATTAAACCCTCAAAATTTACCTAATACTAGGCCAGCCTTGAATTTCTTAAAAAATATCTAAGGAATAATTTAGAGAAGGTTCTACTCCTTATTTCAATGTAACAATGATTTGGATTGTTACATCTTTCATCCTTATTTTTACATTGCAGGTGATGAAGGTTATTATGTATGTACCGGCCCATGCTATTGTTACTGAAAATATCTGCAGTGAAAGTGTACGATTCTCATTTGTCATAGGTTTTAGGATCATATCCTTGGTATATGAGTGCTTAATTATTAATAAGGTCATATAATACCCCTATCACAAAGTTACATTGAAAGTGTCCTTATCGATATAGTTTTGGGCTAAGTTCAAACTAAGGTTAACTTCAAACAAGCACTCCTCTTAGAATACAAAGATTGTTAGGTCCCAATACCCACCATATTATATCTCTGAGTCTTATTTCCAATACCACTAACCATTAATCAATGTAGCATCGAAGTAAAAAGTTATGATCATTTTACTGAAGATTGTTTGTACTGAAATGTTAAGGCCATTGTAGCCGTTTTTGGTCGCTATAGCAATAATATTTCCTTTATAGCGGGACAACAATAGTTTATAATCTTATTTTGATGGGTTTCAGTCCATGAACTCCAAAGTTCTATTCCTAAGCCCTATAGAGGTGATTTGCTCATGGTTGGGATAGAAATTCTTTGTTGTGGTAAGATTTTTACTCCCTTTTAATATCGATTAATCCATTCTTCTTCTATAATCATTAGAATGGGGAATCATGGTGAAATTCTTGTATTTTAGAAGCCTAGGTTCATGAAATGATGGGGAAAACCTATGGGTATTAGTATTTTCACCTAGAATTAGATTGGAATTAACTCTTTCTCGTATGAAATTGTAGTTCAAAACATGAATTTTGCTAGTTTGGGACCTTAAATTCTATAAAGATGGGATCATTAGCTTTAAAACTTTATTAATGGAGATGGGTTAAGCATGATTATCACGACCCAATTTTCCAGGTCGTGATGACACCTACTATAATCCACTAATAGATAAGCCAACTTATAGTCCAGAATTGTTAGTAACAGTCTATCATGAGAAATGAAAGGAAAATTCAAAATAATTATGATAAAAAACTAATTTATATATATATATGTGTATATATACATATATATATAAAAGACAGCCCCAAAACCCAGTAGAATCAGTACATGAGCTTCTAATATAATAAGAATACAAAATGAAATACTAAATGAATACACCAATACAACCCATCTTTGAATACAACATAGAGATCAGTCTAATCTATAAGATGGAGAATAGTAATACTTTGAATGTCATGAGCTCACCCTAAATCTCTGATCCACAGTTGTTTTGCATGATGCGCACAACAATGGTGAGAACCTGTACTATGATCTATAGGTTGTAGAAGTGTAGTATGAGTACCAACATGTGGTACTCAGAAGGGAATTACTGACTGAGCTCTAAATATAATACTATAGATAACATACAAGCAGTAATGTAAACTACAACCAAACATCTAGGGAACTAACATAATAAAACTAAGGAGGTAATACGGATGAACTATCCTATTCTAGCCATACTCAAGAACCTAAGCACTATATCATATATCAATGGCCAATGTACAAATAAAAAGTAGAAGGAGGATATATAGTAGTATACAAGGCTAAGTGGTACATATACAATGCGAAGAAACAAGGGAAGAGAGGGATATACGATAATATCATAGCTAGATATATGTATATACATATAGGTATACAAGACTAACACAAGGGGTACGACCTAAAGTAGTCAATTTAGCATCTCAAGGCATCCTAATCTTAGTACAAACTAATATTGGCATACTCATGGTCCCTAATTCAAACATCTAAACAGGAAGTAATTGACAAAAATAAAATAATCGTAAGAGAAAGGAATCAAAATTATACCTTGAATCTCTGTATCAGTCCATATCAACCTATCACAAACTAACCATAATAATAATAAGGTAATCGGCTAATTCGAACAAATAATATCTAAATTGAGCTCTATAACCTGGAAGGCTCAGTCAACACACATCACACAGCAAGTATAACTCATAACCCATATTATGCAATCCCACATAAGGCGATAGATATAGGAATCAAACAACAAACTGTTGATAGGAAATGTGCATGCAAAAATGAATGCAAGTAAATCTATGATACTATAACCGATCCATATGCAATAACATAACCCAGTGTATACACTTCCTCCAGCTAAACAACTGCAAAGGCAGGACCTATGGCGATAAGGTCACTCAAACTACACCTTCTTAGAAGGATAAAGCGGTCAAGGTCAAAATATATAATCGAACTAGGTTTAGGTCGATCCTACAGGTAATAGACCAGATATATATCTCGAACTTTCTACAATCATCGGGTTGTGTAGAAAAGTAAAAGGGGGATTCGTTGGAATGGTGAAATGTAACAAGAATTGGATGCTTGTGGTTTTAAACAATCTAAGACGAACACTAGGCTTGTGTTCCCCCTAGCTTCTAACTCCGTAGATTTATCCTGCCTTGTCAAACTATTCCAATACCTTACATACAGAATCTGACAAGTTATGTATCACCAACCATCTTGTGGACTCATTGGCTAATCTCACTCTTTACCTTGTGAGTCTTAGAGTATCGTATTACTAACCCTTGCACTGGATCCCAAGTTAACTATTACCTTGTGAGTCTCAAGTTATTACATGAAAGATAATTATCTTAAATAGATGAAGATGATTATCTTAGATCGACAATTAACTTCAAATAACTATTGTGATCTCCTTTTCCCAATTACTGTCTCTCTTTTGAAGTAAGCCTTCAAACCTGTTCAGTTTGGTGTTTTAACGTGATCAAGCACTCTATAATCTATAGTCAATGATTCAATGTCCCCAATAAATAGTTTAGTGAATATAGGGAGGTTCTTAATATTGGCCACCATTGAAATCAATTAAATCAAAGAATACCACAATACATGCAAGAATTCTTATCTAGAATGACTTGTCACTTCCTTTATTTCGTCAATCTGCCAAGGTTTCCACAACCCTAGCTAAGGGAATGAGCCGCTCATAGTTGTAAAATAATTCATGGAATTCATAGACAAGAACATAGAATTAATCTCACAATAATGAAAGAATAAAACTCAAAGTCTCAAATCAATTATTCAACTAAAAACTAAGAACACAATAATCCCAAGAACACATATCAGTCCTGGAATCAAAAGATGTTTGTAAGTGTAAACTAAGCCCCAGAGGGTATTCCCTTGCCTCTCTCTAGAATCCACTATCTAAAAAATGTCAAAATGGTATTTATAGATTACATGGAAACCCTCAAATCAAATACTAAAAAAAAAGTAAAACTTGAGTCGGTAGCCATCTACGAAGCCACTTACAGGTCGTAGGTGGCACCTACGGGTCGTAGGTGGCACCTACAGGTCGTAGGTCACCCCACGTAGGTAGTAGACCACTTCTGGGGCTTCAAACTCTCTGGAACTCATTCTGTCACCTACGCCCCTACCTACGCCTCTTAGGTGTCACCTATGGGTCATAGGTACCCTAAGTAGGTAGTAACTTTTCAAATTTAACTTCTTTTTCTTTCAGTTAGCTCCCAGAACCTATTTCCATGAAAAATCACTTCAAAAACATATCAAACCTAATAAAATAGCCTTAAGTACATGTATATTCTCTATTTTTAAGCATTGAAAGTTCTATGAAATCATGGCACATCAACATCCTCAACTTAGAACGTTTTATGTCCTTAGGCAACAAGACTCAACTAAATAACACAACGACGCTTAACTAGGAGAAATCTAAGCTATCTACAGTAGTCAATCATCAATTTTAATCTCAAAACATTACCTCCCCTCTAATTTTAACACTTCAAAATCGTGTGTATCAATGCAGCACAACAATGTGACACAAGGAAATCAAGATATGGCATTATATTAGCAACAAACAACCATGCATATGTACAAGTTACACTATCCAAACAAGTAAGCAGCTAACAACACAACCCATGCTCTCTCACATCAAAGAAGTATCAATCACTCATATGAAATCATGCATATTAATATGGGGACACATGAAGAGACACCCCTACTAACAAAGAAGTACCAACAATGTGTGCAGAATACCATAGGCTTGCCCTTATTTTCTCTACCTTAGCTTTTAGACAGTCAGGTTAGGATCACTACAGGACTTTTATTTGGCTTTTAATGTAGGCTTAGGGGTTGGTATGGTACATATGGATATTTTAGTGACTAATCCTCCTTAACACAATACTTATTATGGAGATCCACTTATCAACCACTTTTTATTCCACCCTTATTTCTCCCTTTTTATTATTTTACTTCACATTCAGGTTGGGTGTGGATTCATTTGTTCTTTCTTTTTATTTTTAAGATTTTTTTTTCTTTTTGCTTTTTTTCTTTTCTTTTTCCATTTTTTTACCACACTCAACCCTACTTTTTTTTCTCTTATTTACCCTTCTTCATACCCACTTCACATTACATACCCCTATGATAGACACCCTCAACTTAGATGATTTGCCTGAATTGAGGTGCACAATGACCAAGAAAGACCAGGGCCAAAACAGGTTCATTATAATAAAATGGGAGGGTGAACGGTGAAACAAGAAAACTAGACTATACATGCTCAAAATAGGGATCAAAGGATACTTATTCAAATTTAGATGGTCATTTAGGCTAAAAGTGGACCTATTTCAAGAAGAGCTTATGATCATTTCCTAACTGACTATCCTACAACCTAGGTAAGACTAATGTCATGACCCATTTCAGAGTCATGATGAAACCTACTCTCCCACCAAAAGGTAAGCCAAATAATAACCCAAAACTAAACACAATGGATTAACTTGGTGAAAATGACCCAAATGAGACAAATAGGAAACCCAACACAATAAATAAGCAAGGTAAAAGAAATAGTTCAAAGGTAGTCACTACATAAATACCATCCCGCAACCTGGTAGAGCCAGTACAAGAGCATCCAGTATTAATAATACAAACCAAGTATCTAGAATATTCTATACATCTGTCTTGAACAAAAGATTTCAAAAGACTGGATCATAAAGGGATAGAGAGAAATGGGTGACTCAGACTCCAAGAGCTCACCCTATCGCCAGATATCAACACAGCACAAACACAAATCAATGGTGGTAACTAATACTCGATCTACACTGAAAAGGTACAAAAATATAGTATGAGTACCAAACAATGGGTACTCGGTAGGCATCATTGGCCGACTGAGTTAAATTATGATATGAGAATGATAAAATACAAGATAACATAACTAAGTCAAGGTAAGGAAATAAACCTAAAATGTCTCCAATATTGCTATACATGAATAAGTTAATAACCAAAATATCATTATAACATAACATAAAGCATCAACACATACAATCATAACTACAAAATTGGCTCCCATACGCCAATTGGTGTGGAAAAGTAAATAACCCATCGTAAGCCGCATAAGCCTAGAAGGTACAAACAAGATAGCATAATCCACCACCATCATTTATCAACTCACATAATACCATTTGAATTCATCCAAGTCATACCACACTATAACCATCGATTATCCATATTAATCATTTCTCAATTAATCAACACTTATCAACTATGCATCATAAGAGAAATTTATCCTCATGTATCAATAAATCAACCGTTAACAACTAAACATCACTTATTTACTAATCATTAATCATCAACTAACCAACATTTACCAACTAAACAACCTTTATCAATTTATCAACAATTATCAACTACTCATTATTTCTCTAGAATCTATTCATATTTTACCACATTATAGCCATTTCCTGATTTTCAAACATAGCTAGGCTCGCTATTGTCAATCTTACACCCCAAAGCCATTATATCCTAATAATTATATCACCGTAGCATAATATGTATATCCTCACTTAAACCAATAGGGATATTCAACAATATCCTCATAAATATCATCATAATCATCCTCCAATCTTGTCAAGTGTATATTATCATCATAATCATCCTCTGGTATTGTCGGATATATATAATCATCCTCTGGCCTAGCCGGTTATATATAATCATCATAATCATCCTCCATCTTTGATGGGTATATATAATCATCATAATTATCCTCCGACCTTGCTGAGTATATATAATCATCATAGTCATCTTCTGTCCTTGCCGAGTATATATATAATCAGTATCTCATAAATATGGCCAATAGCATAATCATTAGAGCATTTAATAGCATAATAATTAACATGGTATATTTACAGGATCAATAATCATAATCGTAATCATGAGCTAGCATAATTAATTGCATAATCATTAATATAATCAATAGGCATGATCTTAAGAATAATCCATAACATATTTACCAATATAGTAATAAACATGATCACTAACATAATCAATATGCATCATAGGCAATAGCTTGTCTATAGCCTAATTAATGGCTTATCATTAAACATAATGGATAACTCATCATTTGAATAATTGTTAGCTTATTAATAACTTGAGCAACAGCTAATTCATGTCATAATCTATAGATTATTCATAGCATAATCAAAAGCTTAGTTTATCTCTTAATTAATATCATAATCAAGAGCTTATTCAATAATATATTCGATAGTCTAATCAATAGCCAAATCAAAAGCATATTCAATAGCTCATCATTAACATAAGCTTAATCAATGACTCATTCATAGCATACTCGCTCAGCATTACTTTTAACATCTTCCATCATAACGAAAATGTACCAAGTCATCAAAATATCATCAAAATAACCATCTTCCTAGATGTATACAAGCATATCAATTGGTCTTCAATAACTATCACAAGTCTTGGCCTAAGGCGGATCAAAGAACTCACTTCTAAATTCTTGAAATCATTTCCCAAGAAAATCCTAACCCATAATAGGCTAAGGTGTCTAAATCCGCTATTAGATATTAAACAAGCCACAACTAGCCCTAGGGTAGTAACTTCTCCTAACATAGAGAAAGTAAGTCCAGTCCACCTATGGTATTACAATTTGGGTAAGTTTCATCCTAACCTAATTCACCAAGAAATCTCCTCATTAATTGATTAACTAAGGTATCTCCATCCTAAACAAGAGCTTACAAGGTCGATTTCACCTCAGATAGGAGTAACTAGGCTAATCATGCCCAAAATGATATTCAAGATAGCCTAAATGATCCAATTAATCCCATGTATTACAATTTATCACACCAACACCTAAAACACATCCCAAATCTAACGCAATATCATAAACATACTATGAATTAGCCCAATCTAACAAGGGGTAAAACCTAGACTACCTCATCATCGAAGAAAGCTTAGCGATTTGTTAAATTGCCATTTTTTCCTTCCAAGAACCTTATGCAAGACAACAACCAATCAAAATCATATTCTACGTATTCATACGAGAATATCAATACCCATATTGCACTATTGTGCATCGAGTCCAAAAATGCCAAAAATCCCATGTGGGTCCCACTTATGAAAAATCACATTTCTAAAACCAACCCAATGTTCCCACATGCTCAAGGAATCAAAATCAAGCCCCTAATGTTTTGGGGTTTTGAGAAAGAAATCAATAAAATCCACTAAGAAAAGGGTGAATTCTTACCTCAAATCGGAAGATAATCACAAAATAAAGTGTTAATCAAGCTTCTCAATCGCCCATAAACTTCAATCCCCCTTTACCTCACTATTTAGGGTTTAAGCTCTAAAGAATTGGGTGAAGAATTGCTAAAATCATGAAATAAGGGGCCTATCTATACCCCACCTAGGCCCTCGAATACCGCTATCGTGACTTGGGGACTGCGATCGTGGCAGTTTGCAACAGATAGGCTTGTCGTAATTGCAACAATATACCGCAATTGTAGTAATTGGTGACTACATATGGTATCGAAATCGTGACCCTTGGAACCGTGATAGAGATAAACCAGTTGACATCTGAGACTTGGAATTTTTGTCAACCCCTCAAGATTCATCCAATATCTCGTATACACAAATGAACTATGAAACCACACCAAATTTGACTTTTTGAATTCAATGGCGCAGTTAGAATTTCAATCTGAGGTTGTTTCAGTGAAATGTGTGCCCACCCCTAATTTCACATTTTTTTAACTTTTTGACTAATAGGTTGAAATGAGATCGGGTGTCTCGAAACCCAACCCAAGAGTCAGCCTAGCCTTAAATCGACATTTCGAAGCTGCTGGAATAATTAGAATTTGCATTGGAGGTCATTTAAATAAAGTGTTTGCTCGGTGGCATTTGGAACTAGTGAAGACTTCAAAATAGGAAAACGGCTCTAAAAAACAAACGAACTGCCCGATTAGCAAACTGTCAACTCTAGTAAGTCATAAATGACTGGGGCAACTATAGAAAATCTCTAATGATGAAAATAAGCTGAAATTGGAAAATGACCTAAAGGGTCATTACAATATCCACTTCTAAAATAACTTTCATTCGTAAAAGTTAAGGATTAGGATGTATCTGAAGTCTCAAACAGGTGAGAATACTGGGTTCGCATCTTGCTCTCGATCTCCCAAGTGGCCTTCTCCACTGGGAGGTACCTCCACTTAACCTTAACTACAGGAAGATCCCTAGTGCGTAACCAACTAATATCACCAGCCAAAATAAACACCGGCTCATCCACGAAGGTCAATCAATCATTCAACTGGACTGAGTCCCATCTAAGCACATGAGATGAATCAGGAATATATCGCCGCAACATAGAAACATAGAAAACTAGATGGACAGCAGCAAAATTCAGAGGTAAAGTTAACTCATAAGCCACTCATCAACCGTGCGAAAAATCTTAAAAGGTCCAATATATTTAGGGCTAAGCTTGCCCTTCCTCCTGAATCTCATCACACTCTTTATGGGCAATAATCAAAGGAATACTCGGTCACCAATGCCAAATCTCAAGGCAGGAAGATTATGGTCTTCATAGTCCTTCTGCCTACCCTAAGCTACTCTCAACCTATCCTGAATCACCCTGACTCTATCTAATGACTCCTAAAGCAAATCAGTACCACGGGATCGAATCTTGGAAGTCTTAAACTATCTAATCGGATAACGACATCTCCAACCATACAAAGCCTCAAAAGGCATTATCTCAATACTCGAGTATAACTTTTGTTATATATGAAATCTTCCAAGGCTAGTCTCCTCCCACTGGCCTCCAAAACCATAACACAGGCTCGAAGCATATCCTTAAACACCTGAATAGTCTGCTCAAATTGGTCATTGGTCTGCGGATGAAAGGTTGTACTAAGATCCACCTGAGTACCCAAATCTTCCCAAAAAGCTCTCCAAAATCTAGAAGTAAACACAGAACCTCGATCTAGAATGATAGATATAGGAACACCATGCAAATGAACTATCTCATGCATATAGACATGGGCTAATCTCTCAGCACTGAAGGACATCTAAATAGGAAGGAAATGGGCTGACTTGGTTAACTGGTCTAAAATAACCCAAATTCCATAAGAACCATGAGAAGTGTGAGGCAACCCACTAACAAAATCCATATTAATCAACTCCTATTTCCACTCGAAAATAGGCAATCTGAGTTAATCCACTTGGTAGTTGATGCTTGGCCTTTACCTACTGACAACAAAGGGAACGAACTACAAAATCTACCATATCTTTCTTCATGCCACTCCACCAATAAAGTTGTCATAAATCTCTATACATCTTAGTTGTGCCTGAATAAATAGAATATCTAGAGTTATGAGCCTCATGCAAAATCACCTGAACCAAGTCATCAATCCTCGAAACACAAATGTGGCCATCAAATCTCAAAACACCCTCAGAATCTCTGGAGTTCCTCTCAAAATCACCTCTCAACACTTGATCACAGAGGAAGCAAAGCTTACTATCCTCAGATTGACGATTTTAAATCTACTCAAAAAGCAAAGATGTCACCTCAACACTAGAAAAAATCCTCCTAGGGTCCAAAGTATCAAGACAAACCATCAAGTTGGCTAAGGACTGAATGTCCCCTACCAATGGTCTCAGAGAAACTGAAATAGAATTCGAGCTACCCATACTCACTGTCTTTCAACTTAAGGCATCTGCTACCACATTAGCCTTGCCTGGATGATACAAGATGGAACTATCATAATCCTTAAGCAACTTCGTCCATCTACGTTGTCTAGCATTAAGCTCTCTCTGAGTCATAAGATGTTGAAGACTGCAATGATAGATGAAAATCTCACAAAGCACACCATAATGATAATGCCTCTAAATCTTAAATGCAAAAACTTTTGCCGCCATTCCAAATCACGAGTGTGGAAGTTGCACTTATGCACCTTAAGTTGTATCAAAGAATAACTCATAACATGACCCTGCTGCATCAAATCACAACCTACACCAATGCCAAAAGCATCATAAGACAAAGTAAATCCCTCATCCTCAACAAGAAGAGCTAGAATATGAGATAAAGTAAAGAAATCCTTGAGCTTTCCAATGCTCGACTCATACTCCTCGAACCATTGAAAAGGAACCTCCTTTTGAGTAAATTGGTCATGGGCACTGAAATAGTAGAAAAACCCTTTGACAAATCATCTATAATAATCAGACAAACCAAAAAACTATCAACCCCAATTAGAGATGTAGGTTTGGCCCAATCACAAATCATCTCAATCTTAGTTGGGCCTACCATAATACCATCCTTATACACCATATGTCAAAAGAATGTCATTAACTCAAGTCAAAACACACACTTAGAGAATTTGGCAAAAAGAACATGATCTCTCAAAGTCTGGAGCATGATCCTCAAATGTTGTGCATGCTCCTCTCTACTCCTCAAATACACAAGGATGTTGTCTATGAACATAATCACAAAGGAATCCAAATAAGGTCTGAATACTCATTTATCAAATCCATCAATGTGGCTGGGAAATTAGTCAAGCCAAATGACATCACCAAGAACTCATAATGACCATAACTGGCTCTAAAGTCTATTTTCAGGCTATCCTCAATTCTCAACTGATGGCAATCGAATCATAAGTCTACTTTAGAAAACACTGATGCACCTTTAATCTGGTCAAACAAATCATCAATGCGAGGCATAGGATAATAGTTCTTCATCATCACCTCATTAAGCTGCCTATAATAAATGCATATACGCATAGAGCCATCCTTCTTCTTCACAAACAACGCAAGAGCTCCCTAAGGAGACACGCCCGATCTAACAAATCCCTTACCAAGAAGATCCTGAAGCTGAGAATTTAGCTCCTTAAGCTCGGCAGGAGTCATACGATAAGGTACCAGAGAAATATATTAGGTTCCAGGATCGAGATCAATAGAAAACTCAATCTCATGGATAGGGGGAATACCAGCCAGGTCGGTAGGAAACACATCTGAATACTCACTAACTACAGGAATAAAGTCAAGCAATGGACTCTCTAAACTAGTATCATAAATATAAGTGAGATAAGACTTGCAACCCCTCAAAATAAGCCTCCTAGCATGAACATAAGAAATAATCCCCGTTGGCTCACGTCTAACCTCTCTCTGCCACATGACTTGTGGTATACCATGCATAGCTAAGGTAACAATCTTGGAAAAATAATGCATGACCATATGATAGTGGGATAACCAGTCCATGCCCAAAATCATATCAAAATCCACCATATCCAGAAAAATAAGATCAACATCTCTAATAGTCACAATACATGACCTGAAAACCCAATCCACTACTAAATAACCATCCATAGGAGTAGATACATGCAAGCGCATACACAATAAATTCCAAGATAACTCTAACTGTGGAGCATAATAAGCAGATACATAAGAATAAGTTGATTTTGGATCAAATAAAACAACGAACGACTGATGGCACACCAAAAACATACCTATAATAATAGAATCCGAAAACTCAACCTTGGTTCTAGCAGGTACTCCTTACAACTGACTAGCCTGCCACCTGGCTGGGCTCCTGACTGATCGTTTGTCCTGCCTACCTGATAACCTCCTCTAGTATCGTAGAAACCACCCCTATGACCATGAAAACTACCTCTAACTGAGAGATACACTACTCTAATAGGGAGAATACTCTAAGTTGAAGAAACAATTGCCCCACAACTAGGGAAACCTCTTGAATAGTGACAGGAGCTCCACAACTATAGAATGATACCTGAGCTGAATCAGAACCAATAGATTTGGCTAAACCAAAATAACTCCCACATTTGGAATGACCAAAAGATCAACCTCTCAAAGACAGACCACTTTCTTGACTAGGGCGATCACTATCACTAAATTGACCTCCATTAATAATCTAAAGAGATGCTTGAACAGGTCGATTGGGCTGACTTTGATATAGATAGAATAGATGCAGAGGATATCTACCATGAAAATGGCTACCTTTGAATTAGGAACTATACAGCTCTCACTGAAACTGCCATGATGTCTAGGCCTCTTATCACTGCCCCCATGGGACTCACAATGCAACACCTCTATCACTTAAGCATGATCAGAAACCTCAGCAAAAGACTTGCCCACAGCAACAAAACTCTGAGTAGGCATACGAAGGGGAAGTCTCAATCTTCTAATAAAAGTAAACTCTCTCATACTTAGTACCCAGAACAAAAGTAGCATGCCAAGCCAACTTGTGGAAATGAGCCTCATACTTCATAACTATTATGGAGCCTTGCTCTAATCTAGAGAAATGATCCCTTAAATGATCCCTAAGGCTGTGAGGCATATACTTCTCAAAGAATATCTCTAAAAACTGAGTCCATGTCAAAGAAGAAGATACAGCAGGTGTAGGATCCACATAACCTCTCCACCAATGTCGAGCAGCCAAGTCTGATTGAAATATAATGTAATACACACCACGAGTCTCAACAAGGCCCAAATTATTGAGTTTTTCCTTACAAGCAATCAGAAACTCATATGCATCCTCACTTAGAGCACCAGAAAACCTAGGCGGAGCCAATCTCAAGAATCTACCCAATATTTTTTTATCCTTAATAGACATAGCAGTCTGGGTAACCACTGGTTGAGAAACTACTAGTTGAACAACTGTTGGCACATGAGGGACCTCAACTCTAGAAGCCACAGCTACAGGTTCTGCCCTTACCTCAGTACCACTTTGATTTGTAGACTGTGCATCATCAAATGGTGCACCACCAACTAACCCCAAAAGCTGAACCAATGCATCTCTAAGTATTAAAGAGGAAAAAAACCTTGGTGGAGCCTGGGCTAGTCCCTGGCCTACTGCTAGTTGGGGAGGAAGAATCTCTGGCTCAAGAGCAAAAATAGGGTATGGTGAAGGCCCTCACTCCTATCCCCTAGATGGGGACATATCTCTAGGTTATCCACACCCTCTGTTTCATCCACGAACAGGAGTAGGATTCCTAGGCTTAGTCTCAGGGCCCTCGTCTCATGTAGCAGTAGCACATGTCCTAGCCATCTATGAAAGAGTGAAATCAAAGGAATGTTCTATAAACCAACTCAGACTCTTCAAACTATATGAGTGGAAAAAAAGTGAAGAATTCCTAAGAGTATCCCATAGCCTCTCGAAGAGAAGAAACGAACATCATTGTTCTGATCCGCAAGACACTACTAGACACTTGATCTTGTACCAAAAATACATATGTAGCCTAGGCTCTAAAACTAATTTATCACGGACTATTTTAGAGTCATGATGGCACCTACTCTATCCCACTAGTAGGTAAGCCAAACTGTAATCCAAAATTAAATACAATGTGTTCACTCGGTGGAGATGCCCCAAAAGAGCAAACTATGAAACACAACACAATAAATAAGCAAGGTAAAAGAAATAGTTCAAAGGTAGTCAGTACATAAATACCATCCCACGACCTGGTAGAGCCAGTACAAGAGCATCTACTATTAATAATACAACTCAAGTATCTAGAATAGTCTATACATCAATCTTGAAATAAAAGATTAAATCATAAAAGGATAGAGGGAAATGGGTGACTCAGAATCCAAGAGCTTACCCTGTCTTCGAATATCAACACAAAATAAACACAAATCAATAACGGCAACTAATACTCAGATCTGCACCAAAAAAGTACAGAAGTGTAGTATGAGTACCAAAATAGTAGGTACATAGATAAGTAAATAACCGGAATATCATTATAACATAACATAAAGCATCAACGCATACAATCATAACTACAAAATTAGCTCCCATGTGCCAATTCGTGCAAAAAGGTAAATAACCCATCGCATGACCTCATAAGCCTGGAAGGTACAAACAAGATAGCATAACCCACCACCATTATTTATCAATTTTCATAATACCATTGGAATTCATCTAAGTCATACCATACTATAACCATCGATTATCTGTATTCATCATTTGTCAACTAATCAACACTTATAAACTATGCATCATATAACAATTCATCCTCATTTATCAATAAATCCTCCGTTAACAACTAAACATCACTTATTAACTAATCATTAATCATCAACTAACCAACCTTTATCAATTTATCAACAATTATCAACTCCCCATTATTTCACTAGAATCTATTTATATTTTACCATATTATAGAAATTTACTCATTTTCAAACTTAGCTAGGCTCGCTATTGTTGTAATCACACCCCCAAAGTCATCATATCATAATAAATATATCATCATAGAATAATATGTATATCTGAACTCTAATCGGTAGGGATATTTAATAATATTCCTATAAATATCATCTTAATCATCCCTTGGTCTTACTGAGTATATATAATCATCATAATCATCCTTCGGCCTTGTTGGGTATATATATTCATTATAATCATCTTTCGGCCTCCCTGTGTTTATATAATCATCATAATCATCCTCTGACTTTGACGGGTATATATAATCATGATAATCATCCTCTGGCCTTGTCAGGTATATATATTCATCATGATCATCCTCCGGCCTCGCCATCTATATATAATCATTATATCATTATCCAGCCTTGACGGGTATATATAATTATCATAATCATTCTATGACCTTGTTGGGTATATATAATCATTATAATCATCCTCTGGCCTTGTCGGGTATATGTATAAGCAGTATCATTATAAATATAGCAATAGCATAATCATAAGAGAATTTAATCGCATAATAATTAACATAGTATATTGACATGATTAGTAATCATAATTGTATTGCGAGATCTAGCATAAAAATAGAAAGATGGCTGACATAGTAAATAAGTACGATCTTTAGCATAATTAATAGCATAATCGTTAATATAATCAATAGGAAAGCACTTAATCATAATCCATAATGTATTTACCAAGATAATCAATAAACATGATCGTTAACATATTCAACATGCATCAAAGGAAATATCTTGTTGATAGCCTAATTAATGGCTTATCATTAATATAATAGATAACTCATGATTTGAATAATCGTTAACTTATCATAACTTGATCAATAGATAATCCATGTCATAATCTATAGATTATTCATAGCATAATCAATAGCTTAATTTATCTCTTAATTAATATCATCATCAAGGGATTATTCAATAATATATTCGTTAGTACAATCAACAACCAAATCAAAGCATATTCAATAGCTCATCATTAACATAAGCTTAATCAATAAATCATTAATAGCATACTCGGTAAGCATTACTTTTAATGTCATCCATCATAAACAACATGTACCAAGGCATCTAAATATCATTGGAATAACCATCTTCCAATATGTATACAAGCATATCAAAGGGTTTTCAATAACTATCACAAGTCTGGGCCTAAGGAGGGTTGAAGAACCTACTTCTTAAACCTTGAAATCATTTACAATTCAAAGTCTACCCCATACTAGGAAAAGGTATCTAAATCTACTATTAGATACTAAACAAGCCAGAATTAGCCCTAGGATAGCAACGTCTCCTAACATAGAGCAACTAAGTCCAATCCACCTAAGAAATTGCAATTTGTGTAAGTTTCATCCTAACCCAAGTGACCAAGGAAATTTCCTCATTAATTAACTAAGATATATCCATCCTAAACAAGATCTTACAAGGTCAATTTCTCCTAAGATAGGTGTAACTGGGCTAATCATGCCCAAAACGACATTCAAGATAGACTAAATAATCCAACTAATTCCAAGTAATAAAATTTATCATACTAAAACCTAAAACCAATCCCAAATTTAATACAATATCATATACATTCTATGAATTAGATTAATCTAACAACGGGTAAAACCTAGCCTACCTCAACGCCGAAGAAAGCTCAACGATGTGCTAAATAGCAGTTTTTCCCTTTTGAGAAGCTTTCGCCAGATGCCAAACAATCAAAATCACATTCTACTTATTAATATGAGAATATCACTAACCAAATTGCATTATTGTGCTTCTAGTTCAAAAATCACCCAAAATCTCATGTGGATCCCACTTATGAAAAATCACATTTTTAAAACCAACCCAATGTTCTCACATACTCAAGGAATCATTAGCCTAAAAATGGATGGAATTCATGCTAATTTAGGGCTAAAATCAAGCTCCCAAGGTTTGGAGTTTTGAGCAAGAAATCAATAAAATCCACCAAGAAAAAGGTAAATTCTTACCTCAAATCAGAAGATAATCGCAAAATCAAGTATTAATCAAGATTCTCAATGACCCACAAGCTTCAATCCCTCTTTACCTCACTATTTAGGGTTTAATCTATGAAGAATTAGGTGAAGAATGTCCAAAATAATGAAATAGGTGGTCTATTGATACCCCACCCAGGCCCTAAGGTACCGTTATCATGACTCGGGGCCTGCAATTGCGGCACTTTGCGATAGACAAGGTTGTCGCGATCACAACAATATATAGTGATCATGGTAATTGGTATTTTCCAAGGGTATTGCAATCGCGACCCTTTGCACCACAATAGTGATGCACCAGTTGATAGTTGAGACTTGGAACAAGTCTCTGTCAACCCCTCGGGATTCATCCAGAATTCCGTATATGCAAAAGAACTATGAAACCACAAAAAATTTGACTTTCTAAATTCAATAGCACAGTCAAAATTTCCATTTGAGGTTGTTTTGATAAAATGTGGTCCCACACCAAATTTCAAATTTCTTAACTTTCTGACCAATAGGTCAAAATGATCCCGAGTGTCGCAGGACCTGAACCAAGATTGCTCCTAGCCTAAAATCAGCATTCTAGAGCTGCTGGAATAGTCAAAATTTGCATTCAGGGTTTTCGACTTAAGTTTTTGCCCGATGGACATTTTGAACAATGAAGACTTCCACATAGGAAAATGGCTCTAAAAACAAACAAACTGACTAGTAACCAAACTGTCAATTCTAGCAAGTCATAAATGACTTGGGGAAGCTATAGAGAAGCTCTAACAGTAAAAATAACCTAAAATACAGAAAATGACCTGAAGGGTTATTACAACTAACTAGGCAAGTTATGGATCCCACGCACAAAGTAAACTAAGTATCTCAAACACACATGGCACAGGGTTGCATCACAAGCTACTACCTATTTGGTTTATGCAAATGTTAGCTATGATTATTATATCACTAATCCTAATTCCATAATGAGATTCAGAATGGTCATACATATATACACATCACATAGTTCAAAATAAGTTTTTGGAGGGGTATCATTTTTATCAAAAAACAAAAATAACCATGAACTGCCCTAGATACTCAAAAATCTCCTAGTTAAAAAAATCATAACACTATGAAATAAAATACAGTACGACCTAAACATGCAAGATCTACTAAGAATAAGACTCCGGGGAAAAGAGGCAGGACAACAAAAACCCCAAGAGGACATCAAGAGCTACAAGCATCCCACCCCCATCAAAAAGACATGCATTTTCCCCAATGCATTGTGTCGCTATAAAGCAAGAGAGTTAAAAATATTTTGGTGGCACCATAGGTGCGCAGATCTAACATCAATCGCAATAATATGAATGAATGAACAAACAACAAAATAACATTTTGGTGGCACCATAGGTGCGCAGATCTAACGTCAATAACAATAATATGAATAAATGAACAAACAATAAAATACCTTGGGTTACCTCCCAAGCAGCACTAGTTTAACGTCGCAGCATAATGTGGCTATGTTGGTTACTCAGGCTTCACCAACAAACCCATGGGTACCTTGATTACTCTTACTTCATCAAAGTAGCCAAAGGGCCGGCCTTTAATTTTTCTTTCCACTTTGAACTTATGAATTGCACCCCTAATTTTTTCTCTAATTTTCTACTATGCTCAACGGGCGGTAGTATAAAAATAAGGGAACCAAGAAATAGATATGGCATATTGCAACTGTTGGCCCTTAAGTGAGGAATGTGGTTTTTTTATTTTGGAACAACAAATTCAAGAGTATAGACACATTCTTCCTTCTTTTCACACTCTTCCATACGCTCACATGGCTCGATTAATATCTTACTATCCAAATATAATATGGAAAATACTTATAATGAGGTCCAGTATATCCCAACTCATGAATTACATTTTTATTTACATCCTCGGATAACTCTAATGTGCTCTTCTGAATAGTGACAACATTCATAAAAGTATGATTAAGTGTTGAATCCTCTAATTTTAGCTTCTCAATTTATCTTATAAGAAGTTTCTCAGCCGCACACAGTTCATAACTAAATTGTTGGGCGTTACACGCATCAGCCTTAGCATCCAAGTCTCCTCTTAAGCTGTAAATATCCATGCCAAACCTATCAACCTTTTGACTGAACTCCTTTTTTTCTTTTACGAGGAGTGTTAATGTGTATATCATGATCTCATTATGCTACCACAATATATCTATCACGTTCTTGCAGAAATGCACTATATCAAAAAATAAGGATTAATAAATAAGGAGTCATTATCACTCCACACTTTCTCTTGTAAAGATGATATATCAAGAAGAGTAGGAAAATATAAAAACAAACCTAATAACTTCCAAAAAATCCAATCAATAACTCCCAACCATATTCCCTGGCCACGATGATAAAATTTTGATGTCGTTCAAACTACACCTCTTTAGAAGGATAAAGCGGTCAATATGAAAATATAGTAACCCAACTAGGTTGAGGTCGATCCCACAGGTAATAGGCTAGACATATCTCTAAAACTTGTTGAAATCACCGGGCTATGTAGAAATATAAATGGGCAGATTTGTTGGAATCGTAAAAAGTAACAAAAATTGGATGTTTTTGGTTGTAAACAATCCAAGATGAACACTAGGCTTGTGTTCCTATGGATTCTAACTCCGTAGATTTATCATGCACTGTCGAGCTATGCCAATTCCTTACATGCAAATTCTGACAAGTTATGTATCACTAACTATCTTGTGGACTCGTTGGCAAATCTCACTCTTTTCCTTGTGAGTTTCAGAGTATCGTGTTACTAACCCTTTCTCGAGATCCCAGATTAAATATTACCTTGTGAGTGTCAAGTTATTATATGGAAGATAATTATCTTAAGTAGATGAAAATGATTAGCTTAGATCAACAATTAACTTTAAATCACTGTTGTGATCTCTTTTTCCCAATCTCTACCTCTCTTTTAAAGTAAATAGTGAATACAAGTGTGTTCTTAACATTGGCCACCACTAACAAATAAATTAAATGAAAGAACACCACAATACATGCAAGAATCTTTATCTAGAATGACTTGGCACTCCAGGGTCCCCCAACCCTAGCTAAGGGAATTAGCCGCTCATAGTTACGAAATAATTCATGGAATTCATAGACAAAAACATAGAATTAATCTCACAATAATGAAAGAATAAAACCCAAAGTCTCAAATCAATTATTCAACCAAAAACCAAGAACACTAGAATCTCAAGATCACAAGTCAATCTTGGAATAAAAAAATGTTTGTAAGTGTAAACATAGCCCCAGAAGATATTCCCTAGCCTCTCTCTAGCATCCACTAACTATAAAATTTCAAAGGGTATTATTAAATTACATGGAAACCATAGAAATAAAATCCTAAATAAAAGAGGAAAACTTGAGTCGGTGGCCATCTATAGAGCCACTTACAAGTTGTAGGTGGAACCTACGGACCATAGGTGGCCTCACATAGGTAGTGGACAACTTTTAGGGCTTCAAACTCTCTGACTCAACTTTATTACACCTATGCCCCTACCTATTCCCCTTAGGTGGCACCTATGGGGTGTAGGTACCTTAAGTAGGTAGTCATTTTTCAGCTTTCGACTTTTTTTTCTTCTGATTAGATCCTAGAACCTATTTCCCTAAAAAATTACTTCAAAAACACATCAAACCTAACAAATAGACTTAAGTACATGCATATTCTATATTTTTAACCATCGTAAGTGTTATGAAATCATGGCACATCCAGTGGCCTCTCTTCTCTGGCACGATGGCTCATGGATGAAAGGGCCCCTAGGGGGTTCAAGAGTACCCATCTACACCAAGTTGATCCCGATCCAAGATTTCCAATAATCATCATTATTATCAATTTTCTATGTCCAATATTGAAGAGATGTATTTATAATAAGTGCATAAACTTAAATCATGGCTAAAAGAGTGTAAGCTTGTAAATCTGTTGCTCGGGGTCAACACTGGGCTAAATCATCATAAAGGTGTAAAAAAGGTCAAAATCTCTCTCAATCGAAGTAAATAGTAGTGGTAAAATCATGGACCAAAATATATCTTGGTCAGATCTCTAAAAAAATAATTTTTAGTTTCGAAGGCTCATAAATCCTCCAAGGTGGTACGATTCCCATTATGAAAGAACCTATTTTAAAAGTGAAAAGTAGGAATAAATCCCTTTTAGGAAAATAATAGAAACCATATCTTTAGTTGGAATCATACCACTAAGTAAGAATAAGTACACCAAATCAATGCATTCCATTACCAGTATCCAAACCATACAATTATAATAGTTTAAACATCCATAGACTACGGCTATGTCCTTTACAATAATAAATCACTCATCTGGAGTCCAACTAATATGGCATCATGGCCCTGGTCCCAATAATGTATAACCAATATAACCATATTTCAATAATTTGAAAAACCATAATAACCCACCGAGTTAAGTAGTAAACCTTATACTAAAGGGTCATTATCCTCAACTATGTCTAACATGCTAATAACCTAGGTAATAGGATCCTATAAGCTTAATAAGCATTTCATCTTAAAGGATTCACCCATTTATCCCCAAACTTCTAAATTAGGCTAAGTTATGGTAATCTACCCATAATCATAGCCCAACATCCTTACCGTATATGCAATATATATAATACACTATTTCATGAAGAATAGTAGATAGAAGCCTACCTGGATGCCAAATTGCAAGCCCTTGAATCATCCACAAAATGTTCCCCTTTGCTCCAAGATCCCAAAATGCGACCATATTATCAAAATAGTAATCTACACGTCATAAGGAGTAAAATAAGATGCATATAGTTATATAAAGGGTTGGGTCAAAATTTGGGACAAGAACAGGCCCGTGAGGCCTACAAACAGAATCCATAATTGAATCTGTCACAAGGTCCCTCAAAGGACTAGAAATATATGCTCAAAAGTTAAGAACAAATAGTGTATATATCGGGGCCCAAATTAGCCTCTAAGGTCTAAGGGTTTAAATACCTAATTTCTAAGAATTTATAATGAAATAGGATGGAAATCGAAGAGAAAATTCATAGAAAATAACCAAGGAGTGTTAGGCTAGCTTACCTTAGCTTCGATGAATGATTCCCCACTCTTTCCTCTCTATAAGCTCTCAAAATTATGTAGAAAATAGTGAAGGAAATTATGGAAAATCGGGTGAGGAAAGGGATTTAAAATCTCCCAGGTGTCGTTTAAGCGGTCACCCAGTTGCTTAAGCGACAGCTGCTTAAGTGGATACTCAACCTCTAAAGTGGTTTTGCATGGGGTACGGGTATCGTGTAAGAAATTCCTAGGCCGCTTAATCAATGTCCAATAAAGCATACATTGATCTCTTAAGCGGTAAACTTGGCCAAATTGCCAACGCCGCAAAAGTGACCAATGTCGCTAAAGTGACAACCACTTAAGTAGTCAAATGGTCACTTAAGATTTTGCACCAGCAACCTAATGCATCAAATTTTCCATGTCCAACAAAATAGACTTTGATCGAGTGCTCATGATTTATTCGAAACCCCATATATGCAAATAAACCATGCGACCATCGCAAATTCAACATTTCAGGCTCAATAAAGCCATCAAAACTCTCATTTGAGATCATTTCAACTAACTTGAGGTCCACACCTATAGTTCTATTTTTTATATAATTCACCCAATAGCCCAAAATGAGTATGAAAGCCTCAGGACCTGAACCAAGGGTCCCCAAATCCTAAAATAAATGTTTGAAGTTGATGGCACTGTCGAAATTCTCATCTAAGGTTATCTACAAGGATTTTTGGTTCAAGACCAATTCCATAACAACAAAATCTCAAAAATAGGGAAATAATCCTAAAGCCCAAACAAACTATCCAACAATCGAACTGACAGTCCTAAAACATCATAAATGACCTATAGCCACTGTAGAAAGGCTTAAAATATCAAAAATACACATAAATTCAGGAAATGACATCCAAGTTCATTACAATATCCACTACTAAAAGGACTTTCGTTCATAAAAGTCAATGGATAAGAGGAGCATAAAAACTTAAAGGGATGAGGTACTGGGTCCACATGCTCTGAGCATGACTCCCCAGATAAACTCCATGAAGATATAATCCTTCTAAGGATTTTGCTATAGGAATCCCTTTTTCAACCTACTTTCTTCAATTCTCAAACGACCAAAGCTCAACCTCAACCACCAACTAGCCTCCAACTGAACCAATGAAAGTTGATGCATGCAAATCTGAACCACAACACAGTGATACCAGCACAACTAAGCAAAAACCCTTTCAAGCCAAAGGCATAAATTATGCAACCAACTTTAATATCCAATTAATACCTTCTTTTGCCTTTCTAAACCTGTTATCTACTCCAAACCAAGTAGAAAGTCACCAGAGTCCTATTCATCCAACTCTATCGCACTATTCTCGAATAACTAAAGCTAATCCACCAGAAATCCATAATGGAAAGCATGAGACTATGACCATAAGACGCTATCTGGACTCACAAATATAGATGGTCAAAGTCTGCAACCTATACCAATTCTATAACTAGTTTGAATAATCCTTTAAACTAAAAGTCAGGAGTTTGAAGCAGAATCACTCACCATTGAATGATCATTTATAAGATGGATTATCAATCGAGATACAACCATTTTGAATCCAACTTGAGAATACTACTCATGCTGAGTCGATCATCCCAAATTCTGATGAAAACTAAAAATCAAGGTTAAGAGTGGAAGAAATCATCCTAAAGTGCCAATGATCCACCAACTGAACATCTATCAACCCTGAACCATCCAAACTAAAGAAGATCAAATAGGTAGACACGGAGTAGAATTCTAGTATATAGATGAAACCTCAGCTGAGATAAATCTCATCCAAGATCATCTAGTATAAGTTTTTTTCTGAGACCAATACCTTAACAGTTTAATCTCCAGAATAGGGAAATGAGCCTAAAATCTAGACAACAATCCAATAACCAAAATGAAAGTCCCACGAGGTATAAATAACATGTAGCCAATGGGGGAAGGCTCAAAATACTGTAAAGGCATGTAAATTGAGGAAATGACCTAGAGGGTCATTATAGTGATAGAGCTAGTTAGTGGTTAATTGATTCTTGGGTATTGTTATACACCATAAATTACGGCAGAATTAATGGATTTAAATTATCAAAGTACTTATTTGAATAGTAATGGATTAATTATTCTTATACTTATTGTCTATTAAATAATTTAGCCTTTGAAAATATGAAGAAAAAAAAGAAGAAGGAAGATAATCTATGTTATAGCTTATTTGTTGCAGCAGCTTGGGGCACAAGAAGGCTAGGCTTAATGTGTGGTAGATCTTGGTTAAATTGTATAACTATAATGTAGTTTGACAGGAGATTTCATTCTTAGACTTGTGGGAATGGTGAATGGTTTCTAACAATTAAAAGGTGGATATGAATGGAATCAAAATTGATTTATCTTGATAATTTTTAGATTATGTGTTAATTATACTAATTCGTGAGAATATATGTATGTTGGTGTACGGATATGGGATTATGGGTTGTGAAAACTAGTAAGTAGTAGTTATGGTATTTTTCAAAATTGGAAGGTTGGAAAAGTTTGATAGAATGGGTGAATGATAATCCTAGTTGTGTCATAGGGTGCTGAATACGCTATGCTAAATCCTTGTCATAATTTTATTATTATTAAGAATGAATTAAGGTTAATTAGTTGTAAATAAACAGACTCAACTAAATGCTTGGTCAATTATTGTACTATATGTTAGTAAATATGAGTACTTGACTTTGATTGGAAAGCTAAGGAACGGGCCAAATAATTTGTCACAAATATTATTGAATAATGAAATCATTATATTTTGGGATAAGGACTGTATTATGGAGTAAGAGAATTGTTCCTTTGTATTGCTTTTTATAAAGCATGTTCAAGGAAAGTGAATGACCTTTTGATATCCTAAGTGTTAATCGCATATAATGAGCTTACACGAAAAACTTATTGGTCTTACAAGTGTATTATTATTACCATTATGATTTTGATTGTTGTAATATCTGTCATTATTGCGGGATATATTGTTATTTTGACATCTCCATGAGATTTACATTCATTATTGTAGGATGTACCAGTATTTAGAGATCTTTATGAGATTTATATTCATTATTGTTGATTGTACCATTATTTGGACATCTTCATGAGATTTATTGAATAAATTTTAAGGGTCCATTTGGAGAGTTTTGACTTGGCTTTGTTGGTTTTAGCTATTACTAGTGTATGACCCTTCTTCTTTCATGTTTATGATCTCCTCTATCACATTTGTGAAGTAATGATTTTTCTCTAGCGTCTCCCAAATTACACCTCTAAATAAGAATAAAGCAATTTTTATCAAATAAAGAATCCAACTAATTTGGGGTCGATCCCATAGGGAATAGGTCAAATATCATTCAATACGTTTGTCAAGAAAGTCAATGACAATTTCTAGTAAGAAAAGGGTGGTTTTGTGCATTAAAACTTTAATAGTAATAGTTGTTGGTTTTTTTGGATTGTTAATCAATGGATGTGAAGAACTAGGATTGTGTTCCCCATAATTTCATAATTATACAAGCTACTTATGCTAGCAATCTATTACGATGCATAAATAGTACATGGACAAATTCTCATCTCGTGTAGGTCATGGATATTGGATGACCTTAAGACCCTTAGCTTGTATGTACAAGGTACAGGTGAGTGTGATGGTTCCTTGAGTGAACTAGGGTTATGTTTTAATTATTATATTGGTTCCTTGAGTGAACGGGCTTATATGTTTAACTTGTTATATTGGTTCCTTGAGTGAACCGAACATACATATTTACTTGTTATATTTTCTCCATGAGCGAACTGGGATTATTTGTTATTTTTAATATTTGTTTCTTGCATAAATAAAAAATTATGATTAATAACACGGTTGTTGTTGGAATGGATCCTTTAGTGGATTGGTTTTATATGTTAACTTGTTATATATATATATATATATATATATATATATATATATATATATTGATTCCTTGAGTGGATTGAATTTATTTGTCTATGAGTTATATTCGTTAGTTCCATAAGTAGATTGGGTTTATCTATTTACATGTTATATATGTTTGTTCTTTGAGTGGACCAGGTTCATCTGTTTACTTGTTACATATGTTGATTCCTTGAGTGGATCGGGTTATTATGTTTACTTGTTATATATGTTGGTTCCTTGAGTGTCTCTGCCTAATTTCTCGAATTATGATGGTGCCTACAATAATCCATCAATAAGCAAGCCAATCTCGTAGTCCAGAATAGCTAGTAACGAATTACCAAACTAGATAAAGGCAAGAATATAGAAAAGATGAAGTAAGAGATCAAATACATAATACTATCCCAAAGCCATGTAGTATCAATACAAAAGTTTCTACATAACAAGAATCCAAAGTAAAGTACAACGAATATACTGATATAACTTATCTATGAATACAATATGGAGACTATTCTAGTACATAAGAGGGAGATAAGTAATACTCCAAACGTCAGGATCTCACTCTAAGTCTCCAGACCATGGTTGCTCCACATAATGCATACATCAATGATGATAACCCATACTATGATCTGCAGGCTATAAAAGTATAGTATGAGCACCAAACAAATAGTACTTAGTAGGCAACTTCCGACTAAGATCCAAAGATAAAATAGATATATATAACATATAAACAGAATGGAAAACCACACCCAAATATCCAGTAACCACATAAGATAGCCAAAGAGATAATAAGGATAAACTATCCTATTTATGTCCAAGATACTAACATAATATGGCTAAGAAAGTAATATTAATGCAATATCATATTCCATCCATACTTAGGAATCTCAACACTACATCGTATATCACTGAACAATTGTAATAGCCCAGGAAATTTTTTGTTGAAATTTTGTGCGTAAACGTGTTGGGTTCTATCTTCTAGAATGAATTATAAATTTTTCGTGCAGAATGTCTTAGATTATGACCCACCATTGCGTAGAGTATCGAATAATATTTCCAACGATATATGGATCATCCAAAAGAGACAACCGAGCGATGAGTTATGAACATTCCGATCGAACCGTGAATAGTAGTGAACAGTAAAACGTGCAGGAAAAAAAGTACTGAGGCCTGGCGTATTTTTGCTCCAACTTTAAACGATCATAAATACTTGTACATAATTATCAAGGTGATATACTATATATAAATGGAAAGCTCTGTGAGTCTTATTTCTGATGAAATTGGTTTCATCCAATTTGTCTATCGGAGCAAAAAGTTATGGTCGATATACTTCAGCCTAACAAAAGTGAATTTTTGGGTCAACATAAAACGATAATAACTCCCTGTACACAATGATCTGGGTGATATACTATATATCAATGGAAATATGTGAGAGTCCTGTTTCTAATAAAATTGGTTTCATCCAATTTGGATATCGGAGTAAAACGTTATGGTTAATCTACTTCAGACTATCAAAACAATCCACCAAAGGACAGATGCGAGAATTATTTGATTTTTAGGGGCGTTTTGGTCATTTCCTCTCACCCAAAATCCGTCCAAACCCTATATTAAAGTCTATTAGAAGCATTATATGTTATATTTCATCAAATTCCCTCAAAAAGAAAATCCTAAGCTCCTACATCCAACTTCAAGAACCTCTAAAGTTCACCATTAATTCTGCAAATTTATTCAAGATTCTAAGTTCCTAGTTCAAGAACTCCAAGAACCATCATTCAAAGGCACGATTAACATCTCAAAAACGAGTATCAATCTAAAGTTCATCATTCAAGGTATGTGGGGTTTTTCAACAAGAACTCTCTTTCGTTCTTGTGCCCAAATTGATTTTTTTTTTTATGAATATACATGATTTTACATGTTTTGATATGAATTTGAAGCATGAATTTATACCCTATATGATTTTACATGAGATAATGATACTCTCTATGTTTTCAAAGTTGAATTGAATGAGAATGATGACATTTTTGTACATAAAGCTGAATTTTCCAGATTTTAAAGAAAGTTATATATATTTATGATGAAAAGCATGAATCTTGAGAAAATTTAATATGATTTTTGTGTATGAGACCTTGAGTCCTAATTGGAATTGTACTTTGAGAAATTATGTTCTATAATCACAATGAGATTTGAATCCCAAAGCTAATTTTTTTTACCAAGATGTATGATTATAAAGCTGAAATTTTAAGTTTTAAGTGATTATTTTTGTGCTTATGTCATAAAGTATGAAATTTGGAAGGTTTTATGGTGATATTGATGTATGGGTTTTTGGAACCCTATTTGAGATTATTATTTTGAGAAAATGTGTGTTATAAGCACGTTGATGTTAAATATTTGAGATGTTTTGAATGATTTGACCTTTTGGTCGTGAATGAGTTATTTTGAACTCGACTGTGAAAGAAATCCACGTTTTTATTGATTATGATAAAGGGGTAGCAAATTGGCTCCCGATGAAAATTGTTGAAGTGTTTATTATAGATTTTCTTTAATGTGAGCCTGAGGCTGATTTAAATTTCTGAGCTAAGTCCGAGAGTAATGTTTAGCACCGAGTGGGAGGTATAAAGTGACCTTACTTCCCTAGAACTACGTGCCTCCATAGGATGTGAGCCTGAGGCTGATTTATATAGTGATCACTAGTGTTTTTGAATTGATACTGGAAGTACTACTCCGATGGCAAGGATAGGACGGCTCTCCCCAACGTGGGTTGTACGTTGGACTTCATGTAGCTCACATGGTTTATGTCGGTTATAGGATCTCCCAGTGTGTGTGTGTTTCCTTGTGTCTATGGTGAATGGTGAAGTAATTTGAAAGTGGAATTGTGAAAGTTATTCTTTCGAAAGATTTAAATGATATTTACATTATGAGAATTGATATTCTTGATGAACTGAAAGCGATTGACAAATTATATGATGACTCACATGTGTTATTATACGTATTTCATCCTGTCATGATTATGATGATTTTCTTCGGGCTATGTGAGTCTTTCATACATCCTCCATATTTCTTATAAATATTTATGATAATGATGTTTATACAACTGCATACACCCTCATATACTCGGTTCCTTTCCATGGTACTGACCCACATCTTCGGATGTGGGCTGCATTTTCTCGAAATATAGGTACAAGGTATAGTTGCACCTTCGGATCCAGTCAGTTTGTGGTATCCAGTCAGTAGGTAATGAGTCCTTTTAATTCAAGGGCTTGGGTTATTTATGCAGAGTTATAGTGTTGTATTTTCTTTATTCAGTCGTATTGAGTTGGGGTAGTCGGGAGTCATGACCCAACTACTTATAGTCAGTACTAGTAGAGGCTTCATAGATAGTCAGTAGAAGTTGATGTATTTTGTTTCAATTTTGGTTATAAAGGCAGAATTGTAAACCTGTAAAATTCTATTTTTGTATCAATCAGATTTAGAAAAGAGTTAATTTCTTTTGATTTGTATGGATTTGTATTTTTATTCAGTTGCTTATGAGTTATGCCAGTAGAAGGGTTAGCTTGGGGTCACTTGTGACCCTAAGCACCATGTGACGTCTCGAGACCCGATTTTGGGGCATTACAAACTTGGTATCAGAGCACAGAGTTCAAGTGTCCTAGGGTGTCTATGAAGTCGTGTCTAGTAGATTCTTGCAAAACGGTACGGAGATGTCTGTACTTTTCTTCGAGAGGCTACAGGGCATTTATTAAATGTTTCCCTTCTTTCAAGTATAAGATCGTGCTATAAAAAGATTCTCCAAGAAGCTTATATAGATTCTCATCTTACTCTATTCTGGCTAACTCTTCCTCATTTTCAAGGTATCAAAAACAGTTAAGCTTAATTCTCCGTAGATAGTTATGGGATTGTAAGAGAGCTAGAAAGTATCCTGTCAGTGCTTTTGAGTTCCAAAGATTGAAATACTTTATTCATGTTCATAAAAGTCGTGAACTAATCCTAGGTTAGATGTGCTTTCAGATTCCTCCTCAGAATCTACAATGTTAATCTATACTTCTCCCTATATGTATTATTTTTGAGATAACATGATTCGCAAGCTCCAGTTCTTCCCCAGGTAATGCTTCTATATTTTCTAGAAGAAATTTCAAAAGCTATACAAAGGGCTTGAGAGGAGCTCTCTAGTGTGTTAAATTCCTAAAGTTGAAAGTTATGCCCTCATTCTTATGAGTTATTTAATTAAGACAGAGTAAGGTGTATTCTTAGATCGTTGAATATTGTGTGTCAAGTTTCTATCTCTTGTATTATGTAATCTTGTTATCATTATGTTTGTGAAAAATCAAAGTCTAGTGAAGCCGTGTGGGGCTCTTTCGATTCACTAGCATAGCTTCTTTGTTATTCATTTAATTTTCTTGTTCAAAATACAAACCAAAGTCTAGTGAAGCCGTGTGGGGCCTATTTCGATTCACTAGCATAGTTACTTTGTTATTCATATAACTTTCTTGATCAAAACACAAAACCAAAGTCTAGTGAAGCCGTGTGAGGCCTATTTCGATCCACTAGCAACTTGTAGTTCATCTTGTTCCTTGTGTTGGCTGAAAATATGGGATATAGAGGTGTAGTAGTAAGAAGGATGGTAAGTGTGATTTGTTGAGCATAAGTATAGCGAAATCCCTTTTTGCATGCAATTGGGTTAATAGGAAGTGATATAGTTTGTTCGAGGTATGAAATGGGTGTTGACGGTATTTGTATGACAGAGAGTATAGGTTAGTGATGGAAATACTCGGTGGGTAAGTATTGTTAATCTAGGCACTCTCCAGATTGCAAGAGAAAGTTAAGTTAAGACGTAGAGAGCTATGAACTATGTTAAGTTGTGTATGAAGGATAGATAGTAGTGATGGGTGAAAGAAGGATATGTTAATGGATTGTGAATAAGATAGGCTATATGATTAGGACCAATTATTATTGTTATGAAGTTTAAGTGGGCTAGTGTTCATGGATGTGTTGTTTTATAATCTTCATGTGGGAGTTATGCGTGAGATGGAGTTGTAAATTATGTGAAGTGTGAGACCTTAAGTTTGAACGATTGGTGATCATGAAGCCGAATGTGACGGTTTCCGGATTAATGGTATTAGTTGCCGGAAGTGACCTAATAGGCTTGAACAGTGTACACAAGAGTTTAAGTGTAGTTGACTTTTAATTAAGTTTAATATTATATTATGATGAGAAATTTCACCCAAGATATTATGGGACTGCTTTAATTTCAAGGATTAGTGTATGTGGTGTAGTGAGTCGTGCCATGGGATTGTTAGATGGATAAATACTAGTTAGACGATGGATGATGTTTTGATGGCTAAGTTAAGGCGAGGCGTATGATTGGAAATGTTGAGCCTCTTAAGTATGATTTTGATTCTTATGGGTTAGAAACATAAGTTCATAGGCATGGTATTAGAGGGAGAAGACAAAAGTAGCATGGTCTATCAAAAGGTTAGAAAGTATTCAAGTTGAGCTAATAGAAATAAGAGTTGAAGCACTAGATGGTGTACATTTCGGCGATAGAGATGTTCGTGGAGATTCGAAATTAGTAAGCATTTGAGAATTTGAGTAGTGGATTAAAGATAAGGGGGAGATGATAGAACAAGTAATCAAGACAAACTTTTACATTTTAGTAGAAGTACCAGTAAGTTATAAATTTACTGTGAGAAAGATCGGTGCTTGACCCAAGTTATTTCAGTATTTTCAGTTGTCCCAAAACCTGCTCATGCTTTACATTTCAGTTCCATGATCTTAATTCATGTTCATACACGTGATGGAGAATTACATACTCTTCTAGTTTCCAAAAATGAGAAATTCCAGTTCTTCTAGCAGTTGGAATCACATTCCATAAGTTATGAGCTCTAAATTCAGGGCATGCCGCCCATGACTCATATACTCAAGTTTTATAGTATGTTCAATTCCAGTACTCAGGTAATACTCTTTTTGATCAGTGAGATTCAGTTTCCGAAATGGGTGTCTTCAGTTTTGATACCTTAATGAACCCATTGTATTTGATATTTTATTCCTAAGGCCTCAATAGAGAGAGTCAAGTTATTTACATTATCCCTTCATGTTTCAGGTCTTCATTTTTTAAAATTTTGTGATCTTTCCATTAAGTCAAGCTAATGGTGTCGAGCAGTTGTCTAGAAGAGAGAGAAGATACTTCCTTATCTATGATAGAAGGTGGTGTGCTCACGGCGGTGAAGTGAATTTAGATTGAGGCTAAGTCCTTGATACATGCCGTGGTTAGTTGAAGTTTTAAATGTTTATTTGGAAAGATTGTTGTGCATTGGTTTTATTCACTTCTATGAGGTTGTAGGAATAGAAATACAGAGTTTTTGTGTATAGTTCAATTGGTTGAGAAAATGTTATGTGTGCCGTTTAAAGAATTGATCAGTATGTGTGAATGATGTAGTTGATGGAATCTTAGAGAAAGCGAGGAAGATGCTTTATGAGTGTTCGTTTAGAGGTGCATGTGCGAAGTGCGTATGTGGTTATGAGTATAGGCTTGAATGTTATGGTTGTATATCTAAAAGAATGCACCGCAAGTTAGCGGATCCCTAGTATAAGATTGTATGTGGTTGTTGGAGTAGAAATAAGAGTTATGTTTGAAGTGAGGAGTTGTGAGGCTCAGTGTGTATTGAGGTTCATGATATAGATTAATATTATAGTGTTATGTGGCGTATCTCATAAGTACTTGGATTTAGGCTTGAACATAGTCGAGGGAGTAGTTGGGATGTGTTGCTAAGTTTGGAAGCAAGGAGTTATGTTTCCCAAGACCTAGAAATTCCTATCTTAATTTATACTATATGAGTCCTTCTTCCCATACGATAGGATTGTATCAAATTATGGTTCATTTTGTCCCCAAACAATGTCATCTGAATCTTTTGGAGAGAGTGTTGAGGGACGTTTCATTTGGGCACAAGTGGTCCTTCTTTTGATGAGATCCCCTTCGAGACCTTTGATTCTTAGTATCTGAATAAACTAAAGATATCAATTCCTTAAAATCAGTCTCCTTTGTTTAAGATCCAACTATGTGACCATTCTCATTATGAATCGCATGTTCTATGAAGTATTCGAAAGTTGGAGTGAAGTAAGTGGATTGACTTCGTTATCCCAACCTTTTGTCCTTATTTCCATGGTATTCTGTACTTATTCATCAACATTTGAGGATGAATTTTTCCAAGGGGGAGATGATGTAATACCCCGGGAAATTTTTCATTGAAATTTGGTGCGTAAACGTGTTGGGTTCTATCTTCTAGAATGAATTATAAATTTTCCGTGTGTAATATCTTAGATTATGACCCACCATTGCGTAGAGTATCGAATAATCTTTCCAATGATATGTGGATCATCCAAAACGGACACCCGAGCGACGAGTTATGAACATTCCGATCGAACCGTGAATAGTAGTGAACAGTAAAACTTGCAGAAAAAAAAGTACTGAGGCCTGGCGTATTTTTTCTCCAACTTTAAACAATCATAACTCCTTGTACATAATGATCTGGGTGATCTACTATATATCAACGGAAATCTCTGCGAGTCCTCTTTCCGATGAAATTGGTTTCATCCAATTTGTCTATCGGAGAAAAAAGTTATGATCGATATACTTCAGCCTAACAAAAGTAAATTTTTGGGTCAACTTCAAACGACCATAACTCCTCATACACAAAGATATGGGTGAGATACTATATTTCAACGAAAATATATGAGAGTCCTGTTTCTAATGAAATTGGTTTCATCCAATTTGGATATCGGAGTAAAACGTTATGGTTGATCTACTTCAGACTATCAAAACAGTCCACCAAAGGACAGATGCGAGAATTATTTGATTTTTAGGGGCGTTTTGGTCATTCCCCCTCCCCCAAAATCCATCCAAACCCTATATTAAAGCCTATTAGAAGTATTATATGTTATATTTCATCAAATTCTCTCAAAAAGAAACCCTAAGCTCCTACATCCAACTTCAAGAACCTCCAAAGTTCACCATTAATTCTGCAAATTTATTCAAGATTCCAAGTTCCTAGTTCAAGAACTCCAAGAACCATCATTCAAAGGTACGATTAACATCTCAAAAATGAGTATCGATCTAAAGTTCATCATTCAAGATATGTGGGGGTTTTCAACAAGAACTCTCTTTCGTTCTTGTGCCCAAATTGATTTTTCTTTTTATGAATATACATGATTTTACATATTTTAATATGAATTTGAAGCATGAATTTATACCCTATATGATTTTACATTAGATTATGATACTATCTATGTTTTCAAAGTTGAATTGAATGAGAATAATGTCATTTTTGTACATAAAGCTGAATTTTCCAGATTTTAAAGAAAGTTATATATATTTATGATGAAAAGCATGAAGCTTGAGAAAATTTAATATGATTTTGATGTATGAGACCATGAGTCCTAATTGGAATTGTACTTTGAAAAATTATATGCTATAAGCACAATGAGATTTGAATCCCAAAGATAATTTTCTTTACCAAGATGTTTGATTATAAACCTGAAATTTTAAGTTTTAAGTGATTATTTTTGTGCTTATGTCATAAAGTATGAAACTTTGGAAGGTTTTATGGTGATATTGATGTATAGGTTTTTGGAACCCTATTTGAGATTATTATTTTGAGAAAATGTGTGTTATAAGCACGTTGATGTTGAATATTTGAGATGGTTTGAATGATTTGACCTTTTGATCGTGAATGAGTTATTTTGAACTCGACTGTGAAAGAAATCCACGTTTTTATTGATTATGATAAAGGGGTAGCAAATTGGCTCCCGATGAAAATTATTGAAGTGTTTATTATAGATTTTCTTTAATGTGAGCCTGAGGCTAATTTAAATTTCTGAGCTAAGTCCGGGAGTAATCTTTTGCACCGAGTGGGAGGTATAAAGTGGCCTTACTTTCCTAGAACTACGTGCCCCCGTAGGATGTGAGCCTGAGGTTGATTTATATAGTGATCACTAGTGTTTTTGAATTGATACTGGAAGTCCTACTCCGATGTCAAGGATAGGACGTCTCTCCCCAACGTGGGTTGTACGTTGGACTCCATGTAGCTCACATGATTTATGTCGGTTATAGGATCTCCCAGTGTGTGTGTGTTTCCTTGTGTCTATGCTGAATGGTGAAGTGATTTGAAAGTGGAATTGTGAAAGTTATTCTTTCGAAAGATTTAAATGATATTTACATTATGAGAATTGATATTCTTGATGAACTGAAAGTGATTGACAAATTATATGATGACTCACATGTGTTATTATACTTATTTCATCCTCTCATGATTATGATGATTTTCTTCGGGCTATGTGAGTCTTTCATACATCCTGCATATTTCTTATAAATATTTATGATAATGATGTTTATACAACTGCACACACACCCATATACTCGGTTCCTTTCCATGGTACTGACCCACATCTTCGGATGTGGGCTGCATTTTCTCGAAATATAGGTACAAGGTATAGTTGCACCTTCGGATCCAGTCAGTTCGTGGTATCCAGTCAGCAGGTGATGAGTTTTTTTTATTCAAGGGCTTGGGTTAGTTATGCAGAGTTATAGTGTTGTATTTTCTTTATTCAGTCGTATTGAGTTGGGGTAGTCGGGAGTCATGACCCGGCTACCTACAGGCAGTACTAGTAGAGGCTTCATAGACAGTCAGTAGAAGTTGATGTATTTTATTTCAATTTTGGTTGTAAAGGCAGAATTGTAATCTTGTAAAATTCTATTTTTGTATTGATCAGATTCAGAAAAGAGTTAATTTCTGTTGATTTGTATGGATTTGTATTTTTATTCAGTTGCTTATGAGTTATACCAGTAGAAGGGTTAGCTTGGGGTCACTTGTGACCCTAAGCAGCGTGTGACGTCTCGGGACTCGATTTTGGGGCGTTACAACAATATACAAAGTAAGAGCGGAAGAAAGATATATATAAGTATACAAGGCCAAAAAATAAATATACAATCTGAATAAATAAGAGGAAGTGATATACAATAACACCATATCTACATATAGCCAAGTATGCATATACATATATAAATATGATCTACTCGAAGTGCAGCCTCAATCACCAAACTAGTTATTTAAGACCTCCTAACCATAGTGAGAGCTAGTGCTAGAATACTCAGAGTTTTAATCTATATATCAAATCATCATATGATCATGCATAATAATGTAATTATAAGATAGAAGAGGTTAGAATCATACCTCAAGTCTCGAAACCAAATTAATGACTAATATGTCATAAACTAGCCATAACAATATCAATAATAACTCGAGTAACTGGCTAGTTTGGACAACCAAATACCTAGCTAAGCCTATCTTGTACCCCCACCTCTCCAGGCTCAAAAGGTCCAATCAACAAACAACACACCACAAGGCATAGTCATCACCCATACCTATGCAACCCCTCCCACATATGGGTTGATAGATATAGGTGCATACTGGTGATAGGCGATGTGCATGCAAAAATAAATGCAACAAAATTCATATAATGGATCAATAGCCAAAATTAAATCGGTCAATATATAAGAAATACCCAGAATTAAACCGGTCATAATATAATCAAGACTCAAAATTAAACTAGTCATAAATATCATCAAACTCATAATTGAACCGGTCATAAATATCATCAAGACTCAAAATTGGATTGGTCATAAATATCACAAAGACTCATAATTGAACTGATCATAAATATCATTAAGACTCAGAATTGAATAGGTCCTAAATATCATCAAGACTCAAAATTGAACCGGTCATAAATATAATCAATGCCCTTAAGATAATCAATATCACTCACATTATCAACACATACACATATAACATCAATATTAAAGTATGTCATCAGATTTTACCCAAAATTCATATCATCTATACCACCATCCTTCCTCCATACCATACCGAAGAGATGTGTTTATTATAAGTAATAGGTGCATGGTCTTAAGTCATGACTAAAAGAGTATAAATATGTAACTCCATTACCCAAGGTAAACTTAGGACTAAATCATTATGAAAGTGTAGAAAGAGTCAGATTCTCCCACGACTGGGGTAAATAGTATTATCAAAGTCATCTACCATAATATACTTTGGTAAAATCTTTAAAACATCATTATTAATCTCTTTACACATAGACTATTCATTAAGATAGGAAATTATTATAAAGGAATTCATCTATAAGGTGGAAAGTGGATTTTAACTCTTATTTAGTTACAACAGTAACCAGATTATAATCTAATTAGAAACCTATCAAAACTGATGCAATGATCATGAATATACCGAATCTATGTATTCCATCACCAGTATTCAATTAATGGAACCGGAAGCTTTAATATATCAATCAGCTATAGGCACATCCTTTACAAGGATAAACACTTCCCAGATATCCAACCAATATCAAAACACGACCTTTGGCCCAATAATGTATCCAAAATAATTACAATATCATAATCATAGCCTTCGCCCATGTACATATCTGGAAACCCATATCAATAATCATGTTTATAAATTATCTCATCTCAATAAGCTATAGCATATTTATGAGGCATAATATATCGATAAGTATCTCATGTCTATAGGCCATATATCATCATTTAGGGAAAACCATCACAATGGATCAAGTCACAAAAGTAACCTTATTCTAAAGGCTCAATAGTATCAACTATGCCTAGCATCCGCAACTAAGTGTACTTGGGCTAACACAAGTCTTAGCCTAAGGTGGGTTTGAGGAACCCACTTCTAATCCTCAATTTTCATATTTAAGACATTTATTCCCCAAACTAGGCTAAGGTATATAGTTTAACTTCTAGATTTCAAGTATGCCAAACCAAACGTAAGATAGGAATTCCAGGGCATTTAAGTCAACTCCACCTAAATTAAGGTTTCAAGATCATCATTATAGCCCAAATAGGGTTAAATATACTAACCAAGCTTTCAATTCTAAGGCCACATCCCAAATCTAGCATTATATCATATCCATTCTACGAATTAGTCCAATATAGAGAAAATGCAATAGGATTCAAAAAAAGATAATAAGCATTTCAACTTACGGGTCAAAACCCTCATCTAATCGTCGTACTTCAATAATTAAGAATAAGTCATTCTGCCCATTATTCTTGATTATTAAAGTTAGGGGATTAAATGAGGGTTTTTGACCCATAAGTTGAAATACTTATTATCTTTTTTTGAATCGCATTACCTTATCCCTAGATTGAACTAATTCATAGAATGGATATGATATAATGCTAGGTTTGGGATGTAGTCTTAGTACTGAAAGCTTGGTTAGTATATTTAACCCTATTTGGGCTATTATGGTGGTCTTGAAACCTTAATATAGCTGGATAGGACTTAATTGCCCATGTTTCTAGGTGGAATTCTATCTTAGGTTTGGTTATGGTGTACTTGACATCTAGAAGTTAAACTAGATACCTTAACCTAGTTTGGGGAATAAATTACTTAAATATAGAAATTGAGGATTAGAAGTAGGTTCCTCAAACCCACCTTAGGATAAGACTTGTGTTAGACCTTGTGGACTTAGTTGTAGATGCTAGGCATAGTTAAGATTATTGAGCCTTCAGAATAAGGTTAGTTTTCAACTTGATGAATTGTGATAGTTTTCCTTGGATTATGATAGATGGCATATAGACATGAGATGCTTATCGATATGTTATGCCTTATAAATATGTTATGGCTTATTGAGATAAGATAATTTATAGACATGATTATTGATATGGGTTTACGGATATATATGTGAGCCGAAGGCCATGATTATGAGATTTTGGACACCTTATTAGACCAAAGGTCGTGTTGTAATATTGGTTGGATAGCTGGAAAGTGTTTATCCTTATAAATGATGTGACTATAGCTTATTGATATATTAATTCTTATGGTTCCATTGATTGAATACTGGTGATGGTATGCATAGATTCAGTATATTCATGATCATTGCACTAGTTATTGATACATATCTAATTAGATTATAATATGGTTACTGTTGTCACTAAATAAGGGTTAAAATCCACCTTCCACCTTATAAATGGATTCCTTCATACTAATAGCCTATCTTAATGAATAATCTATGTGTAAAGAGATTAATAATGATGTTTTAAAGATTTGATCAAAGTATATTCCGATCCATGACTTTGATAGCACTATTTACCCTGATCATGGGAGATTCCGACTCTTTCTACACTTTTATAATGATTTAGTTCTGAAGTTTACCTTGGGTAACAGAATTATAGATTTATACTCATTTAGTCATGACTTAAGATCATGCACCTATTACTTATCAATAAACATATCTCTCTATTATGGTACGGAGGAAGATAGTGGTATAGATGACATGAATTCTGTGTAAAACCTAATGAAAGACTTTAATATTGATGTTATATTTGCATGTGTTTATGATGTAGATGATGTTTATTATATTGAGGGAATTGATTATATTTATGATCGATTCAATCCTGAATCTTGATGAAATTTATGATTGGTTCAATTTTGAGTCTTGATTATATTATGACCAATTCAATTTCGAATATTACTTATATATATTGATAGGTTTGATATAAGCTATTGATTCATTTTGTGAATTTTATTGTATTTATTTTTGCATGCGCATCGCCTATCACTAGTATACACCTATATCTATCAGCCCATATGGTGGGTTACAAAGGTATGGGTAATGACTATGCCTATGGTGTGTTGTATGTTGATTGAACCTTCTGATCCTAGGGCGTTGGGGCTACGTGATAGGCTCCGATAGGTATTTGGTTTTCTGAACTAGCCGGTTACTCATGTTGTTATTGATATTGTTATTATAATTGTTATAGTTATTGTTATGGCTAGTTTATGATAGATTGGTCATTGATTTGGTATTGAGACTTGAGGTATGATTCTGGCCTCTTCTATCTTACAATTATATTATCATACATGATAATCTGATGAATTTATATATGGATTAGAACCCTGAGTATTCTAGCACTAGCTCTCACTATGGTTAAGAGGTCTTAAATAGTTAGTCTGATAAATTAGGTTATACTTCGAGTAGACCATATTTATATATATATACATACTTGGTTATATGTCACTATAGTGTTACTGTATAACCCTTCCTTTTATTTATTCATATTGTATATTTATTTCTTGGCCTCATATACTTATATATATCTTTTTTCCCCCTTACTTTGCATATTAGCCAGTGATGTATGCTATAGTGTTGAGATTCCTAAGTATGGCTGGAATAAGATAGTGCATTCTTATTACTTTCTTAGTCGTATTGTGTTAGTCTCTTGGACATGAATAGGATAATTTATCCTTATTAACTCATTGGTTGTCTTATGTGGTTGTTGGATATTAGGGTGTAGTTTTCCATTCTATTTATATGTTATATATATTTGTTTTATCTTTGGAGCTCAGTCAGTAGTTGTCATTGAGTACCACATGTTTGGTACTCATACTACACTTCTGCGGTCTACAGATCATAGTACAGGTTATCTCCATTAATGTGAATATCGTGTGGAGAAACCATGGTCTGGAGACTTAGATAGAGCTCCTAACGTTAGAAGTGTTACTTACCTCTCTCTTATCTACTAGACTAGTCTTTATGTTGTATTCATAAATAAGTTGTATCAATATATTCATTGTACTTCACTTTGGATTCTTGTTATGTAGAAGCTCTTATACTGATACCACTAGGTTTTGGGACTATATTATGTATTTGATCTCTTACTTCATCTTTTTTATGTTATTGCCTTTATCTAGTTGGATAGTTTGTTACTAGATAATTTAGACTATGGGTTTGGCTTTCCTACTGGTAGGTTATAACATACGCCATCATGATTCGAGAAATTCGGTCATGACAAATTAGTATCAGAGCGTAGGTTACATCAGTGCATTATACAAAAGTTCAGTGTTTAGAAGAGTCCTACGGATCGGTACAGAGACGTCTGTGATCTATCTTTAGAAGGCTACAGAAACATTCTTAGAAAACTCATCTCCTGACTCCTTGTCGTGTGTTCGTATTGCTAAAAAACTTAAGCATACTCTTTAACTCTATTCGATCCTAAATGAATGATGGGAGATGGTCAATAGATATAGATGAGACTTCGACACATGTTTTTAGAGCTTCAGAGCAGCATTGAACTAGAGAGTCAGGAATGGATATCGAAGATCTTCAGTGTCAGCCATCGATGACATCTTGTTCATCGAGTAAGTTCTCAGGACAGAGTTGGTTTAGTTGGTGTTCATCAAGGTTCTCTACCAGCTTCTGAGTATGAGATTGGCTTCTTGAGTGGGCCAAGCATATTCTAATGCTATATTCTTCTAAGTCGGACATAGTGCATGGATTTATTAGAGTATCAACTTTTCTATTCTATTTGGTTTCAGAGCGCTTGATAGCAGTTGGGTCTTTATTCTCTCGAATTATTGATTTTATGAGGACAACAGATAGAGCACCTATTGAGACTTAAAATATGGTGAAAAAGTCATGCCATCAGTATAGTGCTATTGATATTTCATCTAAATTCTTGTTTTAGTTGTGGTGAGATGGCTTACTAGTACAAAGAGTGTCCCCACATGGAATTACTAGCCATTCAGCTCGTTCAAATCAACTTCATGATGATTGTGGAACCTTCAGTTAGATTTAGCGCGCTTCTCGCCTCAGTTGATGATTCAGTTGGCCAATCTAAGTTTAGAACTATCCAAATTTATTCTCCCAAGAACCTTCAGGCATGTGATTATAGATTTTTCCATTACTGGTATTTTTTTTATTTCCTCGCATTTACCTTTTTTATTTATGTGTATTCGGGTCTTCGTACCCATTGATGATTATATGCCCTGATGAATTCTTATTGGTTATTGTGTGCTTTGTTATTAAATTCATGATTATATGACTACTTCTATGATTTATTTCTTTTAGTAGTGGATGGAGTAGATCTGTATTGATATTTTCTCCCTATGGGTGTAGCATTTGGGTTCGAATCCTATTTTCTTGGCACATTGGCCTGATTATGGACCCTTCAGTAGTATTTGCCATTGATGTTCATTTTGGTACCGCTTATTCATTATATTAATGTTTATATTTCTATTGTTGACATAGTTGTTGTATTGATGTTGTTACTTGATGTAATTGATCCCCGCTGGGTATTTGTATAGACTAGTGTTATCTAGTTAGAATTCCATTTCCTTGTGATTCTTATTTGGTGGCTTGAGTAGCTATAGCTCGATTTGATGATTTCTTCTCCATAGTGAGGATAGGTTGATTGTTTTCCCTCTGGGTTAGTTGTGTTAGATTGATTCAGGAATATGTTATGGTATCGAAGGTAAGATGACCTCCTACAATTCTAGAGTTGGCAAATTGGTTATATTGTCGTTCTTGAGTTTGAGATTTTTAGACTTGTCCCCTTGGGTTGCGAAGGTTTTTGCTTTCTATATAGCCCATTTTTTAGATTGACTAGTTTGGGGTCCATTTTTTATTTGTGGCTATTTCATTGCTCAATAGCGGTTAGATGTTGATATTGAGATGTCTTGGATTCATCTCTTAGATTTGTTGGGTTCCTCCCCAAATGATGGTTTTCCCTTGTTATAAGTGTCACGTTAGATGCTTCATTTCCCCCTTGATGTGATTCTTGTCTTCTGTGGATTTAGGGAGTTAAAGGCAGGCGGCCTTTTTATGATGGCTTCTAAGGTAGGCAAATTAGAAATTCTTTGTCTTGAGTCACTTCACTCATTTTTTGGATTGTGGCATTGATGTTGAGATTTTTAGATGATGTACTCGGTGAGAGTAGTATTCTTAAGTTGGGTTCAGTATGGTTTTATTCTCAGTTGATGGGACATCCTGGAACAGACCATTTAGTAATGAGAAGTTATACCTTGATCTTCTAGATTTCAGTCTCGATTATCATCCAAACTAGTTGTAGTATTGGCATAGATTGTATTCCTTGATTATCTTCATTTCTGTGCCTAGGTAGTGCTTTATGGGCTTATTCTCATGTTTGTCGTGTGGACTTTTAGCAGATCAGCTCCAGTTCTTCGAGTTCTCTGTAATGAGATTGTTTGAGCAGGACTTAAGTGATTTCCTCCTAGTTTGGAGTAGATAGTGGTGCGGGTTGGCAAAAAAAGATTATATTTGTATTTAGAGTCGATTGCATGACTCATGTCTTGGGTTGGTTTTGTCTTGGATGAGCCTTTGTTGGTTTATACAGATATCGAGATGGTATTACTGTGTTTTAGTTTAAATTTGCATTCATCACCCTTCTTCGGTTCAACTGTTGAAGTTGAGTTTGACTATTTGGAAGTGAAGTGAGAGAGCTGGTTAAAAAAGGAATACCGGTGGTAAAATTCCTCAAAAGTGTTCTCTCATTATAGAGATTATCTGGGAAGGCATGCTTGGAGCATGCAGGCCCAATACCTCATCATCCTTTCAAATATTTGAGATCCTTCTATTCATTGATTTTTGGGGCCGAAAGCCCTTTTAGTAGTGGATATTGTAATGACCCTCCAGATTATTTTCCATATCTCCACTTATTTTCACTATTAAAGTTTTCCCGTAGCTGCCCCAAGTCATTTATGACTTGTTAGGACTAACAGTTCGTTTGTTTTTTAGAACCAATTCCTTGTTTAGAAGTCTTCATTAGTTCCAAATGACCATCAGATGAAAACTTCAGTAAAACAATCTCGGATACAAATTCGAACTGCGTCAGCAACTCTGAAATATCTATTAGGCTAGGTAAACCTTTGGTTCGAATCCCGATGTACCCGAGCTCATTTCGACCTATTGGTCAAAAAGTTGGAAATTAAAAACATGGGTGTGGAATGCATATTTGGTTGAAATAACCTCGGATGGAAAATTCAACTTTTCCATCACGTTCAAAACATCGAATTTACTATGGTAACATGGTTTATTTGTGTATATCAATTCCAAATTAATCCCAAGGCATTGGCGTAAACATGAAAAATTTTCAAGTTTCAGATGTCAGCTATGTTGACAGTAAGTAGTGTGATCACACCAAGGAGTATGGCGATCGACATACCTGCTTCTGTAGTAGAATAGTGTGATTGGACACTTGGTTGTGTGATTTCCATACCTGAATACCTGGTATGGATATAAAAAGGACCTTGGGCCACGTTTTAGCCATTTCTCACTCATTCTTGAGATCGAAAAACCCTAAAATAGTGTGCTAACTTAAAATTGAATCTTGGGGGTAATTGAGAACTTGATTAACATGTATTTCCTTGAATATCTTCGGATTTAGGGTAAGAATCCTTCAAATTCATGCTTGAATTTCTTAAAAATTTGACCAAAGGCCCAAAATCCTTTAGGGCTTAATTTTAGCCCAAACTTAGCTTGGTTTTCACCTATTTTTTAGGTTGTGATTCCTTGAGCTTGATATAATGTTAGGTTGGTCTTCAAAATGTGATTTTCTGTGAGTGGGACCCACTTAAGATTTTTGGTATCAATTTTTTACCTAAAGTACAATGGTGCAATATGGGTATCGTTATTCTCGTATTGATGAGTAGATTACGATTTTGATAGTGTGATGGAATTTTAGAATTATGAACTATGGAAGAGCATTAGGTGAATGATTTAATGATTTGCAATTCGACTTTGAGGTAGGCTTCTTCCTACTCTTCTTCATAAGATGATGCATATTATGTATTACATGTGAATATGAATGTTAAGATTGATTATGGGTGGAATGACTTAGTCTTGATTCTTGAAGTTTGTAGACTAGATGAGGGTTTTGACCCATAAGGTGAAATGCTTATTATCTTTTTTCGAATCCTATTGTCTTTTCTCTAGATTGAACTAATTCGTAGAATAGATATGATATAATGCTAGGTTTGGGATGTGGTCTTAGCATTGAAAGCTTGGTTAGTATATTTAACCCTATTGATCTTGAAACCTTAATTTAGGTGGAGTTGACTTAATTACCTATGTTGCTAGGTGGAATTCCTATCTTAGGTTTGGTTATGGAATACTTGACATCTAGAAGTTAAACTAGATACCTTAGCCTAGTTTGGGGCATAAATTACATATATATGGAAATTTAGGATTAGAAGTGGGTTCCTCAAACCCATCTTAGGCTAAAACTTGTGTTAGCCCTTATGGACTTATTTGCGGATGCTAGGCATAGTAGAGACTATTGAGCCATTAGAAAAAGGTTACTTTATGACTTGATGAATGGCGATGGTTTTCCCAGGGTTATGATATATGGCCCATAAACATGAGATGCTTATCAATATGGTATGCCTCATAAATACGCTATGGCGTGTTGATGTGAGATAATTTATAGACATGATTATTGATATGGGTTTTTGAATATGTATAAGGGCTAAAGGTCGTGATTATGATATTGTAATTATTCTGGACACATTATTGGGCCAAAGGTCATGTTATGATATTGGTTGGATATCCGGAATGTGTTTATCCTTGTAAAGGATGTCACTGTAGTTTATTGATATACTAATTCTTATGATTTCAATGATTGAATACTGGTGATGGCATGCATAAATTTGGTATATTCATGATCATTGCATCGGTGATTGATACGTTTCCAATTAGATTATAAACTGGTTAATGTTGACACTAAATAAGGGTTAAAATCCACTTTCAACCTTATAATGGATTCCTTCATAATAATTGCATGTCTTAATGAATAATCTATGGGTAAGGAGATTAATAATGATGTTTTAAAGATTATACCAAAGCATATTCCAGTCCATGACTTTGATAGTACTATTTACCCCGGTCGTGGGAGATGTTGACTCTTTCTACACTTTTATAATGATTTAGTCCTGAAGTTTACCTCGGGCAATAGAATTACAGATTTTTATTCTTTTAGTCATGACTGAAGATCATGCACCAATTACTTATAAATATACATATCTCTCTAGTATGGTACAGAGGAAGGATGGTGGTATAGATGATATAAATTTTAGGTAAAACCCGATGATAGACTTTAATATTGATGTTATATGTGCATGTGTTGATGATGTGGATGAGGTTGATTATATTGAGGGCATTGATTATATTAATGACCGGTTCAATTTCGAGTCTTGATGATATTTATGACCGGTTCAATTCTGAGTCTTGATGATATTTGTGACCGATTTAATTCTGAGTCTTAATGATATTTATAACAGGTTCAATTTCAAGTCTTGTTTATATTATGACCGATTCAATTTCGAATATTGCTTATATATATTGACCGATTTAATTCCGGCTATTGATCCATTATGTGAATTTTGTTGCATTGATTTTTGCATGCACATCGCCTATTACCAGTATGCACCTATATCTATCAGCCCAGATAAAGGGTTGTATAGGTATGGGTGATGACTATGCCTTGTGGTGTGTTGTATGTTGATTGAACCTTCTGAGCCTGAGATAGTTGGGGTATGTGATAGGCTCGGCTAGGTATTTGGTTGTATGAACTAGTCGGTTACTCACGTTGTTATTGACATTGTTATTATCATTGTTATGGCTAGTTTATGACAGATTGGTCATTGATTCGGTATTGAGACTTTAGGTATGATTCTAGCCTCTTATATATTACAATTGTATTCTTATGCATAATCATATCATTTTTTTTATTTATAATTTTCAAACATTGATTTTACAAATTATGTTTAATATTCTAATGTATTTGTAAGATTACAATGGCATGAAGAAGAAGAAGAAATTTAGGGTATGAATGACTTAACAACGGAAGGTTATAGAAAAAAATCAAGCAAGCAACTTAATGAATTAAAATTATTATTTTAGTAAAAATCATCTACATCATAGTTTAGAATGGTTCAGATTCTTCACTAGTGATGGAAGTGAAGGAGAAGTAGGACCGTGATCTCATTTTGTGTTAGCTAAAAGATATTGTCCACCCCTAGAGAGTAGAGGCTTTCTCCTAAGGGGGGAAATGGTATGTTTCATTTCCATGACCTCTTATGTGTTCCAGATGTAGATGAGTTTAGGTAGTAGATTTTGATAGAATATCATAACTATCAATATTCTATTCATCCAGGTGCCACTAAGATGTACCATGATGTATAGAAAGTCTATTAGTGGAATGACATGAAGAGGGACATTGGAAATTTTGTGACCAAGTATCCTAATTACCAGTAGGTGAAAATTGAGCATTAGATATCGAGAGATATGACTCGGGATATTAGTATTTCTACGAGAAAGTGGGAGACAATTAATATGAATTTAGCCACAGGTCAACCTCACATGTGATGACAACATGATTCTATATGAGTTGTAATGGATCGAATTACCAAGTTACCTCATTTCTTGCTTATGGATATAGATACAATCAAGGACTATGCCAGACTCTATATCTGTGAAATTTTATGAAGTTCCATTTTCTATTATCTCAAATAGGGGTACTCATTTACATCTCAATTTTGAAAATCTTTCTAGAAAGGCCTTGGTACCCGAGTAGATCTCAACATAAAATTTTATCCGCAGACATGTGGTCAAGTAGAGCATACTATACAGACTTTATAGGACATGTTAAGGTCTAACGAGTATAAAGGATTTCGATTGCCAAAATAGAGTAAGGAAATCAATATGGTATGTCGATGATACAATTATCTTCTTCTCATGTCACAAAGGATCAATGAAGATAGATAATGAAGATTCTCAAGAAGTATGAAAGTTTTAAGTCAGCTAATTAACCTAGCTAAAAACTTTGTATACCTACTTGATAAGGTGCCCATGATAGATCAGTACAGAATAAGGAGAATTATTGGCATTGCACAACACTACTTCCCCTTATTTATCTTAAATGCCCAATCTTTTATGAAAGGAAAAAGACGGTGCAATTTTAAAAGTTAATCAAGAAGGTAATGGAAAAAGTCATGACATGATCGAATAAGGTGTTTCCATATGGATGGAGATTGTTTTCATATGGAAGGACATATATTATGATAGCTCATGTATTGCGTTTCATGTCAAACTACTTGATATCATCCATGAACCCTTTTAAAAGAGTTATTAAACATATTCACAAGATCAAGGTGAATTTGTTTTTAGGCACAAGGGAGAGTAAAAGGTAAAATTAGATTGCTTGGGAGACACTGTTTACCAAAAAAATAAGAAGGAATATGTTGGGAGACACTTTCTACCAAATGTTGTTTGAGATACTACTAGTTGCGAAGCTCTAGTGGAACTTCAAAACCTCCACAACATCACTATGAAGTGAGTTCATATGGTATAAGTATTATAAGAAGTGGAACCAGTCATTGTTTAAGGAATAGGTGCCTCCCATGTATGGAGAAAGATGGTCAAAATCATAGAAGGGGTTGAACATAACATATGGTGGCAAACCATATTAGGTAGATCCAATTTTTGATTTGATAATTGAACAAGAAAAGGATCTTTATACTATATGGAAGAGGAAAAATAAGGAGATGATAAAATAGAGGCCAAGAGTTTCATTAAAGAGGGAAGAGTTTCATTAAAGAGGAATTGTAGGACAGGCATAAGCTTATGTTGTATATATCTGAGGAGATGATTAATCATATAATTGACAACAACAACCCTGTCATGATGGACGGCAACACTGACAGAGCATGGTGGTTGGGCAGCATTAGTGGAAATTTCTCTGTAAAATCAGCCTAGGAGTTGATGAGGCATAAATAGGAGAAAACTAACACATATGACATGCTCTGGTGAAGGGACTGCCATTCAAACTTACTTTTTTCATTTGGAGGGTATGGAAGGCAGAATTTCCACAAATCCTAAAGAGGAATAGGATTATCATTGTTTCAAGGTGCTTGTGTTGTGAGACATAACCAAGAACCAATGACACATTTATTTCTAACAACTCTCGTAACTATTAAGCTATGAAAGCACTTTGCAACTTATGGATCAATGCATGCGTCATAGACTCTAATTGCAGCAAATTATCTTGACATGGTGAAACATATATGAATATAGCAAGCTACAAGCGGTGCTTAATGTAATGCCGACAGTGATTATATAGGAGTCATGGAAAAAAAAATTGAAACCGTGAAGGAGATAAAACTTTCAGGAGAATGATTCACCAGATACAAACAATCATACATCAGCTGATAAATATAAAGTATCCTTGGATAACATGCATAGGAAATGAATGGGAAAATATAGTGAAAACTTTACGTGGTTACAAACCAAAGTTACACCATTATCTAGTCCAATAAAGGCTACTAGCGGAAAGGAGAGTAAAGTGTACAAGAAAATCTAGGGGGAAGTTCACATGGATTTTGTATAAGATATCATAGAAAAGACCTTGTATATGCCCAAGCTAAGAAATTGGTCATGCCACAAGCATGAAAGAGGAAACAAGAGAAATCTAGGAAGCATTAAGATATAGTGCAATAGATGCAGGGCAAAATATGACTATTTAAATAGACTCACTCTGTCTAAAAAATATTTTACATAAGGAATGAAAGTACCATAGCAAATTACAGAAGCAATGGAAGAAATCAAAGCAAAAACCGCAAGACAAAGTGTATAGCTAAAATATGTATACATAGAAGATAACCAGTTAGCACCTTTTTTTAGCAAATATAGCAATAGAACGGGAGGGCACACAAGAATTCCATAGCTTTCAGGCGCTACCTCCATGATTCAGAAATTGCTCAATACAGACAAAACACAGATACCAGCACTTAGGTTAAGGAAAAAAATAATTCAAACACAACAACCATGCATTTCAAACTAATACAAAAAGGGAACAAGTAGAGAAAGAGCAGGAAGAATAGTTACAAAAGAATATGACTAACACACATAGGAATTACAATTGTTGTATCATTAGTTTTGCAAATCAATTTTAGCACATAAAAACTTTCACCCAAACAAAGGAGTGTGATGCCAATATTGTTCTTAAAGCATAGAGATCAGTTGAAATCATAAACTGGATCTGCAGAAAACACGGCATACCAGAACTCAACTACAAGGAAAGGTAGGGTTGAAATCAATGTGTTGGTGTAATATACCATAATAATTAAATTATAATTGAAAATATAAAAAATGAAGAAAATAAAATAATCTTCTTCTTGGATGAGGCGCGAATATCTCACTCATTTTAAGGAGATTCAATCTTATTGTGACATAATCTACACCGATCCAACAATGTATCTCTTGACTTGTCCCCTCCAGGATACAATAGCCCACAACGATGTACAACTCAAGCACCTCCGGATTAGTTGAAGAGCCCAAAGTTCTACCATAAGAACACTTTCCTTCAACATATAAAACTCTCTTTTTTATAGTGAATATAATTAAAGACTCGGAATATTTTCTTTGTCTCAACTCTTTCTTTCACTAATATAATTACTTTCTTTTATATAGTGAATATAATTGGAGACTTCAAATATTTTTATATGTCTCAACTTCTCTTTCACTACTATACATAATAATATTTTTCTACACTTATCATCTTTTTCATATCTCTAATATATAAACACAGAGTAAGAAACGTCACTATTTATAGGTGAGGAATTCTTCCATATAATGAATAGAATGAATGAGGGGCAGTAATGTGGATAGATAAATAGTCTTGATGATACACATGTTAGATACAACTAATGACCATAGAGTTACAAGAAACTAATGGTCATATGAGTTACAAGACATAATGTGGTAGATAGTGGAAAAATAAAGTGTTAGAAGTTACAAGAGTTATCAAAATATAATAATACCACTTTCTTCACTTTATGTCCTTAAATTATCATGCAAATTAAGATTTTAATTTAATATTAAAATGCATAATAACACCAACATTTTTTCACTCATTTTAATATTCAAATAAGAGAATGCACCAATTTAGTTGAAGGGAGACTATTGTGCTTAATGAAGATGTGCTCTGCATTGAACCTCCACTTAGTAAAACAGTAAACTTTACTTCAGAATCAGTAGTGGTCTCAGACTTGAACTATGATTGCTTAAGATAAATAAAGTATCACTACTTTCACACGACAATCAAGGTGTTAACATAAGCTTTAATAGTCAGCACATTACGGTCATGTGATATCTCAATTTTTCATGAGCGTTTTTTAGAAAGAGGTCTACTTCCACACTCACATAGGTGTAATCTGTCAAAGGTCGTCCTGTAATTTCTGCACCCACTCATACGAGATACAGAATTTCATTAAGAGTTCTAGACTCAGTCTTCACAAATCATTATAGGAATAAAATGTACTCACATCATAGGAAGGATTAAACAATAGTGCATCACACACCAAGTCATCATATGATTCATTTTTTTCATTGAACCTGATTATCGGATCTCTAGTCCCCAGGTTGGATTTCCTCATATATGACTCATGATTTTTATAGGCCTTCTTCCTCTCCTCAATGTGATTAAGACTCTTTATTTTGTCAAGGCCTTGCTTAATTCATCTATAAGATAATCACATAATTTGACATACTCAATGTTAGTGGTATCACTTGTCAAATATAATATCACAATATTATTTTATTCTTACGGGTTTGAATTTACTGTTGTAATAATAGCTTCAAACTTTATCAATTATATTTGTGCTATCACAATAATTCAAAACTAGAAGGATCAAAAATACCCCTTAACTATTGAAAATAGATCAAAAATACCCTTCATTTGATTTTAGGCTCAAAAATATCCTTACCGTTAATGTAATGGCTCCAAAATGCCCTTACCGTCATGTAATGGATCAATTTTATCCCTCCAAACTAACAGATGTCATGTCATCTTAAAAATCACATAAAATAAAATTCATTTTGTTGACTTGGAAAATTTAAATTGAAACAAAGTCAATCTCCCTTTGACCCTCTTCCACCACTTCCTCTTCTCACTTATGAAATTATTACACTGTTGAAAGCTCTACAATATCTCTAAGAAAAATCTTTTTATAGGATTTCAACTCAACATTCTCTCGGCTACAATATTTTTACAACGAATTAAATCAAGAAATCTAATTGCAAAATCCATTGTTTCAATTGATACGTTCATAAATTTGAGTTCTTTCTTAAACAATATTTTTCCCTTGCTCTATTGGTTTCAATGCCCTCACATGTCCTCCGCAAATGGATAAAAATGTGAAGGGATTTTGACTTATGGAGTAACTTTTTATCTAACAATATTATAAATATTTTACTATCACTATCTGCATCAATTCTTTGTGGAAATACGATGATGTCTCCATCATCTTCAAGGTCGACGGTGATGGTAGGTCAATGCTGCAGATTGCTCAAGTCTGACTAGTGCAATTTGTATCTATGCTTTTGGCAATTTCTTTTGTCGTGATACTTTAATGAGGAAGGATTTTTTCATTGAAATTTACACGTAGGTTCTTTTTTCTCAACTTGAACTTCCAAGTCAGAAAAGAGAATTTGTTTTATGTCGATTTTAATTTCTCAAGTCAGCAAAAAGAATTTTATTTTATGTGATTTTTAAGGTGATGTGGCATTTGTTAGTTTTGACGGATAAAATCGAGCCATTACACGAACGGTAAGGGCATTTTTGAGTCATTACATTATCGGTAAGGGTATTTTTGAGCATAAAATCAAACGGAGGATATTTTTAATCTATTTTTAATAGTTAAGAGGTATTTTTGACCCTTTTCCCTTCTCAAAATGAAGTGATTGATTAATTCACTTTTTCACTAACTGAATTTAAAATAATTAGTTCAACTTCCACGATAGAGTTAGCAAATAATTTATTTTTCCATTTCAACAAATAGCATTAATTTTTTTTTATTTTGCATCAAAAACACTTTTAAATACAGCAGATTTATATTAATAAAACAAGCCACAATTTTTTTCAAGTAAATATACCTGATTTGTTTGTATAACCTGCTTAAGTACTTTTACACAATTTCAAGTCAAGTGCAACTAGCCACATACATATCTCATATTTTACTAGGCTAGCAAATTTTTTTACACCACTTTCACATATTTGAATCAAAAGAAGTTGCATGGCTCTACAATCAACAAACTATATTTCACAAATTATTCTTTTCCACAATAATGTGACTCGTCAAGGAAAATTTCGTAACATGATTTAGATATTTTTCATTCCTAGAATCCAACTCATTCAAATATTTAATATTAAATGGTTACTCAACATTTTTTATCCTTTCTTTGAAAATATGTTAGAACCAAATTTAAAGATATCAAGTCATATGCAAATTAATAATGACATGTGATTTACTCCAATAATAATTATGTACTTATAACACTTTTTTAACTCATTCTCAAAAATGCAAATATCACATTTTTATGATAATTTTTTCTCATTTCATTAGCCCCATCATTTCAAGAATTTGAATACTACTTTATATTCATGAAATGTAGAATCACTTTTTTCACTAAATATATTGGACAGAGGGGTTTTACCTTTCTTCTACAAAAAGTAGAAAAGCTCTTTTTTACCTTTCCTTAATTTGAATTGAGCAAGCAGAAAAATACTTTACTCTTCCTCTCTTTCCTTCGATCTCTTGACGAGACTAATGACGTTGAGATATTGAGATCTCTCGTCTTGATATTCGCGATTTTTCAAACTGTAACAAAATATGAATTTTCTTAAAATTATTGGTATAATATATATCACAATTACAATAAATTACAGTTGAAATAATAAAATGAACAAAAATAAAACAATCTTCTTCTTGACTGGGACGCGGATATCTCGTTCTCTCAAGGAGATTCAAGCTCACTACGACATAATCTACATCGATCCAGTAGTATATCTCTTGACTTATCTCCTCCAAGATACAACAACCCATCAACGATGTACAACTCAAACACCTCCGGATTAGTTGAAGAGTTCAAAGCTCCACCACAAGAATACCTTCCTGCAACATATAAAACTCTCTTTTTTATAGCGAATATAGTTAAAAACTTAGAATATTTTCTTTATTTCAACTCTTTCTTTCACTAATATAATTAGTCTCTTTTGTATATGGAATATAGTTAAAAACTTGAAATATTTTTCTATGTCTCAACTCTCTCTTTCACTACTATACAAAATAATATTTTTCTACACTTATCATCTTTTTCATATCTCTAATATATAAACACAAAGGAAGAAACATCATTATTTATAATTGAGGAATTCTTCCATTACATGAATAAGATGAATGAAGAGTAGTAATGTGGATAGATAAATAGTCTTGATGTTACATATGTTACGGACAAATTGACCATAAGTTACAAGAAACTAATGATCATATGAATTACAAGATATAACATGGTAGATAATGAATAAATAAAGTATTAGAAATTACAACAGTTATCAAAATATAATAATACCATTTTTTTTCACTTTATGTCCTTAAATTATCATGCCATTCAAAATTTTAATTTTAATATTAAAATACATAATAGCACCAAACACAATGAAAAGAAAATAGAGGAAGAAGAAGAAAAGAGGAGGATTGGATGTGCTGCGAACTCCTGACGGCAACATCGTTCAAATCCACCCGACTCTGGATAAACCCCAACCACTTGAGTTTGATGCAAAGAAAGAGAAGATAAGTAAAGCTTACATGTGAGGAACATTAGTGGAAAGGAAGAATACACGAAGAAAAGGCACAGATCTTGGAATACTGAGCTGGAGTTGCTTGCATACAAGGCGCGAGAGGGAAAAAATTGACCCACAAAAGAAAACGATAGAAGCTCAAATTACGGGAATTGCTAGCAGGAAGCATGGTTAGAGCTAAAATAGAAAATGATCAGTTGTGAAGCTTCTAGGACAAATGTCAAATTTGTAGGAAGAGAACCAAATTCAAGTTATTGGACTGGGCCAATTTTTATGGTTGTTTTTCCACTTCATTTTTGGGCCTGTGGCTGGATCAATTTGTTTTTCTTTAATTTCTACTATGAAAATTAACAAAAAGCCCTTGAGCCACCAAAAAATTGACCCAAAGAAAAAAGTGTATTAACTAATTTAAAAATTATTGCATTATGTATAACATATCAACTAAAAAAAAAAAAAAATTGCCAGTTTCTCATGAATTAATTTAAGTTATAAATCAACTCAACTTTTAGATGAACTGTTTACCCAAAAAAAGAAAAGAAAACTTTTAGATGAACTGAATTTGGACGAGTAAAAATGAGGACTAGTAAACATAATCTCCCAAACTTGGGCAGGTAATGTTTTTGTAGGCTACGTTTTTCCTCCCCTAGGTGACAAGTAAAAATGAGGACTGGTAAACATAATCTCCCAAACTTGGGCAGGTAATGTTTTTGTAGGCTACGTTTTTCCGCCCCTAGGTAGAACCAAAGGGTATTGAAGAAGTCGACAGAAATTGGAAACAGAAAAAGCCATTCATATATGGAAAACCTGTAATGCAGCTGTGGAGAGCAGATATGGAAGTACAAGTCAAATGAATTTGTGATATTTGCATTATTTCCGTCCTCCCACTGATCTAATCACACGTCCACTAAAACCCCGCACTTCCTTTGTCTCTTTGTTTTCTCTTCCAATTCCTTTCAGATCAACCTACAGAGCTCTTGTCCAATGCTCCAATACAGTAGTTATACAAGCCCTTGAAAAAGCTCAACAGAGATTACCCAATATAAAATGCAAGAATATTTCCACTACAATATATCATTTCCACAACAGGTCCCACAAGAACATATTTGACATCGAGAAAAGATAAAGAATGGCTCTTTCTTCGTCTTTTTGTACTTCCCCCAGGCAATATTTAAAACCAGAGATCCTTTTCTGTGACAAAGTTCAGAGACCAAGGCTGAATATTTAAAATAGAACAGGTGGTACAAAGCTCCTTCGTCAAAAGAAACTGTCAAATGTGGTGTTTCTTTCTGTTCTTATTTACCACTAAACTATTTCTCTAGTGTAACAGAGGGAACAGGAAAAATAAGATTCTATAAGCAAAACGTGAACGAAAATAGAAAGGAAAATGCTTTGATCAAGAAGAAAGATATGATGCCAGTCCCTGTGATGCTTGAAATTTGCTTCACCCCTTCAATGTATCAATCATCACTTCTGAGTAGCAAATTGGGCAAGCCTGACACATCAATGAAGGACTTAACAATCTGGTATATATATACAATGATGGATTAAGGAAAATAATTTTGAGAGGGTTCAGTTGATTACTTTGTTGATACTTAGCCATCTACTGCCACAACCAGCATGATAGATATGTTTGCAGGGAAGCATGATCTGCCGATCATTACGTTTGTACTCCATCTGGCATATCACACACCTGAAACAAGGAAAATTCATCGTGATCAATGAAATCGCTTTGATACAAAACCTTGCCCAAAGTACTACAAGCTAATCATGATAGACTATAACAAATTTTTTGGGGGGAAATAAATAGTACTATACTAGTTAAAGCAATGACAGACAAAAGAATTTCATTTGGTAATCTCAGAAGTCAATTACCTGTGGGGAGAAAAACAAACACACACACACACAGCCACATACATATTGAACTCCACAATCAAGATGATCTATCAAAGGAAAATCTAGAAGAGATAAGTGCAGGCAAAACGTAAAAGGATATGATACCACCAATGGAATTAGGTAATATAGAATATGTGGTAAGGTACCTACTTACATTTTAGAAAAAGTAAATAGTAAATAGCACTATTTAGATGAAGAAGATTAAAACATGTCAACACAGAATAAGAAGCATATGAACAAAATTTTAATATGTTACAGCTAGAGGATAATTAAACATTGTTCTAATTTTTCCATTAGTTGCCTTTATGTATGGGAAGAGATTCTCAATGGGTTTGTTCTACCTTTCCTTTCTTGATTTCTTTCTTGAGAATAAGCCACACTTAAATTTTGTGATTGGAAGCAAGGAGATTTGATCTTGGGAAAGCCCTCTGCTTTGAGTTCCAACAGCCTCTCCCAACTCAAGTAATTCCTGTAATTCAATCCACATTATATCTAAGGAATTAAAGCGGCAAGTCTCCATTATAAATCTTCAAATAATCCAAAACAAAACAGAAGTCCCCAATATAAATCTCCAAATAATCCATAATAAAGCAAAACTATAACATTCTTTATGGATCATCACTTAAACAAGGATAGAGGAAACAATCATTAAAAGAAAAGACAATTGTTTTCTTAGATGAGCATATGCAGAGAAGAATGTGAACAGTGAAGAGTTTGTAACGTCTGTTAGTTACTTTTTTTTTTCAAGTCAAAATCAGGCATTTAGCCTTTTCATAATATGATTTGTCAAGAAAGTAAATTAATTCGCTCAAATAATAGTCATTCAACTGTACTGTATACAAAATGGTACAATGACGAGAATGATCGGATACAAAAAAAATTCATAAGGAGTTGTGAAAATCAAAATACTCTTTCAACTCAAAAGATATAGTAGTGAATAAAGAAGAAACTCAATAATCTCCTGATTTTCATATTTGGTTTCTTCTTTTTTTCCCCTCTTTTTGCATGTATTCATGCAAAGGACTTTTAAGAAATTTATGTTACAATCTCAGAATAAAAAAGGATTTTTAAGAAGTTGAAGATCAACTGACGCAGGTGGAAGTTTTATCATACACTAGCTCGGGTATTTAAAATATGTGGACAAAGTTTTCAACATTACATATATAATTAGTGCTGGTAGTCTGATAATAAAGCAAATTCTATTAACTTCTAAATGAAGAACATGATCAGTGATGAATGACATAGCCATCCCGAAAATTTGTTTGGGACTGAGGCATTGTTGTCGTAGTTATTCTGTTGAATTCTAAAGTTTTTCAACTGTGTTTAAAGGACCCAAACATTTTTTAACAGTCGGTCTGGGACTCCATATGTGACCATAAATTGATAGAGCACAACAGCTTTTGTAAGAAGGATTCTTATCTTGGGTACTGATTTCCCTTTGTTTTCTCTTTTTTAGAATGTAAGCATTACCAGTAAAGTTCTAACATGAACCCCTGCCCTCTTAGGTAAATTGAAAATAATGGCCTATCTTAAACATTAAGGTAAATAACCTACAGCTCCAAACTAACATATTAAATCTTCAAAAGAACCAATGGATATTTGTTCTTATAATTTACATAATATTGACAGGTCAAAGCGCATTTGCTCTTTTGATCTGAAGACACCCTCAAATAAGGAGCACAACAACTACTAGTCCAACCTAGCATATCAAATCAAAGAGAATCAGTCGCTGTCTATGTCTTTAAGTTGCACAATATTGGTTTCATGTCTAGAGGGCAACCCTTCAAAACAACACTTTGCTGGTCATTAGCTACATGGAGTAATCATTATTTTAAGGACCTTAAACAAAGTATAAAGATAATCAAATCAAATTTGCCATCTATGTCTCTGCTTTGGTCATCTAATCCTAAGACAGAATTTGAAAGAGGAAAGCAGTCCAAATCAAATCTAGAATCTGCAAGATTATTGTAGCCCATGTAAATATTTTCACATCTAGAACAGACAACATTATTTCATTGACCTAGACAATCAAAATCTATTCATGCAGTATGATAAGAACCATATTGAACAAGATGCCTAACTTTTTGCTCTAGTATTTTTATTCTTTATTTTGGCCTAAATCTCAACCTTGGAAAACACAAAGCATTTTTATTAAAACATAGAAAAAAAAAAAACTCCACTTATTTAAATTTTAATTAAATAAACATCAAAAAATTAATTTTCCACCATCTTGATCAAATATTTCTTTTCTTTATACCCCTGGGTGTTAGACCCTCAGTCCAAGGCATGTCAAGGTGTACATTGACCTTGACATGGGCTAGACAAACAATGTGTTGTTCTATTGACTATAAGGTGGTGTGCAGCTGATGATGACCAAGGTGCTTGAACGTCGGCAAGGCAACCTTGGGCACAATGTGCGACGACAGGCGCATAGCACCCGAGTGGGCATGCGTGCAGCCAGTGGCATAGGCTTGGCAAAGCACTAGCATGGCATAGGCACTGGCATGGCACAGATGATAGCATGGCACAGGCGATGGCATGGCACAGAACATGTCTAGGCAGTGGCATGGCACAGGAAGTGACATGACACAGGCTAGGCTTGGTGCAGACAAGGCAATGTTGTGGCTTGAAGGCATGTCAAGTCTGAAGCTGAAATATTCTAAGTGGTGAAAGAAAGCTAAAAAATATTCAAAGTGTTGGAACATGACAAATTCGGCTAAGGGGCAAGGCTGCCCATGTACTTGTAACATGGGGCAGTTGCATTTCGAAATTTGAATGTTTTTACATGTGGGATTTTCATATTTGTATTTAGAATAATTTAGAAAAGTTCAGTTAAGTCATATGATAAGCATGCAGGCCATGGACATGATGCCAAGTGTGGAAGTTGTAACTGTTTGTAACCGTCATTGTGCAGTCTTTTTATATGTGTTGCTGAAATTTGTCTAAGACAGTGAGAGTTGTGTATGCCTTAGAAAATTCGTGTGGCATTTCCTTTGTAATATTCTTAGAGAATAATAAAGGTTGGGAACTCATTTCCTGTATATTATTAAGTGCTTTACATTGCTTTATACTTGATCTAATTTACTTAGACATTGCTATGTGTGTGTAGCTGATGTTGTGCAGTGTGACATGACTGTCAAGCGGTGGTGCTGCGAAAAATAAATCGCCTCCGTCTCAACTGGTATCAAAGTTTTGTTGTACGAAAATAGTGACCAACATCCAACTAAATGAGTATGTTACACGAGTTCAAAATTTCATTGGCATTGCCGACGAACTCGAACGAAGTGAAGGCTTGGTTGATTTGATCACTCATATCAATGCCTTGCGTACAGAACTAGCACAATTGTGTGCTCATATTGAAGAACAAAATGCAGAACTTCTGAATTCTCTTGAAGCCATGACTCTGCTGGTTGAGGACCAAGGCAGGGTGACAGAAAATATGCAGACAGAAATTGTGGTACTGCGACGTGCAGTGGCTGCTTCTGGGCAGACTCATGAAAACAGTTCCAAAGTTAAAATTCTGGAGCCTAAAGCTTTTGATGGTGCTAGAAGTGCCAATGAGTTGGAGAATTTCCTATGGGACATGGAGCAGTATTTCTCTACTCCCGAGTTGCTAAAACAGACAAGTTAAGCATCACTATGATGTACTTGACGGGTGATGCGAAATTGTGGTGAAGGACTCGGAATGCGAATGATGAGAGTGTTGCCCAGAATTGATACTTGGGAAAAGTTGAAAAAGGAATTGAGGGGCCAATTTTTTCCTAACAATGCCTCATGGATTGCTAGAGACCGTTTGAAAAGGCTAAGGCGAAACAGATCAGTTCTTGACTACATTAAGGAATTTTCCTCCTTGATGTTGGACATCCAAAACATGTCTAATGAAGACCAGTTACATAACTTCATTTCAAGAATGCAGGCATGGGCACAAAACGAATTAAGGAGGCAGAATGTGAAAGACTTATATAAGGCAATTGTTGTCGCGGACTCGATTGATTTTCGCCCAACTCGTTCTAATTCTGACATTCCTACTACTTCAAAGTCTAAGAAAAAGACTGAGAAGAAAAGGAAAGGGAAGTAAGATGGACAAAATGATAAGATGATCAAAGGAAAGGCTCCAATGAATGCTGGAAACAACAAGAACAAGGGGAAGATAGCAATACTAAGGGTTGTTGGACTTGTGGTGGACTGCATTTGGCCAAGAGTCGTCCCAATCGTGAATGAGTGAATGTTATGCTTGCTGGAAATGTGAATTAAGGTGAGGGTGAACAAGAAGTTGTTTCTGCTTTGGCGAATCCTTAAGGTTTGTCACTTAATCAAATCAATTTTCTGAATGTTTTTGGAGATTCTCCAGTCTTTTAATCCTCATACTACTGTAATTCACATTGAGATAAAAGTTGATGGCAATGGTGGATAGCACGGCCACCCATACATTTGTGGATGTCAAAGTTGCTGCAAACTATGGACTGAAGTTGAAGAAAAGTCCAAACTGTTAGTTCCAAAGCACAAGCCATAGCCCATGGTGAATGGAAATTGAACGGAGAAGCATAACTTGATGGTGATGTCATTGGGTGATTTTGAAGTTATTCTGGGGATTGATTTCCTTAGAAAATATTGCTTCGTTCCTTTGCCTCACTTGGATGGAGTGATGATCATGAATGAAGTCAATCCAAGTTTCATTAAGGTTGTTCATCCTTATGGAGAACCCAAGAAAGTGAAGAACAAGACCCCTATCATTTCTGTTGTTTTGGTTGAAAAGGGATTGAAGAAAGGTGATGAAACTTTCCTTACTACCAAGGTGATGAAACTTTCCTTACTGCCATGCTAGAAGTAAAGTTGGATGTAAAGGTGGAGATGTCTGATTGTGTAGCACAAGCGTTGAAACAATTTGCTGATGTGATGCCTCCTGAATTGCCTAAGACATTGCCGCCAAGAAGGGACATTGATCACAAGATAGAGTTGCTTCCAGGTTCTGTTGCTCCAACACAAGCTCCTTATAGAATGGCTCCAAAAGAGTTGGTTGAATTGCGGATACAATTGAATGAATTGGTAGATGTTGGTTTGACTCAGCCTTATAAGGCTCCTTTTGGTGCTCATGTTTTGTTTCAAAAGAAACAGGATGGTTCAATGAAGATGTGTGTGGATTATTGGGCTTCGGACAAAGTAACGGTGATTAATAAATATCTTGTTCCATTGGTGGAAAGATCTTATGGACAGGTTGAGCAAAGCATGTTGGTTCACTAAACTTGATCTTCAGTCGGGTTTTGGGTTGACAAACGCCCCGACAACTTAGTGCAACTTGATGAATGATGTGTTATTTGATTACTTAGATGACTTTGTGGTGGTATATTTGGATGACATTGACCTCTATAGTTGTTCTCTTGATGAACATTTGGAACACTTAAAGTTGGTATTCCTTGGGCATTTGGCCAGTCAAAACTAAGTAAGAATGGATCCAAAGAAGGTGCAAGCAATTGTGGAGTGGCAGGCGCCTAGTAGGGTCAAAGACTTGAGGTCATTCTTCGGGTTGGCTAACTATTATCGCAAGTTTATTGCAGATTACTCAAAGAAAGCAGTCACATTGACAGATTTGTTGAAAAAAGATGTCAAGTGGGAATGGTCTAAAAGATGTGATGCAGCATTTCAAACATTGAAGGAAGCCATTGCTTCGGAACCCGTTTTAAAGCTGCCTAATTTTGAGTTACCTTTTGAAGTGCATACTGACGCATTAGACAAAGTTGTTAGGGTGTGTTGGTACAAGAAGGTCATCCTGTGGCTTTTGAAAGTCAGAAATTGAGTGATGCGGAGCAGCGGTATTCGACTCATGAAAAAAAATAGTGGCAATAGTGCATTGCTTGCAGACTTGGAGGGTGTACTTATTAGGTACTCGCTTCGTGGTGCGAACTGATAATGTTGCTAACACCTTCTTTAAAACGCAGAAAAAACTGAATCCAAAGCAAGCACGGTGGCAAGAATTCTTGGTTGAATATGATTTCATTTGGGAGCATTTGGGAGCATAAACCAGGAAAACATAACCAAGTTGCTGATGCACTTAGCCGAAAAGAGGTATTTGCTGTTGTATATTCAATTTCTCGACTTGAAACTGGCTTTCTTGATAGAATCAAATTATGTGCTGCAAATGATCCACTCTATGTCAAATGGATGGGTCAAGTGAAGGATGGGACAATCAAAGGGTATTGGATCGAGGACGATCTACTTTATTTCAAAAGAGGGAGAGAATCGTAGTACCTCAAGGCAATGGACTGCGTAAAGACTAGATAAAAAAGGCGCATGATACTCCTTGGGTTGGACATTGGTTGTTGAACGGATGCTAGCCTTGTTGTCCCGTGTGTATTTCTGGCCAAAGATAGAAGAAGACATTGAAGCGTATGTAAAGTCTTCTCAAGTTTGCCAAAGGGACGGGACTGAACGTATGAAGGAAGAAGGTTTGTTGCAGCCTCTACCTATTCCTGAAAGGCTATGGTTGTCTGTCTCAATGGACTTCATTTTTGGGTTTCCAAAGGTTGGTAAGAATGCATCTATAATGGTGGTGGTGGACATGTTTTCAAAATATTCTATCTTTATTATTGCACCAGTTACCTGCTCGTCTGAAGTTGCTGCAAGTCTATTCTGTAAGAATGGTGAAATTCTTTGGTTTGCCAAGTGACATGGTGAGTGATAGAGATCCGCGGTTTATAGTTCGATTTTGGCAGACTTTGTTTAGCATGATAGGGACTGACTTGAAGTTTTCCATCGGCAAATAATCCTCAAACTGATCGCCAAACAGAAAGAATCAATCACTTGCTAAAAGAGTACTTGAGACATTTTGTGCCAGCAAGTCAACATAACTGGGCAAACTTGTTAGATACGGCATAGTTTGCAGCACAAGTCAGCGGCAACAGAGAAGAGTCTGTTTGGACTTGTCTTAGCCTCTTAGGCATGCAGCCTATGACACCACTTGAAATAGTGACGCTGAAAATTCATGGCATTTGCCCTGCTGCTTATCGGAAACAGCCTTGCTACTTCACCGGAGGTAGTAGTATGGACTGCGTACATCTTACCCTCCCCAGACCTCACGATGTGGGAATACACTGGGTTTGTTGTTGTTGTTGTTGTTGCCCTGCTACTTATGATATGCTTGTTGAGGCACAAGACAGCTTACGAAAGGCCCAAAAACACATGAAGAAGCATGCAGATCAACATAGATGTGCGGTGGAGTACAATGTTGGAGACAAAGTGCTTCTAAAGCTCACTCCTCAAATTTGGAAAAAGATTGTGAGCAAGAAGAGGCATAGAGGACTAATTCCAAGATATGATGGTCCATCCGAAATTGTTGAAAGAATTGGGAAAGTTGCTTATAAGTTTAGATTGCCGAAAAGGTTAAAGACTCATCCCACTTCCCATGTAAGCTTTCTGAAACCGTATTATGAAGATGTTGAAGATCCGGGCTAGAACAAAACAAAAAGGGCTCCTCCCTTGAATCTGAAACAGTATAACACTAAGATAGTGAAAATACTTGATCATCGGGTTGTGGGAAACAACAAAAGAAATAGGAAGACAGAATTTCTTATACATTGGAAAAACAAGAGTAAAGAAGATGTAGTTTGGGAGAAGGCTCAAAACTTGTGGCAATTCGACAAGCAAATTGAGGATTATATCTCAAAACAACCTTGACGAGAGCGTCGAGTTCATCTGATGGGGGTGCATTATTAGACCCTCGGTCCAAGGCATGATGATCGGCATGGCCTTGACATGGGCTAGACAAACAATGTGTAATTGTATTGACTATAAGATAGTCTGCAGCTGATGATGACCAAGGTGTTGGGACGTCGACAAGGCAGCCTTGGGCACAATGTGCGACGATAGGCGCATGGCACCTGAGCAAGCATGCGTGCAGGCAGTGGCATAGGCTTGGCAAGGCACAAGACACTGGCATGACAGAGATGATAGCATGGCACATTCGATGGCATGGCCCAGACATTGACAAGGTCTAGGCAGTGACATAGCCTAGGCAGTGGCATGGCGCAGGCAGTGGCATGGCCCAGACATTGACAAGGCCTAGGCAGTGGCATGGTGCAGGCAGTGGCATGGCGCAGACAAGGCTTAGTGCAGACAAGGCAATGCTGTGGCTTGAAGGCATAACAAAAACTAAGCTAAAATATTCCAAGTGTTGAAAGAGAGCTAGAAAATATTCTAAGTGTTGGAACATGACAAATTCGACTAAGGGGCAAGGCTGCCCATGTAAGCACATGGGGCAATTGCATTTCGAAATTTGAATGTTTTTATATGTTGGATTTTCAGATTTGTATTTAGAATAATTTAGATAAGTTCAGTTAAGTCATGTGATAAGCATGCAGGCCATGTCCAATGACATGATGCTAAGTGTAGAAGTTGTAATTGTTTGTAACCGGTACAGTCTTTTTATATGTGTTGTTGGAATTTGTCTAAGGCAGTGAGAGTTGTGTATGCCTTAGAAAATTCGTGTGGCATTTCCTTTGTAATATTATGAGAGAATAATAAAAGTTGGGAACTTGTTTCTGGTAATACTTTTGAAATGTAAAAGGAGAATCGGAACAACTGGGATTTTTTATTACTAATCAGTGAAATACAATTCAATACACGAAATGGAATTACACCGAAAATGGAAACTATAACTGGAAATTAAGCTCCTTCAATGGCGATACCAGCTCCTGTAATGGAGAAGATGAATAGGAGTTTAGAATTAGAACAAGAGAAGAAGAGAATTAGCGAGAGAGAAAAGAGAGAAAATCTATTGAGAGGGAAAATGTACCAAATTCATAGCTGCCTTTCCTCTATATCATTAGTTAGTTATTAATAACTAATCGATAATGATTTCCGCCGTCCGATCAGATATTCTGTGTGAGATTTAATCTGAGCCTTCCTTTTCTTGATGCTAGAGATTATAATACGTGACCTTGAATACTTGTTCCTGATGTTGCCACGTCATTTGTACACTTTCCTAATATTAGTCCTAGACTAGAAGCTTCTTCAAATTTCAGCTGCTAACACCTAAATCATTAAAATACCCCTCCGATGAAAAAGGACCTTGTCCTCAAGGTCATGTTTGAGACACAAACTCGGGAAACTGACTGCGAGTATAGCCCCAATCCTCCCAAGTTGCTTCATCTGGGCTCATGTTAGCCCACTGCACCAAGACCTTAACACCAACGTTGTTGTTAACCTTCTCCATTCGGCGTTGTAGTATCGAGACCGGTTGAATCAAGACATGGCCTTGCCCATTGTAATCTGGTAGTTGTGGTTGTACTGAAATAGTAGGTCCAGCCCATTTTTTCATCTACGAAACATGGAACATGGGATGAATAGTAGCTTCGGCCGGTAGATCCAGAAGGTAAGCAATATATCCAACCTTCTTCAAGATTTTATATGGTCCATAAAACTTAGCGCTTAATTTGAGATTTCTTCGAATAGCCACTGATGATTGACGATATGGTTGCAGCTTCAGGTAAACTAAATCACCCTCCTGAAGCACTCTCTCCGTACGATTTTAATCAGCAAAGAGCTTCATACGAGATTGGGCCTGCAGTAGATTCTCCCTCAATTTCAGAAGCATGGCCTGTCGTTGAGCAAGACAAAGACCAACTGTAGAACGCGTGGAATGGGGTAGTGAGCCCATTGGAAACTGGGGAGGTGGATACCCATAAAGAGCCTCAAAGAAGGTCGTCTGCAAGAAGGTGTGATGGTTGGTGTTATACCACCACTCTGCTAAAGGTATCCACTGCAACCACCTCTTTGGGTTAGTACTACTGGTCATGGCTCGAAGATATGACTCAAGATAGCGATTAAGCCTCTTTGTTTGACCATCCGTCTGGGGTGGTAGGCCGTGGACAAAGCGAGCTTAGTGTCCATGGCTTTGAACAATTGTTGCCAAAAGAGACTAGTGGAAAATAGGGTCTCGATCAATAACAATTGTCTGAGGCAACCCATGTAATTTGTAAATTTCAGCTAATAACACATCTGCACCATTTTGAGCTGTAAATGGGTGTTTCAAGGCCAAGAAATGGTCATATTTAGTCAATCGATCCACAACCATAAGTATGACATCCTTGTGGTTAGATAGAGACAGCCCCTCTACAAAATCCATAGCTATATCTTACCAAGGACTGATGGATACGAGTAAAGGCTGAAGCAAGCCTGAGGTGGATGTTTTGTTCTCTTCTTCGTCCTCTAGAAAATGTCACAAATTGTAACCCACCTAATCATATCTTGTTTCATGTTAGGCCAATAGAAAATGGAGTGAATTCTTCTGTAGGTACCCAGCTATCCTGAATGACTCCCCTAAGGGTGACAAGTGAGTGCCTCAAAGACTTGAGACCTCAAATTAGTGGCTCTACCCAAGAAAATTTCCTGTTTGTATCTAATGACACCATGCACTAGAGTGTAGTTAGATTTACCCATAGGATCAGCAATCAACTTCATGAGTAATTAAGTGGAGACTGGATCATGCTCATAACTAAGAACAACCTGTTGCATCCAAGTTGGTTCTGATGAAGTAGGGGCATATGTAGAGCCTTCCTCTTCTTGTCTCCTACAAAGGGCATCAGCCACCCTGTTATCAGTCCCCCGCTTGTATTGTACTTCGTAGTTAAGGCCAAGTAGCTTAGTCAGACCCTTCCGCTGCAGCGCAGTATTAATCTTCCGCTCAAGCAAATATTTAAGACTTTGGTGGTCTATCCTAATAATGAAGTGCCCCCCTTGCAAGTAATGCCTCCATCTATCCACTGCTGCCAACATAGCCATATATTTCTTTTCATAGGTAGATAGTCCTCAATGCTTAGTGATAAAGAAATGGACCTTATACCTAACTCAACCTCAAAAGCTAGCTCATGAGGGGAGGATTGTCCAAGATCATATAAGGAGACCAAGGACCCTTTAACCCACCGATGTACGACTCCAACACACCCCCGCACGTCCAGCACTGGACATCTAGAGCGTGGACAACATAAGATTGGAGGGGGGGGGGCAACATTGAAAACAATGAATTGGGTGAGTCTGGCTCTAATACCATGATAAAAAATGGACATTGGACCTAACTCAACCTCAAAAACTAGCTCATGAGGGGAGGATCGCCCAAGACGATATAAGAAGACCAATGACCTTTTAACCCACTAATGTGGGACTCCAACACTTGGGACATAGAACTTTGCTGAAAAAAACTAAAGGTCAGCCCTCCAGCATAAGCACAGCACCCATTCACTTGGAGCAAGCATTAGTCTGCACCACAAATGTTTTAGAAAAATCCACCAAAAGAAAGAAGAGGGGCAGTAGTCATGACTGATTTTAGTTGCTGAAAGGCTGCATCTGCCATACTATTCAAGTGGAAAGAATTCTTCTTAATAAACTGGTTAAGGGTTTGCTTATCACCCCATATGACTGGATAAACCTCCTATAGTAACTCGTTAACCCTAAAAAAACTCTCAAAGCCTTAAGAGTTTAGGGTCCAGGCCAATTAACCATTGCATCAATTTTAGAGGGGTCAATAGACACACTATGACCAGTGATGATATGATGATATGACCCAAGGATTCTACTTGTGATTGCCCAAAAGAGCATTTGGATCTCTTGGCATACAAGTGTTTTTTCCTCAAGATAGTCAGCACCTTCTTCAAGTGTAAAATATGGTCTTCCATTATAGGACTATACACTAATATGTCATCAAAAAAGACTAATACAAACTGCCTCAAATAGTCTTTGAAAATTTGATTCATTAACCCTTGAAAAGTGGTCGGGCCATTAGTTAAGCCAAAGGGCATGCCCTTGAATTCATAGAGACCCAACTATAATTCAAAAAAGGTTGTTTTGTAGATGTCCTCCTTATTCATTCTAATTTAATGATATCCAGCCTGTAAGTCAATTTTTGAAAAGACAAATGACCCACTAAGTTCATCTAATAAGTCATCAACTAAAGGAATAGGAAACTTATCCTTAATAGTGAGCTTATTGAGCTCCCCGTAATTAATGCAAAACCTCTGACTCCCATCCTTTTTCTTCACTAATAGCACAGGGGAAGAAAGGGAGGAATGGCTGGGCTGAATAATGTCACTACTTAACATGTCTTTTATTTGTTTTTCAGTCTCATTTTTCTGAAAGAAACTGTACCTATAAGGTCTGATACTAACTGGTTCTACTCCTGGTTTCTGGGGAATAAAGTGGTCCTGCATCCTCTTAGGTGGCAGTGATGATGGTTCTACAAATACATCCTCAAAAAGGACCAATGCATCCTCTTAGGTGGCAGTGATGATGGTTCTACAAATACATCCTCAAAAAGGACCAATGTATTAGTAATTGTTGCAGGTACAGTCTCATTCTCTACCACCTCTGTTGTTGTGACAGTGAAAAGATGTGCCCATAGCCCTTTCCCCTTCTTTAACATTTGTTTAATGCTGCCCGAAGTCATGCTCTGAAGAATCTCTTCATTATACATACCCTTGAGTTCTACTCTCCTTCCTTTATATGTCACTTGAGCTGAGTAATCCATAAAATCCAACAACACAGGATTGCGATTTTTTTTATCCAATCTCCCCCAAATATCACGTCACTACCCCCCAAACTAATAAGTCTCAAGGTGTCTTCAAACTCAATACCATGTATCTTCCATTTAAACTTAGGATAGAAATGCAAACTCGTTAGTTTTCCCCATTAGCTACAGTGACTCTCATTCGAATAGCTTCTTTAATCACACAACCAATTTGTTTAGTTGTACTCAGAGAAAACAATGCAATGAGTGCTACCATAGTCTAGCAATATTATCAGTTCCTTCTTCTTAGATTCCTCTTTAAGTCTGATGGTATTAGGAACTATAGTACCTGACAAGGCATACAAACTAATTTCTTCATCCATAGGAATCTCCTCTGGAATCTCGTCGGTATATTCTCTTTCTCCAGCTGGTTCCCCTGATTCCTCTTCATTAGACTCCACTGCAGCTGATATAGTATTCAAATGTTTGTTTCTACACTGGTAACCCTGATAATATTTGTCTCCACATTTAAAGCATAGCCCTTGGTTCCTTCTCACCTCCCAAAGCTTGTTTGCAGTAGTTGTAGGGTTTGTAGACCCCTCCCTAGCCCCTTGGATAGTAGGCTTAGAACTGAAATTGTTGTTGGTGTTTGATTGGGGGGTCCTGCTCCACACCATTTTATTCCTCTTGATCATGGTATCCCACACCTTCTCTTGATGTCTAGCTTTGTCGACTGCTTGACTCGATGTAAATGGGTCCAACATCTTAACTGTGTGCTTGATTTCATCCTTAAGCCCTTCAATAAAGAATCCCAAGGAAAATTCCTCTGGAATTGTGGGATTTCTAATCAAAGACCCATGCCATCAATTCCTCAAACTTCTCAAGGTAGTAATAAATTGTTGTACCTTTCTGCTCCAACTTCTTAAATTCACCCAGAAGATTTAAGCCACTTCTGATACCACTTGTAATAATCTCGAAATGTAAAAAGTGAATCGGAACAACTGGATTTTTTATTACTAATCAGTGAAATACAGTTCAATACACGAAATGGAATTACACCGAAAATGGAAACTATAACCGGAAATTAAGCTCCTCCAATGGCGATTCCAGCTCCAGTAATGGAGAAGATGAATAGGAGTTTAGAATTGGAACAAGAGAAGAAGAGAACTAGCGAGAGAGAAAAGAGAGAAAATTTGTTGAGAAGGAAAATGTACCAAATCCATAACTGCCTTTCCTCCATATCATTAGTTAGTTATTAATAACTAATCGATAATGACTTCTGCCGTCCGATAAGATATTTTGTGTGATATTTAATCTGGGCCTTCCTTTTATTGATGCTAGATATTATAACACGTGACCTTGAATACTTGTTCCTGATGTTGCCACATCATGTGTACACATTCCTAATATTAGTCCTAGACTAGAAGCTTCTTCACATTTCAGCTGCTAATACATAAATCATTACATTTCCTGTATATTGTTGAGTGCTTTACGTTGCTTTATACTTAGTCTAATTTACTTAGACGTTGCTCTGTGTGTGAGGCATGTGGCATGACTGCCACGCAGTGGTGCTGCGAAAAATAAATCGCCTCTGTCTCACCTGGTGTCTTGGCTAGCTTGTCGCACCTTGTTTAATTCCACAGTACTTGCTACCTCCCACTATTTAAGACAAATATTTCTCTTGGCAAGAGCATTGAAAGTGACAATATTACTGGAATCCTAGTCTTCCACTCGGGATGGGCTTGTAAGAGGGACCTATGACATTTCCTCCCATGAAAAAGGATGTTTAATTCAACCTAGAGAAAACAGTCTGGACACTATCAAAATTGAAACAAGAAATTATATCAAAAATCACGATGTCATCTTTCATTCGACATTACACCACCATTCTCGTCAACAATGCATGTCACATATGTCTACAGCAACAATTAAGTTTCGATCCTAAGCTAGTGGATGTTAGCTATATGAATCCTTGCTCTCCATTTCACTCCATCTAGACTTGACTTAGTCTAGGGATAGAGGTTATAGAGATCCCACAAAAAATATATCGCATCTTACAGGGATCTTTCATGGCAATAAACATTTCACGTCAACCTTCACAGCTTTGAAAACTAATTTCTGCTTTAATAACCACTAAAAGAACTCAGATATGAGATTCTCAGTGTCTCAAAGTGGATCACTAGATAATGATAATATCTGATGATGCACAAGATAATGATAATACAAGTCTAGTAAGTGGAGGTGAAAGAAATTTTACAAATCAAACCTCATAGGTCATGTTGTCAGGGTCAATATTATCTTGCCAAACAACCTGCATTAATTTACAACATAGATGAATGAAACAAGTAGTCAATAATTCAAATCATAAGAGGATAATAAAAGCTTCTTCGCTCGCTGTAAAGAAACAAGTATGATCCATTTTTACTCAGCGGACAGTAGCATTTTCTGAAAACATTAGCAAGAAGAGAAAATGCAAGACTCCTCTAGTAACTACTACATTTTAACCTTTTTCTTGTGAGAATGGCAGCTATCCTATTGCAATTTTTTCTTGTTCTTCAAAAGAGTAATTCTAAAACTATTAAGCTACTATATTGTTTGTCTTCTTTAAATCATTGCTATAGTTACAATCACAAATACAAACACAAAAAACAGCTTTATTCTTGTCGTGGTATGCAGATACTTAATACTATGAGTAAGGAATGTAGAGGTTAAGGTGGTTATACATCAGCCAGACTAATGACCATGAAATAAAATAGAAAAGAAACATAACTTGGTACATACCTCACTGTTACGAGTATTAATTTGACCCCTAGGACCTGAAAAAGAGCAAAGGGTCATGCTTAGCCATAACCGAATGTATCATAAAAGTAGGAAGCTCTTTATTAATAGGCACAAGTAACAGAAGCAGAAACCTGAGACAAATGAAACTGCAAATACTCAAAAGCGTAAGGTCCAACACAAACATATTCCGTACACCTTTTGCTGCATTTATATCGACATATTTCCTTCATAACTCTATCCATCACAAATATGCATAATCAATATTGTTGCAGCCTAAGATGCTCAGACTCTTAAATTTTGGTGTCACATTTGTGTTGATACGACATGGGTGTGGGACCCATACCAGATTTGGTCAACCAATTTTGGATACTTTGACCAAAATCAACAGAAATTTAGGAATGATACAAGATACAATGATTTCTTTAATCATTATAAGCACTAAGGTGAAATTGAAGAAAATGGAGTACCTTGTATATAGAAATTTATATGTCAATTCTTTTCCTTATAGCACCTTTTGGGATTGTATTCATCAATGTTTTTTCTACATAATACCTTGTAAGTTTTTCACATAATGTCTCATAATTTAGACATATAACTCTATTTTTAGATATTTAAATTATTTTTAACGGAATTCCGGCACCCATATCCATACCTGGATCCGTACCCCAAAATCGTAATATTTAGATCATGAAGGATCCGCAGCCGTATCGGACACCCGCTCCCGAGTCCGAGCAACATAGGTTACAGCACAGAATGCATAACAGAAGAATGTACTGAAACATGCTTCTGCCTTACTAAAAGGAAACTGTAACAATTTAACTTTCAGAAATTGATTCACGGAAAACAGAAAGAAACATATAACTGGTTATCGTAAAGAAAAAAAAAACCATTGAGTTTTTTCGGAATAAAATTTGGCATAGAAACAGCAGTTGGAAGTGTTTAGAAACTCCATAAAGAAAAGGGGAGTGGATGTAGAAAGTGTAATAAAGCAAACTTAGCACCACTTTGACTTAGGAATGTATGATGTTCTAGTATTTAACAGATTTAATGACTCTCCACTCACTTATAACCTGTATTTACAGGCATATTTCAACTTGATAAAAGCTCTGTCCGATCTAGAATCTTGGCAGTGTGACCAGCCATTTCATCGTCCATACATAATTGGTATTAAAAGAGAGAGTCTTCAGAAATGCTGTATAAAGGTCCTTTTTACAGAAACAGCAGAAAAACGTCTCAGTGCCTTCAGTGAATCATTTAAGTGAATTGCTGCAGATAACAGGACCAATCTCATATGATGAGCATGAATCATTAAGGAGTTAGCAGACAAGAAGGATTTGTTTATTTTGTTGGATCGCCTTCTCCTAACCCATCCAAGTCAAATTTTGTTGGTTAACTAATGCACATTGAGTGGACACTGCGGAACACTTGTTCAAACATGAGGCTTATAGCTCAATGGATTTCAAGACAGCAAGATAACTACTGGAAGGTGAGTGTTGAGATGTCACCTAAAACCTTGAGATGTAAAAGAACAGTAGATCCCCGTCCTCAATGCTTAGAACTATGGGAGAGATGGAGAGCGGGTGTTACGATCTAGATTGATGGTGTTATAACGGTTGAGGCTAGTATAAATATGGCTGTTAGATTATCTAATCTTGTGTTTTCTAAATAATTGACAAATAATAGTAAATAAAATGTGAAAGCACAGGAAGACATCTTTACAGTAGGAATGAACTGAAAGGGTGCTGACCAATGCCGTTAAATCATGGTAGGTGATCAATAAGTTATTTCCGGTGCATTTATTAGCAATATTTAATCATATACACCACGTGAAAAGAATTAAAAAAGGAACTGTTGAAGATGTTTCCGTATACATAGCCTTTCAACATTCTAACTTTGTTGGTTTTCTTTTTAAAATTAGTACATATCAACTGCAGTAGGAAGAAACTGAAAAGGAAACTTACATTCCACAGAATTAGTGAGTGAATTGGAGCCTGAAATTTCCTCTCTATGCACATTTGCAGCTACATTCTGGTTAACAGTGGCAGTTGAATGGTTCTCCAAATGCCTATCATGCTCGATTCCAGATACATGATCATTCACCACATATTCATGACCATAATCGTAATACGAGAAACTACCTGCTTCAGAATACCCAAATTTGTATGGATTGGTGCTGATGGATAGATATAAACTCTCCTGCAAGGATCAGAGAAGTCACATGACAGTTTTATTTAAACACCTGTTCTACATTTACATGTGACTAATACTTTGGTATAGACGAAACTGAAGATGCATGAAGAAAATGTACGTGTTGCAGATAAGTGATATCCAGAGGTACATCTAAGGTCTTCATATGCTTATCAGTTTGAAGCGGAGTTCCTAGTTTGCTAAAGAAATTTGAAAGCTAGTGTCCTCTAAATGCAGCATAGTTGCTAATTATGCAGTTGATACATGTTGTACAGTGAGTACTAAGGCATGGTTCTAAATTTGCTCTTTGCACACTGCTAGAGTAAATGTATGTATGTAATGGAACAGCACATACTTGATAAACAAACTTCCATGTCCTCATGAGACATTTTTTTCATATTCATAAGCACTATTTGTAATATCTGCGTATCCAATCACAATTTACAAAATGTCCAGGGTCGCAGAGTGAATTCTCCAAGTTTAAAACAAATCCTTGTTCCAATTGCACCCTCAGTTGTACAGGTTTTTTAGCAGAATCTTGCATAACAGGGCAGAAGGTGGCAATGTGGGATCAAAATGGAAATAGTGGAATGCACACCATGAATGTAGCAAGAAATGATCGATTTCCGCAGAACTACTGAATACCTGAGCATAAGGAGGATCAGCAAATATATAATTTACATGGTCATATGTAACACCTCCAAAGAAATCCATAAAACTTCCAATTGAATTATAAGGTGTAGCAGCATTCGTATAATGAACTTCCATTTGCTGATTCCAGTTCATGGTGAATTACTATTCTGCAGCAGATTGCATATTCGCCATGTCAACTCTTAAAAGCAAAAGTAGCTATGAAGACTACAAGACTCCAAAAATCATACTTACCGCTAATTCTTCAGGAGAGCTGAGAGATGAACAATCAACATATGAAACTCTGATTCCAAGACATTTAATGTGGATCCTCTTCAGATTTGGCAATCCTATTAAAACAAAACAATCAGTTTCTTAATTATCCTTGCAGGCAGTGGCGGATCTACACTATAGTCAGGGGGTTCATCCGAACCCCCTTCGGCGGAAAATTATGTTATATATGCATGGTTAAAATTATTTTTTATGTATATATATTAGATGTTGAACCCCCTTCGATTAGTTTTTATATTCACTTATGACCCCCTTAGCGAAAATAGAGCCATTGATTGCAGGTGCAAAAGATGCACAAAGATAAACGACAGGGAAAAGCAAAGAAGTAAAAACACATTATCAAGAAATTGTAACAGAAATTTGCAACTAATTCAAGTAGTTTTCCTTACATCTCTTCAGAAACAGTACTGTATTTTCCAGCAGTCCCTCGGTAACCAAAATGGATTGCAACAATACTTCAGTTAACATTAACAAAATACTGACACATTATACTGGAGAAAATCAGCTAAAAGAAAGCTGTTCCATATCAAGAAACTTCAATAATAATTCGATGTTGCAAAAGACACACAGAATGGAAAGAATAGATTATGCTTCTTCCGCCTTATTTTCCAGAATTAACCGATTGCAATAATGTGGACGAAATTAAACACCAGATTTGGCACACTACACTTGCGAAACTCACAGATATAAAGTTAACCGCCATGTAGCAAGAAATTTCAACTAAATCCAACAGTAATTCCTTAATTTTGAAATAAAAAGAAGTTAGAAAGGATGCACTAGAAGTTTCAGGTTCAAAACCCAGCGGAGACAAAGGCACTAGGTGATTTCTTTCCATTTGTTCTAGTCTTGGTGGACAGACAGAGTTACTTGGTCTAGAAGGTGGGTGGTATCCCGTGGAATTAGTGAAGGTGCGCAAAAGTTGGCCTAGACACCACGGTCATCAAACCAAAGAAAAAAGATAGCACAAGAAATTTGACAAACTCAGGTTATTTAGTTTCCTTTTTGTTCAAAAAAGAAAAAAGAAAGAGTTACCCAACGGATCTCAACAAAATACAACAGAAATTAGCATCATATTGACACATTAACTTGAAAAAAGAAGAGCAAAACCAAATTTCAATTAAATCGAAATTCCATTATTTCACAAAAGAACATAGAGAACGCACAGGAAATTTTGATATTTTCCTATTATATTTTTTAGAAGAATTTCCAGCATTTTCTCAGCAACCAAACGGATCACAACAACAATACTAAGTACGCAATTAACGCCGCATTTACTTGTAAAACCCAAATTGCTCCATAACATATCATCAATTCCTTGATTTTTGCTAAAAACACGCAGAATGGACAAAAAGAAATTGTAATGGAAAGAGTTTGCAGCATTTAATCAGCAACCAAACAAACAGATGATAAAAACAGTTAGAACGAAATTAACACGGAATTTGAGTTGGAGAAAGAAATCGGTAGGTTGCTCACCATTGAGAAGGGAGTGGAAGGAAAAAGGAACAAGGAAGTAAATTAAGAAAGGAAGACAAAAGAGGTGAAGAAAGGAACAATAAAACAGTGGATAATAATAATAATAATAATAATAATAATAATAATAAAGAGGTTAAAGAAACCGACATTTGCTTCTTTTTTGTGTGAAAATGGCATGAGTCCCTCCTACTCACTTCTATAAAGATCGGTATAGAATAAAGTACAGCCTGTAAAGCTCACTGTACAATGACTCGTATTTTCTCTTTCATTTTTTTTTCCTCTTTGTCGACTATACAAAAATTTCAGGCTAATTTTCATATATAGTCACTCATGTTTTGACAATTGCCTATAAATATTACTTTTATTTTTTTATAACAAGAATATCATTCAACTATTTCTATTTTCCTCAAAAAATACTTAACACTTTAAAAATCTTCTTCTCTCCTACTTGGCATGTCATGTTGTTAAAATCTTATTTTCTTAAGGAAAAAGGCATTATTTTCACCTCATACTATACAAGAAAAGTCTAAGTCACACCTAAATTATATAAGTGACTTATTACACACCTTAACTATATAAAAGTGATATTATTACCTCCCCACGACCCCCATTCTAAGGCGCGTGTGTTACACTTATTTTAAGCGCGTCCAACCTATTAAATAACAAAAGTAAACGGCTAAAAATATTAAGGGAAAAGGCATCGTTTCCACCCCAAACTATAGTCGAAAAGTTGAATCCACACCTAAATTATAGAAGTGACCTATTTAGGAATGCCGTTTTTAGACAAATTATACCCACATATAATAACTAGAACAGATTGGTGGTTTACAACACCATGTAAACAGAAAGTAAGAGCAAAAAGAGTTATTAATAAAATAAGAAAGAAAACTGATTGGATAAAAGGAAGTGAAAAAATTACACAAAAATTGGAAAATATAAAAAATACTGAAGATACAATAGAACTGGTCGTATTTTCAATAAATAAAAAGGAAATAACTATATTTTCAATAAATAAGATAGAAAAAATTAAGAAAAAATTAGAACAATTATATAGTGAAGATCCATTAAAAGGATGGAAAAAACATAAAACCACTATAAAAATTGAATTAATAGATAAAAATAGCATAATAACCCAGAAACCATTAACATATAATTTTGATGATTTAAAAGAATTTAAAATGCATATAGAAGAATTATTAGAAAAACAATATATACAAAAAAAGTAATAGTAAACATAATAGCCCAGCATTTATAGTAAATAAACATAGTGAACAAAAAAGAGGAAAAAGTAGGATGGTTATTGATTACAGAAATTTAAATGCAAAAACAATGACTTATAATTACCCAATACCAAACAAGATATTAAAAATAAGGCAAATACAGGGATATAATTATTTTAGTAAATTTGATTGTAAATCAGGATTTTACCATTTAAAGTTAGAAGAAGAATCTAAGGAATTAACCGCATTTACGGTACCACAAGAATTTTATGAATGGAATGTACTACCATTTGGATATAAAAATGCACCAGGTAGATATCAACATTTTATGGATAGTTATTTTAAACAATTACTTAATTGTATAGTATACATAGATGATATACTATTATATACAAAAACTAAAGAAGAACATTTAAAATTATTAGAACAATTTACAGATATAATAGAAAAATCAGGAATAAGTTTAAGTGAGAAGAAAACAGAAATTATGAAAAATCAGATAGAATTTTTAAGAATACAAATAGATAAAAGTGGAGTCAAAATGCAACAACACATAGTCCAAAAAATAATAAATTCAGAAGAAGAATTAGATACAAAAAAGAAATTACAATCATTTTTAGGATTAGTAAACCAAGTAAGAGAATATATTCCAAAATTAACAGAAAACTTAAAACCATTACAAAAAAAAATAAAAAAGGATGTAGAATATAGATATAATGAAGAAGACAAAAAACAGGTAAAGAAAATAAAATTACTTTATAAAGAGTTACCAAAATTACAATTTCCAGATGAAAATAAAAAATTTACCTATATAGTAGAAGCTGATGCAAGTGAATATAGTTATGGAGGAGTACTCAAATATAGGTATGAAGAAGAAAAATTAGAACATCATTGTAGATATTATTCAGGAGCGTTTAACGAAACAGAAATAAAATGGAAAATAAATAGAAAAGAATTATGTTCTTTATATAAATGTCTAATAGCATTTGAACCATATATCGTGTATAACAAGTTTATTGTTAGAACAGATAATACACAGGTACGATGGTGGCTAACCAAAAAAATACAAAATTCAGTTACGACAAAGGAAATTCGGAGACTAGTATTAAATATATTGAATTTTACATTTACAATTGAAGTAATCAATACTAACAAAAATATCATTGCAGATTACTTATCAAGACAAAGCTACTCAAACTGATTTGCCAATAGAAGAGGCTGATGCCAAAGATACCCAGACTGATTTTTTGCTCCAAATGTTTAAACAAATAGAGTTATTACAAGAACGAGTTATTACACTAACTACTGAAGTTACAAATGTAAAAGTGCAAGTCGAGCACTATAAAAAATAAGATACTGTGCAGGAAGAGCACATTAAAAAATTAGACCTAGAAGGTGACGATGAGAAACACCTTAAAACTCAAATTACTACCGAAACTTCAATTACAGCTGCAGGAACATCTAAAGGGAAAAATATAGTCACTCAAAATAAACATGAAATACCAAAGAAAAAGAATTATAACCTCAGCCAAATATTTTCAAAACCACATCAAATATACAAAATTTAGAAGCATTTGCACCTCCCCAGATACATACCTATTCTGAATCACTTAACCAAGAAAAACAGACATACAATTATTCTTCTCGTAAATACATTGACAACATACACACTTGACAAACCTTATTAAATACCAAACCTATTCAAAGTGAAGAGCTAGCCGCACAACAAAAAGAATATATTACCCAGAAATACCAAAATTACAATAAACTTATTGTCTTACCAGGAACAAGCCCAAATTTTATTAAATCATGTTACTATTATGGATTATTATCTACGGTTTACACAACCAATGGAGAAGAGTTAGCAGGAATCCTAGAAATTCACAAAGAATTTATGACTTACAAGAGAATTACCAACGGACAATTATTCTATGTTCGATTTTATGCCGCACCAGCAGAAATATTATTTGAGGAAATTAAACAGACTATTAATGTGGTCAAAATGGGTAAGACCAGAGATTATATGATTCCGAAAGAAATATGTGAACAAACCGAGATACCAAAAATGCAGATACCAGCATTTTACCGCAACAAAAGAGTTATTGGAATAAGCAATATATTATCAGAGTTACTTAATAATTATTCAAATAAAAAGCCAGTTTAGATATATAATTCAAGGAATCAAGCATTGATTTATTCAACTTGCAAAGAAGTTAGAGACCATGACATGGAAGAACTTAGAAAATGGGGATTAACACTCCTCAGACCAGAAGAACAACCATTAACGCAATCTATCAGTAAGGGAATTATTTCAGAAGAAGCTATGGATCAATTTTGCGAAAAAGTTGACCAAAAATACAAAGACCACATATGCAGCAGATGTAGTGGCAAGCACAACTTTATTCCAGATGTGATGCTACACTGACAAAAAATAAAGAAGATAACCAAAGCAGATACGGAAGAAAGAGATAAAGACAAAAGACATGTGAATAAATTTACTTTACGTAAAAGATTTTGATAGGCATTTAAGTTTTTGTTTTGTTATTTAGTGCTTTATGTCAAAGTCTTCTTTTAAAAAGATGAAGACTTTTTTTGTAAACATTAATTAGTCTAGCCTAGACTAGTATAGGGTTTGATTTTTCAAGTCATTTTTTAGGAAAGATCATATGTAAATTTCAGTTATAAATAGAAGAACCGAAGGCAGTGCAAAAGCAAGCCTTCATGTGTTGAAGCAAAAACTCTCTCTCTTGTCCACAACGAATATTTTGCTTATTCATTTAAAAACAGGTATATTTCAATGGAAAAATCTATGGAGGAACAAAACTTAGGATTATCAAACTTACCAGAACAGGTATATTTATTCAGTATTATGAATAGCTAAATTCGTAATTCCTAACAATCATGATATAATAAGATAAGTTCATGTTAGTTACTTTATAGTAGAATTATTCGAAGAATAGCATGTTAAGAAGTTTATTAGCAAAGTGAAAACGGAGAAAAATCCCTAAGAACTATGTCATCCTAAAGGTGAAACCAATAAGGCAAGAAGCCGTGGTGGGGAGCAGCCAGAGTTGAGGCGCTGTTTAAGGAAAAAGTATCTGGATTACCATGCTAATAGTGACCGACGAACATGTTATTTAAGAATGATCTAGCATATAGTAATCTAATATGATCATATTTTGTTATGTGTATGATTGAAGGGAATATTTTGAAAATAACAACTTAATAAAAAATGAATAATTATTTATCTGACGAAATGTTAGATAAATTTAAAATACTTATTTTGTATTCACTTAAGGATATAAAAGTAGTAGATATAAGAAAAATCATATTAGAAAAAATATTTGGTAAATATTATATGACTAGAATAAATTACATACCATGCCTACCTAACTACTCTTACAAATACTTACCATGATAAATTACATATATCTAGAATTTTGGGAAAAAAATATGAGAAACATATAGTTAGTAGAAAAACATATGAAAGTAAATTTAGACAAATACATGGAAACTAAAGATATAAAATATATAAAATTTCTTAATGAAAATATGCAAGAACTACTTAGACTAAAACAAACAACTGAAAAATGTTATGAAAAAGCGTTTAATCAAACTTAAATGACAGATGATATTAAAATACTTGTTTTATATATACTTAGAGATATAGAAATCATAGACATAAAGAAAATAATATGGAAAAAATTACAATATTATGAAGAGGAAGAATTATTAAACAGTATAGAAAACTTACGCATATATTATGAACATCAATACTATTTAGATTCAGATGGATATTATACACACTAAAAATGTCAGAATATATTAAGAAAATTAGAGAAAACCAAGAAGACCTACATAAAAAAATTGATTATAGAAAACAAATTAGAGAAATAATGGAAAATCTAATAGAAAAATTAAAATGGATAGACGAAACCTTGAAAAATTTAGAAAAAAGCAAAGATAAAAGTTTAGATAGTTTAAAAAATTCATTAAGAAGAGAACAAGAAAAAATAGTTAGTAGTATTAATAACCTCAAACAAGATATTAAATATAGTACAAGTAGAATAGATTATTATACATTTACTTTAGAAGAATAAAATGATAAACTACGAATATCTAAAATACTGGGAACAAGAAATGAAAGAAATAAGATTAACAGAAAACCTTATAAAAACGAATTTAATTGAATATTTTAAAACAAAGTATATAGAAAATTTAGAATATCTTAAAAATAATATAGAAGACTTACAAAAACTATGAGAAAAAGCTAAAGAATATTATAACAAAGCATTTAATCAACTACCATGTAATCACCCCCAAAATATGAATATCAGTAAAATTGAATATATTAATAAAATATATGAAAATAAAAAAATACAAGAACGAAGAAAAACAGTTAATGAATATTACTACAAAGCATTTAACAATTACATAAATTAATGGATACATCGTACGAAAAGAATAAATCATTAAAAGAAATCAAAACTCAACTATATAATTTATACCAAGAATACAAAAGATTACATAGTACTAACGAGGATCCTAGAGCACTAGATAATTTAATTACGATAATATCTAATTTAGAATATGAATTAATAAAACATCTTAAGTCAAGAAAATAAAAATGAAAAATATTTCAATCAATAATATTCACAAAATACATTATATAAAAATAAATACTTATTACCCAATAACTATTTATTTAATAACTATTTATTTCATTTGGAGCAATAAATCAGTCTGGGTATCTTTGGCATCAGCCTCTTCCATTAGTAAATCAGTTTGAGTAGCTTTGTCTTGATAAGTAATCTGCAATGATATTTTTGTTAGTATTGATTACTTCAATTGTAAATGTAAAATTCAATATATTTAATACTAGTCTCCGAATTTACTTTGTCGTAACTGAATTTTATATTTTTCTTGTTAGCTACCATCGTACCTGTGTATTATCTGTTCTAACAATAAACTTGTTATACACGATATATGATTCAAATGCTATTAGACATTTATATAAAGAACATAATTCTTTTCTATTTAGTTCCCATTTTATTTTTGTTTCGTTAAACGTTCCTGAATAATATCTACAATGATGTTCTAATTTTTCTTCTTCATACCTATATTTGAGTACTCCTCCATAACTATATTCACTTGCATCAGCTTCTACTATATATGTAAATTTTTTATTTTCATCTGAAAATTGTAATTTTGGTAACTCTTTACAAAGTAATTTTATTTTCTTTACCTGTTTTTTGTCTTCTTTATTATATTTATATTCTACATCCTTTTTTAATTTTTTTTTTGTAATGGTTTTAAGTTTTCTGCTAATTTTGGAATATATTCTCTTACTTGGTTTACTAATCCTAAAAATGATTGTAATTTCGTTTTTGTATCTAATTCTTCTTCTGAATTTATTATTTTTTGGACTATGTGTTGTTGCATTTTGACTCCACTTTTATCTATTTGTATTCCTAAAAATTCTATCTGATTTTTCATAATTTCTGCTTTCTTCTCACTTAAACTTAATAAGTGACCTATTACACACCTTAACTATAAAAAAATGATATTTTTTACTGACGTGGTGCTGACGTGACAGCGCGTGTAAAACACTACACCACATGAAAGTGGTGGTAGCCAAACAGGGTGTAAATAGTTTCACTTTTTTATAGTTTAAGTGTGTAATAGGTCACTAGTATAGTTTAGGTGTGACTTCGACTTTTCAGGTATAGTTTAGGGCGGAAATAATGTCTTTTCCCTTTTCTTAATAATAAACTTGTTTAATTCTTCAAATTCATTTATTCAAACTCACGTCTTATAAACTACAAGAAAAATCTAAATTAAGTAAAAAAAAATCCTTATTGAAAATTTGCAAAATAATTTGCCGGTATCCTAATTATCTACAAGTTTTTCAACCAAACTAATTCGATGAAAAACCTACGAAGGAGAAAATCTAAGTTTTCTTTTTGTCCAACAAAATTCAATCGAAAAATCTTAAAGTTAATTATCACCGAATTTTTTTAATTCGCATGTAGATCACCAGCAAAATTTTAAGCAAAATTATTTTAATAAAGAATGGATTCGTCTTGCGGATTTTTTGCCAAATAAATTCATAAACGAATCAAATAAATTCGCAAAGTCAACATAGGTAAAAAACTTTAGAAAACAAAAAATTATTATTTTTAATTTAGTTTTTTCATATTAATTTTTATTTCTATTATACTATATTTTGTCTTATTGTATAATTAAACGCCAATTTATATTTTTTCCTCACTCTAAACCCACAAAAAACAAGCGATAATTTGTTGGGCGCTATTTTAAAGATTCATTTGTAATATTAGATCATTTTGTTAATATTTTTTAAAAAAATTAATTTGTTTCATGACTAAATTATTATTTTTTTCTTCAAACATAGTACATTTAGTACGTATATGAAAATTCAAAAGCCATCATTTTTATTTATTTTACATTTTAAGAATCTTTAGTATATGAAATAAATAACCAAAAAATATTAAATTAGTATCAATTCATATAAATACCTTTAGTTTTAAAAATATTATTAAGTGGTGAAATAAATAAATTAGAAAAACTTTGAAAAGTACCAAATAAAATAATTCAAACCTTTACACATCAACTACTTCATTGATGAGTAATGTGCATAGCATTATCAGACGAATTATTTCTCTTTAAGTTGTGTGATTATCTAATATTTTTATCATGTGATGTAATAATTTTTCTTGTATCGAATAAAGAATAAATATAATTTATATTCTTTTTTTTAAGAAAGGCAAGATAAATATAGAATTTAAAGTACATGAATTGTTCCTCAATTATAAATATATCATGTGTGTTTATTTTTTTAAAAAATAGGATAAAATTTTAGTTAAATAAATTTGATAAGTTAGATAGATCTATTTATTATGTATATATAAAAAAAATTTAATGACATGGCATGTCAACTAGGAGAAGAGAAATGTGTTTGAAGTATCAAGTATATTTTGAGGAAAATAGGGATAATTGAATGATATTTTTTTCCTAAAAGAAATAAAAGTGATATTTGTAGATAATTTTTAAAACATAGGTGACTATCCATGAAAATTACTCTCTTATTATAGAGAAGGTACACCCATCGCCCCATTCTCCCCCCCCCCCCCCTTTCTTTCATTTTCTTATTCTTTTTATTTTTAATTAATGTTTAATTTTTACATACAAAATTAAATAGATGTATTTAATAGTAAAAATATTAATAAACATATTTTTTGTTAAAAAAACTAACGTCGTTATAATTATCAATATTAAAATAGCTTCAGAAATTTTATGGTGTTTACTAGCTTTATAAAAATAGTATTAAATTAGCTATATTATCCTAATATTTTTTCAGTTTCACTTAATCACTAAATTTTTTATTCTATTTTAATTAATATATTTAAGATCTTTCTTTATGGAAATAATTTAATTTTAAAGTATCTTTTTTTATTTCTAGAGAATGATTCCCATAATGGTCAAGGGGTGTTTTAGATTGTAGTCACATAATGGTCAAGGAGTGTTTTAGACTTCAAATTGCAAAAATCTTACTTTTTTTCTTGATTTTTGTGTCAAATCAAATTATGTCACACATAAATTAGGACAGAGAGAATAACATCATAATGTAAAGAACAACAACAATAACAACAACAACACAACAACACAACAACAACAACAACGACAACAACGACAACAACAACAATAACGACAACAACAACAACGGCAACAACAACAACAACGACAACAACAACAACAACGACAACGATGACAACGACGACGACGACGACGACAACAATGACGACGACAACGACGACGACGACGACAACAACAAGAACGACAACAACGACAACAACGACGACAACGACAACAACGACAACAACTACAACAACAAGAACGACAATAAGAACGACAACATCGACGACGACGACGACGACGGCGATGGCGGTGACGACGGCGACGACAACGGCGACGACAACGACGACGACAACGATGACAACGGCAACAACAACGACAACAACAACAACAACAACGACAACAACAACAACAACAATAATGAGTAGTGTTTAAAATTGTATGCGATTGATTAATTTTTGAAAAATGACTTGAGCTCTTTAGGTTTTAATCCAAAATACGTAAATCCCACTCCATAACCCATCTACCCCTCTCACAAATTTTTAAAATAAGGTCTTGAGCCCACTTTACCTTGTCTCATAGTTATCCCAATTTTTATATATATATATATACATATATATATATATATACACATATATATATACATATATATATACATACATACATATATATATAGATATGTATAATACATATGTATATATATGGTTTTGAAACATGATCAAAACTCAGAGAAAATATAAAATACTTAAACAAAACCTGATCATTCAAAAAGTATAATATTTTCTTTATGTTATAAAACAATAAACAACAAGAAGAAGAGTAGAGAGAATAGAGAGAGTAATTCTTATTTCTTCTCTTGATAGATGATTTACAATGAGGAAAACCCCCTTTATTTATAGGGAAAAACTAGCCCTGGGTTTGTAACTTTTCCATAAATAGACATACACAATATATGGTAAAGTGGGTATTCACTATATATGGTAAAGTAGACGTTCACTATATATGGTACATTTATAACACTCCCCCTTGTATGTCTAATTGATAGATATTATGCATATATGCCGCCTCATTAAAAACCTTACAAGAAAACCCAGTGGGATAAAACCTCGTAAGGAAAAAAAGTATAGCGCATATTAACTCCCCCTTATGAGAACATCCTTGAACCTTTGCATTCTGATCTTGTGCACCATCTTCTTGAAAGTTGCAGTTGGAAGAGACTTGGTGAATAGATCAGGTACATTGTCACTTGAGCGAATCTGTTACACATGAATATCACCATTCTTTTGGAGCTCATGTGTATAGAAGCGTTTTGGCGAAATGTGCTTCCTTCTATCTCTTTTTATAAATCCTCCCTTAAGTTGTGCTATGCATGCTGCATTATCTTCATATAAAATTGTGGGTACTTTGTCACATTTCAAGCCACATTGTTCTCGAATGAGATGTATTATAGACCTCAACCACACACACTCTTGGCTTGCTTCATGAATAGCTATAATCTCAGCGTGATTCGATGATGTGGCTACGATAGACTGCTTTGTTGATCTCCAAGATATGGAAGTACCCCCACATATGAACATATAGCCTGTTTAAGACCAAGATTTATGTGGGTAGGATAAGTACCCAGCATCAGCATAACTAATAAGATCGGAATTGCAATCTTTATAATAAAATAAGCCCATATCGGTAGTCCCTTTTAGATACCATAATATGTATTTGATCCCATTCCAATATCTCCTAGTAGGATAAAAACTATATATTGCCAACAAATTAACTGAAAAAGCAATATTAGGCCTTGTAGTATTTGTAAGATACATTACTGCACCAATTGCACTAAGATATGGTATTTCAGGACCAAGGAGTTCCTCATTTTTTTCTTGAGGTTGGAATGGATCCTTATTCACATCAAGTGATCAAACGACCATCGGAGTACTTAATGGATGTGCTCCATCCATATAGAATCGTTTCCACACCTTTTCTGTGTAGGCAGATTGATGGACAAAGATACCATTTGTCAAATGCTCAATTTGCAAACCAAGACATAACTTTGTCTTTCCGAGATCTTTCATCTCAAATTCTTTCTTTAGGTAATCAATTTCCTTTTGAAGCTCTATTGGTGTTCCAATAAGGTTTATGTCATCGACATAGACAACAAGTATAACAAACTCCGACATTATTTTCTTCAGGAAAACACATGGGCAAATTTCATCATTTGTATAACCTTCTTTAGATAAATATTCACTAAGACAGTTATACCACATGCGTCCAGATTGCTTCAAACCATACAATGGTCTTTGCAATCTAATGGAATACATTTCTCGAGGCTTTGAACTATCTTTCGGCATTTTAAACCCTTCGGAAATCATCATGTATATCTTATTATCAAGTGATCCATATAGATAAGCTGTTACCACATCCATCAAATGTATTTCAAGTCTCTCATGGATAGTGAAACTAATAAGATAACGCAATGTGATTACGTCCATAACTGGTGAATATGTCCCATCATAATCGACACCAGGCCGTTGTGAAAATCCTTGTGCAACAAGGCATGCTTTATACTTTTGTATTTTATTTTTCTCATTTCTTTTTCGCACAAAGACACATTTATAGCCAACGGGCTTAACACCGTTAGGTGTTTGAGTTATAGGTCCAAAAACTTTACGTTTGACAAGTGAATTCAATTTAGATTGAATTACTTCTTGCCATTTTGGCCAGTCATTTCTTTGTCGACATTCTGTGATAGATCGAGGTTCAAGATCCTCACTGTCTTGCATGATTTTCGTTGCAACATTATATGAAAATACATAATCCACTATTATTTCAGATCGATTTAAATTAGTTTCAACATCACTTGAATTTATGGATGGTTTCTCATTTTCTTTAGTCTCAGGCTTATTGATTCCTTCAGGGATATCAACATTGCTCAAATCTTGAACTTCCATATGTGGATCTTTCGTAGTGTCATCTTGACCATTTTTTTTTCTTGGATTTCGATCCTTAGAACTTAATGGTCTGCCACGCTTCAAGCGTGCTTTAAATTCATTAGCTATGACACTAGTGGATGGTCCTTTAGGGACATCAATTCGAATTGGGACATTCTCTATAGGAATATTTGATTTGGTGATCCTTTTCAGATCAGTAAATGCGTCCGGCATTTGATTTGCAATTTTCTGCAGATGAATAATCTTTTGTACTTCTTGCTCACAAATAGAAGCACGTGGATAAAGATGAGATAGTGATGGATTTTTCCACAAAAAATCTCTTTTGATATCACTATCTTCTCCCCCTAATTTTAAAAAAAGTATCTCATCAAACCGATAATCTGCAAATCGAGCAGTGAACATATCTCCCGTTAATAGTTCAAGATAGCGAATAATGGAGGGTGATTCAAACACAACATAAATTTTTAACCTTTTTTGGGGGCCCATCTTGGTGCGGTTTGGTGGTGTTATAGGCACATATATACCACACCCAAAAGTTCTCAAGTGAGATATATTAGGCTCTTGACCCAAAACCAATTGCAACAAAGAAAATTTATGATAATTTATCGGTCTAAGATGAACAAGTATTGCAGCTTGCAAAATTGCATGACCCCAAACAGAAGTGGGTAACTTAGTTTTCATCAGTAATGGTTTTGCTATCAACTGTAGATGTTTAGTTAATGACTCAGCAAGGCCATTTTGAGTGTGAACATGGGGTACAAGATGTTTCACTCTTATCCCAATTGATAAGCAATAGTCATTAAATGCTTGGGATGAAAATTTTGCAGCATTATCAATGTGAATAGACTTAATTTGATTATCAGGAAACCGTGCCCGAATCGTATTATTTGTGCCAACAATTTTGTAAATGCTAAGTTGCGAGATGACAAAAGACACACATGAGACCATCTAGAAAAAGTATCTATTAGGACCATGAAGTATCTAAACGACTCACTTAGTGGGTGAATTGGTCCACAAATGTCCCCATATATGCATTTCAAGAACGTGGGGGACTCAATCCCAACTTTTGTTGGCGATGGCCTCAGAATCAGCTTTCCTTGATAACAAGCATTACATGAAAATTCACCATTCGAAAGAACCTTCAAGTTCTTTAATGGATGCCCATTTGAATTTTCTATGATTCGTCTCATCATTATTGATCCAGGATGTCCCAGTCGATCATGCCAAAGTACGAAAGTATTGGAATCAGTAAACTTCCGGCTTACTATAAAATGTGCCTCAATTACATAAATCTTTGTCCAAATACAGACCAGAAGATAAAGCAGGAAACTTTTCTATAACACATGTCTGGCCAGAGATATTCTTGGTGATACCAAGATATTCAAGATTTATCTCATCAAATGTCTTGATATGATAACCATTTTCACGGATATCTTTAAAACTCATCAAGTTTCTCTGAGACTTAGGAGAAAACATAACATTATTTATGACGAGTTTAGTTCCCTTGGGCAAGATTATAATGGCTTTTCCGAAGCCTTCAATCAAATTAGCGCTACCAGAAATTGTAGTACCGTTAATCTTGCCCATGTTTAGATGAGAGAAATATTTCTTGTCTTTGAATATCGTATGTGTAGTGCCAGAATCAATCAAACAAATGTCTTCTTGAACATTATCCATATCTTCAAATAAAATGACATACACCAAATATAGTAAATATATCATTGCAGAAAGTAAAAATCATTAATAAATTATTAATTACTTTTAAACAATTAGTTATATTAGAATACAATAACATAATCTTCATTAAAATGGAGAAAAGGAACCACAAGTTCCATTAATTAGAATATCATAACGCATGCACTACTTAATACTTTCATTCTAATAACGCATGAATATTATACTACTACACAACTGAATACTTTCATTATTTAGAATATAACGGGATATTATACTACTGCACCACATATATGGCGTCCTTTTTTTGTTTTATTCTTTTCATACTGTTTTGTTTTCTTTACATCTTTACAATAAATAATGGCAATAAAAAATATTTAATTCAATAATGAACTACAATAGTATAATTAAACTAATTAATACTAAAAAAAATTAATACTCATGCAAATAACTAATTTTACATGATTCTTTATTCATTAACTCTTATCAATAAAAAAAAATTTAAAAAAACATTCATTCTTCCATGTTTACGGAACCATCACCAATCAACAGATCAACCTTTCCTTCAGGGTGCTCGAAAAAATATGCTACATCCAAGCTTGTGATGTCAACCGCATTTTCAGAGAGAAAGTTAGCCTCGGGATTTCTCTCTTTCTTCTTTAATGATGCTTGATAAAGATCAACCAAGTGCTTGAGAGCACAACAATCACGTGAATAATATCCTTTTCCACCACATAAAAAATAAGTAATTGCTTCACGATTCTCATCTTTTTTCTTTTTGTTCGATGAATGATTAACACCCGGAACAAGGTTTCTTTCTTGGTCATCATGACCATGACCACGACCACGACCAGTGCCACGACCTTTTTCACACCTAGCATTGTGAGCGTTCAAATTATTCACTTCAGGGAATGGTGCAGATCCAGTTGGTCGATTCTCGTGATTTTTCATCAACAAATCATTATTTTGTTCAGCCACGAGAAGATGAGAACTCAGTTCAGTATACTTCCTAAAACTTTTTCTCGATATTGCTATTGTAATAGCATATTCGAGGCATAAAAACTGGAGAGCGTCTTTTTCATCATATCATTATCATTGACCATTTCTCCACATGTTTCAATTGAGAAGAAATTCTGAACATAGCAGAATTGTATTCATGAACAGACTTATAGTTTTGAAATCTTAGATGCATCTACTCATATCGTGCTTTCGAAAGGATGACCATCTTTAAGTGGTTAAATCTTTCTTTTAGGCCATTGCACATACGAGTGGATCCTTAGTAGTAAGGTACTCAATTTTTAGAACTTCATCAAGATGATGATGCAAAAAAATCATAGCCTTAGAACGATTTTGACTAGATGTTGTATTTTTATTCTTTATGGCATCTCAAAGACGCCTAGCATCTAGGTGGATTTCAGCATCCAACACCCATAAAATATAGTTCTTGCCCGAACTTTGAAGGGCAACGAACTCACACTTTGTAAGATTGTTACCCATAAAAAAGGGAAAAAAATAATAATACCTTAGCCTTAGCCTTCAAATTTAAGACGGTAGAGTCTCGTGCTGATAACGTGTTATAAAATAATTTAGAACAAGAAGAAGAGTAGAGAGAATAGAGAGAGTAATTCTTATTTCTTCTCTTGAGGGATGATTTACAATGAGGGAAAACCCCTTTATTTATAGGAAAAAACTAGTCTTGGGGTTTGTAACTTTTCCATAAATAGACATACACAATATATGGTAAAGTGGGTATTTACTATATATGGTAAAGTAGACATTCACTATATAGTACATTTATAACACTTTACTTTTTTTTTTGTCAATTTTTGATATATTCTGAATAAAACATATTTATAATTTTGTTTATTACCTTAGAATTTGCAATTACAAAGAAAGTTCTTTTCTAGTGAGGTTATAAATTAACAAATGTATCTAAATAAATAATTGCTATTTATTAAAATTATTTTATCTAATTAATTTATATGCTAAAGTGACCGCAAACACGAATTAGTTTGTGTTCTTAATTAAGTTGATACTATTAAGAATATTAAATAATACACGTATATTTAAATTTTTAACAGTTTTAAAGGCGCCTTAAACAAAAATATATTCATTAATATTTTTATTATTAAATACAACAATTGTTTAATTGTGCATTTAAAAGTTGGGCATTGCTTAAAAATAAAGAGAATTAAGAAAATGAAAGAAAAAGAGAGGTTGAAAGGGTGGGGTGGTGGATGGCATGAAAAGGTAAATAAATGGATCCACTATTCAAGTGTCAAAAAAATAATGAAAGGTCACACAACTAATGTTGGTTGGACCTTCCCACTTAAAATTTTTCCTCTTTATACAACACATGCTACTTGTGAGAAATTATTATAATACATACAGGGGTCGTCCTTTGGTAGGGTGCATCAGGAGAAATAGTCCATGTATTAAGTGCGGTATTATTTAGTACTATATTTGGCAGGATTTCGGACCAATGTATAACTAATACATGTATTAGTTATACACCTACATGGCATTGTAGGGTGCATAACTAATACATTTCATTTGATAGTATTAGTAATACATGGATTTTAATACCATGGGACTAATATGTGTGAAGATAAAAATATCCCTTAAATTCTTTTAAGCATTTTTTTCTTGATTTTATTTTTTATATTTGTACTAATAATTTATTTAAATAAATTAGTTTATAAATTTTATTATTTAGAGAGAGTTCTATGTTGCTTAATGAAATCTAATATCAATCGATGCAATATTTGAAATATCAGATATTTAGCTTCTTTTCTTTTTGGTCGGAGGGAGGGGGAGACTATCAACTTTTATTTCATCACCAAAAGTAAAATTTACAAAGCAGTAAGGTTAACATAACCAGCTTAAACTAGGTAGGATCACCCCATAAAACTCTATCTGATTAATAACTCTATCGACTTTTATTTTTAATTGAAATTTGACGTTTTGTGAGTGAATCAATTAATAAGGTGAAAATTATTTATCCTCAAATAATTTAAGTGAGGATATAAAAAAATCATTGTTAAGAATAAATAATAGCACTTTGGAAAAAATACACAAAGGTATAGAATATGGAAGGTACACGGTGCTATCAAGGATTTCCATAGTGACACATCACACCTGAAAATTAGTAACAAATTTTTATTTATGTTTTAATTTTCAACTTGACTAATTTAATGAAATAGAAAATCCTACAAAAATTCAACAATATAACTGTAAAGGAGATTTTTGTAGCATTTTAAATCAAACACAATACATGCATGGTATATCTAGTTTTTCAATACAATGAACTAAACAATTGATAAAAAATAATCCAAGTACTGCAATCCCTGCATTACTAATCCCGATATTTCTAATTCCTGCATTACTTGTCTTCGTGCCAAATGATCCTTAAATGTGGTATTATTTAGTACTATGTGTTGGGTTCAATTGGTGTGAGTGGAAAATTGAGGGAAAGTCTTGGAGGGAAAGTCTTGGAGGGAAAGTGTACTCATTTAAGAAAGTATATTTCTCCCACATTGGTGGGAGAGAACAACTTTAATGTATTTTTTTTATTAAATAACACTTTTTCAAGTGGATAGTGAGGCAAGAACCAAGAGGTACCTCACGTCGTCGCCGTCGTCGCTCACTCGGCTCAGCTTCGGATTTGGATTTAGATCGACCGATTAGATTAATTTTTTAGACAAAATTTATTTGAAACTTGGAAAACCAAGTGATCCTAAAAATCCTGGGAAAAAATTAAAAAAATTCTCCATGAACGTGCATATAGAAACGTTGAAATATTACTTAAAGGGGATACAACCCTTCAAGGAAAAAAGACAGTGTTTCAAAAAAAGAATGATTGTTCGGTCGGATGTGACTGTTCAGAAAAGGCATAATGTTTCAGAATGGACAGATATGATTGTTCCGAAGTGATACACTCTTCTATGAACTATTGCTTCCTTTCCGAAGGGGCATGTGATGGCTATAAATACCTGCATTTTTTTCATAGGTAGATACAAATTTTTCTGTATTGAAAAACACTCCTCTACTTCTAAAAACTTTGTGTGATCATCTACCATTGAGTGAATTCAAATAATTATAAGGTTTGAGGTACCGCTACATTCTGATTGTGATTCATTTTATCCTGGGAGGAAAAATTCTGCAACCTCGGGTACTTGGGGGAAATTAATTCCTTAAGGACACTCTGTGAAATCGAGGGATTTGGCTCTTTTCCTACTTCATCTTGTTTCTTTAAAATAACACACTTCTTTGATAGTTTATTGATAATGCTCAACTTACACCTCAAATAAGTGCAAGACGGTCGTCGTCAATATATTTACCCAACTTCGGAGTCGGGGTCGAATCCACGAGGAACAATGTGACTGACAATCAAACTAATTTGAAACTACAACTACAAGTTGAATTTAAGCAAATGATAGAAAAAGACAAAATTTGGAGGTTTTAAATGGTTAAACAAAAGTTGATAAACACTTCGATTTAACAATGTTATGGGACACTGGAGTTATGTTTACCAAGATGCTTACATAGGTTGGGTTGCAAATCACTTTAGAGTTCCAATTGACACTTCAATTGCAAGAAGAGTTGAATTCTATTATTTACCCATTCGTCTCTTGACCTCAGTAGGTAGTGTATCCGTTAATTCTCTCGAACTTAAAGGATGTGTTTTCTATTCAACTATGTTCTCATGTAGGCAAATTCGGTTAAGGCATTTGCCATTAAACTAAAGATTAAAATCTTTTGAGTCCATGTAAACTCTTTTTTTTTCCGACATACACTTTCCTCTCGGACAAGTGATGTTCTTGGGCTCACCTTTCAAGTTGCAACTAAGAGAGATCATTACATTGCTCGACAAGCACTTTTCTCTCGGACAAGTGATTTTTTCATTGAAGTAACCTAACAAACACTTTCCTCTCAGACAAGTGATGTTTGTAGTGCTGACTCTATTAAGTTGCAGCCAAGAAAGATCATTAAAATAAAGAAAGGTTTATACAACATCAATTTCTTATGGACATACATTAGATTCACAACCCAACTTAGTATTCACATCAAGGTTCCCATAACTCAAGTAAAGAAAATTAGCTATTCATGATACAAAGATTAACAATATGTATTGAATTCATAATCAAGAATAAGTAATAAATCATACCCATAATCAATCTTCAAATGGAAGATGTTTACAAGAATGTTAGGAACCCTCAATAAGAGGTTTCTCTCCTTTTTCGCCCCCTCAATAAAACCCTAAAAGATGTCATTTATACAAAAGCCTAATTAAGGAAATAAAATAACAAAATTAATAAAATTCTCGAAATAGGTGACGCCCTGGCTGACTCCACGTCAAGGGTCTGACGCCTTATCACGAATGGCGTCAGATTAGCTCCAGTTGTCTTTAAGTTTTATCTACGGCTGGTGATGAATCTGACGCCGCGTCAAGGATCTGATGGCGTATCACCAACGTCGTCAGATGTCTTATCCTATTGCTGATTTTCTACTTAAGGCTGACACCATTCTTGACGCCTTATCACAATTTTGACGCCATGCCACCAACATCGTCAGAACTGCTTCTCAGACTGTAACTCCCTGATTAAGGCTTACGCCAATGCTGATAGCCTATCACAAGGCTGACGACTTATCACGGTTGTTGTCAACCATGTTTTCAGCTCTTTTTGCTCAGATTTCAGCTCTTCTGCTCCATTGTTATTTATTTCCATGCATCTTGACTTTCCTACAAAATCTTAAGAAATAACATCAAAAACACCAATAATTACTTAAGAACTTACAATTATTTCAAGTTAAAAAGTCCTATATGTGCTACAAAAATCTAGCACATCATTTATGTTGAACTTGTGTTGAAGGTGTTGAAAACTTTATCAGTGTTCTTGAATTAATCTTGAACTTGTGTTGAAGTATTTGAGCAAACATACATATTGTGTACCCGAAACAACAATCTTAAGAAATTAATCTTTTTGTAATCTGTATTGTTTGCTTTTTAGAGATTAAAGTTTTATGCTTTCTACTCTTTTTGAACGTAACAAGTGATTTGAAGAAATAAAAACTTCATCACAAGTTAAAGCTCATTCGGTTAGCGATTAGAAGACATAAGAACTTCGTTGTTAAACTAGAAACAAGTACTGTTTAAAGTTGCTACAAACTTTTAATTAGTATATTTTTATACTAAAGTTGACTGTCTTTTTGTGATAGAAAAAATGACTACAGACGGTCATATTGATAGTGCGACAAGTGTGGCAGCAACCAATGCTGCTACAACCAGTCGCACAATTGTGCCACCCACTATGGCACTAGCGAAAAATCCCGAAATTTTTTGTGGAAATGATTTTAAGCAGTGGCAACAGAAGATGTTCTTCTATCTAACAACCTTGTGTCTTCAAAGTTTTATATCAGAAGATGCTCCAGAAGTACCCAAAGAAACTTCGGACAAGGAGTGATTCGTTGTAACTAAGGCATGAAAACATTTTGATTTCCTATGTAGGAATTATACCCTAAGTGACCTCCAAGATGAGTTATACAACATTTACACTGGAATAAAGACATCAAAAGAATTGTGGAATACGCTGGAAAATAAATATAAGACTTAGGATGCTGGAACTAAGAAGTTCTTTGTTGCAAGATTCCTTGAGTACAAAATGATTGACAACAAGACTGTCGTATCTCAAATATAGGAATTGCAAGTCATTATCCATGATCTCCTTGCTGAAGGTATGAATTTAATGAATACCTTATTTGAATATTTTAAAAATGTTCTTAATATTCACATGAACTTTGTTGTAGGTTTGGTTGTGAACGAGGCATTTCAAGTTGCTGCAATAATAGAGAAGTTTCCACCTTTGTGGAAGGACTTCAAAAATTACTTGCAACACAAGCGAAATGAGATGACAGTCAAAGACCTCATTGTGAGGTTACGCATTGAGAAAGACCACAAAGCCATAGAGATGAGGTCTAAAGGAAATTCTGCAATGAATTAAGCTAATATTGTAGAAGACGACCCCAACAACTCAAAAAAATGGATGAAAGCTGGACAATAAAGCAATCAGCCTAAGAAGAAATTCAAGGGAAAATATTTTAACTATGGCAAGATTGGCCACAAGTCAGCAGATTGTCGTGCCCCAAAGAAAGGCAAAAAAAAGGATTAAGCGAATATGGCTGAATCCAAGAATGAAATGGATGATCTATGTGCCATGCTCTCTGAATGTAACTTGGTGGGAAATCCTCGAGAATGGTGGATGGATTCCGGTGCCACACACCTCATTTGCGCAAATAAAGAGTTATTTGTTGTGTTCTCTCTGGCTCAAGGTTAAGAGAAGATATATATGGCAAACACCGCAACTGCAAAAGTTGAAGGAGCAGGAACAGTCTGCTTGAAAATGACGTCGAACAAAGTGTTGACTCTCAATAATGTCCTTCATGTATCGGAGTTTAGAAAGAACTTGATTTCTGTATCACTTCTTGACAAAAATAGATTCAAATGTTTATTTGTTTCTGGCAAAATTATAATTAGTAAAGGAGAAGTGTACTTAGGAAAAGGCTACCACACTTAGGACCTTTTTAAGATGAATGTAATAATAGTTGAAATCAATAAAAGTTTTGTTTCTTCTTACTTGCTTGAGTCTAATGAATTTCGGCATGAAAGATTAGGACATGTCAATTACAAAACATTGCAAAAACTGATTAACTTAGAAGTATTGCCAAACTTTGTGTGCAATAAATCAAAATGTCAAACGTGCGTGGAATCAAAGTATGCTAAGCATTTGTATTAGTCCGTTGAAAGTAATTCCAATCCCTTAGACTTAATCCACACTGACAATTGTGATATGAAGTCAACACCATCTCGTGGTAGGAAAAAGTATTTTATAAATTTTATTGATGACTACATTAGGTATTTTCATGTCTATTTACTAAACAGTAAGGATGAAGCAATAGATGCATCTAGGCAATATAAAACAGAACTTGAAAATCAGTTAGAGAAAAATATCAAAACGATAAGAAATGATAGGGGTGGAGAATATGAATCTTCGTTTGTAAAAATATGTGTAGAGAATGAAATTGTCCATCAAACTACTGCCCCGTATTCACCCCAATCTAATAAAATTATAGAAAGGAAAAACCAAACCTTAAAGGAAATAATGCATGACTTACTTATAAGTGCAAGTTTATCGCAAAACTTATGGGGGAAAGCTATCCTTACAGCTAACCAAATACTCAATAGAGTGCCCCATAGTAAGACACAATCAATTCCATATGAAAAATGAAAAGGAAGGAAATCCAACTTGAAATATTTCAAAGTGTGGGGGTGCCTAGCAAAAGTTCAAGTTTCAATGCCTAAAAGGGTAAAGATAGGATCTAAGATAGTGGACTACATGTTCATAGGATATGCTAAAAGTAATAAAGCATGTCATTTTTTGGTTCCTAAATCCAAATATCCGGATAAAAATAAAAATACGGTAATTGAATCAGAGAATGCTGAGTTCTTTAAACACATTTATCCGTATAAAACTAGACATAAACAGTCTAGTGGAGGGTCTAAATGACCCCGAGATGAACCGAGTGAGGATGTACATCATGATGAGAATCCAAGACGTTGTAACGTCAAAGAATGTCAACTTCATTTGGATCAAATTTTTTAATATTTCTCTTAGAACATGAGTCTCAAACATTTAAAGAAGCGATGTCGTCTTCAGACACATCCTTTTGGAAGAGGCAGTCAATAGTTAGATTGATTCAATCTTGAGCAACCATATTTGGGAGTTGGTTGATCTTCCTTTAGGAAATAAACCTTTAGGTTTTAAATGGATCTTCAAAAGAAAATGAAAGCAGATGGCACTATTTACAAATACGAGACAAAACTTGTAGTAAAAGGCTTCAAACAGAAAAAAAACCTTGATTACTTTAATACATGCTCACCTGTGACAAGGATAAAGTTAATTTGGATGTTAATTGATTTATCGGCGGTATATGGTCTTGAAATCTATCAAATAAATGTGAAAACAACATTCCTAAATGGAGAATTGGAGTAAGAAATTTACATGGAATAACCCAAAGGTTTTGTGGTCTCTGGTAAATAAAAGAAAGTGTGTAGACTTGTTAAGTCACTCTATGGACTAAAACAAGCACCTAAATAGTGGCATGCAAAGTTTGACCAAATCATATTGGAAAAAAGGTTCAAGATAAATGAATGTGATAAATGTGTTTACATTAAAGACACTCCAAATCACAAGGTCATTATTTTTTTGTATATGGATGATATGTTGATCATCAGTAGACACATTTCTGGCATAAATGCTATGAAACAAATGCTTGAAAGCAAGTTTGATATGGAAGACCTTGGAGTTGCGGATATGATCTTAGGAATAAGAATTCATAGAACTCTACAAGGATTGGCATTGTCACAGTCTCATTACATTGAAAAGGTACTTGACAAGTTCAAGTATTTGGAATTTGGTATTACCAAGACTCCATTAGACGTGAGTTTTGCACTTCAGAAGAATGAAGGTGAAAGTAACAGAATTGGACTACGCAAGAGTGTTGGAATATTTAATGTATATCATGAATTGTACACGGCCATACATAGCATGCTATTAGTAAGTTGAGTCGGTACACGAGTAATCCCAATAAAACTCATTAGATGGCAATAAAAAGAGTTTTGGGGTATCTTAAATACACTCAAGACTATGTTTTACATTATAATAAATATCCTGCAGTAATTGAAGGATATAGTGATGCAAATTGGATCACTGAATCGAATGAAGTAAAATCCATGAGTGGATATGTGTTTACTACATGTGGAGGAGCAGTTTCTTAAAAATCATCCAAATAGACATGCATTTCTCGCTCTACAATGGAATCTTAATTTATCACATTAGATAAAACTGATGAAGAAGCAGAATGGCTCCAGAATTTCTTGAAAGATATTCCTTATTTGCCCAAACCATTGCCACCAGTATGTATACACTGTGATAGGCAAACAACATTAGGTAGGGCAGGGAATAGATGTATAACGGTAAATGTCATCGTATAAGACGGAGACATAATACCATTAGAAAACTACTCTCTAGTGGTATTATCACTATTGACCATGTGAAGTCAAAGGATAATATGTCATATCCACTTACAAAAGGCATATCTAGAGAGAGAGTTGAGAGAACATCCAAGGGAATGGGTTTATGGCCTAGGAAAAGTCTTCATGACGGTAACTCTACCAAGCAGAATGGCGATACCAAGAGCTAGGTTCAAGGAGATCAAACAAAGTTGTGCCTGACAGGTTCAACATTGTCAATATACCAAACCCATTCTCATGATGTAGATAATGTTTAGTAAAAAGGATAAGGCTTGTGGTGTGAAGCCTTTTAATGATTATCTAACTTTGATAAATTTGACCAAATAGTTTAATCTATAGGATTGAATGTTTGGAAATCACATATGTGAGGGTGAAGTGGAATCCGCTTCAAGGAGAATATTAGTAAAGGCCTATTCTCTAAGCTCTTATGAAACCAGGACATGTTCATGGTTGAAATGAATAAAACCTTAAGAAACATAAATGATAAAAGGTTGGTTGTGTGGTATGTGATGTCTAGGTTTACATTAAAGCTCGACGGTTCAAAGATATCAAATCTACCGATTGACCGAGTGCATCCGATGCATGTTCACTACGGAAAGTTCAAAGGAAATCCACTTATCAAAATGCAATCAGTCTTTGCTTGTTGATCACATACTTGTCCATAAAGTTTTATAAAGAGTAGTCATTCCCCATTCATGTGGGGGATTGTTGGGTTCAATTGGTGTAAATGAAAAATGGTGGAAAAGCCTTGGAGGGAAAGTGTACCCATTTAAGAAAGTATACTTCTCCCACATTGGTGGGAGAAAACAACTTTAATGTATTTTTTATTAAGTAACACTTCTTCAAGTGGATAGTGAGGCAAGAACTAAGAGGTGCCTCGCGCCGTCATCGTTGTCGCTCGCTCGGCTCGGCTTTAGCTTCGGCTTCAAATTTGGATCTGTCAATCGATCGATGAGATTAATTTTTTAGATAAAATTTATTTGAAACTTGAAAAAACAAGTGATCCTAAAATTCCAAGGAAAAACCAAAAAAAAAATCTCCATGAACATGTATGCAGAAACGTTGAAACGTTACTTGAAAGGGATACAACCCTTCGAGGAAAAGACATACTGTTTCAAAAAAGGGATGACTGTTTGGTCGGATGTGACTGTCCAAAAAAGATATACTATTTCAAAATGGACAGACATGACTATTACGAAGTGATACACCCTTACATGAACCGTTGCTTCCTTTCCGAAAAGGCATATGATGGCTATAAATACCTGCATTTTTTCCATGGGTAGATACAAAATTTTCTGTATTAAAAAACACTCTTCTACTTCTAAATACTCTGTGTGATCATATACCATTGAGTGAGTTCAAAGAATCATAAGGTTTGAGGTACTTCTACATTCTGATTGTGAGCCATTTTATCCTGGGAGAAAATATTCCGCAACCTCGAGTACTTGAGGGGAATTAATTTCTTAAGGACACTCAGTGAAATCGGGAGACTTGGCACTTTTTCTACTTCATCTTGTTTCTTTAAAATAACACACTTCTTTGATAGTTCATGTTGAACTTGTGTTGAAGGTGTTGAAAACTTTATTGGTGTTCTTGAATTAATCTTGAACTTGTGCTGAAGTATTTGAGCAAACATACAGATTGTGTACCCGAAACAACACTATCTATATTTGGTAGGATTTTGGACCAATGTATCTCATTTGGTGGTATTAGTAATACATGAATTTTAATACCATGGGACTAATATGTGTAAAGACCAAAATATCCCTCAAATCTTTTAAACATTTTTTCTTGATTTTATTTTTTATATTTATGATAATAATTTATTTAAATAAATTAATTTGTAAATTTTATTATTTAGAGAGTTATCCGTTGCTAAATGAAATCCAATATCAATCGATACAATATTTGAAAATGAGTTGTTTAGTTTCTTTCTTTTTTTTGGCCGGGGGAGGGGGAAGACTATCGACTTTTATTTCATCACCAAAGTAAAAGTTACAAAGCAATAAGGTTAAAATAACCAGCTTAAACTAGGTAGGATCACCTCATGAAACTCTATCTAATTAATAACTCTATCATCTTTTGTTTTTAATTGAAATTTGACGTTTTGTGAGTGAATCAATTTATTAAGATGACAATTATTTAAGTGGGGATACAAAAAAAACAGTTTTAAGAATAAATAATAGAGCTTTGAAAAGAAAATACACAAAAGTATAGAATATGGAAGGTACACGGTGCTATCAAGGATTTTCATAGTGACACATCACACCAGAAAATTAATAACAAATTTTTATTTTTATTTTTATTTTTAATTTGACTAATTTAATGAAATAAAAATTCCCACAAAAATTCAAGGGTATAACTGTAAAGGAGATTTTTGTAGCATTTTAAATCAAACACAATACATGGTATAGCTAGTTTTTAATACAATGAACCAAACACTTGATAAAAAATAATCTAAGCACTACAATCCTTGCATTACTAATTCTGGCATTGCTAATCCCTGCATTACTTGACTTCGTACCAAACGACCCCTAAGTGTGGTATTATTAGTACTATGTTTGGTAAGATTTTGGACGAATGTATCCCATTTGGTGGTATTAGTAGTAATACATGAGTTTTTAATACTATGGGACTAATATGAGTAAAGACAAAAATATCACTCAAATTCTTTTAAATATTTTTTCTTAATTTCATTTTTTATATTTGTTCTAATAATTTATTTAAATAAATTAGTTTATAAATTTATTATTTAGAGAAAGTTCTTTGTTGCTAAATGAAATCCAATATTAATTGATACAATGTTTGAAATATGAGTTGTTTAGCTTCTTTCTTTTTTTGGCCGGTGGGAGGGGGGAGACTATCGACTTTTATTTCATCACCAAAAGTAAAAGATACAAATCAGTAAGGTTAACATAACCAGCTTAAACTAGGTAGGATAATGACGCAACCCACCCAGGGTCCTTGATTTAATGAGCATCCTAAGTCCGACCGGGACCGAAAGCCACCCCCGTTAGCCAACCCAACCTCCAGCCGCCTGCCTTGAGTTGGCTGAATTTCGAGCATGTAGCAAGATAGTGCAACAACCCACATGAAGACTCTGAGATAAGATCACAACCGTGATCGACCTAACCGAGTCTAACCATCCAATACCAACAATCCAACCATACCAAACCATACCAAAACAAGGGCCATAACCAAAGATGTTCCAAAACATAATATAATTAATCTCAAAATAAAATATGATGGAACAGTGAGAAATTATGTACGATGATGCCAGCCTCCCATCTTATTCCAATGCCAAGGCTAACACCTATACCGATCTCGCCCATTCCAACCCATAGAAGTACTACAAAGCCTCTAACCAAAAGAGTAATAAAATTCGATTGGGACATGCCCTCAACCATAGCCAAAACTAATATCCAGAAGGAAACCAAAATATCTAAAAATGTCCGTAACATGAAATGGAGCCTTCTAAAAGGATGGAATCTCACCACTTTAGTCTAAATGTTGTCCCCGGGTCAATCACTATGTAGGAGGAGTAGAATGATCGGTTCCTGCATAGTGTGGGTATACAACCGCCAGTAGACGGATTAACGGGTGAACGCTAGCATGATCTCAAGATAAGGATAAAATAATGCCATTTATAAATCCAAGTAAAACCATCCATATGCATAAAACCATACATAGATATATATAACCAGGTCGGGAAAGGGGATCGGGTTTAGTATGCCTGTAAAATATTTACCTGGGCTGTGTAGCTTTCCCGTCCTAAACCATCCACAAGTTATATGGGTTCAGCTCTCCTTGCTAAAAGGGGCCCAGTGTGTGTAACCGTATGACCGAGAAAGAAAACCTTGGGATGAATAGTACATACCCAAATATAGTGTGACATCATGCATACGGTCACCAAGACCAAACTCATATCAGTAAATATGAGTTTCCAGTTTTGGTCCTCCGGGACCTCCAACTTCCACGACTTTGCTACACATTCCACCATTATTTCTCAATTAAAACCAATTTCAAAATAACCAAACCACTTTCCATTTATTAACCAAGGCCATTGATATTGGTATCATCATACCAACCCTTACTTGCAAGTATCATCCATAGCCAACCAATTATAGGTTTAAGGGGACTTTTAAGTGCCCTTCTATTTACCATATTAAACCACTTGGGGAATTTCATGTACCCCACAAGCATAACCATTAGTCGTTCACCATTCCAAGCCATTTAAACACTGCATAATTCCTTTACCAAATTTTAAAACATGCAAGAGTTTCATTAAAGTAGTCAATGCAATGAACATATCTTTGTAAGCATTTTGTCAAACACATTGGGGGCATAGTATGACCAAACCAATTCCAATTACCACTAAACCATTCCCATGTAATCTAATTATCCAAAACCACCATTAATGCATATAAAAGAATAATTAAAACCATGGAAAATCATAACCAACCATTTAACGTCAAAACCCCCAATTTATATTTGAAAACCAAAATCATACAATCAATGAAATCATGGAAACATTCATAAAACCATGATTTTAGATAAAATTAACAACGAAGAAAGAGAACATGCCTTAAACCAAGATGATGATGGAAAGAAATCACCAAGACAAGCCCCAAATCAATCTTCTAGTTGAAACCCTAGCTTCTCTTGCCCAAAACCTTTTGAGAGAATTTTAGAGTGTTTAGAAGAGTTTCTAAGTGTTAATGAATGGAGTAATAGGTTAAATAACCTTCCAAGTAGGTTAGAAGTAATAGGACCTTATTAGGATAAGTGGGAAAATTTCCAGAATACCCCCACTTAAGTTTCACAAAAATCCCATCATAGGGGTACGACTGACCCACACAAGTCGTACCTTCCGATATGAGTGGTACCCTTCGTACCCTCCGATACGAGTGGTACCCTTTGTACCCTCCGATACGAGTGGTACCCTTCACTCGTACCCTAAGCCTCAATCTTTGGATCAAACATTGTCCAGCATATGACTCATCCAACCAAGTCATATCCAAAACATATGATCCATACCTTTCACTCGTACCCCTGGCAGATTTAAACCCAAGGAAGATTTAGATACTATCCACCATACAAGTCTTTGGTATGACTCGTACCCTGGCTTACGACTCATGGTGAGCCACTCGTACTCAGATCCAACCTAAGTAGCTATGTCCAAGATTATGTTAAGGAACCAAACAATCCGTAACCACCAATATGACTCGTACCCCTAAGTCATACCCATTCTAGTAACCAAAATCCATCCCACCAACCAACATTGGTCAGCATACGACTGGACCATACCATCCGTACCCTAATATACGGATCGTACCCATGAGTTGTATTGGGTCCTGAGATCAGAATTCCAAGAAATTTTCTAAGGTACAGAAACTAGGGTGTTTCAGTCTCCTCTACTAGGAATATTAGTCCTCGAATGACGGATAAGGTAGGGGTAACCACACGCAAGAGTCATCTGCATTATCAAATATATTCCCAATCTGTAATAAAGTTTGAAAACAAAGAGGCAAATATATTAATCTTTCCTTTAATAAACTCTGAAAATAAAGATGTGTTGAAGACAGTACCTTCCGCACGAATCCCAGGAGCAGAAAACAAATGCGGATATTTGGACTTCATGTCCTCTTTCACTTTCCATGTAGCTTCTTCCACCTTATGGTTCCACCAAAGAACCTTAACCGAAGCCACATCCTTGGTCCGCAACTGACGAACCTGCTTATCTAAGATCTCAACCGGGACTTCTTTATAAGACAAAGAATCAGTGATACCCAATCCTTCCAAAGGAACAACAGAAGAAAGATCACCAATGTGCTTCCTCAATATGGAAACATAAAAGATCGGATGAACCAAGCTCAAGCTAGAAGGTAAATCCAACTCATAAACAACATTACCAATTCTCTGAAAAAACTCATAAGGACCTACACTACCCCCTTCTTACCAAACCACACTACTTCCTTCATAGTAGATACCTTGAGGAAAACCTTATCCCCAACCTCAAACTCCAAGTCTCTATGCCTAACATCCGCATAGGACTTTTGGCAACTTTGGGCAGCCTTAAGCCTCTCCTGAATCGCCTTCACCTTCTCCATAGCTTGGTAAACCAAGTCGGGACCAAACATGTCCGCCTTACCAATCTCAAACCAACCAATAGGAGATCTGCTCCTCCTACCTTATAATGCCTCAAAAGGGGCCATACCAATACTAGAATGATAGCTACTGTTGTAATAAAACTCTACCAAACGTAGATGTTAAACCCAATTGCCACCATAATCAATCACACAATCCCGAAGAATATCCTTTAATGTCTGAATAGTTCTCTCCACTTACCCATTCGTCTGTGAATGGAAAGTAGTACCTAGACTAGCCTTACTCCCCAATCCTTTATGAAAAGATCGCCAGAAGTGGGATGTAAACTCCATGCCATGATAAAAAATAATCAAAATAGGAATCCCATGCAGCTTCACAATCTCCTGAAGATACAACTTTGCATAATCATCCACCGAGAAAATAGTCCGCACTAGCAAAAAATGCGCAGACTTAGTCATCCTATCCACGATGACCCAAATCAAATCATATAGATTTTGAGACCGAGGAAGACCAGTAATGAAGTCCATATTGATCACTTCCCACTTCCATTCAGGTAAATCAATTTCTTGATATAATCCTCCAGGCCTTATGTGCTCAACCTTAACCCGTTGACCCACTATGCACTTGGCTACAAAATTAGCCATATCTCTCTTCATGCCATTTCACCAATATATCTTCTTGAGATCATGATACATCTTAGTCAAGCCAGGATGCATAACATAGCGTGACTCATGTGCCTCATCCAAAATCCTTTGTCGCAAACCGTCGACATCAGGAACATATAACCTTCCTTGGTACCATAAAGTACCATCACCACCTATCTCAAACACCACTACTTTTTTCCCACCAACGTCACTCTTGTTTTTTATTCAAGATAGGATATAACACTTGTTTTTTCTTAATCTCCGCACCAAGAGACGATCGAACCACTTCTTGCACCATCACACCACCATCCTTGAAGTCCAAGAGACGAACTCCAAGATTAGCCAAGCGGTGAATATCCTTCACTAATTCCCTCTTTCCTTTTTCTACATGAGCCAAACTTCCCATGGATAACTTGCTAAGAGCATCAGTAACCATGTTAGCCTTTCGTGGGTGATAGTGAAGACTCATATCATAGTCCTTGAGAAGTTCAAGCCATATCCTCTACCTGAGATTAAGCTTCTTCTGAGTGAACACATACTGTAGACTCTTATGATCGGAAAAGATATCCACTTGCACACCATACAAGTAATGCCACCATATTTTCAAAGAAAATACAACCGCCAATAGCTCCAAATCGGGAGTAGGATAATTCCTCTTATACACCTTCAACTGCTTTGAAGTATAGGCAATCACCTTCCTATGCTGCATCAACACACAACCAAGCCCTACTCGAGATGCATCACAATAAACCACGAACCCATCATTACCTTCCAGAAAAGCCAAAATTAGAGCCGAAGTTAACTTATTCTTCAAATTCTCGAAACTTCCTTCGCAAACATCCTACTAAGAAAACTTGACCTTCTTCTGAGTTAACTTACTCAAAGGAATAACTATCGACAAAAAGCTTTCCACAAACCGCCTATAATACCTGACTAAACCCAAGAAGATCCGAATATCGGATGGAGTCGTGGGTCTAGGCCATCTATTCACCACAACAACCTTTTGGGATCCACCATGACCTCCTCACTAGAAATAATATGAACCAAGAAAGTTACAGTGCTCAACCAAACCTCACACTTGGAGAACTTGGCATACAACTGTTGTTCCCTCAAGGTCTATAAAACCACACGGAGGTGATTAGCATGATCCATCTCACTCTTTGAATAGACCAGAATATCATCAATAAACATAATGACAAAGAGATCCAAATACTTACAAAAACCCTGTTCATCAGATCCATAAATATCGCTAGAGCATTAGTCAACCCAAATGAGATTACCAAAAACTCAAAGTTCCCATATCGAGTATGAAAAGTCATCTTACGGATATCCACTTCCCTAATCTTTAGCTGATAATATCCATACCGAAGATCTATCTTAGAAAAGAACTTGGCACCTTGACAGATCATCTATCCTTGGAAGAGGATACTTGTTCTTGATCATCACCTTGTTCAGCTGCCTATAATCAATGCACATCCGAGGGGAACCATCCTTCTTGCACATAAAGAACATCGGTGCACCCCAAGAAAATACACTAGGACGAATAAACCCCTTATCCAGAAGATCCTTAAGTTGCTCCTTGAGTTTTCTCAACTCAGATGGAGCCATTCTATGCGGAGGAATAGAAATTGGACGAGTGTACGGAACCAAGTCAATACCAAAATCTATTTCCCTATTTGAAGGAACACCAGGAAGATCATCCGAAAAGACTTCTGGAAATTCATTAACCACTGGAACTAAATGGAAAGAAGGGACTTTCGAATTAGAATCTTTAACTTGGACCAAGTGATAAAGACAACCTTTAGAGATCAACCTCCGAGCTCTAAGATAAGAAATAAATCTCTCCTTAGGAGCTAGAGAACCACTCTCTCATTCTACAACTGGATCACCATAGAACCTAAAGATAACCCTACGAGTTCGACAATCCAAGGATGCATAACAAGAGCGCAACCAATCCATACTCGGAATAACATCAAAATCCACCATACCCAACTCAAATAGATCCATCAAGGTCTGCTTTCCACCAATAGATATCATACACCCCCTATAGACTCTCTTAACAATAACCAAGTCACCTACTAGGGTAGAAATAGAAAAAGGATCTGAAATAACTTTTGGATCAAAACCAAAAGATATAGCCACATAAGGAGTCACATAGGAGAGAGTAGAACCCGGATAAAGAAAATAATATACATCACAAGAAAAAAGTTGTAACGTACCAGTGACGACATCAGGTGATGCCACGAATTCCTGTTGGTACGCTAAAGCATAAAACTTGTTCCGACCAATACTAAAACCAGGAGCGGTACCAGAAGTAGATGCAACACCACCAGGTGTAGGAGCAGAAGATGAAGCCACAAGAATCTTATTCGCCCCCATAGTAACCTTATTAACCGAACAATCCCTAAGTTGATGGCCTTCTTAGCCACACTTGAAGCATTTTTCCTTTTTTTCATCGCAATAACCCCGATGAGGACGACCATAGAACCGACAAAGAGGTCATAAAGAAACTGAATGGCCTCCGCTTGCTTGAGATTGGGCACCCTATGCCCAAAATTTATCACCACCATGATGACGCCTATCGCTCGACTGGTAAGAAGCACAAACAGAAGAGTAGGAACCAAAACTCCCCCACTTTTTTCCTGCCATTTGCTACCATCCTGACCACCCTGAGACTAAGCACCTTCCTGGTCAGAAAACCTGTTCCCTTTCCCTGTTGGTCTCCAAAGTCCACCTGTTTTCTCTTCTCATCCTCTACCTGCTGCATATGAACAGTTAACCTAGAGATATCCCATATCTTTAATCAGCAAGGTAGTCTTGCTCTCCAAAATCAAATCCCGATTCAACCCAGAAGTGAACTTCTTCATCCTTGCCTGCATGTCAGCCACCAAATCAGGAGCATACCTTGAAAATTGGTGATACTCCAAGGCATATTCCTTAACAAATATCTTCCCCTGCTTGAGGTTCACAAACTTCTCCATCTTTGATTTTCTCAACTCTTGGGGAAAGAAACGATCTAAGAAGGCCTTAGAAAAAGTATCCCATAAGACTGATTCTTCTACGTCACCCATATCCCTGTCCCATTCCTCACATCACTGATATGCAACCTCTTTGAGTTGATAAGCTCTAAAGTTTACCCCCTCCATATTGGTAGCCTATATCACTCGAAATATCTTCTCTATTTCTTCTAAGAAGCCTTGTGGATCCTCCTCCACCTTCACTCCCAAAAAAGTAAGAGGACTCATCTTCATAAATTGGCGAACCCTTGTGGCCTCAACAAATAAAGCACCAGACACATCCCGCTCAGCCTGAGCAGTAACCAATTTAGCAATAACATGAGTAGACTGATGGAATTCTGCATTAGTCACCTCACTTTGAGGAGGACTAGTAGCAATCAGTAGAACTCCAAAACTATCAGGGATAGGACCGTGAGATCAAAGATGAACCCCAGAAGTAGGATACACCTCTTTAGCATTACCCCAATATGGGCTAGAAGAATTTTCTTGTGTTTTAGATCTATGAGACATGATCTAAAACGTGAGCAAACAAGGATTAGAGAAGATTCTAGGACTGAGACTCTAATCTTGAAATAAGAATACCAAGAAAGTAAAATATTCCTAAATGCCTTGTAGCTTTTTCTTATGAGTGTAGCATACTACACACCCCTAAAAGAGACTCTACTTGACATGGATTTATAGACTCTCAATTGACCATAAACCTAGGCTCTGACACCAACTTGACGCGACCTTTCCTGGGACCTTATTGTAATAGACATCCCAAGTCCGATCAGAACTGGAGACCACCCCTGTTACCCAACTAAACCTCCAGCCGACTGCCCTAGCTTGGTTGAATTTTGAGCATGTAGCAAGGTAGTTCAACAACCCACATAAAGAATCTGAGATAAGATCAAAGTTATGACCGACCCAACCGAGTTCAACCATCCCATACAAATAATCCAACCATACCAAACTATACCAAAATAAGGGCCATAAACTAGGCCATAACCAAAGATGTTCCAAAATATAATATAATATAATTAATCCCAACATAAAATATGGCAGAACGGTGAGAAATTATGTCCAATGATGCTAGCCTCCTATCTTATTCCTTTGCCAAGGATGACACCTGTACCGACCCCACACAATCCAACCCATAGAAGTACCACAAAGCCTCTAACCAAAAGAGTAATAAAATTCAGTTAGTGCATGCCCCCAACCATAGCCAAAACCAATATCCAGAAGGAAACCAAAATATCTAAAAATGTCCATAACATGAAATAAAGCCTTTTGGAAGAATGAAAGCTCACCACTTCAGTCCAAATGTTGTCCCCAAGTCAATCACTATATAGGAGGAGTAGAACGGTCGGTTCCTGTATAGCATGGGTATACAACCACCAGTAGAAGGGTTAGTGGATGAATTCTAGCATGATCTCAGGATAAGGATAAAGTAATGCCATTTATAAAACCAAGTAAAACTATCCATATGCATACACCATACATAGATATATATAATCATGATGGGAAAGGGGACCGGGTTAAGCATGCCTTTAATACCTTTACCTGGGCCATGTTGCTTTGCCATCCTAAACCACTCATGGGCTATATAGGTTCAGCTTCCCCTGCTGAAAGGGCCCAGTGCGTGTAGCTGTATGACCAGGGAAGAAAACCTTGGGATGACTATTACATCCCTCAAATATAGTGTGACATCATGCACACGGTCACTAAGACCAAAACTCATATCAGCAAATATGAGTTTCCAATTTTGGTCCTCTGGGACCTCCATCTTCCACGACTTTGCTACATATCCCGTCATTATTGCCGAATTAAAATCAATTTTCAAATAACCAAACCATTTTCCATTTATTAACCAAGGCCATTGATATTGGTATCATCATACCAACCCTTACTTGCAAGTATTATCCATAGCCAACAATTTATAGGTGTAAGGGGACTTTCAAGTGCCTTTCCATTTACCATATTAAACCATTTGGGGAGTTCCATGTACCCCACAAGCATAACCATTAGCTATTTACCATTCCAAGCCATTTAAACCATGCACAATTCCTTTACTAAGTTTTAAAATATGCAAGAGTTCCATTAAAGTAGTCAATGCAATAAACATATCTTTATAAGCATTTTGTCAAACACATTGGGGGCATAATATGACCAAACCAATTCAAATTACCATTCAACCATTCCCATGCAATCTAATTATCCAAAACCTCCATTAATACATATAAAAGCATAATTAATATCATGGAAAACCATAACCAACCATTTAACGTCAAAACCCCCAATTTATATTTGAAAACCAAAATTATACAATCAATGAAATCATGGAAATATCCATAAAACCATGCCTTTAGATAAAATTAACAATGAGGGAAGAGAACATGCCTTAAACCAAGATGATTATGGAAAGAAAATACCAAGACAAGCCCCAAATCAATCTTCTAGTTGAAACCTTAGCTTCCCTTGTCCAAAAGCTTTTGAGAGAATTTTAGAGTGTTTAGAAGAGTTTCTAAGTTTTAATGAGCGGAATAATAGGGTAAATAACTTTCCAAGTAGTTTAGAAGTCATGGGACCTTATTAGGACAAGTGAGGAAATGTCCTGAATACCCCCACTTAAGTTGCACCAAAATCCCATCACAGGGGTACGATTGACCCACATGAGTCGTACCCTACAATACGAGTGGTACCCTCCACTCGTACCCTAATACTCAATTTTTGGATCAAACATTGTCCAACATACAACTCATCCAACCAATTCGTATCCAAATCATATGATCCGTACCTTTCACCCGTACCCCTGGCAGATTTAAACTAAGGAAGATTTAGACACTGTCCACCATACGAGTCCTGGGTACGACTTATACCCTAGCTTACAGTTCATGGTGAGCCACTCATACTCAGATCCAACCTAAGTAACTAAGTCCAATATTAAGTTAAGGAACCAAACGATCCATAACCACCAATATGACTCGTACCCCTAAGTCGTACCCATTCTAGTAACCTAAATCCATCCCACCAACCAACACTGGTCATCATACGACTGGACCATATGATGAATGGTGATTTTACCACTCATTTGCACCAAATATGTGTGCTTACTACCATGTTTTGTATAATAAAAAGAGGCATCATCATGATTTAAATGCACTAATATCCACATTTTGTAGGTATATAGTTGAAAAGGTAAAAAGATGTGGATTAGAGCTAAAAAGGGATCAAATGGAAGTAAAAAGAGTGCAGCTGGAGACCTAGAGCAGTTCAGCCTCAGTTACTGCAACCGTGGTTCTTAGGCCGCGGTCATGGTCAATCAAGATGGTTATCATAATGCGATCGTAGAGCACAATTGCGGTCATGTAGCCATGGTCACGGTCGAACCTGCCCGATCGCGTTTCAGCGGGAATATGACCCAGGGGAGTTTTGTAAAATTGAAAAGACGAATCTCAAACCTCATATAGGAAAAACTCTTTATTCTTTGGGTATTGCTTACCTCATAGACAATTTTGAATTGGAAGCTAGAAAACCTAATTGGGCAAGTGTGTAATTAATTGTGGAGGCTTGATTTCTTTGTATTTTGTGAAGAATGAATGCTTTGGATAATCCTGATGGTATATATTTCTTTACTTTCTTCATGAGTAGCTAAGTAAATTAGTCTTGGGATTATGTTAAACTAAAGTGTAATTGTGTATGGGTGTTGTTGTGTTTGCATGATTGTTTGTTGTTGAGTATGGATTCCACCATTGCTTGTATTTATGAGTTGGAGTTTGTGGGTGAAAACCCCAAATCTCCAAATGGGTTTGATGGGTGAAAACCTCAAACTCTAGAAACCCTTCATCATTTTTGAAAGAGGGATGAATGTGAACATGAGGTAACCCATAATATCCTTGAAAAAGGGTTATAGGGGGACAAGGAAATGGTGGACAATTAAGCCTATGGTTTACTACCTTTTGCAATCTTAGAAATAAGTGTCATAGGAGTGTAAATCATGTCAAGAACATCATCCTAGAAATAGGGATACTTGATTGAGGTTTCGGGTGATTACGAATTGCACACTTCTTAGGTGCTCGAAAGATCCAATGAGTGAAATCGTTGTGGTTTTATTGAAAGATTAACCACAATGATTTTTGACCTAGCCTATCCTTTAGTTATCAACTAAGTTTCATGTTAAACTATCATCAACCCACATGTTTTTACTTTTAGGTAGACATAATTCCAAGATCTCCTCAAATCTTAATTTTAAGTCAAAAGTGTCATAGTCGGGCATTGTTAACCAAAAATCATTACAAGAAAATCCCAAATCAATTCCCCCATTTTATTTTACATGTCGTGTTTGTTAGTATTCCGGGTAACCTTTTAGTAATTAGAGCATCCATAGGACTTGAAATTTATAATTCGCTCCTTGTGGATTCAACGCCAATTCAAGTTGGGTTTTTGACAATGACCGCCTTACCCCTCATACATGGGAGTGAGTTGAGCGTTATCAAAATGGAGCTGTTGTCGGGGAGTGGAATATAGATTTCACTTATGCGTTGTGATTCTTACTTGAGAATACTCGGGGTGGTATAATTTACTTTATATGTTGTTTTTGAATTCTTTTAGGTGATCAAAGTGTTAATGGAATATTAAGTGATAACACAAGCAACATGGTCCCTAGATGATGAGGGCCAACTAAATGAAGCGGGTCAAACAAGTGCAGTCTGTATTGCATCAGCTAATGTGAACGGAGTCTTCCACGTGACTAGCTGTTTTGCTCTTTTTTCGATTCGAAAGGTTTTGAAAAATATTATTTTCGACCTTTTAAACTATTTCAAAACTTTAAAAAAAATTGAAACAATTTAAGAAATTACAGAGTTGTCACTTGATTTTTGAGAGAATATCAAGAAAAACTAAAAATATTACTTAAAAGATTCAAAAAGAAAAAATCTTTTATGTTTAGAAATTCTGAGTAAGTGATTCCTATTAATACTCTTGTTAAGGCACCAAGAGTATCCGCTAACTTGCGGTTATCCAGACTATTTGAAAACAACTTTTTTGACTAACTTTAAAAAGAAAAATTATTTTTTTTGAAAAGAAAACAATTAAGGAAAATTGTCTTCAAGATTTGTGCAAAATAAATTCTAACGACTTAGCAGGGATTTTAACTAAGTTTAAGAAAACTAAGAACAATTAGCATATAAAGGGGAAAGAGGGAGATTAAAGACTTAGGCCATTATGCCCAAATCATAAATCCTATCCTATGCTAATTTGGGCTTTTGACCCATCTCTACCTGTCCTAATCTAAATACTTGGACTTTTGGCCCATAACTTGTCCTAAGCTAGTTTTTGGATCTTTAAGTCCCCAAATCCGCTTCACCTGTATTAAATTACAACTTTGAATTTGAGGCACAAATGAATGAATAAATAAATGACTAAATGAATAAATAAAAATAAGGCAATAGTAAAAATCGAGACTTTTTAAATCTCTTAGTAACCTCATCAGTGGAGTTTCTCTCATTTTCTTTCTTCTTTCATCTTCTTGCACCCGCACGCCATATAATCGACTTTGGGTTTAAAACTTCGAACTTGGCTCAGAGAGATGGGCCTCATTGGCCCATTACGAATGCAAGAGGAAGGAGTCCATTTGGACTCGAAAACAGATTCATGCAAAGGAAAAGATAAAAGAAAATTGATTAATATGTCTTCAAAAATTCTACACTTGATAGATAAATGATGAGATGAAAAAAAGCATTCTCAAGCATAAAGAAATAGCAGGCTATGATATCAAACAAATCAAACTATCCAACAAAAAGAAAATTAACTCATCTCCTAAACAATCTTACAAAAAATTAAATATAACACAATATAATTAACTAGCCCTTGAAAAGAAGACATGAATCTACAAGAATAGTTGCTTAAAATTTGGACAAATAGATTAACACATATTTGCTCCAAATACTAGGATGAAGTCTAAGGCATGTTTTCATTAAATAAAGAAAAAAGGAGAATGAGCAAGATATAAGGAAATAACACTTCAAATATGAAATACAAGACATACTAATGCAACAACATTTTTTAATACAAAGTGGATCAATTAACATATCTATAACTTATTAAATTTTTTTACTATAGCATGTGAATAACAATGGGACGTCTAAATGAATAAAAATACTTTAAGAAGTAAACCAATAAGCGAAGTGAAGTAAATAACATATATTAAACATATTTGAGTGATAGTATTCGAAGATAGGAGAAATAGTAAAAGATTAATTCTAAGAAAAAGTGTCCAATTATGGCAACTCCTATTTTAGTTCTACACCATTTCAACAAAAATTATAACCTAACAACTTTTCAATCTAAACAAGAGAAGATCAAAGACAATTTTGACAACGAAAATGAGTAACTCACTACTTCAAATTGAGAAATAATTTCTTAGACCCTTAACAATAGTAACGATTCCTTTTCGACATAAAGGAAACAACTTACATACTACAAGCAAACATATCCACCAATAATGAATTTAAACAAAGCATGAACATGCATTTTAAGCAAAGATCAAAGCTTTACCCATAATAATCAAAGAATAAAGCCAAAAGGCGGAACAATCAATATTAACTATTCTTTTCAACATAAAGGAAACAACTTTACATGCTAAAAACAAACATATACACCAACGATGAATTTAAAAAAAACATGAGTACATATTTTAAGCAAAAATCAAAATTTTACCCATAATAATCAAAGAATAAAGCCAAAACGCGAAACAATCAATTTTAACTATTTTTTTTCAACATAGCGGAAACAACTTTATATGCTAAAAATAAACATATACGCCAACAATGAATTTAAATAAAGCATGAGTACATATTTTAAGCAAAGATCAAAACTTTACCCATAATAATCAAAGAATAAAGCAAAAAATACGTTTAACTATTCGTAGCTCATTTTTTATACCATGAATATGAAAATAACCATAATAACGATACCATAACATCCTATGGCCTTCAAGGCCGTCTACAACAAACAATCCTAGTAAATAAAATTACAACTACGAACTACGAAGAAGAAAACAATAATAAAACTAAAAAAATTACAACTACGAACTACGAAAAAGAAAAAGATGAAGAAGAAAATGATAATAAAACTAAAAAATTACAACTACGAACTACGAAGAAGAAAAAGATGAAAAAGAAAACGATAAAAAAGGGGAAAGGCATGTTTACCTTTTTGGGGAAGCAAAACAAAATTACAAGCTTTCTTCGGAGTCTTTATTACCACCGGAAAGCGTTCAACTCAAGAACTTTAATTAGCCCGCGAATTTCACGATTTTTTTTTTTACTAAAAAAAAAACCCTTCTTTGCTCAAAGCTTTTTTTTTTTCAACATTAAGACTTCTCTTTCTATCAAAATAGTGGTAGTATTTATAAGAAAGGATGGTGATTTCCTTCTTTTCATCCACCAAATGGGGAGAAAAGTACTTATAGAAAATGATGAGGATTCAATTCTTTTCATCCACCAATGTGGGAGAAAGAATTTAGGGGTGTTTTTAAAATTTTAAAATTAAAAATAAGGTGAGGTAGAAGGTAAGGTGGGGGGAAATTGTACAGTGTAGTACAATTTTTGAATTTCAAAAAATAAAAAGAGGACTTTGAGGAGGAATTGTACAATCTAGTATAAATTTGAATTTTAAATTTGAATTTTGGGATTTGAAGTTATTTTTGGTGGGAATTGGGTAAAAGTTATGGGAGTTTTTGGGAATTTTGGGATTATTTAAAATATAATCCCAATTGAAATTTAAATTTTAGCCATATTTATTTAATTTTGACCAAATTAAAAATTAATTGATAGATTGCATTGCAATTATGGCCAATTTGATTTCAATTATGGCCAAGTCTAATAGTTTGACTAAATTAAATTAAAATTCGATACGAATTAATACTTTCTTTAATCCCGAGCTTCTTGATTTAATAAAATCAAACATATATTCATCCAAATAAATTATTTTTGAGATTAAATTATATTTAAATCAAGACTTTATCCGTTCGAATTAATTTTCAAGCTTATCTCTGTAACAGTTCAAACTTTGATAAAAATATTCATTCAAGTAACAAAATTTATACAATATCATATATGTGAATACGAAAAATGTATAATCATCACTTAAATGACAAAATTAACCTTAATAAATATCTTAGAGCGCATTTATCTGGATGAAATAAATATTTCACTATTATTTAAAGTTGAAGAAACCCAGGATTAAATTTAGTCGTGAAGGACAAAAATTAGGTGTCAACACTAGCGTTATGCTTCACATGTTGCAAATGAAAGAATTGTACGGAGGTCAATCCTTTGAGGACCCAACTGTTTATTTAAAGAATTTCATGGAAGTGTGTGTGCCATTCAATATAGCACACATTCTCAAGGATCCATTCGGCTTCACCTCTTCCCGTTCTCACTAACGGGCGAGGCAGTTTTATGGCTTCACTCACTTCCACCTGGATCAATCACATCTTGGGACGAGCTTACTATGGTGTTTCTTGATAGATAATTCCCACCATCTAAAATGCTTCAAAAGCGGGATGAGATTGTAAATTTTCAGCAAATGAATAGAGAGCCGTTGTTTGAAGCATGCCAATGGTTTAATGGAAAATTATCCCAATGCCCACATCATGAAGTCCCAGAGAAGATGCTTCTTAAGATCTTCTATCGTGCCCTTGATCCATTAAACAAAACATTGGTGGCTAATGCGGCGGGTGACTCCATAGTAAAAATGCACCACTATGTAGCCTTTTTATTGATAGGAAAAGTGTCAAAGCAAAACCGGGGTTGGCATACCCGGGATACCGAAGTTTCCAAAATCCCTTCCACTACTTTCATGATGGATAATAAACAAAGAAAGTGGAATGAAGAGAAGGAGGAAACCATGGCGAAAATAATGACCCAACTTGAACTCTTGACAAAGCATGTTATGGGTGCACCCGCGAAAGCGGTAAATGTCGTAGCATCAAAATCTTATGAAGATGATGAAGAAGCAAAGAAGTTGGACGAGGAAATTCGGTATTTGGCTAACTACTCGGGGGGTTCCCGCCCCGCCTATCAAAGACAAGGTATGGATTAAGGTTGTATGGACCACGAGTGAAATAGAGATTGGAGGGATAAGGAGCGTGATTATGACCATTATGTTCCCCCTCATGATCGAGCTAAGACCAAGGAGTCAAGTACCATCGACCCTGAAAAATTCAAGACCGAGGATGTGTTAGCAAAAATATTGAATAGAGTGAAAGGTACGCACTAAATGGCCTGTGAGTTGAAAGGTGACTTCTCTCAACTATCTCAAATCGTGGTGTCTCACTTTACCGCTATCAAGCAATTAGGAACCCAAATTGGATAAATCTCCATGCAACTAAATGCTAGTCCTAGAGGTGGACTCCCTAGTGACACGATTTCTAATACAAAGAATGATGCTCAAGTTCTAGCAATTGTCACAAGGATTGGAAAGACATTTTATGAGCTTTCTAAAGGAGAATTTAGTGAGAAAATGCCCAAAGCTAAAGCAAAAGAGGTGTTACCTCAAATTCGAGATGAAAATAATAAGAAAGAGACCGATGAAAGTGATAAAGAAGTGGTTGGGGTTAAAAAGCCACAAAGTGTATCAAGGCCCACAATCCAAGTTCATCCCCCATTCCCTCAATGATTGCATAAAAAAAGAAAGGTGACAAATTGAGGAAGTTCATGGCAAAACTTAGAAATATATCGATAAACATCCCGTTGCTCGAGGCGATCCAACAGATCCCGGGATACGCCAAGTTAATAAAAAATTTGATGTCCAAAAATAATCTTGTTGAAGGTGACACCATTGAGGTCACTCATGGGTATAGTGTTATCATGGATAGTAACGTTGCGGAAAAGAAAGATGACCTCGAAGCGTTTACCATTCCTTGCACAATAGGGATGCATGAGTTTGCAAAAACTCTATGTTACCTTAGTGCGAGCATAAACTTAATGCCTTTTATTATCTACAAGAATCTTGGATTGTATGCTCCTCACTGACCTCTATACGACTCTTAATAACGGACCGGTCTATTAAAAGGTAGGTGGGAATTTTATTTGATATCCTTATTAAGGTGGACAAGTTTATACTTCTAGAGGATTTTGTGGTATTGGATTGTGAAATGGACCAAGAGGTACCTATCATCATTGGTCGCCGTTTCTTAGCCACCGAAAGAGCCATTGTTGATTTGGAGATGGGGGAAATGAAGTTTAGGGTAAGATAAGGTCTCTTTCAAAATTGTAAGACAAAGAAACAAACTGCGGAACTTTAAGTTGTGTCCATGGTAGATGTTGAGGGTGAAAAGGTGGATGAGGTGGGTCTTGAGGACCTGCATTGAAGATGGATGAAGGAAGACATCGTGCCACGACGTTAACTAAGGCGTTAGTTGGGAGGAAACCCACAAATGCCACGAAAGTGGCTTGTATCCTTTTTGTCTTGTTTTGGTAGTATAGATGTTACCTTTTGCATATAAATAACTCATGTATTTGTGGCACTATGGAGTGAATTGGATGAGATTTGATAGGGGAAAGTGTGCAATTTGGCATTAAAAACTGAACAGGGTAAAAATTTGTAAAAATTGAGCAGAGAGCTGAACAAGGAAAAATGGGAGCAGAACTGCTCTCAATTGCCACGATCGCAGTCACCCGCGTGTCCGTAATCATAGCCACCTGACCTCAGTCACGGTCATTTCAGCCACTTAATCCCTAATTTCCCCTATTTACCCCACACTCCCTTTTAAGTTTTACTCTCTAATTGGGCCAAATTCAGGCCAAGTTTGTGAGCTCTCCAACAGCATCCTTGCTTTTCTCTTGCATCACAAATTCGGTAGGTATCATGAATCCATACTTTGATTTTCTTGAAAATAGGCCCTAGAATGCATGATTAAGTGAGAGCCTAAAGTTTTGATTATTATGTTTTCCATGTTGTCCTACGTGGTATTGGTGTGTTGTTGCCTACTTGAGTAAGGTATGCACACCAGGGGGAAATCTTTAATACCCACAATGTGTGAAAAAGGTAGACAAATAAGGTGTGCACACCAAGTGTTTGGCACATTTCCCAAATAAACTTTCAATAATGATATTTGTATGTTAAAGGGCACATTCAAGCACTTGTTAGCATTGTTTAATTGGTCTTCATATGAATTCATATTATAGAGCATGCTAGTGGCCTAAAAAGTTTGAAGAAAGTTGAACATGAGGAGCTGGAAGAAAACCAGCCTTAGTTATCGCGACTGTTGCCACGGTTCATGATCGCGGCAATGCAAACGCAGTCATGGCTTATGATCGCGATAACTGGGGCCTATTTTCTGCCATGCCAAAAATCCTGCACTTTCAATTTTTAGCCAAACACCACTAAGAACCCATCCCAATAAGCTTCAGTGAACAATGTGGTACAATTGCATGTTAAAAATGTCATTGAATGTTATGATGTGTGCCTAGTGCTTTCAGGACTAACTCATGGACAAGTATGATCAAATTTGATTCATGGCACTCGAGTTCCACACTCACTACTACAGTGATCTTTCGAGGGTAAAGTTGCTCCCGACAAGAGAAATTTGCTTGGAGAATGTGCCGGAGAAACTACCGGCATTTCATGACAAACTTGAAGCCATAGGGTGACAGTGTTTTACCTCGGACCCGTGTATTGCAAATGAACAATGGGTTCATGAATTTTATGCCAACATCAGTGAAGTATCTTTCTCGGACCCATTCAATGTGACTATTAAGATCCGAAGAAAATCAATTAGAGTTGGGGTGGAGAGAATCAATGATGTTTGTAGGCTCCAACATGAAGACATAAGTGAGTTCAAAGAAAAAGGTTAGCGCAACGGCTATGTCCCGGAAAGAAAGTCTTTTGGTCCAAGTGTAAAAACAATATCTCCATGAATAACTTTACTTTCGAGGCTCCAATATAGTTGCACATTATTTGTAGCCGAGTCTCGCCATGCACCCACATGATAGTAGCCCAGATCTGAGTAATCGGATGGTCGCTTGTATTTTAGACGGTATCCCGTTGGATGTTGGTCAGCTCATGGTCAATGAAATGGATTATTTCAAGAATCAAGGTGGTACGCATCTCTTTTTACCCTCTTTGATTACTGAGTTTTGAAAGAGAACGGGGATTGAGGAGTATGCTAGTGATACATGGGTGAATCCTGGTGCTCCCATTTACTCCTTGAGGATTCGAGGAGAGGGCGCACCTGTCAAAGGCAAGAAGAGAAAGATTGACGTGGAAAATTCAGCATGTATTGAGACTGAGTTTCATAAGCTAACGACTACTGGACCACTTGAGGAGATTGGAGTTGATATAGCAGCCATTAAGGAGCTTGTGTCTAGTTTGCCCCAAGGATTGGGAGAGCCTTTCACCACTCACCATTCCTATGTGTCAAGGCCCAATTATGATAAGTACAGGAAGGATAAAAAAAGCAAGAAGCTACCATTGCTAGGCTTTAAAATACCTACTCCTCTTTGGAGAAATCATACCGAGACCTCCAAAGCGTGCATAAAAAATGATCACAAGAGAAAATAAGATGGATAAATTTTTTATCAAAATGTAGAAAGGGGTGAAGGGCCTATAGAAAGTCTAAGACCCCGTGATCAAATTTCTTCCTCTTAGGTGGAGAGTGATGATGAGGCCCTAACCGAGTGGCCCGATCTTAAGGAGAATGGTGATGATGTAGAGTTCGAGAGTGATAGCATCCTATGATATGATTTTAGGGAGCATCCTTATCTCTTTTATTCTTGATTATTTATGTCGTGGGGATGCTGCTACCTTTTCAGTTGGGGGTGTCTCCTTATTCATTTGATTTAGGCCTGTATTATTGATATTTATGTATACTTTGTTGTTTTCTTAGATGATTCTCATTTGAATTTGGTCTGTAATATTTGGGCACTACGATGTTGCCCACACTTGCATGGATTAGTTACTTTATTAATGGATTTTTGCTTTATTTTACTTCTATTGGATGAGCTTTTCCCTATGATAGACTGAGTGACGACATTCTTAAATTGAAAATGTCATAATTAGGTTTTTAACCATGGATGCAGGGAAAGTCTGAGTACCCATGGCATTATGGTCAATGCAAGGGAAGTTTGAGTACCTGTGGCATTGATGATTTGGGATCGTATACATATCTATTGGCGAAGTATGAGTAGCCATGTGGGTAGTTGCCCGTATTAGAGCCACAATATTAGACAATAGCTTGTGTTGTTGCCATGATTAGTAAATTATGCGTGGTGCGGATGCAAACCAAACACCCCCTCCGTTAGAAAATTTTTGCAAAATTCGAGGGCATGGACATGAGCAACCTTGTAACAAAACTTTGCCTCTTTATATGACTCTGAAAAGTGAATTCAAAAATAGTTGGTACTACATTTTTATCTCGAGCGGGTAGAACAATTGAACTCCCTTGACGAGCTTCGCATGTCATGTGTGTGAGCTTACTTGTCTATATCTCATGTGTACTTGTACCATCTAAAACTTGCCCCATTAGTCTTTTAAGGATAAATTTTGATTGTGCTTGGTTGGTAAAATGATCTTAGGCAATGTTGTGACATTAGAATCCCACTTTAGCCTAAAAGGCCTACCAATACATAGGAGTTACCCCTAGTCACCCTCTTTGAGCCTTTAGACTTTTCTTTGGCAAACACATTACAAGCCTTGACCTTTTTTTTTTTTTGAACCCTACCCTCCTTGAACTTAAAAATACAATTTGAGGCTAAAAGCCTAAGTTGAGGGTGGTGGAAATTGAAAAGGATATAGTTGGGCCATGAAATCATAAGAAAGTGCCTACAAGCTTAAGCTAATAAATCAAAATGATTAGAAAAAAGAAAAGATCCATCAAAAGAAAAAAAGGCATGATTTATGCACAAAAAAAGGGAAAGAGGAAAGTGGAAAAACCAAGAAAAGGCATAGTAGGTAAAATAGTAAGGGAAAAGAAGTGGCCCAATTGCAAAAAGTGAAAAGAGTGTGATGTAGAAGTTCAAAGAGGGTTTTGCCTTATTGTCCTAAGTTGATATCCTACCCTACCCTAAACCTACATTACAAGCCCAAAAAGTCCTTTGTGATTCCCAACCAAGTGTGGTCATTGTAGTGGCGATTGAAAAATAAGGGCAAGCCTATGGCATGGTACTTGTTAACTTTGAGAATTTCTTGAGAGAGAGAGTGTTTGCACTTAAACTCTTTGTTGCAGTATTGGTAACTAGGTGTGTGAAATTTTCTTTTTTGTTAGGAGGCATATGAACAAGTTGAGGTGGACGATTTTATCATCTTCCGCACAATGAGATAAAAAGAAGAATATTATGGTTGAGTTGAACAAGTGAGTTATTTCTAGAGTGAGTAGTAATTGTCACATGGTTTCTTCTCAAAGTCTATTGCATTCTCCATTATCTCATTTTATGTTGAGGGGCATCGTTAAAAACCATTTTGCCATGTGTGAAGAACTTTTTATGGTAATAATTAAGTTGGAGTCATCATGATCATTGGGTAATAGAGTATGGGCATACATGTGAAGTTGTCTCATAGAAAAGAGTGGTGTTGCTTGACGACAAATAAGATTTTAAGCTGAGGGTGTTGATTAGTGGTGATTTTACCACTCATTTGCACCAAACATGTGTGCACACTACCATGTTTTGTATAAGAAAATGACTCATCATCATGATTTAACTGCACTAATATCCACATTTTGCAGGTATATAGTTGAGAAGGTGAAAGGATGAAATTTTGGAGCTAAAAAGGGATCAAATGGAAGCAAAAGAAGTGCAGCTGGAGACCTGGAGCAGTTCAGCCTCAGTTGTCGTGACCGCAGTCAGTCAAGATGGTCAGCATAATGCGATTGTGGAGCACAACCGCGGTCGCGGTCGAACCTGTGAGATCGCGGTTCAACGAGAATATGACCCAGGGAAATTTCATAAAATTGCATAGACGAATCTCAAACCTCATATAGGCAAAAACTCTTTCTTTTTTGGGTATTGCTTACCTCATAGACAATTTTGAATTGGAAGCAAAAAACCCTAATTGGGCAAGTGTGTAACTAATTGTGGAGGCTTGATTTCTTAGTATTTTGTGAAGAATGAATGCTTTGGATAATCCTGATGGTATATCTTTCTTTACTTTATTCATGAGTAGCTAAGTAAATTAGTCTTGAGATTATGTTGAACTAAAGTGTAATTGTGTGTGGGTGTTGTTGTGTTTGCATGATTGTTTGTTGTTGAGTATGGATTCCACCATTGCTTGAATTTATTAGTTGGAGTTTGTGGGTGAAAACCACAAATATCCAAATGGGTTTGATGGGTGAAAACCTCAAACACTAGAAACCCTTCATTATCCTTAAAATAGGGATGAAGGTGAACATGAGGTAACCCATAACATCCTTGAAAGAGGGTTATAGGGGGACAAGGCAATGGTGGACAATTAAGTCTATGTATGGTTTACATACCTTTTGCAATCTTAAAAATAAGAGTAATGAGAGTGTAAATTATGTCAAGAGCATCATCATAGAAATAGGGATGCTTGATTGAGGTTTTGGGTGATTGCGAATTGCACACTTGTTAGGTGCTCGAAAGAGAAAATGAGTGAAATCATTGTGGTTTTATTGAAAGATTAACCACAATGATCTTTGACCTAGCCTATCCTTTAGTTAACAACTAGGTTTCATGTTAAACCATCATCAACCCACATGCTTTTACTTTTAGGTAGACATAATCCCAAGATCTCCTCAAATCTTAATTTTAAAATAAAAGTGTCATAGACATTATATTCTTATTCCTAAGAAAATGTTTTTGAGGAAAATATTTCCTTCATGGTAAACACACCCTAAATTCGTATTTTTTTGGAAAATATAGTGAATTCGATTATAAGAATACTAGGGATTAAATTCATCAAATTTAAACATTTAATCCGCTTTTATAAATGATAAGATGAAGTTATTGTTGTGGTGAATATTAAAGTAGAGATTGTTATATAACGAATAATACGTGTAAGTAATATATTATTGGACTTAATTTCTTTAATGGTACTTCTATCTTTAATATTTTATCCGTATATTTTTATCATGAATGTTATTACTAGATATCGATGGTCTGTGTCAGCACGGGCTCACTACATATTATTTTTTATCTCAATTTAAATTATTAAAATAATTTATGCTTTTAATTATGCTGGTATAATTTCGAGAGTCAGTCAAATATTATATTTTTTAAATTTCGTAAGTTGTTACTTATGTAAATTACAATGTCTTTTACATCATTTTTCAATAATATATGAGTATTCTCCCTGTCTCAATTTATGTGGCACAGATAAAATTTTGACAATCAATCAACTTTTTTTTTACATATATACCTTTATGTTAAGTTCTTAATTATTGTGATTTATAATACTTTTATTTCATTTTCAAATAATATATTTTTTTATGTCTTGCTCTATCTCATCCCAATTTATGTGCAATAATATAATTTCGATAGTCAATCAAATTTTTTATGTTGACATATCATTTTATGTCTTTTTTATCTTTTTAATGAAATATTATCAATTTTTCAATACTTAGACCATCATAATAATTAATTAGGGGTGATATAGTAAAATCACGATGAAAGAAATGAAGTACACATGTCTTAAGTGACTTGTAATAACTAATTATATTTGACATAATATAATTACTATAAAAAATACTTGTATAATAATTAATTAATAGTGGCACACTAAAATTATGATTGAAACAGCTGAAATAGTCATAAATCTCTATTTTACCTTTTTAAATTAAATATTATTAATTTTTTTAATATGTAAATGACTTATAATATTTAATTAGGGATACAATAATTAATTAGGGATGATATAGTAAAATTACAATTGAAGCAGCTGAAACAGACATGTCATAAATGTCTATTTTAATATTTTTATTAAATATTATTAATTTTTTAACACATAAATGACTTATAATAATTAATTAGGGGTGATATAGTAAAATTACAGTTGAAGCAGGCATGTCGACCTCGTACCTGCTTTGCTGATACAATAAAATTACGGTTGAAGCAGCTGAAATAGTCATAAATGTCTATTTTACATTTTTTTAATTAAATATTATTAATTTTATAATACGTAAATGACTTATACTATTTAATTAGGGGTACAATAACTAATCAGGGGTGATATAGTAAAATTACGGCTGAAGCAACTGAAGTAGATATGTCATAAATATCTATTTTATTTTTTACTAAATATTAATAATTTTTTAATATATAAATAATTTATAATAATTAATTAGGGTTGATATAATAATATAACAGTTAAAGCAGCTGAAGCAGGCATGTCGACCTCTTGCCTGCTTCAGCTGCTCAACTGCCTCTTATAAGATAGTAGAATATTCATGGTCAATTTCACATAAATTAATACACATTCCTGCATAACTCAATAGTTATATTATTTAACCGCAAACACAATATTATTTATGTGAGATTTTATGTTGAAATTACTTATAAAGGGTCGTGTGAGGGAGATTGTGAACAAAGTTCTTGTGTTCTATCATGTCATCCTTAAAACAAATGGACAAAAGAAAGTGATAAAATATGAATAGTGCATTAAGAAAAATTGATAAAAGGGTTGTGTTAATTTTGCATGTGATCGTGCAGTACAGAGTTTTACTAGCAAATTCCGAGGCTAATTTAAGTGGTTTGTGGGGTTTAATCAGTTAAACAGGAGAAAACTATATCTTAGTTTCAGACAAATTAAAATCGTCAATTATATTAGTTATTACTAATCACTAGTATACGTACTCGTGCGATGCACAGAAATATTACATACCTTTGGAGCAAAGACTTGAGCTTGCTCTCTTGCCTTCTAAACTTGCACCATGTGGACTTATTCTCTTATGCATTAACTTGGAAGTTGTCACAATGCTAGTGCCAAATGTAGTGAATAACAAGAGCTTGGGTTTGTCACTAAGCTTTTCTTCTTGATCCCAAAGCCTTTTATCTTCACTATTCATATCCCTCCTCATCATGAGGCTAACATTCAAGACCTATCCTTTTTCGGGCCAAACATCTTCATTGGGAACTTTCATCATCAATCCACAAGGTATATTAAAGTCCCCTTCAATTTCCGTTAATTCCCCTTTACTTCCAAGGTCATTATTCTCTTGAGGGATTTCCTCACCACCATTATTTTTAGTTACCATATCTCTAATAAAGTAAGGATTACCCTCCACCAATACTATGTTCCTTCGATTGGGGCATTCACTAGCCGTATAACCCCAACCTTGACATTTAAAATAAGTAATACCTTTAGAATTGGGATTAGAAGATGGATTACCTTCATTCCTTGGTGGATACCTTTGCATTTCCTTATCAACGAGCTTGTTGAAATCCTTGTTCTTGTTCTATTTGAATGACGTAGAAGAATTATAACCTTTATTGAAGGACTTTTTGGCATTGTCGTTCCTTTCAACCTTAATGGTCGCTTCAACAAGATCTTCTATTCGGTCAAACTTATGGACAACTAGTTGAGAAGCAACTTCATAATCTAAACCACCTTTAAACCGAGCCATACAATGATTTAGGGGTTCAACAATATCAACTTGAAGGATCAAGATTTGAAACTCCTCATAATAGTCTTCCACACCTCTACCTCCCTATCTCAAATTGTAGAGCCTTGTTAATTGCTCTTGCTTGAACTATTTCATAACATATCTCTCTCTTATGATTGCCTTCAATTAATCCCAATCCGTAAGGTTAGGATTACTATTTATTTCTCTTTGCACTCTTTTTGTCTCCCACCAAGTAGAAGCATACCCTTCAAGTTGAGCAATTGTGTGGGCAACTTTCTTGTGTCCGGTTAACTCATTGAGTTGGAAGATCCTATTGTAATATTTATCCCAATCAAAGTAGATAGATGGACCACTAGTTCCTTTAAAGGTAGGAAGAGTGATCTTGAATGAGTTAAGACCCGTGTCTCGACCCATATTACCTCCTTGATCCCATTGATGATCTTCTTTTACTTGGGGATGGTTTCCCAAGTTTTCTCTTCCATGTGGAATTAGACCAAATCTTTCTCCTCTCCTCTATGACCTCCCTTATGAGCTCCTCTTCTAGTTCATACAAATTTTGCAAAGAGAGCTACTTCATCAAACTCTTTACCTCTTCCATAAGGTTCCTCACCTCCTTCATCCTCAATTTAGATTTGTTGATTTAGGTAAGCCAGGATTTGAGGTGGTTGGTTTGGGTTTTTTAAAGTTTCTTGATGGGCTTGATTGAATTGGGGTTGTAGGGGATGAACGGGATTTTGGTTATTTGGGTAAGTAGTGGCTTGGATGATGGGTTCATATACTTGCCTAGGTGGATTGAACATTTGGTGAAGTGTTTTCGGATTTATAGTAGTGGAGGTGTTGAGAGCATGTCCACTAGAGGAAGCATGATAGTTTTGAGGAGTGGATGTAGTGGAGTTTAGATGGACTTCCAAGGTGTCCATCCTTCTTGAGAGTGAACTTTCCATGCTTTCCATTCTTTGATTTACATCTTATTTCACACTCATTATGATCGCCATTAAACTTTCCATGTTTATCTCTCCCGAAGCTCTTGGGCTACCTTCTCCCGATACCATGGTACTTATATAAAAGGAATATTAAAGAAAAAAAACACGTTAAAGGTTAAGAAATCAACCTCACAAGCTCTCAAAGTCTCCACCTTTAGTTCATCTCTCAATTAGCGTCTCAAGCATTGATAGATCGCTTATACTCCAATAAGAAAGCCTGGTACCAATTGTGGCTTGAGGTCGGAATAGATCCTTGTTTGAAATGACTCAAAGAAAATATGTACGGACTTGAGTCAAGAACTAACAATGAATTCAAAAGATAAAAGATTGAAAGAAAAGTAGGACGATGAAAGAAAAGGACTCAAGAACTATCAATCAACTTAGTAGATAAGTTACTAATTGATGAGTAGTTTAGAAGCAAAGAAGAGATTTAAGAATCAAGAAACGGAAACTAAGAATCAAACCTTGAGAAATTGAGTTTTAAATATGTTGAGATGTGTTTTAAGACTTGAATTGATGTTAGAAAGTGTTGATAAACTTGGATTGGTGTTGTTGAAGTTGATTCACATCAAAAGGAGGTCATTGGCGTTGGGTATGGCTGATCTGTGTTAGGTAGCCTTCTCCAGCAGTTGGGACATAGGTGCAAGGAACCTTGGACACAGGTTGGGGCCTTGGCTACTGCCTTGAGGTGAGTCCACAGGTCAAGGGCAGACCAGTCGCACCTTGGGAGCAGATGCAAGGCAGATTGGCCGTCTCTCCCTTTGTTTTTGGCCAAAATTGCTTTCCAAATTGTTCCCTCTTTGTACTCTCTTGTGGAATCTTCTTTTATGCTTTTGTACAAAAACTTTTTCCACACTTTTATTCCTTATTTTTGAATCAAACACCATTTTTTTTTAAGAATTCATGATGAAGATATGAATTTTCCTCAGGAGCACTCAAGAATACCAAAACTTCAAAATGCTCTAACTCTTGAACCAATGATCGGAATACGGTGAAATTTTGACCCGAGGCTCTTTTCAACCTTATAAACACATTATAAACATCATTTTGTTCAAATTCACAACCAAATTGGCATCAAATTTCTTAAACCCAAGCTTCCAACAAGGATAGAACACTCAAATGGACTCTAATTAGGCTGAAATTTGAACCCTAGACTCCTATAGTGCTAGAGAACACAAATCTAACACTAGAAACACAAGAAAAAACACAAAATAAAAAACTAAAAGTTTGACCTAAGACTAAAAAGTGAATAGTAGTACTTTTTTGGGATTTTCAATTTTTGACTCTCTTTTTTTGTTGATTTTCGAGATAGCAAAACCCAAGATTAGAATCGTGGGAATAATTCTAATCATGTCTATGATACCAAATGATACACAAACAAAATATGGAATAAAAAACTAAACTACGATACGAATATGAAAGCTAAAGATAGATAGAAAAGCAATAAGATTGACACAATACAAGGAATTAAAAGAAAATAAAGGGTGTATCAAACCCTAAGCCCTCAATCAATTAAACTGAACAAAGCACCTAAATCCTACGTAGACATCAAGGGAATCGATTCCCAAGCAACCCATTTATCTAAATAAAAGATCAACACAAGCGAATCCACGCTTTCCTCACACTCTCACAAGTGTTCAAATTCATAATTCAATATAAACTACTTACTAATATGAAAAAAGTCCTATTTATAGTCTAGGCTAGGTTATTACATCATATGGGCCCTAAAGTGACCCATTTAGGAAAAATAAACATATAAAAGCCCATTAGGCACTTGCTTGAGCATATGGGGTGCACATGGGGCACATCCAAATGGTGTAGAGGGATGTTTTGACCCGCTCTAGCGTATTTATAGTGGGCTGGGCATACCCCCAAAATGGATGGGGCGTATCTCCTCTTCTAGGGTCTTTATAGCCCTGTTTGGTTTTGCATCGGCCTCTCTAACATTCCTTGAGTCTCCTTGGTCATCATAATAATCCAATGGATGCCTTTTTATAACCCTCAAGAAGTCATCAAGTGTCACTTGACCCGTAAGCATCCTCTCTAGCAATTCGGAGGCCATTTGGATTGTATCATCCTCTCTTTCTTGAAGAAGATTCATCCTCGAATCTACAACCTTTAAACACAAGAAAATAAAACACAACCAATATTTCCTTGAGGCACGAGGGTTAGAACATGGGATAAAATCAAAACATCCATGACAAGAAGACACCCATTTCATATATAACCAAACATCCTTCAAGACAATAGAAGAGAAGTCAACGTTTAATGTGCAAAGAAGTTGGCTATGATAAGCATCAATAAATTCTCCTAAGTTAGTTCCAATTTAAATATTACCAAATAAATCATCACATATTGGAACAACTACGGGTAGAATCAAGGAATCATTAGGGTGTAGATTACCCTTCCATTCACAAGAAACTATGTTTACACACAAAACATAATTATTACCAACATGGTTATGCTCACAAACAAGGAAAATGGAATTACAAGAGTTACAAGTACTTAATATTCTACCAAGAACAAGATCATATGACGATAAGAAGAAACAACTTAAGCACCTCGCATCCCTTTCACTCGAATAACCTTCCAAGAAAGAGCCACACATTTTATGCATATTCAAGTAATTCCAAAAGACATCAACACCATATAGGTAGGATTTAAAGTCAAATATCTTTGTAACATCATCTACTCTAGGGTAAATATCATCAAGATTCCAAGGGAAGCTAGAAATAGGAGGAGGTTGGTACATACCTTTGGAGAAAAGACTTGAGCTTGCTTTCTTGCCTTCTAAACTTGCACCATGTGGACTTATTCTCTTATGTATCAACTTGGAAGTTGGTATAATTCTAGTGCCAAATGTAGTGAATAACAAGGGCTTGGGTTTGTCACTAAGTTTTTCTTCTTGATCCAAAGCTTCTTATCTTCACCATTCATATCCCTTCTCATCATGAGGCAAAGATTCAAGACCTCTCCTTATTCGGTCCAAACATCTTCATTGGGAACTTTCATCATCAATCCACAAGGTATATTAAAGTCCCCTTCAATTTCCGCTAATTCCCCTTTACTTCCAAGGTCATTATTCTCTTGAGGGATTTCCTCACCACCATCATTTTTAGTTACCATATCTTTAATAAAGTAAGGATTACCCTCCACCAATACTATGTTCCTTCGGTTGGGGAATTCACTAGCCGTATGACCCCAACCTTGACATTTAAAGCAAGTAATACCTTTAGAATTGGGATTAGAAGATTGATTACCTTCATTCCTTGGTGGATACCTTTGGATTTCCTTATCAACGAGCTTGTTGAAGTCCTTGTTCTTATTCTATTTGAATGACGTAGAAGAATTATAACCTTTATTGAAGGACTTCTTGGCATTGTTATTCCTTTCAACCTGAATGGTCACTTCAACAAGAACTGCTATTTGGTCAAACTTATGGACAACTAGTTGAGAAACAACTTCATAATCTAAACCACCTTTAAACCGAGCCATACAATGATTTAGGGGTTCAACAATCTCAAGTTGAAGGATCAAGTTTTGAAACTCCTCATAATAGTCTTCCACACCTCTACCTCCCTATCTCAAATTGTAGCTCCTTGTTAATTGCTCTTGCTTGAACTATTTCATAACATATCTCTCTCTTATGTTTGCCTTCAATTAATCCCAATCTGTAAGGTCAGTATTACTATTTCTTTCTCTTTGCACTCTTTTTGTCTCCCACCAAGTAGAAGCATACCCTTCAAGTTGAGCAATTGCGTGGGCAACTTTCTTGTATCCGGTTAACTCATTGAGTTGGAAGATCCTATTACAATGTTTCTCCCAATCAAAGTAGATAGATGGATCACTAGTTCCTTTAGAGGTAGGAAGAGTGATCTTGAATGAGTTAAGACCCTTGTCTCGACCCATATTACCTTCTTGATTCCATTGATGATCTTCTTGTACTTGGGGATGGTTTCCCAAGTTTCCTCTTCCATATGGAATCGGACCAAATCTTACTCCTCTCCTCTTCTTCTAGTTCGTACAAATTCCGCAATGAGAGACACTTTATTAAACTCTTCACCTCTTCCATAAGGTTCCTCATCTCCTTCATTCTCAATTTGGATTGGTTGATTTGGGTAATCCAGGATTTGAGGTGGTTGGTTTGGGTTTTTAGGAGTTTCTTGATGGGCTTTATTGAATTATAGTTGTAGGGGATGGACGGGATTTTGGTTATTTGGGTAAGTAGTGGCTTGGATGATGGGTTCATATACTTTCCTAGATGGATTGAACATTTGGTGAAGTGTTTCCGAATTTATAGTAGCGGAGGTGTTGAGAGGATGTCCACTAGAGGAAGCATGACAGTTTTGAGGAGTGGATGTGGTGGAGTTTAGACGGACTTCCACGGTGTCCATCCTTCTTGAGAGTGAACTTTCCATGCTTTCCATTCTTTGACTTACATCTTGTTTCACACTCATTATGGCTGCCATTAAACTTTCCATGTTTATCTCTCCCGAAAATGTTGGGCTACCTTCTCCCGATGCCATGGTACCTACATAAAAGGAATACTAAAGCAATAAAAAAACAACAAACACGTTAAAGGTTAAGAAATCAACCTTACAAGCTCTCAAAGTTTCCACTTTTAGTTCATCTCTCAATTGGTATCGCAAGCATTGATAGATCACTTATACTCCAATAAGAAAGCTTGGTACCAATTGTGGCTTAATGTCAAAATAAATCCTTGTTTGATATGACTCAAAGAAAATATGTATGAACTTGAGTCAAGAACTAACAACAAATTCAAAAGATAAAATATTGAAAGAAAAGTAGGACGATGAAACAAAAAAACTCAAGAACTATCAATTAACTTAGTAGATAAGTTACTAGTTGATGAGTAGTTAAGAATCAAAGAAGAGATTTAAGAATCAAGAAATGGAAACTAAGAATCAAACCTTGATAAATGGAGTTTTAAATATGTTGAGATGTGTTTTAAGACTTGAATTGATGTTGGAAAGTGTTGATAAACTTGGATTGGTGTTGTTGAAGTTGATTCACGTCAAAAGGATGTGATTTGCGTTGGGTATGGCTGATCTATATTAGGCAGCCTGCTCCAGCAGTTGGGACGTAGGTTCAAGGCACCTTGGATGCAGGTTGGGTCCTTGGCTACTGCCTTGAGGTGAGTCCACAGGTCAAGGGCAGACCAGGTGCACCTTGGGAGCAGATGCAAGGCAGATTGGCCGCCTCTCCCTTTGTTTTGGCCAAAATTTCCCTCCAAATGGTTCCCTCTTTGTACTCTCTTGTGGAATATTCTTTTATGATTTTGTATAAACACTTTTTCCACACTTTTCTTCCTTTCTTTTGAATCAAACACCACCTTTTTCTAAGAATTCATGATGAAGATATGAATCTTCCTCAAGAACACTCAAGAACACCAAAACTTCAAAATGCTCTAACTCTTGAACCAATGATTGGAATACGATGAAATTTTGACCCGAGGCTCTTTTCAACCTTATAAACACATTCCAAACATAATTTTTTTTTTCAAATTCACATCAAATTTCTTTAACCCAAGCTTCCAACAAGGATAGAACACTCAAATGGACTCCGATTAAGCTGAAATTTGAACCCTAGACTCCTATAGTGCTAGAGAACACAAATCTAACACTAGAAACACAATAAAAAATACAAAATCAAAAACTAAAATTTTGACCTAAGACTAAAACGTGAATTGTACTTTTTTGGGATTTTCAATTTTTGACTCTTTTTTGTTGATTTTTGAGATACCAAACCCAAGATTAGAATCGTGGGAATGATTCTAATCATGTCTATGATACCAAATGATACACGAACAAAATACGGAATAAAAAACTAAACTACGATACGAATATGAAAGCTAATGATAGATAAAAAAGCAATAAGATAGACACAATACAAGGAATTGAAAGCAAATAAAGGTTGTATCAAACCCTAAACCCTCAATAAATTAAACTAAACAATGCATCTAAATCTTACGTAGACCTCAAGGGAATCGATTCCCAAGCAACCCATGTATCTAAACAAAAGATCAACACAAGAGAATCCACGTTTTCCTCACACTCTCACAAGTGTTCAAATTCATAATTCAGCATAAACTACTTACTAAAATGAAAAAAGTCCTATTTATAGTCTAGTCTAGGTTATTACATCATATGGGCCCAAAAGTGACCTATTTAGGAAAGACAAACACATAAAAGCCCATTAGGCACTTGCTTTAGCATATGGGGTGCACATGGGGAACATCCCAATGGTGTAGAGGGCTGTTTTGACCTACTCTAGTGAATCTAGAGAAGGCTGGGCTCATCCCCAAAGCAGATGGGGCGCATCTCTTCTTCTGGGGGCTTTCTAGCCCGTTTGGTCTTCCATCGGCCTCTCTAACGTCTCTTGAGTCTCCTTGGTCATCATAATCATCTAATGGATTCGTTTTGATAGCCCTAAAGAAGTCATCAAATGTCACTTGACCCATAAGCATCCTCTCTAGCAATCCAAAGGCCATTTGGATTGCATCATATTGCAATAGATAACCTATCTGTTGTAATATATTTACTATTTGTTACAACAAATGGTTCATGTGTGCAACAGATGAGCCATCTATTGTAATAGATAAGTTATCTATTGGGATATATGAGTTATCTGTTGCAACAGATGGACCATCTATTGGAGGAGTTGTTTTGATTTCTCCTGACAACTGATTCATCAGTTGGAACAGATGGAGAATTTATTTCATCAGCTGTTTTGAATGTGTTAGACAAAAAGTTACGATTGTTCACCTCTTTTTTAATTATCATATACCTTAATTAATCCAAACTAGTAACTTCTCAATTATTTAAATTAAAAAGATAGATTTAAAAATAAAAAAGATAAAAAGTCACAATTTTTTGCCTATTTAATATTAACATCAGTTATTAAAATTAAATAATATTTTTTTGTGGTTTTAAATTGTGTTTATCATTTATTTCCTTATTATTTATTTATGAATCATTTTTCTTTATTAAATAATCGAAAAGTCATGAACTTTCACCCTTTCAATAACCTTTTTTTTATTTAACAACCGTTTTAGTTAGTTTTTCCAACAAATGGACCATTTGTTGGAACAAATTTGTCATCTGCTCAAAAAACACAAACCAGTGGCAAGAACTGTATTGTGTTCTTCCAGTTGATCTGCTACAACAGATGTGCCATCTATTGTAAGTAGAGGGTTTTTCCTACAGATGACCCATCTGTTGTAATATATTGGTCATTTGTTGGTTGAACACAATCCATACTGATAAACTGTATTGTGTTATTCCAGCCAATGTCAATCTGTTGCAACACATGGGTAATAATATTTTACATCCCCAATAATGAGTTAAAATTATCTAAGTCCATATCAAATAATATCACAAGTTTACTATTACAATGATCATGGTGTATTACATACGTATCACTTTTTTTTTCTTGATGGGAATGTAGTCCTTTGACATTGAAGATGGTTAACCGTTGAGCCTCCGTAGTTTTGCATATTACTTCACGATGAGAATTGAAGATTAAACATTGTTTGACATTGATGGGGTAGGAAGAATAAGGTGCGTGCTGATGGATGGATCCACTTTCATGCATAGGAGTTATGTATTACTGATCAGGTTATCGTGACAACACACATAAAGTATAATGATTTTGTGAATACAGTTTTTTATCGATTAAGCATTGATCCTTCAAACAATATCCTGCATTTTATAGTTGAGTTTGATAGGTGCGAACTGATTAGGCCGAAGGGTTCCAAAAAGGTGGTGTCGATACCTATGGAAACTTAATACAGTTTTTTTTTATTTTTATGCATAAAGTGTTTAGAAGGGATCAATATCTGAAGGCTTTATAGAGATTTAATCGTGATTAGGCTGATTTTAATAATGCAATGGGCTTTGAGAAGGCCTTCGAAGCCTCCCACTATAGCAAATAAGAATGGAAAACCAATAAAAATTCCCCTGATCCAAATTTTATATGGATGGGTTACTTGGGGAGACTATTATATAGTAGAAGCTGCTTGGGAGAATACATGTGTAGTACCCCGTACTTCTACCTAGCTTAAAATCATCCCATAAATGTTAAATACTTGTTTCAAAGATGAATCCACTTTTATATAAGTGTTATTTTCAATATTTTCACTTTTAACATGTAGAAAATTGAATAAACTTTCCATCGATATCAAATTCACCCAAATCCGACACCCGAGCGGAGAGTTAGAGCCTTTTTAGTAAGACAATGTATCACCTGAGCCATCAATGCATCGCGGAGCAGGCCAAAATGACAATCGCCAAAATCCAGTGAGCCTCCGTGATTATGGCGCATAGCGCCAAAGCTCAAATTCAAAATTTTTCTTTTTTCTAGTGTCTCAGTGAGATACCACAACGTCGCACCAAACTTCCAGGTCGCAAACAAAGTAGCAACACGATAAGCTCTGCATCGCACCATCATGCAATTTCCCAGTCATCAAATTCCAGTGACACGACACGATAACGCCACGTCGTGCCAGCCTACCGAATTGGGAAATATTCTCAGAATTTAAATACGCACCAAGGGTTAAAGGGGTTAATTTTTCTCCCCTATATATACCTAATAACACGTGATTCAGCTATATTTCACCCCAAAAATATTGTTTCTCTCAAGTTTCTCTCAAGAACAAGCTAGGGTTTTCAATTAGGGATTCAAATCCAAGACCCAAATTCAAGAATCTCTCTGTCAATCTTCATAGAATCAAGAACTAAGGTATGCATAGTATTCATTCATGAATTTCTTTCGTCCATGAAGCCCAAGAATCCCTTTTTCTAAATTCAAGTTTGTGAATCTTCTCTATGAATTTCATGATTTGGGTTGCTTTTTTCATATTGGTAAATCAGAAATTGAATTCTAATCCATGTTGGGTGATAATTGCTATGTGGGTTTAATTATTAGAGATATAGATTCATGCAAACCTATGACTAAACCCTTGAATGATGAAACTGGAAGTGAACCATGATGTTTAATTATTATACAATCATGTTTACATGTACTATGCCTGCAATATGTTTGATTAAATGCCTAGATGAAGAAAAATTGTCTAACTAGCATGATATCATGAAATCCCCATGTATGTACAAGTTATGCCTATCACATGTTTTGATGAAATGCTTCTATAAATGTATTATGGATTATGATGTTAGTTATATGTTCAAGTAAGTTATGCTTGGTTAGTTTCGTTCCATCGAGTCCTGGGGGTACTCGTACCCGAAACATTAGCTGTATGCCTAAAGCCATGTCATGTTTTCACGTTACTCTCAGTCAAGCTATGAATCCTTAGACTTCAGACAATCTTATGACTCAGGAAATCTCCATGATCTCATGAACTCAGCCAGTTGTCAGATAGCAGTAGTATTCCATCAGTCAATAGAATTCAGTAATTTTGCCCATGTTCAGTTCAGTAAATCATGTTCAGAGTCTATTCATATAAGAGTAAGAATTAGCACCGAGTAAACCCAAGAATGGGAACACAAACTATCAGATAAGGGTGTGATTCTTAGAAGTCATCCTTGCGTTCCAGAACTATATAGCTAGTATAGGTTGAGACATCAACAATGTTCGATGAGGATTGATGAGGTGGATAAGCACTGTTAGATAAGGGCCCCACCATTCTCGTATAGGGGACACTATCAGATGAGGGTCGCCTAAAGCTTATCCTTACCAGTGGCGCGGTATTAACATCTTTCCAATTGGGATTACAGATTTAGACCCTAACTCAGCCATAATGGCATATCAGGGGCATGTCATTTAGATAACTACTTCCCACAGTTTCATGTTACAGAATCAGGACTGTCAGATACATTCAATCAGTCTCAGTAATAGAACTCAGATAATTCTTTAGATTTCAGGACTGTCAGATACAGTCAACTCAGATACAGTACGGAACTCAGCTAGTTCTATCAGATTCAGAACTATCAGATACAGTCACTCATGTTATCAGTTATATCATTTATCAGTATGTTATATTATCAGTATTTAGACTCAGGACTATCAGATACAGTCAATCAAACCAGTTCTTTATAATCAGAACTGTCAGAAATAGTTTTTCCTCTATCAGTAAAATAATATTAGTCTCTCAGTATTCAGTAGACTCAGTCATTCAATATCTCAGTATTAGTACTCAAATATCAGTAAATCCATATTATCAAAATTGATGAGTCAGCGTTATCACGATCTCAGTTACAGTTATGTATTCATGCATGTATTCTCACATTTATATTATTTAGTTAGTTAGTATTGTTCATGCATATGAACCCTTTGCATTCAGCCTACCTCACTTGCATACCAGTATATTCAAAGTACTGACGCATTTTTTCTATGGTGTTTTATACCATAGGATTAGAAGCACGAGCTCCCGAGCATTCTTAGTAGATCGGACGTTTAACAGCCAGACTAGTAATGAGTCCTCATCAGTCGAGGATAGCATGATTATTTTATTACTTTATTATTTTAGTAGTTTGGAGTTAGTTGGGGACATGTCCCATCAACTCCATAGTTTTTAAACATTTTATAGGCTTTCAGACTAGAGTGTTTTCAGACTACAATATGTTTTCAGATAGTTTTATTTTAGTTTTGGGTATTGTTATACCCCATTACAGACATTGTTCTATATTCAGTATTAGTTCAGCTTTGAACCTTATGGCCTTACGGCTTATATTCCACATATTTACAGTATATTATTCTGTGCTCAGTTACGGATATCAGTTATGGGTTAGCTTGTGGTCTTCGAGGTCATGAGTACCGTGTAGCATTTTGGTTACCAGATTTGGGGCGTTATAAACTTGGTATCAGAGCCCAAGGTTCAACAGTGTCTTAGGAAGTCTGAAAAGCCACATCTAGTAGAGTCTTGTACATGGGTGTGTTGTGCACCACACTAATGTGCAGGAGGATATGAGATATTTTAGGAATAATTTCCCTTCTTTCATATCTCAGGTCGTGCTATAGAAAAGTTCTCTGAGAAACTTATGTAGATTCTCCTCATGCTTCACTCATGTCAACTTCACCTTACTTTCAAGGTAACAGAAATAGTGAAGCTCAAAGTTTTAGAGATAGGTCTTTCTCAGACAGTCCCCGCAGATAGTTAGTATGGGATTGCCCACAAACTCAAAAGTATCCCATCAGTTTAGTTATGTTACAGAGTTGTACAACTCTTATTCATGATCATGGGAACTCATATGTCATCAGATCCCTTCTCAGAATCCTATGATAGCATATGACCTAGAGTTAGAAGCATGAACTCAGAAGTTTAGCAGTAGTGGAGTTGGGATAACAATATCTATGTGGAATAAATTATGTATTCATGGGGATAGTTGTACCAGAGTAAATCAGTAGGCTTGAACAATGTAAGCTAGCACTTAAGTTTATTAATTATTACTAGGTATGAAGGTATGGATGTGAATTAGGTGATGTGGTATTAGTAGTCTATGAAGGAATAGAACCAGATGATGTGTTTACTAAGGCCAACAGGTGTCAAATATTTCATAAGTATGTTGTGATGATTGCCATTCAGTTAAGAGTTTAGTAAAGTGCTCATAGATGTATGATGATGGATTAAAGCTAAGGTGGAGATGATAGATCAAGTGACCAATTCAGGCTATCAGATTCCCGTAGTAGTGCCAGTACGTATAGAAAAGTAGTAGGGGAAAGTGATTCCCAACCCATTCTTATCTCAGTGTAAAGTTTCGTACTCCAGTCAGCATGTGTCTACGCATGCTCACATCTCAGTTCCATGAACCCAACTTATATTCATATGCTTTTCATAGAATCATGTACAATTTTAGTTCCCAGCTTAAGGAGTTCAGTTCTATTCCCCTCAGTAATGCAAATCATGTCCCACGAATACAGAAAACTCTAAACTCAGGTCATGCAGCTCATGACTCATGTACACATATAATGCTTTACAATATACTCATCTTCCATAGCTCATGATATGCCTCTAATGATCAGTTAAATTTAGACTATGTTATGCATATCCTCAGTTTAGATATCTTGGTGAATCCATGATGTTTATATTCTATATCTCAAGCCTCAGTCATGTGTCAAGTTTAGTTAGTGTCCATTCATTCTTCAGGTCCCTCTGATTGAACCCATCAATAAGCTTTTTTTGTGAAAACAGTGTGGTAGAAAGCAGTTGTGTAAGACCCCACAAAGTTCCCTCATAGTCCGGGACTTAGATCATGTCAAGTGAAGTATAATTCTGGCCCTAAAAGATTGAGAAGAGACTTCCCAAGTGATTGGTATTTTAAACTATATAGAATTTTCTTTAATTTGACTTTTTGTCATGTAGAGAATTGAATTAGATTTCCAACGATACCAATTTCTTCCAAATCCAGCATCGGGGTGAGAAGTTATGGTCGTTTTTACTGAGAGTTATCGGAATTGCCCAGGTACGACGGATAATCCAATGGACCATTGAGTCTACGATGGATCGTCGCTCGAACCATCGCGACCAAGGCAGAAACTCCCTTTCCTGGCCCAGGTACGATGGCTAGGATGACGGACCGTCAAGGTTGCGATGGACCATCGCTGAGACCGTCACCACTAAGGCAGTGTGGTATTATCTTGGCCATCGAGCGATGGACGATCCGAAGGACCTATGATGGACCATCGATACGACCGTCGCATCGAGGCAGTAGGTCCCTTTTTTGGTCATCGTGCGATGGACGACCCGACGGACCGTCAGATTTGTGATGGACCGTCACTCCGACCGTCGCAGACCCCATTCAGTATTTTTAAGTCCTTTTTAAAAAGGGGCTTTTGGGTCTTTTCCCTTTTAACCCTCAGATATATTCCAAACGAACTTGATAGCCTTATTATCTCCCAAAATATCCAAAGGCTAGGGTTTCTCCCTCAAGAGAAAATCTAAAACCCTTCTCCAAGAAATCCAAGAACTCACCATGGATTCTATAAATTGAGTTGATATTTGAGTTCCCCAAGTTCAAAGGTTGCAAGAACTCTCTCTCAAGAGTAAGATGAAAAGTTTAGAGCAAGCGCGTCCATCCAATTTCATAATCTAAGGTATGTGGGATTTTGAACAAGGGTAATCCTTTCATCCTTGTGCCCAAAGGCTTATGTAAACTATGATTTTCTGCAATCTATGAGATTTTACATGAATTTGAATTAGGATTTTTCACCCATTATTATTGATTGTAATATTTTGATGTTTCCCATGAATTAAAAGTCTAATGGCATGATTTTCACATGTTTTCTTGAGAAATTGCAGCTGGGTCTATACCTCCATGATTTTAATCCTTGAGAAGTTAATAGTTAAAATGTTTGAGATATTAAAGTATATGAGTATGTTGTGATTTTGAGACAAATTGCTGAAATTTCCAGATTTCTACATGAGTTATGAATCTATATGCTATCTATTATGCTTTTGATGAGTTTTAACTTGAGAATGAATTATGAGTTATTGAGCCCTACTTGAAATTTGCAATTTTATGAACTCTTATGCTATAAGCACCCATGATTTGAGTATTCTAAGATTGTTGAGAAATGTTTTGACCTAATGGTCATTGAGTTTTGAAATCCACTCTACTACATGATTTTACAGATTTGATTATTGGGTTCTTATTGAACCATGAGATTATTCTAAAATGGATTTTCATGAGATGAGCGAGATAAACTAAAGGGTGTAATATTTAGCACCGAGCGGGTAAGTTACTATAGTTTTTTACCCCAAAACTACGTGCCGCCGTAGGTTGGGCCTGAGGCCGAGTTTATGATTATCTTTGGGCTTAAGGCCGAGTTGATATTGGGTCCGAGGCCGAGTTTGTATAGTGATCACTGGACCTAGGTTATACTCCCTGGCAAGAGTATGCCGCCTCTCCCCAACGTGATGTCTCTTTCTTAGGAGGATAAAATGTTGGACTCCATGTAGCTCGCATGATTTATGTCGGTTAAGATAAAATCCCTAAACTAAAGTATTTTTCATTGAGATAAGATATTTTTCTTTAAAACTAAAATACTTTCCCTTGATTTGAGTATTTTTTCGTAAAGCTTGAAATGAGATATTTTTCTAACGTGAATGAAATGCCTTCAAGTATGTTCCAAAGTTATATGATTTCGAATTCCAAGTATTTGAGTTCAAAAGAGTTATGAGTTCTTGAGCATTGAAGAAATTTTACTCTCCATGAGACATATGCATGAGTTAAAAGTATTGCTTAAAGTTTCCTTTAGCCTTGAGTAATGAGAATAAGAGAAGAGTACAAATTTCAAAGATGAAAATATAATGACTCACGAGATTGTGTTACATGTTTCATTTTACATGATTCATGAGCTTCGCATTTTATACTTATTCAATCCATGTGAGTCATTACTTATTACATGCATGATTTGATTAAAGAGTATTGATGTTGTTTTATATAAATGCATGCACCCCCACATACTCAGTACATTCTCAAGTGCTGATCCACATATACGTCTATGTGCTACATTGTCTTATGATATAGGTTTAGGTGCTTAGTCCCAGCCTCGCCAGTGACTTTCGAGTACCTCTGTCTACATCCGTACAGTGGTGATTCCTCATGGTTCGAGGACCTATCGTAAGACATTTCAGCATTTTGAGAGACTATGTTATTACTTTCAGTTCATTTCAAGTCAGTTGGGGACCTGTCCAAATGGCTCTTTAGTTCATGGATTAGTAGAGGATTCGTCAGACTAGTTATCAGATTGTGGTTGTGTTGAGTTTTTTTTGGTATTGCTTGGTAGTTTGGATCGAGCATTTTTTCAGTATTTCCTTTCATATGATATGACTATGCTAGTGTTTGAATTATTTTATCTTGAAATAAGTGTTATTAGTAGAAACAGGCTCAAAGGGTTAGCATGGGGCTATTTGTAGCCTTAAGCATCGTGTGACATCCCGGGAGGCGATTTTGGGTCGTTACAAGTTGCTAAGAAGGGAGAGAGTGGATGTTTCACGTTAAGAGAAGTTTGTTGCATGCTTATTTTACACGAGGATGTAGTGATGAAGATAGGCCTGAATTTCATATTAGTGTGCAAGTAAAGGGCTAGCAAGAGGTTGTAATTAGAAGTTGGGATAGTATAGAATGTGAGTAAGTATATACATTTAGATCCTCGACTTATGTCAGTCTTCACCGTGTGGCTATCTGAAACTCTTTTACCATGTCACTTACAGATTCAGTTACCATGTCACTCAACAATCAGTGTTCAGTCTAAGAACTAAGCACTTCAGTATCAGTATAAACCTTAGTTATCATAAAATTGTATTCATCTCCAGTTACAGTCTTAGTTACGGTTACAGTCTTAATTACCGTCTTAGCTCCAATCTCAGTCCCAGTCCTAGTTCAGCCAGATCTGAAACTCAGTTCGCTTTCAGGATTACCCAACCATAGCATATAGCTATCAGTTACTCAGCCATTAGTATTTTAGGACCTCAGTTACCGAATGCTTCTGAATCATGTCATACGCCTGGTCTCGCAATTACAAGTAATACAATTTTCATAAATTCATTCTCAGTTACCTCATGTTACCCAATCATCCATTACCTTCTGTGTATAATACTTTATAGTCTCAGTCCAGCTATTCAGACCAAGTACAATTCAGTCTTAGACGTCCAATATTCAGCTATCAGCTACCCAGTTAATCAGATAAGTTAGTATATTTATGCACTCGTGGTCAACACCCATGTGACTCTTTTCAGTAATATCAGTTGCAGTGCAGGACGCTTAGTCATTTCATCTTAAATGGTGTTCATAGGCCTCAACTCATCTTACCAAATTTTAGCCATGTGATGATTTTCTTATTCAGCTGTCTTATTTAGACAAGGCCAAGATTTCCTTGCACCCTTAAGCCATTAGAACTCTATAGAAAGAGTTTTAAATAAAGGCTCCAGTGGACCATAATTTTTCATCATGAGTTTGTCCATAAAATTAGTCCTTCAGTTTCGCAGTCCGACAGACAAGTTCTCATGGTTTGGGATTCTATCCTTTCCATCTAGACGTGCTCTTCGGGATCTCATGAATGTGATTATTCTAATATGGATCAACTAGGTAGTTGTGTGTTCAACTTGGTCCATGTATCATGCTTTAGTTTCATATCCCAGATATTCAGTCATGATTCAGCTCGTAGATGCCTTGTGGATCGCTTCAGTTTCCTCAGCGACTCAGCCAAGTCAGTATTCTTTGAGGGATATAGTGACCCAAGGAGGAGATACACTATGAACCCCCAAACTTTCATGACAAGAACATCCCATTCTTTCTTCTCATAAGGAATCCAGTTTAGGAGTAGGGAGTACCCATAAGTTGACCCTCTAGCTCCAATCATGGTCGTACGTCATGTACTTAAGGTACTCAGTTCAGATCACAATATTCATCTCATGTATCACGTTCCAGGCCCAGTTACGTTATCATGTTTCCGCACATGCATATTAAGTAATTAAGCTCAGACTCAGCCCAAGGTAATAGCTTGTCTTAAGCTTATCCAATTTCATGTTCAGATTTCAGTTACAAATATGGTATTCGGTTCCACACTCAGTTTTTATTTCAAACTTGGTATCTTTACCCTTATATGTTCACTCATATATTCATAAGTTAGTTCAGTCATGTATTCACGCATCAGATATGCATGATCAACTTATAAGTACTCTCAATCATGAAGTCATGCACCAGCTCAGTCATCAAATCATACATCAGATATGCATACTCAGTGTGAAACTCAATAATCTAAGTCGTGTAGTCATGCTTCGGTTGTTCATGTTTAGAATGTACTTCAGCTTATCATTTTTCCCATCTTAGTTAGTCTCATTTGAGGATAAATATTCCCAAGGGGGAGATATTATAATACCCCATACTTCTACCTAGCTTAAAATTATCCCAGAAATGTTAAAAACTTATTTCAAAGATGAATCCACTTTTACACAAGTGTTGTTTTCAAGATTTTCACATTTTATCATGTGAAAAATTGAATAAGCTTTCCATCGATATCAAATTAACCCAAATCCGACACCCGGAAGGAGAGTTAGGGCCTTTTTAGTGAGACAGTGTATCACCTAAGCCATCAACGCATCGCGGAACAGGCCAAAATAGCAATCATCAAAATCCAATGGGCCTCCGCGATTATGGCGCATCGCGTCAAAGTTCAAATTTAGAATTTTTCTTTTTTCCAGTGTCTCAGCGTGATACCACCGCATCGTACCAAACTTTCAGGTCGCAAATAAAGTGGCAACGCGATAAGCTTCGCATCGCGCCATCATGCAATTTCTCACTCATCAAATTCCAGTGACACGGCGCGATAGCGTCGCGCCAGCCTGTCAAATCGTGAAATTTTCTCAGAATTTAAATACATGTCCAAGGGTTAAAAGGGTCAATTTCCACCCCTATATATACCCAATAACACGTGATTCAACCATATTTCACCCAAAATATATTGTTTCTCTCAAGTTTCTCTCAAGAACAAGCTAGGGTTTTCAATTGAGGATTCAAATCCAAGACCCAAATTCAAGAATCTCTCTGTCAATCTTCATAGAATCAAGAACTAAGGTATGCACAGTGTTCATTCATAGATTCCTTTCGTCCATAAAGTCCAAGAATCCCTTTTTCTAAATTCAAATTTATGAATCTTCTCTATGAATTTCATGATTTGGGCTGCTTTGTTCATGTTGGTAAATGAGAAATTGAATTCTAATCCATGTTGGGTGATAATTGCTATGTGGGTTTAATTATTAGAGATATAGATTCATGCAAACCTATGACTAAACCTTTGAATGATGAAATTGGAAGTGAACCATGATGTTTAATGAGTAAATACATAATTACCCCCCTGAGTTGGCCAATATTTTCAAAAAGACACTTAAACTTTGAATTCGACCTATTACCCCACGATTCTTCTTTATTCCTTTGCAAATACATCATTTTTCACTGAATTTCAATCACACCAAAGAGAGTGCAATGCACGCGCCAATCAGGTGTTGCCACGTGTAAATATGTTTAATTTTATTTTTTTATATTTTTTAATAAAATTTTTCTTTTAATTTTATTTATCAATTAATCAATCTTCATATCTTCTTCCTCAATTCTCCATTAATCAATCTTCATATCTTCTTCCTCAATTCTCCATTAATCAATCTTCATTTCTTCTTCCCCAATTCTCCATTAATAGCCATTACTTTCTTTTTATCTTCTTATTCTCCATTGAAGCTAGAAAATTTTAGGAAAAAAAATTCTCCTTAATGAATCAAACTAGTGGGATACAAAATCATGTATTGACTTTAATATCTTCTTAATTTGTTTAAAAGTTGTGAAATCAAGTTTTCTTTTTGTGATTAAATTTGTTTTCCGTCTTTAACACCATTTACTTGAATCATAAAACTCCATTAATGGAGCTTTAATGGAGCTTTAATGGAGGAGTTGAAGAAGACAATAGTATTAAAATCTCATTACTCATTAGTACGGAGTAATTTCTTCCTTCTTCTTCTTCTCCATCAATCTTCATTAATGGTTTATGAATATTTGACGAAAACTAAAAGTTTTAACTTCGGAGAAAATTGAGTGACACAATTAATGGAGATTAATGGAGAAGAAAAAGAAAAAGAAGAAGAAGAAGAAGAAGAAGAAGAAGGAGGAGGAAGTAGAAGAAGAAACGAAGGAAGAAGATGGAAAATGAAGAAAAAAATGAAAAGATGGTAAATGAAGAAGATGAAATGAAGGAAGAAGATGGAAAATGAAGAAAAAAGAAAACTAAATACAAAATTTAAAAAGTGGAACATTTTTATTACACGTGGCATATTTTAATTCGCTGGTTTAATTTTTTCCCCATTCACGTGCTTCAGGTGCATGTAGACACGCAGGGTCAAAATGGTGTATTTACAATGGTTTAGGTAAGATTCGTGGGGTAATAGGTCGAAAGTATAGTTTAGGTGTCTTTTTGAAAATCTCAGCCAACATCAGGGGGTAACTATGTATTTACTCATGTTTAATTATTAGACAATAATGTTTATATGTACTATGCCTGCAATATGTTTGATTAAATGCCTAGATGAAGGAAAATTGTCTAACTAGCATGATATCATGAAATCCCCATGTATGTACAAGTTATGCCTATCACATGTTTTCATGAAATTCTTCTATAAATGTATTATGGATTATGATGTTAGTTATATGTTCAAGTAAGTTATGCTTGGTCAGTTTCCTTCCATCGAGTCCTGGGGGTACTCGTACCCGAAACATTAGCTGTGTGCCTAGAGCCATGGCATGTTTTCACGTTACTCTCAGTCAAGCTATGAATCCTTAGACTTCAGACAGTCTTATGACTCAGGAAATCTCAATGATCTCATGAACTCAGCCAGTTGTAAGATATTTGTAGTATTCTGTCAGTCAATAGAATTCAGTAATTCTGTCCATGTTCAGTTCAGTAAATCATGTTCAGAGTCTATTCAGATGGGAGTAGGAATTAGCACTGAGTTAACCCAAGAATGGGAACACACACTATCAGATAAGGGTGTGATTCTTAGAAGTCATCCTTGCATTCCAAAACTATATAGCTAGCATAGGTTGAGACTTCAACACTTTCCGATGATGGTTGATGAGATGTATAAACACTTTTATATAAGGGCCCCACCATTCTCGTATAGGGGACACTATCAGATGAGGGTCGCCCATAGCTTATCCTTACCAGTGATGCGGTATTGACACCCTTCCAATTGGGGTTACAGATTGGACCCCAACTCATCCATAATGGCGTATCAGGGGTATGTCGGTTAGATAACTACTTTCTATAGTTTCATGTTACAGAATCAGGATTGTCAGATACAGTCAATCAGTCTCAGTAATAGAACTCAGATAGTTCTTTAGATTTTAGGACTATCAAATATAGTCAACTCAGATACAGTACAAAACTCAGCTAGTTCCATCAGATTCAGGACTGTCAGATACAGTCACTCATGTTATTAGTTATATCAGTTATCAGTATGTCATGTTATCAGTATTCAGACTCAAGACTATCAGATACAGTCAATCAGACCAGTTCTTCATAATCAGAACTGTTAGAAATAGTCTTTCCTCTATTAGTAAAATAACATCAGTCTCTCAGTTTTCAGTAGACTTAGTCATTCAGTTTCCCAGTATTAGTACTCAGATATCAGTAAATCCATGTTATCAGAATTCATGAGTCAGTGTTATGACGATCTCAGTTACAGTTATGTATTCATGCATGTATTCTCACGTTCATGCTATTCAGTTAGTTAGTATTATTCATGCATATGAACCCTTTGCATTCAGCCTACCTCACTTGCATACCAGTACATTCAAAGTACTGACGTATTTGCTCTATGGTGTTTTATACCATAGGTTTAGAAGTATGAGCTCCCGAGTATCCTTAGTAGATCAGATGTTCAGCAGACAGACTAGTAATGAGTCCTCATCAGTCGAGGATAGCATGATTATTTTATTACTTTATTATTTCAGTAGTTCGGAGTTATTTGGGGACATGTCCCATCAACTCCATAGTTTTCAGACATTTTAGAGGCTTTCAGACTAGAGTATTTTCAGACTACAGTATGTTTTTAGACAGTTTTATTTTAGTTTTAGGTATCGTTATACCCCATTACAGACATTGTTCTATATTCAGTATTAGTTCAGCTTTGAAACTTATGGCCTTACAGCTTATGTTCCACATATTTATAGTATATTATTCAGTGCTCAGTTACGAATATCAGTCATGGGTTAGATTGTGGTCCTTTGGGGTCATGAATACCGTATAGCATTCCGGGTACCAGATTCGGGGCGTTACAACCTATGCGGGACAAAAGAGGTGGAGAAGACTATCTAACATCTCAGATTTTGTTAAAGAGGAAACACAGGGGAGCAAGCAATGAACTTCTAGCCAATCTGGCAAATGAAATTGACTTAAAATATGAAAAATCTAAATGAGCGGCAAATATGAAGGTGTATCAAAAAATTAAAATTCGTCAGTCGTTGTTGAAAAGAAAAATGGTAAAGTGGACTGAAGCTGGACACTTTGCTAGGTAACTGCTACTATTTATCTAAAACACCCTAAACCTTGGCCCTTGCAAAATTTCTTGAATTTTGAACATTCTGGATAAGTTACGGTTTGAGCATACTTCTCGTATGCTATGGTATGGCTTGGTGTCCCTTTCTCTTATGTTAGGCAGTATGTTTGGGGTTGGTTTCTATCCAAGATACGACTAAGCATCATACTAGTCTTATGGTAGGTTACGATGTGTATGATGCTAAGTTGTATGATGCTTATTGATGAGCCTAGTTGAATCTGTTGAAGGTATGGGTTAGGGTTACTTCTCGTACCTTAGGGTATGAGTTTAGTATGTTTTTTCATATGATGATCAGTTTGGAGGTCCATGGTGAAGCGGTTATGAGTTAGGGTACCACTCATACTCTAGGGTACGGCTAAGGGGGGTGGTCGTACCCTCTTGCGTGTATATTTTTAACTCTTGAGATGGGGGTATTCCGAACATTTTCACCCCAAAATCCTTATGTACCCACGTTATATATCATGTTGTGGACTCTCATAACACTCATTGTAGGATTTAAAGACTCTAAATACTCTCTCTAAACACTCTCTTGAAGATTGAGGCTGGGTTTCTACAAGTGTTCTTCAAAGTGCTCAAGAGTCAAGTTTCCTTTCGTGAATCTTCTTTTTTAAGTCATGTACTCCTCCCTCATTATTAGTTCCAACTTAAGACATGTTTTAATGTGTTTTAAACATTGATTATGAATCATAAATGGTGGTTTTGAAAACCAATGTTGAGGGTTTTGGATGCGTATTATTGACTATTGTTTACTCTTGAATTAAATTATGTTTTATCATGTTTTTGGTGGTGTTTTTCATATATGGGTACTTGTTGGTTGTGGTTTAACAAATGGGTCATGGGTAACCCTAAACTTGATGGTTTATGCTTTGGTTTTGGTCTTAGTAAAGATATGCCCTCAGCATGCTTGATAAAATGCCTATGAGAATGTTTTTACTGTATTATTAAACTTCTATTGAAACTATCGCATGATATGGTTTGGTAATGGAACCCTAAATTAGTTTGTATGGTTTTGAATGGTTTAAAATGTCTCTTAATGGTTTGAATGGTAAGGCCTTGGTTGCTATGAAATTGATTTGAATGAAAATCTTGTGAGGTACATGGAAATCCTCCAAGTGAATGAATAATGAAATTGGTTTGAATGGTGAATGTCTTGTGGGGTGCATGGGAATCCCCCAAGCAAAACTTAATAACGAAATACTTGTAGGGTACACGAGAATCCCCCAAGTAAGCCTAGTAATGATGTACTTATGGGGTACATGGGAATCCCCAAGTAAGCTTAATAATGTAACCTATGGGGTACATGAGAATCCCATAAGGTTGGATAAGGACATTGCTTGCAAGATATAGTCGGTATGACGATACCACTAATGATAGACTTGGTCAATAATAAATGAAATTGATGATATGGTTGTGTGGTAATGGTTTTAATTGAGAAATAATGGTGGGGTGTGATGGATAACCGTGAAGGTGTAAGTCCAAAGGATGAACATTAGAAACTTATGTTTGCTGATATGAGGATTGGTCATGGAGACCATATACTTGCAGGGTAAATGAGAATCCCCTAACACTTGTATATATGTATCATGGAGAGCAAAGGGTACACGGGAATCCCTTACTCCTATGGTATCTCTAATTCGTATGGCTACACACATCGAGGTTCGTCCAGGGGTAACACTGGACCCATATAGCCCGTGGGTGGATTTTGATGGCTAAGCTACACATACCCAGGTTAATGGTTTTTAAGGCATGCTAAATCTAGTTTCCTTTCCTGGCATGGAGTTTATCTTTCTCTATATATGTATGGTTGTGTATGTGTGTGGTTAGATTACTAGTATTTAAAGTTTGGCATTATTTTATCCTTATCTTGAGTACTTTCTAGAGTTCACCCACTAACCCGTCTTCTTGCGGCTTTATCCCCATGCGATGTAGGAATCAGCCATACTCCTCCTCCTGCTCATTGGTCGAATTCAGGGATAATCGACGCTGGATTGAAGCGGTGAGCTTCCATAGTTCGGAAGACATCTATTTTATGTCATGGATTACTTTACATACTTTTGTCTTTTCATAGACTTTGGTTTTTGGATATGGTCGGGGGCATTTCCCAACTAGATACTCTTTGGTTTGGTTTAGAGGCTTTGTATGGATAACTATGGACTTGGGTATGGAATGGTCATGATATATTTATATATATATACACTGGATTATCATTTTTGATTTGGTTGGTTGGTTATTGGATGGGTTGACTTGGTTGGGTTGGTCTAGTAAGTAAACATATCCCAAAGTCATTATATCTTCTAATTTTCTATCTTGTTATATGTTCGAACTTCATCCGACACTGTGTACTTGTTGGTTGGTTGGTTGGAGTTGGGTATCGAGGGTGGTCTCCGATCCCTGTTGGACTTGAGATTCCCATTACGACAAGGCCCTAGTTCAGGTTATGTCATTAGCGTGCCCTGAATAAAGATCCATAAAGTGCAGGATCAAAACTCCAAGGAAACAGCTTGGCGAGTACCGAGGATTGGTAAGATAGTCAGTCAGAAATGAAAATTAAACCAAGAACTTTTGAAGTAAAAATAAGATAAGCCAGTGCGTCAATTTCTGAAGTCTAACTTGCATCCCATGCCTGTTGTTTGTGGTTATGATAAAGTTAATGGAAATAGAAACAGAAAGGTCCAAAGTTGGGCAGAAATCCCATGCCTTTTTGTTTCCACTACCTTTGATCTGACCAGAACCACAACCAGAAAGCCTAGGATGAAAGTTTAACTTCAGAAATTGCCACCTTGGCTCGATCCCTTATTTTTACTTCAGGAGTTGTTGGTTTAAGTTACGTTTCTAACGGACCATCTTACCACCTCTCGGTGCTCGCTAAGTTGCTTTCTTTGAGTTCTGATTGTGCGCTTTGTGAGTTATCACTCAAGCCACGCTAACTAGTCGTAGTTACCTAGCAAAGCGTCCAGCTCCAATCCATGTCACCATTTTTCTTTTCAACAACGAGTGATGTGTTTTCATTTTTGTATACACTTTCACTTTTTCAGCTCATTTAGTTTTTAAATTTTTCATGTAAATTTTATTGGCCAGATTTGCTACACGTTCCTTTCTACCCTGTGCTTCTTCTTTAATAAGGTCTGAGTTGACATATAGTCTTCAGAACCTCCCCTTTCCCTAGTACATATTCTCCTAAGCACCTTTTGTTGTATAATTGTCACTCCGAGCAACCCATCCATATAAATTTGGATCAGGTCAATAACTATACTGATTTCCATTCTTATTTGTAGTAGTGCGAGGCTTCAGAGGCCTTTTAAAAGTCTACTGAACCCTTAAAATCAATTCAATCACTATTGAATCTTTACACTACCACCAAAAACTTTGATCCCTTCTACAAACTTGACACATAAACATTAGCAAAACCATCATTAAACTGTAACATGGTATCTACACCACCTACTTGGTCCCTCAGCCTTATCAGTTTGAACCTATCAATCTTAAGTATAAAATATAGTATCTTGTTTGAATAATTAATGCCTAATCAGTAAATAACAACATTCAAAAAATTAGTGTACTCTATGTGTGTTTTCACAATAACATGACCAGTAATACATACCTCTAACATACGAAGTGGTTCCATCTGCAAGCAACTTATTCCTCCAAATCCATCTTTACTCTAGCCTTTTATGTTGGTCGGGCAAAAGTAGATACTCTTTCACTTCCTTTTATCTACAAATAAAATAAAAACAATTGATGTCAAATAGGAGAAGAACAAAATGAATATTACAATCGATGTCTGCATAATTTAAAAATAGGGTAACACAAAATTCTATAAATACAACACATTACAACAAGCATTCCAATAGATTATCCATTTGTTGCAACAAATTACCCATCTGTTCAATAGATGAGCCATCTGTTGCAACAGGTGAATGATATATTGCAATAGATGGGTCATCTATTGGAATAAATTAAACCAGCTTTGCTACTGTTTGATTTCTTCCAACAGGTGCTCTGTCTGTTACAACAGATGGGTCTTCTATTATAAGAGTTGTTTGGATTTATTCTAATAACTGATTCATCAGTTGCAATAGATGTGTCATCTATTGTAAGACCTATTTTAATATCTTTCACCATATATTCCAACACCACCAACAATATCAACAATAAAGAAACAACACCATATGTTCCAACACCATCAACAAAACCAAAACCACATGTTCCGACAAACCCAACAATATCAATAACAAAGAAACAAACAAATGACAATAAAAAAACCGATACTGCCGATAAGATTTTTTATGTCTCCCAACAGATGACTTTTTTTGCATATTTTATTAAAACAACAATTCATTCATTCTAGACTTAAAAACACCTTTTCTTTAATTTTCTCAATAAATAGGATATGGGTAATGGGTAAATAAATAAAAATAACAGATGTAAATAACTAATTTAAATAACCTGCAAAGAAGAAGACAAAAAGGCAAGAGCAATAGTGAAACGCACCTGCCATGTCAAAAGCAAAAAGATCAAAACACCAATTTCAGTTGAGAAAAAATATAGATCGAATGAGATCCAAAAGAATTCTCGAGTAAAAAAGAAGAGAAAAGAGAGAAAAAAAGAGACAGTTGGGATTACCCTAAAGAGGAGAGAAAGAGAAAGAAGAGAGTTGAATTATTTTATGGCTGAAGGAGAGATAATTCTAGAGATGGGTTCAAATATTCATTAAATTAATAATTTATTAAGGTGAAATTCTTTGAGGAGACGGTGACGGTGACATTGAAAAGAAAAGATAAAACAACTCAACCGCCTTAGTATTTTTTCTTTTTTATTTCGGATAGAAAATTGCTTTAAAATAAAAAAAGATCTTAAAACAAATAAGTCATCTATTGCAACATATGGCAATGTCTATTTAATAATTTATAACAGATAAGTCATCTATTGCAATAGATTACTTTATCTGTTTGATAATTTACAATAAATAAGTCATCTGTTGCAATATATTGCTTTATCTATTTGATAATTTACAACAGATAAGTCATCTATTACAACATGTTGTCTTGAAATGATTCATATCAAATTATTATTAGAAATATCTAAATTGATTTAGCTATAATTAGGTATGGGTTGGTAGGATCAACTACAATTTCAATTGAGTCATCGCAGTTGCATGATTTCGTTATTGCGTTCGTCCTGACATAAGTCATCAACTGATCAATTTGAGTTGAAATAATTCATATCAAATAATAATTAGAAATATCTAAATTGATTTAGCTACAATTAGAAATAGGTTTATAGGATCAATTATAATTTTCATTAAGTCATTGCAATTGCATGATGTTGGTATTACGTTTGTCTAGACAGGAGTCATCAACTGATCAATTTGAGTTAAAATGGTTCATATCAAATTATTATGAGAAATATCTAAATTGATTTAGCTACAATTAAGGATGGTTTGATAGAATCAACTACAATTTCAATTGAGTCATTGCAATTGTATGATGTTGGTATTGCGTTCGTCCTGACATGAGTCATCAACTGATAAATTTAAGTTGAAACGATTCATATAAAATTATTATTAAAAATATCTAAATTGATTTAGCTACAATTAGGTATGAGTTTATAGGATCGACTATAATTTTACTTGAGTCGTTGCAATTGCATGATGTTGGTATTACGTTGGTCCTTATAGGAATCATCAACTGATCAATTTGAGTTGAAACGATTCATATCAAATTATTAATTTTCCAATTGAACTTAATAACGAAAAACTAATTTTAGTGAAATTAGTATAACTTATTATGAAACAATTAATTAAGATCTCTTTTACAAAATTAATTACAATCAATTCAGACTAAGTTACAAAACTTGACATTTTTTTTCAAAATACAAATCAACCCATAAAAATTATCCGTTTGCGTGAAAAATATTTCATTATTTTAAATCTCGAGTCCTCTCTCAATAATACAAACAAAAACTAGTCAACATATTGTTCAACCCTTCACAACAAATTAATTTTCTTCTCACTTTCGGCCACATAGTTGTTATTTTTGACTTTCTTCTTGCTTCTGTCCATCATTTTCTCTCTTTGTAGGTAATAGAGTTCGAGAAAAGTTCTACATTTATTCTTTTTCCTAAAAATTAGGGTTTTTTAGTTAATGATAAAAAAGAAAACTTTTAGTTGTATTATCTTTAAGAATAGGTTAACAATTTCGAGTCTTGATGCTAAAAAATGTAGGAAATTTTGAGAAAACCCTAGTTTTTGGCACAGTGTTATGTTGACTGTTCTCATATTATTGGATGATGTGGTGGTAGTGTTGGTATTAATGGTGTTGGTGGTTGTGATGGTGTTAGTATTAGTGGTATTGGTGGTGGTGTTGGTATTGATGGTGGTGGTGGTGGTATTGGTATTGGTGTTTGTGTTGCTGGTATTGGTGGTGGTATTTGTAGTGATTGTATTGGTAGTGGTGTTGGTGGTATTGATATTGGTATTAGTGTTGGTGGTGGTGGTATTGGGTGGAATTGGTATTGGTGTTGGTATTAGTGGTGGTCGTGTTGGTGATGGTATTGGTATTGGTGTTGATGACATTGGTATTGGTATTGGTGTTGGTGGCATTGGTATTGGTGGTGTTGGTATTGGTATTGGTGGTGTGGGTATTGGTGTTGGTGGCATTGATATTGGTATTAATATTGGTGGTCTTGGTGTTGATGTTAGTATTAGTGTTGGTGGCATTGGTATTGGTATTGGTATTAGTGTTGTTTGGTATTAGTGGTATGGTGGTGTTGGTGACTTGGTGGTCTATCTGTTTCAATAGGTGGAATATCTATTGGGAGATATTAAAATAGGCCTTCGAACTGATTCCCCACCTGTTGCAACAAATATTTCAGTAGTTGACATAAAATAAACCAGTAGCAATACTGTTTTGATCTCCCCCAATAGGTTGTTCATCTGTCGCAACAAATGGTGTATCTGTTAGAACAGATGGTTCATCTGTTCCAACTGATGGGTTATTTGTTGGAATATTTTTTTGTAATGTGGCGTATAAGAAATTATTGAATTTTGTCTTACCTTTTTTTTAAATTATGCAGACATCAATTGTAATGTATTTTTTGTTTTTCTCTTGTTTGTAGATAAAACATGTCTCCCAAAAGAAAAGAAACTGAAAATGGAACACCTTCTGACCACCTAACAAAAAGGCTCGAGTATAGATGGATTCGGAGGAACTTCCTGAACAATCTCAGTCAGGAAAAAGTAAAGCTGAGAAAAGTTATGAAAATGATGTTGAGAGAGGTGTAGAAGTGTATATAAAAGTTGGTGAGGAAAATAAAAGTAAGGGGGAAGAAGAATATAAACAAGAAGAGGAGGAAGTATAAAGTGAGAAAGATAATGATGATCAACATGATGATAATGCATCACCAATGGGGCATGAATTAAGATCGAAATCCCAGCATGATCCAATCAAAACTATTAGTATTGACAGGTTTCAAGTTGAGATGCCGATAGATAACCCTGCAGAACTAACTGGTGATTTTGTAGTTAAATCTCAATTAGGGAAACCTTTTGATGAATTTAGGAATACTATGAAGATGGAAAAACTAGAGGAATTTTTTAAGAAAAGTTGCTTTGGATACTTTCTTGACCTGCCTAAGGACAACAATGCCCATTTCCAAATGAGCATGGTATATGGTTTTCTTAAGTGCAGGATCAAGTATGTAGGGGATGATAAAGATTTGAAGGAAGGGGAAAAAAATGGATGAAATTTGAATCAACTACTATTGCATGCCAATTTGTTTTGGCAAGAAAGAGTTTGCCGTAGTGACAGGATTGAGATACAATCATCCAAAAGAACCTCTCATCAAGGAAACACCTCGCAAAAAATCCAAGGCAAGAAGGACAGCCAAACCACCACTATCAAATAAAGGCAAGGCATTGTCCAAGTAACCACCCACTAAAACCAACAAATGCAAGGAAAAAATAAATGGGTTGTTGGACATTGATGGACGTGGCTACAAAGCCACGATGTTGTTAGAAGATCTCAAGGATAAAGTTATACCAAAGAAGTACAAGGAGAAATTGTGCTTAGTTTGGTTTGCCCATTCTGTTTTATTGGCAAGAGACGTATACAAAGTCATAGAAGATGATTTGTTGGAGCTTTCTTAGGACCTTGAGAAATTCAACAATTATCCCTGGGGATATGACAACTACAATTTGACTGTCAAATATTTATTTACAAAGCTATCCCAAAGACGATCTCCTTATACAGATTTCCATGGGCTTTCATGGTAAATTTAATCACTATTTGTTTACGCCTGCATTGGTTTATAATTATATTGAATGATTATTATGACTTTTTTATGTTTTCTTCCTGTTTACATTTTTTAGGCTTGGGTATTTGAAGTCATTCCTCCTCTCCGAAAGTAGGTCAAGGATTACCTGGATGAGGTTTCTCATTTAAGGATCCTTAGGCGGTTGGCTGCCAAGAGCAATACAAGAATTAAGGAGGTTGATCTCTTTAACCCTCTGGATAATACAGTAAGTTTTCTTTCAAGTAAAATAATTTGACTCAAAGAAAGATATTAAAATAGATGATTCATATGTTGCAACAAATTGATAATCCGTTGCAATTTATCTTAAGAGATTACTCATCTGGTGAAATAGATTGGTAATCTATTACGATAATTGAGTTATTTTTTGCAACAGATTACCCATATGTTGCTATGGTTCTCTGAACCTGACTTAATAGATTACCCATCTACTGCAACTTATGCAATAAATGGGTAATCTGATGTAATAAATGGTTAATATGTTACCACATATGAATCATCTATTACAACATAAACATCATATGTTGCAACATAAACATCATATGTTGCATAAGTTGTCTGTGTTAACATATTACCCAACCAACTGCAAATTATTACTTCATTTAAATATATCTATTTTTTTTAGGTTATGCATCCATGAATCGTGCCTACTGAGTAGGAGTTGGGGATGACTTTTTTATTACTCTAGGTCTTATTGGTACAATAGCAGACCCAATGGTGGAGTTAATAAAGAAGGAATTGGTTGGAGCAATAACCATAAGAAGAGCAGTTAGGCAAGGTCAGCCTAATGTTGAGGCTCCTCATGACCAACTTGCTGTAACAGATTCGGGTGCTTCTTTTGGGGGTGTTGTTGGTGGAGTTGTTGATGTTGGTGGTAGCCATGCTAATGTTGATATTGTTGTCAGTTGTGATGATGAGCATGTTGATGCTCAAGAAAAAATAAATATGGTTGAAATCACCCTTTACAGTGGTTCGTCTCACCCCTCTCCACCCTCATGTTCTCATTGCAAATGCAACGAGTTCATGGACAGACAAATTGACTCTTTGAAATATAGATTCTCTCACTAATAATGCTGAGAAATTGAAATCCAAGATAGGTGTCATACCATCCAAGAAGGTGAGAGAGCCATACACTCCTACAGTGGAGGTTAGGAAGAAAAAAAAAATTAGACATATATTCTCAAATATGAAACCAAAAAAAAAATTATTACTTCTTCTCCTACAAAAGTTGATGAAGTTCAGGGACAATTGAAGAAGGTGGAGGTTGTTCTGAGAAAGACCATAAATTCCAAGCAACGCGTAAAAAATCTTCACCATGAATACCTTTTCCCCTCAATACTTCAAGAAGATGACAAATATGGAAGTATGGCACGTGGACATGGTAAACTTACTTTTCTTAACCTAGCCTTCTAATCTACTCCATCAAGAAGAATCTATGCAACAAATATGTCATCTGTTGCAATAGCTAGGTATTCTGGATCAACTGGTGGTGGTTCTGTTGCAATAGATTACCCATCTATTGCATAAGTTACATTAGATGGGTAATCTATTAACAGATTCCAAGAACCCTGTGCAACAGATGGACCATCCGTTGCATCTTTCTACTTTATTTTTCTTTTTTAAAATTACTAACCTATCTAAAATTTATCTTCTTATATCACAGTATGTTGATAAAATTCTCTGCCTCATGAGGGGCAGAAAATTAGCCTACTCGGATGCTTATGATGCTGGCGATAGGATAATGGACCTCAACTTCTATGACAATTTCAAGGATAGTTACGATGAGCTCATTAAGCTAGTGTCAACTCTCGGTAGCCTAAGATTTGATTCGTTAGTTTCTGAGTTCAAATAGGATGAAGATATGATTAATTATGTTAGAGGGTAAAGGACATATCCACATGATAAGGACTGGACCATGGCAAGGAGAATTCTTACTGTCATGAACGTGGGCATAAAATATTTTTTGTCTCTTGAGATACTACTTGAGGAGGGAATGATGAAGGTTTATGACTGTAACTTACCTGTCTTCGATGAGATGAATTTTTTTACCAAGATGCGGCCACTATTGGACTTGTTTCCCAACTTTTGAGTCAGAGTAAACTGATGAATCATTTGCCAGTGAAAGTGTTGAATGAAAGTTGGGATTTTGAAGGTTGAAACAAGGACAAAGACCTTCCAAAAATAGAAAGTTGTTCGGCGTGCGGGTCGTACGTGCTTGCACATATTAAATGTTTGCTAACCGGCACAGAATGACCAACCCAATGACCTTTCTGTGCCACAACACTGTGGCAAGGATGCTAGAGGTCTAGGCTTATGGGGTACTAACTAAATGGTTGGAGCATGTGTATAAAAAAAAGATGTAAAAACACAAACTCCATGACAATTTTTACTTTAAGTCACTTCACTTTACATGTAGTGATAATTTTTTATATTTGATGAAAATTGAATTTTTTATAATGCAACAGATTGTCTATCTGTTATAACAAATAGTCTATCTGTTCTGACAGATAGTTTATCTGTTGCAATAGGTTGGTCATCTATTGCATTATGTAGATGTTTATATCTAAGTCTATCTGTTGCAACAAATAGGTCATTTATTGAAACAAATAAAGCAGTAGGAAGACCTGTATGATAATTTCTAATAGATGACCTACATATTGCAACATATGTCTAAATCTGTTTGATAATTTCCAACAGATATATCGTCTGTTGCAATAAATACATTATCTTTTGCAATATTTGAATCTAGTATAATCCATTTTAATAAATAAGTTTAAATCTAAGGATAAAATAAAATTCTTAGACAAAATAAAGCCTTCAGGAATTACGTTAAATAAATCAATAAATAAATGAAATGTAAAAAAATTATTGTGGGTACAGATGATCTATTCAACAAATAAATCAACAATTTAAGTTTTAGTGCCAACAATTCCTAAGGAGAGGTTATTACTTTGATAGACTCGCGCAATAAAGATCTACTCAACATGGACAAGTTGTTCTTCATTCGATGTTATGAAATTCGGCTTTGTCATCGTGGATCTTTAATGCCGCTTGCGTACGATTTTAGACCTTTCACTTCTCCGTATTTCCATAAAAGAGTAGCATATATTTTATGGAGTAATACAAAATCAAGTCCATTATTTGGTACTTATAATCCGTCGCTCAAATACTCGAAGTAAGCTACAATAAAAATACCACAATCCCTGCGTCTGTAAAAATCAGATAATCCATATATTGCAATTAATGTAAGCATTGTGAAATTTATGAAATGAAGCTAAATCACGATACTTGATTAATACTAACAGGCTGCCAATGGGTTGTTGAGAAATTCCTTCAACATATTATACATCAAACGGATTGCCTATTTATGCTCGTATACTTCAATCATCGACCAATCAGTACAAACCTTTTGGTCCAAAAATCCACTTATATCAAGGTAAGTAGGCAGTATTTTGGCCAACTTTTGTATCTCAACGACGGCCCAGACGTCTCCTTCCCTACATCGAGTCGTAAACTCGGATGCGCCTCTCTTTTAGAACGACGACAACCAACACTCAATAAAATTCATCACCACAATTAATGGGGATGTTCACTTCGTCGACCAAATGTCAAGGTAAGCCAGCTGGAATGCTAAAACCTTTGATGATGTTGATTAAGAATTTCTCTTTTCGGAAAACTTCTAGCTGTTGTTGACAATACCTATCGTAGGCATTATTGATGTAAACTTTGTACAAATAATTGTCTGTCATGTATCTATATTGTTCTTTTGTTTGCAACTTGGCCTTCTTTCGCAGGTAGTAAAAAGTAACATCGATGTGCTGCACATATTATCAAACATTTCAGATTACGTGACAATAAAATTAATACATAGATACAATTAAATAAAGTATTAATAGTAAGATGTATGGCATTTAAACCTTATCATTCCAACAAGTTTGGGGCTGTGACATCAAATAGAACCAATTCTTCATTCTGAGATGTGCAACAACAAAGTCGAACATATCAAAACCAAGACCCAATTCGTTCACTTTGTAGTGTTCGTCATTTTATTTTCTGCATGATTTATATGTGTTAATGTCATATTTTTACAATAAGAATTGTATAAATCAATATCTTAAAAAATAATTTATGTACCTGTCTGTATGAAGCTTTAACAGCCCATCGGCAATCCATTCTAAATAGTCGTTGATCAACTTTGTTAGTTTTTTTGGAGCCTCATCCGAGATGTTGAACCCTTCAAACAGGTAATTCTTTCGTTCTTCCGGACTGACAGGCTTCACTTTTTCTTCATCTTTGGAAGCATTTGATGGATTATCAACTGTGATATTTTGTTGTTCAATAGTAGCTTATACTGTGATATCCACCTGGAAAGCCAGAATTGTCAATGCTAATCACAGAGATACAAAAAAAATTTAAAGGATAACTCATTTTCTTTAGCTAATCAAACTGGTCTTCCTCCTATTTTAAGTTATATCAATAAATTACCTATCTATTGCAACAGATGGACCATCTGTTGGGGCAAATTAAAATAGGAGGAAGACCTGTATGATAATTTCCAACAGATGACCCATCTGTTGCAACATATTACTCATTTGTTTGGATAAACTAAAATAGTAGAAAGTCTTGATTTAATTTGTCCCAATAGATGACCCATCTGTTACAGCAGATAGGTCATCTGTTGGTACAAATTAAAATAGTAAGAAGACCTGTTTGATTTTCTAAAATAGATGAGACATATGTTGCAACAGATAATGCGTCTGATGCAACAGGTTAGTCAACTGTTGCAACAGATGCATATTCTGTTTGATAATTTTCAGCAGACGTGTCATCTGTTGAAACAAATATATAGTCTGTTTGTTTGTTGGAACATATGATTTATATTCACCTTATTTAGCTCATGCTGCTCTTCTGTGGTCCTTTTACATTGATCAAAAGTGCAAGACAAAGACAAAAGAGTTGCAATTTTACTTTTTTCGATGCCTGATGATGCCTTGGAAATTTCTTTCCTTCTCCTCTTAGCCGCCTTAATCTCTAATGGAGTGTGAGGATATGAAATCCTCTTTAATGGAATGGCACCTCTCTTAGATGTCAATTCCTTTACATAAACAGTTAATGCATTAATAAGATTAATCGCTCCATCATATTTCGCCTTGCAGTTTTGACATTTACATGCAGAATATTTGCTAGGAGAGGCAAAATTTGTAAAAACAATATAATCATAATCATAATGATTTGTTATTTCAAAAACTGAAAGAGGATCACTATTATCCCCAATAGCAGCACCACTACCACCACCAACAGCTCCATCACCACCAACACCATCAACAACAACAAGCCCACCTTCCAAATTATTATTTTTCTTATGATGGTTGTTGCTCTAAACAATTTCTTTTTTATTCGATAAATGACCTTAGGGTCCGATAAAGTTTGCACAGATCGTAAAGTAAAAAAAAATAGCATCTTTAACTCTCGATTGGTCGGAACAAGCCATGGATGTACAATCTAAAATAAATCAGTACATATATTAGAATGATGATTAAACCATTTAAAAAATCATTAATTAAAATAAAAATTTAATTAGAATTAGACTTACTACTTCCTTCAGGGGGTTGAAGAGATCAAGAAATTTTATATTTTTATCAGTTTTGGCGACAACCATCTCAGGATTCTTGGACATGAAATTTCTTCCTAGTAGTTCACTTGTTGTCTTAAATAAGGAATGATTTCAAATGCCCAAGCCTATAAAATAACGCCAATAAATCAAAAGAATTATTCAATAAACAATAAATGAATCATAATAAAGGAAATATTTACCATGAAAGGCCATATAAGTTGACTGTCTTTGGCGTTAACGAAGTCAAAAAATATTTTACAATTATTTTGAAGCTTTAATAACCCCAAGGATAGCTGTTAAATGCCTCAAGATCCTCGGAGAGCTTTATTAAACCAAATGGTATATTGTTGTTAACATATCTCACCCAAAGAATATTATGTACAAACCAAACCAAATACAATGATTGTTTGTGCTTCTTTGATATTTTTTTTACCTTTCAACACTTTTATCTGATTTTTGTTTTTGAAGCTTGGACCAACAAAGGACACCAAGTCATCACCATCACTTGACTTGCCTTTTCCTTTTTTGAGTGTGTGGGGTGCTTTTTTTAGGTTAGAATAGGTATTACTTGAGAAGGAGAAGGAGGATAACATTTTAGTCCAATAACTATAGCAAACTCCTTCCAACCAAGACAAACAGGCATGCCACATTAATTTATCCACATCTCATCCATCTTATCTTTATTTTCATACATAAACCTATGCTTGAGAAGATCATATATCATTTTTATTTGGAAACAAACATTGTTGTCCTCCAGCAAATCAAGATATTGCCCAAAGCAGCCGTTCCTGAAATAAGCATCCAATTTTTTGTCTCAAAGTATTTTTCTAAAGGCTTCAAATGATTTTTCCATGGTTGACTTAACCACGAAATCACCAGTTAAATTTATGGCGTCATCACACTGCATTCTCACAGGATAACTATCAATGCTGAAGGTTCTGACCAACTCTTTAGTGGAAGGGCTATTAACATTTGGATAGTCTTTTTTGAAATATTCCTCATTCCCATGGTTATTATCTTCTGTTTTTTATTGAGATAACACTTGTAAAGCAAGCTAATAGAGTGGTGGATATAGCCTAGCTGCTTCACTTGTCCTTTACTTAGACTTGATTCGGTTTCTTTTTTTGTTTGGGAGCCATATCATCTAAAGATAATAAAAAAATAAAAAATATTATAATTGATTGAAGCATCATTGAAAAATAGGATAACGGTAAATCTAACATGTACAACACAATAAAATAAAAGTTCCAATATATCACACATATGTTTCAACAAGTGTGTTATCTGTTACAACATATAACTAATCTGTTGTAACAGATAAGTCATTTATTGTAAACAATAAAAATAGTTTCTATACTGTTGTGATTTCTTTCAATAGATCACCCATCTGTTGAAATAGATAACTGGTCTGTGCAACAGATCATTCATCTGTTGCAACATATGAGTGATCTGTTGAAACTGTTATCAACTGTCAATATTATTTAGATTTTTTCCAACAGAAGCGTCAGCTGTCGCAATAGATGATTATCTGTTTGGAGAAATCAAAGTCTTGGACATATCGTCCTGTTAAAATAGTTGATAGGATTTCATCCAACAGATTGTTTATCTATTGCATCAGATGATTCATCTGTTGCATCAGATGGTTCAGTTGTTGCATCAGATGATTCATCTGTTGTATCAGATGGTTCATCTGTTGCATCAGATGGTTCATCTGTTGCATCAGATGGTTCATCTATTGCAGAAAAAAAACTAGTAGCAAGATTTTGTTCAATAGAACAACAACAATATCACCATTTAATATCAAATACACCATTTTTACCAAGAATAATAATAAATCAACCCAGCAACACCAACACAACACAAATACCAAGAATATCAACAATGACCAAAAATACCAAAATTGTTGTTTTGTTTGTACAAACACAAACAATAAAAAGTAAACTTCAAAAAACTCAACAAATACCAACAAATCGAATCAATAGTTCGACAACAAAAACTACAATAACAACAAAAAATTATATTTTACTCTGGAAAGAGAAGAGAAGAAATATTAGAAATAGGTTTTTCTTCATCCCCATTTCAAATTTAAGCAGCAAATATTAAAATTGTTAACCAATACTAGAAGAGAAGTTGACTCAATTTCCTTTTTTTCTTAATAACTAAAAATCCCTAATTTTTTACCAGTGAAAGAAAAAAAAGACTATAAAAAACTAGAAATTATTGTCGGTGGAAAGCAATGTTGTTACGTCAATTGACGGTTGAAAGTCGAAAAGGAACTCGAAGTTCAACTATTTATTGCCGGAGGTTGAAGTCACCAGGGATTGAAGAGAGAAATTTGCAGAACTATTGGTTGGGAGAAGCTTGAGAGAAACAGTTGATATAGACAGAAGGGAGAGAGGGGATAGACAGTTGATTTGGAGAGGAGAAGGGTATGGGTTGATTTGTATTTTTAAAAAGATTAAAAAGTTTTAAAAATATTAATCAAGTCCACAATTAACTTAACTAAGTTTCCTAATTATGTTTGACCCTTTAAGTTGGTCAATGTCACCAATCCTTCATTCAACACTTAAAAGACACCTTTCCTTCAATTTTTTCAGTACACTATTATTATTATATTAATTTTAGTTCTCATATATTTAGGATGATCCAATTTTTTCATATATTTATTAGAGTAAAAAAAAATTATTACGATAAAAAAAATGATTTTGTGTATTATAGAGTGTTTTATTGAAGGGCGAAAAGTTCAAATCACTTTTCTAAGGGTTTTGACACTTTTAATATATTATAGATATAGATATAGATTTCGTTATTTATCTTGATGCCATTTACTCAAGCTTATTATTTTGTGATTCGTGCTTGAACTTTTTCGAGAAATTAGCTTCCTCCCTAAAAAAATTTCAAAACTTCTACTTGCTCCATTTTAATTTGTTTGTCTAGCTTTGATTTGACACATAAATTTAATAAAGTAAAAAGAATTTGAATCTTGTGATTTTAAATTAGAGGTATGATGAATATATCAAAATATTACGTAATTTTATAATCTTAAACATATTATGTTAAAAGTTAAAATTAAATAATTGAAAGAAGAAGAAGAAAAGAAACATGTATTTTTAAAAAGAAAAAAATACAACAAGTAGCAACTTAAGTTCATAATTAAGCTAAATAGCAATACTTTTAAAAAGTTATGTGAGATAGCAATAATAGTAGGGGGTCTTTCAGAAATAGCGGTAATTTGCGATAAAACCCTTCTTCCATAGCCACATTTTACATAATTACCATTTATAGCCGTTGTATTCAATTTCTAGCCGTTGTATTCACTTTTACTCAATGGTTTGTATTAATAAAAAATATAAATACACATCATATTTAGTCTCGCCAAATACACTACCATTATTTTTTTTTCTTATATTTTTTTCTTTTTCGTGTTTCTCCATTTTTTCTTCTTCTTTTTTTATTTTTTTCTATTTTTGTTTTTTGTTTCTTTTTTTTTTCTTTTTTTTTCTTTTTTTTTCTTTTTTTTTCTTTTTTTTTTCTCTCTTTAATCTCTAACTTCTATTTCTCTTTCTTCATTTCTTTTCTTGTTTGATTTTTTTTTTCTTTTTGTACTTATTTTCTTTATTATTTTTTTGTTCTATTTTATATTTTTTGTATTTCCAAAAAATATGACTAGTCGAGCATAAGTCATTGATGATAAGGTAAATACCATAATTGTTTATTGTATTTGTAGTCACATCGTCATTTATATTTTTTGTATTTATTGATACAACTGTATTTGTATTTGTATTTTAAAGTTTGCGCTTGTATTTATATTATAGTTTGCATTTGTATTTGTATTTTATAGTTCACACTTGTATTTGTATTTGTATTTGTATTTGTATTTGTATTTGTATTTGTATTTGTATTTGTATTTGTATTTGTATTTGTATTTGTATTTGTATTTGTATTTGTATTTGTATTTGTATTTGTATTTGTATTTGTATTTGTATTTGTATTTGTATTTGTATTTGTATTTGTATTTGTATTTGTATTTGTATTTGTATTTGTATTTGTATTTGTATTTGTATTTGTATTTGTATTTGTATTTGTATTTGTATTTGTATTTGTATTTGTATTTGTATTTGTATTTGTATTTGTATTTGTATTTGTATTTGTATTTGTATTTGTATTTGTATTTGTATTTGTATTTGTATTTGTATTTGTATTTGTATTTGTATTTGTATTTGTATTTGTATTTGTATTTGTATTTGTATTTGTATTTGTATTTGTATTTGTATTTGTATTTGTATTTGTATTTGTATTTGTATTTGTATTTGTATTTGTATTTGTATTTGTATTTGTATTTGTATTTGTATTTGTATTTGTATTTGTATTTGTATTTGTATTTGTATTTGTATTTGTATTTGTATTTGTATTTGTATTTGTATTTGTATTTGTATTTGTATTTGTATTTGTATTTGTATTTGTATTTGTATTTGTATTTGTATTTGTATTTGTATTTGTATTTGTATTTGTATTTGTATTTGTATTTGTATTTGTATTTGTATTTGTATTTGTATTTGTATTTGTATTTGTATTTGTATTTGTATTTGTATTTGTATTTGTATTTGTATTTGTATTTGTATTTGTATTTGTATTTGTATTTGTATTTGTATTTGTATTTGTATTTGTATTTGTATTTGTATTTGTATTTGTATTTGTATTTGTATTTGTATTTGTATTTGTATTTGTATTTGTATTTGTATTTGTATTTGTATTTGTATTTGTATTTGTATTTGTATTTGTATTTGTATTTGTATTTGTATTTGTATTTGTATTTGTATTTGTATTTGTATTTGTATTTGTATTTGTATTTGTATTTGTATTTGTATTTGTATTTGTATTTGTATTTGTATTTGTATTTGTATTTGTATTTGTATTTGTATTTGTATTTGTATTTGTATTTGTATTTGTATTTGTATTTGTATTTGTATTTGTATTTGTATTTGTATTTGTATTTGTATTTGTATTTGTATTTGTATTTGTATTTGTATTTGTATTTGTATTTGTATTTGTATTTGTATTTGTATTTGTATTTGTATTTGTATTTGTATTTGTATTTGTTAGTTTGCACCATCATTTATATTTTATATAATTCGCACTTGTATTTTAAAGAACTGTTTTATATTTGTATTTTATAAATGACTGTATATTATATTGAATTATATTTATATTATGATTTTATTGTGTTTGTATATTTAGATTATATTTGGATTATACTTGTATTTATATTCAGTTTTCGTTGATGCCTTTTTATTTGTAAAAAATTATTTTGTATTTGTATTTGTAAGTTGATTGCATATTATATTTAGCCGTGACTATATACAATTTATCATTTATATTTGTATACAAATAAATAAATGCATTAATTGTATTTTCTTGATTCGAAAATATATAAATATGTAATGTATCATTTGGTACAATTGTACCATTTTGTATTTGTATATTAAAATTATCATTCATATTTGTAAATAAACAAATATCACTTGATACAAATACAATTACAAACATATGAAACAAATGATTTTACAAATACAAATACAATATGTATTTGTATATATTGTATTTGTATAAAAACTTGAATTGTATTTATTTGTATCAATAAATACAACTCGTATCAATATATACAAACAAGTATTCGTAGAAAGAAAATCAATCGTTCCTTTTCAATAATTAAAAAATATAAATGATAGTTCGCACTTGTATTTGTATGTTATTTGTATTTGTATTTGTATTTGTATTTTATAGTTCACATTTGTATTTGTATGTTATAATTTTCATTTGTATTTTATAGTTCACACTTGTATTTATGTTTGTTTATTCTCACAAATGAAAAGAAGGAGAAAAAATGAAAAGAAAAAAGAAAAGGAAAAAAGTAGAAAAAATGAGAGAAAAAGAAGGAGAAAAATACAAAAAAGGAGAGAAGAAAAAAAAATAAGAAGAAGGAGAAAACAAAAAAAAAAGGAAAAGAAAAAATAAAGAAAAAAAACTGAAAAAGAAAAAAAAAGGAAAAATAATACAAAATAGAAAAAGAGAGAAAATACATGAGAGAGACTATGAATTGTAATTAGGAATAATTAATAGGCAAAAAGGGGCTATGAATTGTAATTAATTGAAATTTAGGCTAAATAGGGTAATTAGGAATCTATATTTGCTAAGATATGTAGTTATCCCATAATAGGATAAGGGTAACTTACATAAATCCCTGAATCTTTAAGTGATATTACATAAAATCTCGACTATTTTGTTAATTATATTTTATCCCAGTGTTTTGAAATGTGATACATATATTATATGGTGATACATATTAAAAAGTGATACATTTGAAACTAACAAGATATTTATTTAAGGAAATAATAGATTCTCTTTTATTCATTATATTCTTTTATTTAAGGAAAGATATCTAATTTTTCTCTCTTTTTAGATTTAATTTTGGTGTTTTAATTATGTTTCTCTTTTTTCGTCTTTAATTATGAAAGATATGTTTTTTTGGATCTTTTTTCTCTTTTTTTCTTCTTTAATTTTAGTCTGCTTTTTTTAGATTTAATTTTAATTATGTTTTAATTCTGCTTTTAGTCCTTTTTAAAAAAATATTATTACTTTTGTTTCCTACACTGACTATATCTTTCATTAATAACATATGAATCACCCATAATACCATATATATCACCCATTATTATCATATGAATCACCCAATAATTGAAATAAATAATTGTATCTACCATATGAATCACCATAATATCATATATATGAATCACCCAATAATTGAAATAAATAATTGTATCTGCCATATACCAAAATATCATATATATGAATCACTTAGTAATTGAAATAAATAATTGTATTTACCATATGAATCACCATAATACCATATATATCACCCATTAATATCAGAATCACCCAATAATTGAAATAAATAATTGTATCTACCATATGAATCACCATAATACAATATGTATCACCCGTTAAAATCATACAAAATGTATCTATCGTATGAATCACCATAATACCCATATAATGATATCATATTTATCATTCATATGAATCACCATTAAAAAAATAAACATGTATGAATAACTAAATAAATTTATATATGTATCAATAGATTTTTTTAAAAAAATGGGAGAGATTTTAGGAGAGGAAAAAAAGAGTTGCATGCATTAATGGAGAAAAAAAAATCAGGAAGGAAGATGATTTAAGCATTAATGGAAGAGAAAAAAATCAGGAAGAAAGATGATTTAATTGTTGATAATTAGAGAGATATTTCAGGGAAGGAAATCTTGAATGAGTTAATAGTGGAGTAAAAATAGGATGTGGGGTTTTCTTGATATGTATTAAGAGTAAAGTTGAAAAATGGGATTTTATGTAAATTTTAAAAAAGTAAGGGATATCGTTTCTTATTTTTTCTCTCTTTCTCTCATATATATCTCTAAGCTTTTTTTTTTTCTCTTGTAAGTTTTTTTCAATCTTTTTTTTTTTTTTAATCATTATAGTTTTTTTCTATCTTAATTTCTTTTTATTTATATTTTTTTCTTTTCACTTTTTTTCTCTCTTCAATTTTTTTTGTTCCTTTTTCATTTTTTTTTATTTATTGATTTCTTTTTTCTTTCTTTCTCATATATTTTTTTTTTATCTATTTTCATTTTCTTCTTCTTTTTATTTAGATTTTTATTTTTTATTTATTTCTTTCTTTTCTCTTTTATTTTTACTTTTTTTATTTTCAACTACTATTTCTCTTTCTTATTTTTTTTTCCTTTTTCACTTCTTTTTCTTTTTCATTTTTTTTCTTTTTCTAATTTTGTTTGACATTTTATTTTTTTTTATTTTTTTACTCTTCTATCTCTAGATCCTATTTTATTTCTTTTTCTATTTTTTGTATTTTTGTCTTTCTCATTTTCTTTGTTTTTTTTATATATATTTTTTGAATTTTTGAAAAATATGACTACGTCGAGTATAAAGTCATGGATGAAGAAAATACCAAAATAATTTATTGTATTTGTATTCACACCATTATCTATATTTTATATTTATTAATATAATTGTATTCTTATTTTATAGTTCGCACTTATATTTGTTTATATTTTATAGTTTGTACTTGTATTTGTATTTTATAGTTTGCACTTGTATTTATATTTTATAGTTCGCACTTTCATTTATATTTTATATAATACACACTTATATTTTAAGAAATTATTTTATATTTGTATTTTATTGTTGACTGCATATTGTACTTTTATCTTGTGATTTTATTTTGTTTATATTTTTATTTTTATTTGATTTTCATCAATACACTAGTATTTTTAAAAAATATATTTTGATTTGTATTTTTAAGTTGATCATATATTTATTTGTATTTGTAATTTCATTATTCGTTTTTGAATTTGTAGTTGATTGCATCATTTATATTTTCAAACAAGTGAAAAAGAATTGTTATTTTTCTTGATATGAACACTTGTGTTTATATTCATTTATATGAATTGTATTTTATTAATACAAATTGAATAATAGAAATACAAATGATAAATTATACAAATACAAATGTTACCGTTGTATCTAATGATACATATTTATACAACTTGAGCTATACATATACAAATGATACATGTATATATATATATATACAAACATAAATGATAAATTTGACATACAAATACTAATGCTACATTTGTATTAAATGGTACGTTGCATATATGTATATTTAGACTCAAGCAAGTACAATTAATATATATACTTATTTGTACACAAATACATATGACAAATTGTACATATTCACAGGTAAACTATTCAAATACAAATAATAAATTTATTTAAAATATATAGTTTGATACAAATAAAAATAAAATATAAAAAATATATAAATATAAAATACAACAACAAAAAAAATATAAGAAATAAAAAAGGAAAAAAAGAAACAAAAAAAAATGAAATAAAAAAAATACAAAAAAAGTGCAAAGAAAAAAAGAAGATGTAAAAAAACAAAGGAGAAAACTAAAAATGAAAAATACGAAGGAACAAATTGAAAAAGAAGAGAGAGAAAAATAGATAAATATTTGTTTAACCATTCAAACCTATTTTGAGTCTTGAAACTCATTAAAAAAGCTTCCTATTTTTAGAAATACAATCTTCAATTAATAGGGTGAACATGATTTAAGGAAGCTAAAATTCTTTTGTTTTTTAAAACTCAAGTTATTACCTAAAATTAGGTAATTAACTATTCGTATATGTATTTAATTCTGTCGTGCTCATTAGAAACATATACAATTATTATTTTAAGTAAGAGAGAAGTATGCATTAACCTCCTGAACTTGTCGAGTTTTATTCATGGTACACCTAAACTTTGACTTGTCCTAAGTACCCCTAAACTTGTTGTTTTAGTAAGTCGCGAGTCCCTTTTTGGTTGTGTTCAGTGCGTGTACACCACGCGTGTACACGTGAAAAAAAGTGTTGATGTGGCAGCCCATGTGGATAAATACCATCCACTTCCCTTGTATTTATCCTATATTAAAAAATAACTCACTTCTACCCTTAATTATCCAATTTCTCTCTAAAAAAATTATATTTTTCATTTTTTCTCTACTCCCAAATAGTGAAATATTAAATTTTCGTCGATCAAGTAAGCTATTATCTAATTTTTTTTTTTGGTGTGTGTTAAAAATATGAATTTTTTTTCGGTTAGTGTTTCATAGTCGTTTCCGATTAGTGTTTCGATTAGAATTTTGAGGAGACTCACATGCACAAAAATATTTCTTATTATAATTAACGGGGTAAGAAATTACAATTTAAGTTAGGGGAGTACAAAAATCAAACCGATAAAATTTTTATTGATTTATCGTTATATGGTTAATGATTTTTTAATGATTTTATAAAAAAAATTATTGGGTCATTGATTCGATTTCAATTTTTTTATTGGGTTGTTGGGTAAACCGATAACCCAATAAGTTTATGCTAAATTATTATTTTACACCCTATATATATATATATATATATATATATATATATATATATATATATATATATATATATATATATATTACACCCAATAAGTAGGATTTTGGTTGCGACTAAGATTTAGTTTCTTTTTATGTTAGTTACTACTTTTTCTATTTTCTGTTTTATTAGTATTTTTTTATCGGTTAAATCGAAGATCAAATCGTTAGGGACTAAAACTCGATAATCAATATAACTACATTCTCTTTATTATAAGTATGTGTCTTAATTTCTTTAATATTTATTTTGTTATTATTTTTTAAAATATCTGCTTCGATATTTAGTACGTTTTTTTAGTTACAATAACTCATATGATATGTATAATTAAGATTACAAAATTGAAAGAGTTTCATAGGAATGAAAACTGAAGTTTTAGATTGGATTAATAAATGGATGAATTTTTTTTTAGATTAATAAACAGAATTTTTACAAAATTAATAAACGGATGAAAATTTTATTTCATAAACTAATTAATAAACTGGAGTTTTACAAAATTAATAAATGGATGAATTTTTTTTTAGATTGAAAGTAATGGAGGAAGAAGGATAATAAATAGGGAGAGGGATAATTAAATTTTTTTAAAAAATTAAAGAAAAATATTTTTTTTTCATTTTTTAATCATGAAAAATATTGATTTGGCCCAAAAAGTACTCCATCACGCGCGTGATGGAGTGTGACTACAAACATTTTTCCATATCAGCAAAAAAGGGCCACGCGACTTACTAAAACAACAAGTTTGGGGGGTACTTAGGACAAGTCAAAGTTCAGGTGTATCATGAAGAAAACTCGACAAGTTCAGGAGGATAATAGATACTTCTCTCTTTAACTAATTATGAAACCGTTGTTATGAAATGACTAATTATGAATTTAAATTTACTAATGACTTTTTTCCTTTTTTAAAAGAGCCAAAAAAAATATTAAAATTATGGAATGACTGATGTGTGTTTCTCATGACGAATTGAAGACACGTGACCACGCACACATAGCGCATGAAAGATGACATCTTTGTGTAGGACATAACAAAAGGAATGCAAATTCTGTTATTTATCACGTAAAAAGAAGGCCAAACACAAGAACTTAAATTTGTTTTAAAATTTTATTTAGACACTCAAATTTTACTGTTATAGTTTAATTAAACACAATACCATATATAATTTTATTTCTATCAGGCACATATGTTAATTTAGGAGTGTGAAATTAACAAATTGAACTAAATTTAAACGACTTAAAATAAATTTTGAATTAATAAAATTTTTATGGAACTTATTTGATTGCCTCATTTAAAGTAAGACTATTTGTTACGTACTCCATCTGATACCATTTAAGTCACGTTGTTTTCACTTAAATGATTCATAGTCATATAAATATTTATGTTTTTTTTTATATTTTATTATTAAACTTTATATTCAGTCAAACATCACGAATCAAAGAGAACATTAATATATGGCAGAAATAGATACCCCACTTCACTATATTCTATCGTAGTAAAAGAAAAAAATAAAAATAAAATACTCTATGAGAAAAAGGCAATAACTGGTTTCTTGTTCTTCAATTCTTCATATTATAGTGGGGGATGCTTACGGGATTCATCTATCTTTATTTTTGGCTTTGCCTTTACTGTTTGTCCAATTCTACACGCATGTAGGAAAGACAAATAGAAATCTTCTAAACACCAAAAGAACTTTGAATAACAGGAAAGAAAAGACTAGATAACAAAAAATCATTTTGCTAAATCATTCAAAAAATAGTAAAGTAATTGTAAAAGAAGTAGGATACTGTTGATGTTACGGCTTTTGATGTAACATTTTGGACCTTTTTCTTAGGATAATTGTGTGTTTTCAAGCAACTACTGTTGTATTTAACATGGTATTTAGTGTTTTCAGGTTGAGAACTGAGTGTGAAGAATAACTTGGACAAACAGAGCAAAACAAAGGAAAAATGAGCAGCGACTGCTTAGGCGACGGACCGTCAACTCTGCGACGAACCATCGGCCTTAACCATAGCCTAACAACAGAAGACAGAGTTCCTGGATATCCTGCGACGGTTCAGGTGATGGAACATCGACTTTGCGACGAACCATCAGCTTAAACCGTCGCCAAAAACAGAATGAGGAAACACAGGGAGTCATGCGACGATACAGGCGACGGATCGTCGCCCTACCCGTCGATCAAAATTAGAAAATGGAATCACTGGAGGTCCATCGATGGTCTAGGCATGGACCGTCGCTCGACCCGTCGAGTAGGAAGCGGCAACTCCGGGTTTAAATTTTAAAATTTCAGTTCTGGAAACATATAAATACCAAGTATTAGGGTTTATTCTGTATCTTTTGTCATTAGTTTCATACTTTCTCCTCTATTGAGAGTTGTGTAGCACTTTTCATTGAGATTTAAAACTAGAGATTGAGATCTGATTATTAGTTTTTATATTTTTCATTTAAGAATGAGAAGAACAATATTGTGACTTTTGTAAGTACTCTCTTGAAGCTATTTATGAACATCAATATATCTTAGATTTCTTTTATGGAGATGAGTAGCTAAACTCCCATAACTAGGGTTATGAGAGCCTTGATGTAGAGAACTGTTTGGGGTTATGAACTGGTTTGATTTCTAATATCTATCAAAATTGCATGAATCTTTCTTCATTATAATGACATCTCTTGGTTGAAAACTTGAGAAGTGAGCCCATGAACACCACTTGTCTGACAAGAACGTGGATGTTGGGGAAAAAAACAATTCACATGAAATCCATAGGTTTACCCTTTGGGTTAATGGGTTGATGCCTTAGCAGGATTAACCCCCATGAGAGCGTTATTGAATAATGCATGAATCCTTTAAGTTCAAGAGAAGTAAATGGTGAAACACCCACTAGGTTGAGAAACACGTGAGTAATTCTTAGAATTCAATAATTCTTGCAATTGAGTACATAAGTAGAATTCAAGCACAAATTCACAACCCTAACTGTTTGAACATCTTGGTGAGAATAAATCTAGTTAATTCATTCTCATTGAAATTACATCTATATTAACTCTCATTAGCTGGACCTTTGTGTGATAAAAATATGAAAGAATATTGTTAACACATCCAAACCCCCTTTTACTCAGGAACCTTAGATCAATAGTCTAATAACAATCACAATACTTAGTGAACAAGTATTCCCTGTGGGATTCGACACCCAACCCAGTTGGGTTCTATATTTGACAATGACCATTTATTGTCTCATAAGAGAGGTGTAATTTGGACGTATCAAATTTTGGCGCCGTTGTCGGGGAATACAGTTGTCAATTAAGTTTGTGCTTGTTAATTAACCTTTGGTCAAGTTTTCCAAATTTTACTTTTGTTTGTTGTTTTTGTTCTGTGCAGGGGAGTTACTGTGTATGCCAAGCACAAAGAGATCAGGTGCACCATTATTACCAATGCATCCGGAACCGTAATTAATTGGCAGAATGGCAGATCCCCAAGATGCAGAAAGACTAGCTGCTTTGGATAGAGCTCAATTAAATCAGTATAATGATGGTCAGCAGGCACGTCATCCTAATCCTAATGATGATAATTTGGGGGATGACAACTTGTTAGATCATGTTAATCCAAGGCGTGCAAAAAATATAGCTGCACCAGTGAATCAGAATGTAAACAGAAATCGCCCCTTTAGGGTAAGGCAAGAGCGACAACCAGTGCAGTTTGATCTGAACGATGAAGAAGATGGAATGGATGGAGTAGGTGCAACTGGAGCTATCATTCCTCCACCTCTAGCACCAGGAGCTAAATTTAATATTACCAGTATGATAATTCAACTTTTTCATCTTAAGGGATTGTTCGGTGGTCTTTCATGAGATAATCCAAACATGCATCTGGTGAATTTTGTCACCATTTGCAAGTTTTTTAATAATCCAGGAGTGGGTCATAATGCTATCCGCCTGCATTTGTTTTCATTGTCTCTGTTTGGGGAGGTGACACTATGGTTAAACGAACTGACTCCCGACTCTATAACCAAATGAAGGCAGTTGAAAGAGGCTTTCTTAGAAAGGTTCTTTCCACCCTCCAGAAGGGTACAGTTGAGGGATGAAATCAGTAACTTCTGATAACTTCCCACTGAAGCTCTTCCTGAGACCTGGGGAAGGTTAAAAAAGAAGTTGATGCAATGCCCGAACCATAACATGACGAATATTCATCTGTTGGAGACTCTTTATCGGGCTTTGAATTTTATTACGAATCCAGTCGTGGATAATGCTGCAGGAGGGTCGTTTGTTGACGTTACTTTTCCAGAGGCCTCAGAGATGCTTGATCGGATGACCAAACAGAGTAGAGCTTGACATACCAGGGATTCTGTGGTAACAAACCATACTGTGTCTGGAAGTATGACTACAGAGCAACACAAGAAGGAGGAAGAACGTGACCAGTATATGGCATATTTAAAGACACAGATGGATTTATTGACTAAGCATCTATTATCTGGAAGAATAGAGAAGGTGAAAGCTGTTGCATCCTAGGGAAGTGCTGATTCCGATTTTGAAGAAGAGGCAAACTATCTAAATAATCAGGGGGTTTCGAGGCAGTAATCAAGGAAATTAAGGTCGAAACTATTACGATAAAGCTGGTTATAAGGATAGAGATCAAGGGAACTGGAAGAGCAAAAAATGATAGGAGTGGGTTGTATGTGCCTCCAAGAAGCAGAGATAATGTTGCAACTAGCTCTGGAAAAGTCCATGGAGGACATAATGGAGAAATTATTAAAGGGAGTAGAGACTACTAACTCTAGGGTGACTACTATGAAGAGTGATTTATTTTCCATGAGTTAGTTGGTAAACTCGCACTCTACTTTTATCAAGCAGTTGGAGCAGCAAATGATCCAACTCTCAACAATATTGAATTAGAGAAAGAGTGGAACTTTGCCAAGTGATACAGTTCAGAATCCTCAAAATAATGGTTCCTGCATGGAAATTACCACACAGAGTGGTAAGGTATTACCAGACCCGTCTGTAGGCACAACTGTGATTGCAGAGGATATTGAGCATGAAGAAACTTATTCAGTGGAGTCTGAAAAGCTGGATGAAGTTATTGATAATACACCGTCCAACCATCAGCAGGTTGATGAGTTAGAGAAGAGCAAGGGAAAGGAGACCAAAGTGGTGATTACTATACTCCCAAAACCACCTCATCCGTTTCCCCATCGGTTGAAAAAGAAGGCTGATGACATAAAGTTTGGCAAGTTTATGACCATGCTGAAGCAGTTGACAATCAACTTGCCATTGGTGGAGGCATTGGAGCAAATTACCAGGTATGCAAAGTTTATGAAAGACCTTATTACGAAGAAGTGGACAGTTAGTTATGATATGGTGGACAATCTCCATCATTGTGGTGCTATTTCCACAAAGTCATTGGTGCAGAAGAAGGTCGACCCGGGAGCATTTACTATCCCGTGCACTATTGGGCCTCTTGATTTCGTAAAAGCTTTATGTGATTTGGGAGCCAGTATAAACTTGATGCCACTTGCTGTGTATAACAAACTGGGTTTGGGGGATCCTACTCCTACAAACATGAGATTAGTTATCAAAGACAGGTCTGTGAAGCGGCCCGTAGGGATTTTATATGATGTATTAGTAAAGGTGGCCAGTTTCATATTTCCAACTAATTTTGTCATTCTTGATTGCAAGGTAGACTTCGAGGTACCCTTAATTTTGGGTAGACCTTTCCTCGCAATCGAGAGGGTGCTTATTGATTTAAAATCAAATGAGCTACTATTCAGGCTGAATGATGAGTAGTTCAATTTGATGTGTGCTAGTACATGAAACATCATAAAGATATGAGCCGTATTTTCTATTGTGGATGTGTATTATGAGGAGAAGCAGGAAGTACCTATAGAGAAAAAATTTGTTGTGGAGACTTTAACTGCTGTATTAATGAATTTTGATCAAGACAGTATTGAAGATTATGAGGAGACTGTCTGTGCCCTGACAGGCATGGGGTCTTATTCTTATGCACCCAAGAAGCTGGATTTGGACTTGAAAAATCGTCCAAGTCCACCAACCAAGAGATCTATTAAAGAGCCACCTACTTTGGAGCTGAAAGAGTTACCTGGTCATTTGAGGTATGTGTTCCTAGGTAGCGGGAATATGCTACCTATTATTATTGTGGCTGACTTAGATGAACAATAAGTGAAAGCCCTTATTTCTATTCTTAAGAGATATAAGAGGGCTATTGGTTGGACGATTGCAGACATTGTCGGCATTCCTCCTGGTATATAAACATATAAAATCCAGCTAGAGGAGGATTACGTCCCAACTATTGAGCAGTGTCATCTAAACCCACCTATGTAAGAGGTAGTGAAGAAAGAAATCATCAAGTGGCTAGATGCATGAGTGATATATCCCATCTTAGATAGTACATAGGTAAGTCCTGTTCAGTGCGTGCCCAAGAAAGGGGAATGACAGTTGTGGCTAATGAGAAGAACGAGTTGATCCCACTCAGGCCTGTTACTGGGGGGAGGGTGTGTATGGATTACAGAAAACTCAACTCGTGAACACTGAAGGATCACTTCCCCATGCCTTTCATGGATCAGATGCTTGATTGGTTAGCGGGAAGAGGTTGGTACTGCTTCTTATATGGGTATTCTGGCTATAACCAAATTTCTATTGCTCCTAAAGATCAGGAGAAGATGATATTTACGTGCCCATCTGGCACATTTTCTTTCAAAAGGATACCTTTCGGGTTGTGTAATGCACCTGCCACTTTTCAGTGATACATGATGTCGATATTCTCTGATATGGTTGAAGACACCTTAGAGGTATTTATGGATGATTTCTTGATTGTCGGTGATTCTTTTGACCTCTACTTGATGAATCTGAGTAGGGCCTTGCAGCGGTGTGAGGAGTTCAATCTTGTGCTTAATTGGGAGAAATGCCACTTCATGGTGAAGGAGGGCATTGTTCTCGGTCATAAAATTTTATCAAAGGGGATTGAATTTGATCGAGCTAAAGTTGAGGTTATAGAAAATCTTCCACCTCCTATTTTAGTGAAGGGGGTGCAAAGTTTCCTTGGTCATGCTGACTTCTATAGGAGGTTCATAAAGGACTTCTCAAAGATTGCAAATCTCCTTTGAAAACTTTTAGAGAAGGAAGTCAAATTCTCCTTTGATGATGATTACTTGAAGGTATTTGAATGCTATAAAGATAAGCTGGTTGATGCTCATATTATTGTTGCACCAGATTGGTCAAAACTATTTGAGATCATGTGTGATGCAAGCGGTGTTGCCCTTGGAGATGTGCTGGGACAAAAGAAAGAAAAATTGTTCCATCCAATTTATTATGCCAACAAAGCACTGAATGGAGCTCAAAATAACTACACCATCACAGAATAGGAACTTCTTGAAATAGTCTATGCTTTTGAGAAGTTCCGGGCTTATTTTCTAGGAACCCAGGTGATGGTCCACACTGACCACACAACCTTGAGATATTTAATGGCGAAAAAGGATGCAAAACCAAGGTTGATCAGATGGGTGCTGCTACTTCAAGAATTTGACTTTGAAGTTAAAGATAGAAAGGGTTGTGAAAACTAAGTTGCGGATCATCTGTCCAGGATGGAAAAGGAATAAGCAGTTAGAGATGAATTTGAGATCAATGATGCATTTCCAGATGAGGAAATCTTGGCTGCTGTTATGGAAAAAATACCTTGGTATGCTGATTTTGCAAATTATATGGTGAGCAAGGTGATACCAGAGAATCTTTCCTTTCATCAAAGGAAAAAGTTTCTCCATGATGTGTCCCATTACTTCTGGGATAAGCCATATCTTTTTCGGCAATGTGCGGATGGTATTATTAGACGGTGCATCCCAGAAGTAGATATGTTGAGTATACTGGAAGTGAGTCATGCTTCCCCATTTAGAGGTCACCATACAGGTGATCGGACTTCAAGGAAAGTGCTTTAGAGTGGCTACTATTGGCCCTCTTTGTTCAAAGATGCCTACGAGTTCGTGAAGAGGTGTGACCAATGTCAAAGGCAAGGGTCCATTTAAAAGCACCATGAGATGCCAATGTCTAAAATGCTGGAGGTAGAATTATTTGATGTCTGGGGAATTGATTTCATGGGGCCCTTCGTGAGCTCATTTGGGATAAAGTACATATTAGTGGTTGTTGACTACATGTCAAAATGGGTTGAGGCAGTGGCTCTGACGGATAATGAAGAAAAATGGGTTGTTGCATTCTTAAACAGAAATATCTTCTCTCGCTTTGGGGTACCACATACCATCATAAGAAATGGAGGATCACACTTTTACAATAAGATATTCAGAGCTGCCTTGGCAAAATATGGAGTCAAACAACATAAGGTGACTACCCCATACCACCCACAGACCAGTGGGAAGGTAGAGATCTCTAATCGGGAAATTAAAGCTATACTTGCCAAGATTGTAAATGCTAGCAGGAAAGATTGGTCTAGGAAGCAGGATGATACCTTATGGGCATATCGAACGACTTTTAAGACACTAATTGGCATGTAACCATACCAATTAGTTTATGGAAAGGCGTGTCATTTACCGATTAAGCTGGAGTATAAAGCACTGTGGGCACTGAAGCGGCTTAATCTGAACTGGAATGAGGTAGCGGATATGAGGTTAGGGTAGCTGAATGAGATGGATGAGTTCTATTTTGGAGCTTATGAAAGAGCTGACTTGTACAAAGAAAGAATGAAGAAGTACTATGACAGTAAAATTGAAAAACGGGATGTTCAGAAAGGTGACTTGGTGCTCCTCTTCAACTCCAGACTCAAGCTTTTTCAGGTAAGCTCAAATCCAAATGGTCTGGCCCAGTTAGAGTTAACCAAGTCTACTCATCTGGAGTAGTGGAACTAAAAAATAAAGACGAAAATGTCTTCAAGGTCAACAGGAAACAAGTCAAACTATACATTAGTCCAATAGACTCGATAAGAAGTATTGATACTATCTATCTTGATGAAGTCTGAGTAATCGAGATAACTGAGTCGTGTCGCGACGATAAATCTGGCGCTAGTGGGAGGCAACCCATGGTGTGTTTTTATAAAGCATTAATTTTTGTTATTTCATTGTTTTGTGAAAGCTGAATAGTTTGTGTAAGTAAGCAGGTCTGACAGTACAAGAAAATAAAAGCTGAGAAAGTTTGGGGGTGACCGACGGATCATCGATGACTCGACGGGCCGTCGTGGTAGCCGTCGCAAAAAAGTCTAGAAATAAGGTTCCTAGAAGAGTAGCGATGGTTTGACTGACAGACCATCGCATACTCGATAGACCGTTGACTCAACCGTTGCCAGTATGTCTCCAGGTATATTCACTGGAAAGGGCCAACGGTTTGACCGACGGACCGTCGCACATGCGATGGACCGTCGCTTAAACCATTGCATGAACCCTATTTTAGAGGGTCGGGTCAAATTAGTTTAAATAGTTGGATTTTTCATTCTTATTTGAACCAAATGATTTTAAATTAATAATTTAAGGCGGTTGAATAACGCCCCAACTGTTCAAGTACCTGAGGCTATTTAGTGTCCCTGCATTCAAAGAATCTGATACTTTTCATTACCTCCTTAAACTTCTCATGTTCCCTTCCCCCTATTTATTTAAACTTCATCTCCTCTTTAGTCTTTCAAACATAGCAACAAGAACTCTTCTCAGAAGTAAAAATGTGAACTTATGTCCAGTATTTAGAGTGCAAGGGAGGATATTATTCAGTATTGCAATACTCAGGTATGATTATTTTGTTGTCTACATTTTATTCATCTCTAAGAACAAAGAAAACCATGTGAAGTCTGTGAATATTAAAATACTTCTCTTGATTTTGATTTAGTTCTGTGAGTGGCTTGAACTTAGCAAACATTATCCTGGATGAAGTCTAAGTAACCCATGGACCAAAGATGGTAAAATATGGTGATATACTATTGATAAAAATGCCATAAAAATCATCCTTAATAGAAGTGTATGCAAGGTGTTTGATAAAATGCCGAAATAAGGCCTGAAAGTGAAAATGGCGGGCGACGGTCAGAGCGACAGACCATCGGATACCCGAAGACCCGTCACTTAAAACCGTCACCACTTTCTCAGAATCAGTGTTACAGGAATGACCCTGATGGTTTGGGTCGACGGACCGTCTCCTTAGCCATCTCTAGTCAATAATTCTTCATGTCTTATGGTTTAAGTCTGGGAACTGATAAATGTTTCTCTTGCAGAGATCATGACAAAAAAATTACCACTTACCAGAGGTAGAGGTAGAGGCCAAGGGGACAGACAAGGGCTATCACAAGATGCAGATGCCCCGACACACAACACCTGGCGTAATCGTCAGGTCATTTCTTCATCCTCCCAGTCAGAAGAGGAGGGTAAAAGCAGTAGCAGCAGCAGCTCAAGTTCAATTCCAGTTGAGAAAGGGGTTAAAGTATCTAACCTCGCCCAAGAGGAGAGTCCAAAATAAGATGACCCAAATTTGGTTTGACACAAGGATCCACAAGTGCGGAAAGCTATAAGATGATAGGTTGAGGGTGCTCGAGAGCATTTCTACAAAGGGTGGCACCAACAGACAGGGTGGCCATAAAAAAGTCTATTTTTGAAGAACATCAGATTGTGACAAAAAACTTGCCCGAGTATCCAGAACTTGAATGTCGATTCAATGAATATGAGTTGGCATGGATGAGCAGACCACTTGGAATCTATCAACCAAACTTGGTACGTGAGTTTTTCGCCAATTACTTGGCGTTGCTGAAGAAGAATTTTTCCCCAGGAAAGTCAGCTACTGACATGAACAAGCTGGACACAGTTCCTATTCGTAGAGTTGACATAGACATCTCAGACCATACGTTGAACAGATTTTTGTTCGGGGCTGAATATCAGATACCACGTGCAATACCAGACTTGGAGCATTGATTGTTCTTACGAACTTAACAAAATCTGTGGTTAGCCAGAATATTGACAGATGGAGGAGAGCCTGCATGGCTATACAATCCCCACGAAAAGATATCTAAGTCATCCCTAAGCTTTAGGGCCAAGTTCTGGTGGGCAATTGTGAGGCTGAGGTTTATGCCAACAGGCGGTGATAACCGCCGAGAACTCACTAGAGCTGTGATTATTACTGCTTTGATTGAGGGGTTGACAATGAATTTTGGCCATATCATCGCTGATGAGTTGTTCTACCATGCTCATAAGACTCAGTCTGCACTGCCATTTCCATGACTTATCACAGAATTGTGCAAGCAGGCGAAGGTACCTTTGATTAGCGAAATAGATAATGAGATCCAGGTAATGTACAAGCAGAATATTAAAAAGAGTAGGGATGACTCGAAGTTCGACATGCGAGTCAACAGACCCCCAGCTCGGCAAACTCAGTCAGCGCTAATTCTTGAGTCATCAAATTCCCTTCAGGTATGCCACAACCTCTTGCTACGTACATACCTCCAACCACATCTGTAGGTTCATCTTCGATGCCTATGGGTGGGACCACAAATTTTGCATCAGTTCCACCCCAAGATTCTAAGTATAGGCTGAACCAAGAGGACTTTGCAAAGATAGTCCGAGCACAGAAGAGGTTTGAAAAATAGTTGGCTATATGGGGGGAAGATTTCAAACCCTTCATTGAAAGAATTATGAAGGAAGCAGTGAGGCCTTTTAGAAATATGCAGCTAAGAATGGACAAAATGGAGGAGCGAATCAACAAGAAGCTGGATGCCATGTCCATTCTGGATTTTACAAAATTGATTGAGGAAGTTAGATAAATCTGAGTTGATGTAGACAAGATGAATCAGCAGCCAGAGAAGCCTATATTTGATCCAGACTAGATCAAAAGTGATAAAGATGAAGGTCTTGTTGACTTAATGGGGCGACCAATCAAAGATAAGGGTAAGAAAGTAGCGGAGACTGATGAAAAAATTGCTAAAAGAAAAATACTTAAAGCCATGTCACCAGAGGAGCGAGAGAATCATAACATGAAGAAAGTAAGAAGAAAATCAAGGAAAAATGAAGAGAGAATAAGGAAAAGAGCAGAGGACGAAGCAGCTGGAGTGTCTACAAGTTCTGCCCCAGTTAGGAGGCAAACTGTAGATCCTACTAGAGATGTTGTACCTCTGATTCTGGAGGAAGAGATTGTGAGAACCCCTACCACCATGGGGTAAACATAGCATCGGGTGAGGACACAACAGCCTCACCGCACTTCACCGATGCCTCAGATGAATAAGAGGCACCACAAGTATTTCCCCTTCTTTGTACTTATATTATATGCATTGAGGACAAAGTATGATTTTTCTGTGGGGGGATATGCTTGTACCATGGGGGGTTGTGTTGCCGATATTCTTAACCCTACCATATGCTATCTAGGAGAATCGATATGTCTAGGTTTAATTTGTATTTTTATTATTTTCAAGTCTTGTTATGTTGCTGATGTTGGTCCATGAAATAAAAGTGTTGTTTCTATTAGTACCTTGCTATAAATATGAATGATGCTGGCATCAAGCTATGACTATTTCCATTTGATTATTTACTTTTGTCTCATAAGATATGTGATTAACTGTTAGTGGTTCTGTAGTTGGCATTAATTTGTGCATTCACATGACATGTGATGCACATCTTAAGAATAGTAGAATGAGTTTGACTCAGTTGCCACTGTGCGTGCGAGTACTTTGTATTAGTTCAGACATAGTATAGTACCTAGAACTTGCATGGTTCATTTGATGTTGTTCTGTAGTTGATGGGATGAGAAGTGAAAGCAGGCCACCTTGTGATGTTAGTCCACTGAGCCAAAATTAACCCTACCTAAAATAATTTTCCATGTTTGAACCCTTCTTTGAGCCTTTGTAGATTTTTCTTCATCACCTAGTATTCTAGTTAACTCTCTTTCAGTTGTTAACTCCTAGCTATGGCCTTGGCCTAGAAATTGGCAATGTGTACCGAAACTTAGGCAAAACACCTAAGTTGAGGGTGGCTATTGTAGGGTGGCCTAATGGATGGTTGGTCTAGAATTTGAATTAGAGCATTTGGCCCTGGTCTAGTTAAGACAATGGGCACCTTCACTTATGGCATCAACCTAAGTTGAAGGTGGCTGATGCCTGTTTGTATATATATATATAAGGGTGTTTACTATGGTAAAGCATAAATAAATGAGAAAAAGGGCAAGTGAGTTAGCAAAGTAATGGCCTTGATGAGAAAATTTTGAAGGTAAATAGAGTTAAAGTGTAGTTCTTAGCCACTTTTGCCCAAAAATTCCTTCCTAACCTAGACGGATACCTCATTACTAGCCTAGAAAAGACCTGTTTGATCTTGGAACTCATCTATAAGGGGGGTGTTGGATGATAAAGGAAAGCCTATGGGTACATGTGCTATGTACTTCTTTAATGAGTGAGAGGGTTTTGAGTTGTATCCACAAAATATTTTGAGTGGTGGATCTCCTTGACTGTGAGGGCAACCTGAGTTACACTTAATTTGGCTGATTTTTGTAGATACTTGTATCTATGTTTGTGTAGATGAATTGAATTCGAACCAATGCCAGTTATGGACTCTGACATGTTAAACCATATGATTTGGATGACAATTGAATGGTTGTGTGAAAACTTGTTCAGTAGCAAATTCCTATCATCATATTGTTCATATTTGTGATTTGGTACTGAGTTGCTTGAGGACAAGCAATTGCCTTAAGTTGAGGGTGTTGATGTTACAACTTTTGACGTAATATTTTGGACCTTTTGCTTAGGATAATTGTGTGTTTCAAGCAACTACTGTTGTATTTAACATGGTATTTTAGTGTTTTCAGATTGAGAACTAAGTGTGAATAATAACTTGGACAAACAGAGCAAAACAAAGGAAAAAATCTGCGACTGCTTAGGCGATGGAAAGTCAACTCAGTGACGAACCGTCGGCCTTAACTATCGCCCAACAACAGAAGGCAGAGTTCCTGGACATCCTGTGATGGTTCAGGTGACGGATCGTCGACTCTGTGATGAACCATAGGCTAAAACCGTAGCCAAGAAAAAGAAAGACGAAACACTGGGAGTCATACAACGGTACAGGTGATGGACCGTCGTCCCTGCTATGAACTGTCACCCTACCCATCGACCAAAATTAGAAAATGGAATCACTGGAGGTCCATCGATGGTCTAGGCAATAGACCGTCGCCTCAACGATGAACCATCGCTCGACCCGTCGAGCAGGAAGTGGCAACTCCGAGTTCAAATTTTAAATTCCAGTTCTGGAAATATATAAATACCAAGTATTAGGGTTTATTCCGTATCTTTTGTCATTAGTTTCATACTTTCTCCTCTATTGAGAGTTGTGTAGCACTTTTCATTGAGATTTAAAACTAGAGATTGAGATCAGATTATTAGTTTTTATATTTTCCATTTAAGATTGAAAAGAACAATATTGTGACTTTTGTAAGTACTCTCTTGAAGCTATTTATGAACATCAATATATCTTTGATTTCTTTTATGGAGATGAGTAGCTAAACTCCCATAACTAGGGTTATGGGAGCCTTGATGTAGAGAACTGTTTGGGGTTGTGAACTAGTTTGATTTCTAACATCTATCAAAATTGCATGAATCTTTCTTCATTATAATGACATCTCTTGGTTGCAAACTTGAGAAGTGAACCCTTGAACACCACTTGTCTGACAAGAACGTGGATGTTGGGGAAAAAAATGATTCACATGAAATCCATAAGTTTACCCTTTGGGTTAATGGGTTGATGCCTTAGCAGGATTAACCCTCATGAGAGTGTTATTGAATAATACATGAATCCTTTAAGTTTGAGAGAAGTAAAGGGTGAAACACCCACTAGGTTGAGAAACACGTGGGTAATTCTTAGAATTCAATAATTCTTGTAATTGAGTACATAAGTAGAATTCGAGCACAAATTCACAACCCTAACTGTTTGAACATCTTGGTGAGCATAACTCTAGTTAATTCATTCTCATTGAAATTACATCTACATTAACTCTCATTAGCTAGACCTTTGCGTGATACAAATATGAAAGAATATTGTTAACACATCCAAACCCCCTTTTACTTCGGAACCTTAGATCAATAGTCTAATAATAGTCACAATACTTAGTGAACAAGTATTACCTGTGGGATTTGATATCCAACCCAGTTGGGTTCTATATTTTACAGTGACCGCTTACTCTCTCATAAGAAAGGTGTAATTTGGGTGTATCAAATTGGGTCTAAAATCATTTTGGACTATAAAAATAATAATCCCATTTTATTCCTCATCAAGGACTTCAAGGTCCATCTCACCTTGAGGCCCAAACTTATGCCACGTGTCAAGTGACGTGGCATCCCAGTCAAATTAAAGACCAATGAGGCAAGGCCACACACTCAAATGATGTGGCTATCCAAGTTAAGTTCAAGAGACAATAAAACATCGCTAAGTTTCCCAAATGACATATTTTTGGCCAATCACAAACAACTTATCACATGATAAGTTTGAAAACTGAATGAACCAATCAGAATGAGGCAAAATAGGTTATTTACACTTAGACTGCCCACCTCCTATAACTATAAATAGGAGGGTTACATAATTTTTGGGGTCATTCTGCAAGCAGTGGGGGAAGCTTCTGCATTGACTACACAGCTCTTCAAAGAATTGACTAACAGAGTTTTGCCCGGAGATCAACTCGACAAGACGAAGTGCTGTCCAATAATTCCTGGAGATCCAAACGCATTTCTAGGTGGCTTGAATCATTCTAAAGTTTGAGAATTACGCTACAAAAGGCCCCCGAACCATGAAAAAGATTAGGAGATAAGAATCAAGAGAATAACATAATTGTACCCGTAAAGTTCATTTAAATAAAAATTATTCTTTTTGTTTATTTTAATTTGCTTGCAGTTAATTTTTAGCACAACAAAAATTTGTTGCAGCACACCCAGTGGGACCAGTTCTTCTCTCTATTTCTTTTTCCTTCAAATCAAATTCAACTACTGCTATGGACGTCAAAAATACGAAAGATGTCTCATGCAAGAACTCTGCTACTGCCACATCTGATGAGATTAGCCTTGTTGGTCCCCTCACTCGGCGCAAATTTAAGACTAGTGGTTGGGACGGATCTGAATACTTCACTTCTTTGGAGAAGGCAAAAAAGAGCAAATCTTATATGGCGGCTGAAGCTGCAGCCCCTGGGGGAAATTTGACATCCTTTCTATGTGATGAATTCTCTTAGGTTGGCGTCAATTTTAGTGAATCTGAAGATTCGACTGATTCACCTGCTTCAACAAAGGTCAACGCCCTGATGGCTGACACAACTGATGTGGATGAGAAGTTCACAATAATGGAACAAACCATTGAAGTTTTGAAGAAATCTATCGAGGATAAAGATCTTCAAATCGTTCAACTGATGAAAAAGTTGGAGTCTTTCACACCTGAAGAATCAAACAATGTCAACGATCATATGTACTGCAAATTTCACCACATTATTGGTCATCACACCATAAAATGCTTCATCCTGAAGGAAAGATCATGACATTAATGCAAGAGGGAAAGGTCATCATTGATGATGGGATACAGTTAATGCAAATCATATTAGCGCCAAACTGCACCATATAAAAGGTTCAATTTCAAAAGATCTACGAGCCATGTGATCTGTGGCATCACCAAAAGTTGAAGAAATCATCATGCTACAATTTTAGAGCTTCGACCCAATTGGGATTCCAGCCTTGAAGAGAACAACAAGCAAATCCATGAAAAACGACTTCTCCAATAGCAAGAAGGGTAATACTTGGACATTGATTGCTCGCAAAATAAAAAAATGTCAAAGGGCTTCTAAACTCCAATTCCAAAAGTCGACACAAGATCAAATACAAATTTTCTTCAACCAATGAGGGCAATAAATACCAAATTGAAGTGCAACAATACTTCACTACAAAGGGTTGGGAGGAAAGTTACATTATAAGAATTCTTCCCCAAACTGTCCTTAAGGCATGAGTATAAACTGCATAATGCACCTTGATGCACGAGCCTAAACTGCAAGTCAAGATGCTCCTTGATGCACGAGCCTAAACTGCAAGTCAAAATGTTCCTTAAGGCACGAGCATAAACTGCATGATCTCCTCGATGTACGAGCATAAAATGCATGATCTCCTCGATGCACAAGCCTAAACTTCAAGTCAAGATGCTTCTCGATGCACGAGCCTAAACCGCAAGTCAAAAATGCTCCTCGACGATAAGCCTAAACAACAAGTCAAAAATGCTCCTCGACACACGAGCCTAAACTGCAAGTCAAACACTCCAAGGCCGCATGAGTCTAAACTGTGAATGGCTCTAAAAAAAGTATGAAGCTTGAATGCATATTTGGAGTCCTTTGAAGATGTCATCCTTAAAACTAAAGGATTCTTCATTATCTCAAGCAATAAAGTCTTCTCGACAAGGAAAAGACTTGTGGTACTTTGAATATTGCTCTAGTCTGGCCTTCAACATATTGCGGAAGTGATGCAGCCCAAAACTTGAAGTAGATGATGAAATTCATGAAGTACCCAAAATTTGATGAGAAATAGAGTATCGCAAGATTTAGGCTGTAAATTCAAAAATTTATCTGAGAAAATATAAAAGTTTTCTACTGATGGATTTCATGTTACACGTATCTCTACAAATCTACTTTCCAATGCAAAAAATGGTACCTGATTCTGATACAACCATGAAGAGATATAAAATTTATCGTGACGCTGCGCAAAGCTAAAATAACTAGCGAATCAAGATTAGAAGGCCATTTTTAGAGCGATATCTGGGACGATTCGGATGCAATCTAATTGTGGTTTCTACATGAGTCTTATATCTTTGAATTTACTTTTAAATTCAAAAAATGGTACCTAATTCCAATACTTCCACTTTGAAATATGGAATTTATCGTGACGCTGCGCAAAGCTGAAATAATTAGCGAACCAAGATTAGAAGGCCGTCTTTATCTTGTTCCTATAAGATCAAATATTGGGCTTGCTTATTAGAATAATAAAAAAAATATTCTTGTGTTTGTGTTCTTGGCCGAGAGGTGTAGACCTTGTTGTTGCTGTTTTGTCCAAGAGTTTGTGACTAGATATAGTATTAATTTTGTCTGTGTAGTGTGTTTCTTGTGTTGGTTTCTTTATCACTAACACAAAAGGTGTCTAGATCTAAAGTTGAGCTTATAATATTGACATTGTTGTTGTGAACTTAAAGTGGTCGTGTGTTGAACATTAAAGTTGGATGTGTTATGTGTTGTTTTTTGACGTTGGAGTGGACATTGTTGGTGTGTTGTGGTGGTGTTCTTGAAGGTTTTTGTTGTGTTCATCTTGTTCTTCATCTAGTCTTATAACTTAACCAACAAAAAAGTGCAAAATAGATTCAAAGGGGTGAAGATAAAAGTTGTAAAGTCCGTTTGTGAGAAGACTTGAGCCCATCACTTCCTAGACTTGACATCTACTTTCCACCCACTTTTCCTTGCTTCAAGGGACCTTGTTTTGTGGGACTAGTACAAGTTAAGTCTCATAATTTTGTAGATTGGACTTAAAAGGGGTTCAAGACTTATACTTTTCCTCCAAAACCAATTGTCTTCCATTCCAAATTGTGTGAAGATTAAAATTTCAAATTTGTGACTAAAGTTGTGTGGGACCGGTACCAATTACATGCTACCATGTCACCCTAATTACTGTCCATCATCAATATTAAGCTCAAATTTGGATTTTTTAGTCTCTAATTGTTGATTTTTGATTTCATTAGTTGATCCTAGAACTAATTAACAAACTAGTAAACTCTGATTGTCAGTTAGTCCTTTGAATCCATTGTTTGTGTCTACGTTTCTTTCGTACTTTTATCATTTTTAAAATCGTATTAATTCTTGGTTCAAGTTCGGACATTACTTTCCTTGAGTCTTCAAACAAAGAATCCATTCCGACCAAGGAGTAGACTCACCCCCCGATTCATCACAAACTATAAGACGACTTGTAACACTTGTGAATCTAAGTATGAGACGATCAAGTGTGTTAGAGTATGGTGAGATTGTTTCGATGTGTTTTGCTTTGTAGGCTTGTTCTTTTCTTTTCCTTTTTAGGTACAATTACAAGGGAACCCGCGGCTTCAACCTCTCAACCCATGGACAACAATGCCACCAATGTCATTTTAGCCTACCTTGACACTATGTCCCGAGACCTAGCTATGGAAAATGAAATGTTGGATCGTATGGTAGGTCAAAGAGAGAAAGTGGGCTTCCCAGACACACGTCAAGAGGAAGGTCATAGCTCATGTGAGCTATGAGGTAAGAATGCTATTCTCCACACTCCTATGAGCTTAGAATATTGTGTTGTGGCTAGTAGGATCCAAGTAGGTGTAGTTGCGGCTTTACCTAAGGTAGAGGTGCTCGAGTCTCCTTTTGTGATACTCTCGGTATTGTTAGGTCGCATGAGGACCAAACTCTTGTTGTAGGTACACAAGCACCAGTTGATCCTTTAGATGACAAAATTGATTCTCCTCGTGAGAATGATTTATGTCCATCTAGTGCTAGCACTAATAACTTGACTAAGGTTTCATTACCAAGTGAAGAGAGTATTCACACACTAGTTGACCCTTGTGAAAACCAAGGTGGGTGTACGTTGGTATATGAGTTGCCAACAACTAGTGAGATTGTGGATAATGATCAATCAGGTGGAAATGACCTTGACGTGCTTGATTGTTTAGGAAACCCAAATTGTGATTGTCTTGGTAAAGATGATTTTCCTTGTGATCCCTTTGCTGCCCATGATAGTTTATGTCTATGTAGGGACTACTCTCTTGAAAGAGAAGGTGTTGTATGCTTAGAAATTTTATCTACTGCTTCTTTATGTGTTTCCTATATTAAGCCTACTAGTGTTGTTGGACTTAAAACTAGTGAGTACATGCATAAGGAGACCATAGTTGGAGTTGACTCGTGTGACACCTTTCTTTATCCTCTTTATGCTCATGATATTTTCCATAGGGATATAGAGGGTATCCCTAATTTTGAAGACAACACCTTAGGGGAAAGTGAGAGTGTCCGCGGTCTAAGTCCCTGGTTACTCCACCCATTTGATCCTGGTACCATCTTAGGGTGGGAAAGGATTACTCTTGGCCTATTTTGCTTTTGTCTTGATGCTTGCCCGAGCCACCTCCTTTGTAGCATTTTTACTAATCTTTTCATGATTAAAACAAAGGACCCGTGGCTATACTTTAAGTTTGTTCCGCCTAGGCATGGCATGTTGATGTGTTATTTTTTGCTAACCCTAACCCCTCATGTCATGATGATGTGTGATTGTTTGTCTTCTCTTGATTTTGTAAGGTACAGATTTGAGGTCGAATCCTTTTCAAGAAGGGGAGGATGATACAAGTACGACCACGAGGATGGACGTGTGAAAGTGTAATGAACCCGAGGCTTGGAGTGTGCAAGAAAAATACAAAAGTTGGCCTAAAATACACACCAAAACCGAACCTACACTACACTCCATGGGTGGCATTTTGAGGCTTTTCATTACAGGGCCTTTTGGTCATTTTGTATTCTAGTTGTAACCTAGTATAAATAGAACTTTGTAGGTTATTTTGTCTTAGAATTTGATGATATTTGTAAGTTTTATAACACTTTGAAAGACAAGTCCTCTCTTCTCTTTATGAGGCAACCCAAAACTTGGCTTGAGACGTTGGTGTTTAGAGGAGGTATAGTCCCTCTTGTGTCAACGTAGGAGTTAGGTTAACTGTTATGTGTAGTGTTAAGGGTCCAAGAGTATCACATGTTCTTGGGTTCTTAAGATTATACCAACCAAGGTCTAACTATCTACCCTTTGTTCATTTTATTCTTGTAATCGTTTGTACTAGTTTGTTCTTGTTTCTAGGGAAGTCGTGAGTTGTTGTTAAAATATTGTTGTGTTTTTCTTGTTTTGTAACTTAGTTTGGTTGTTGTCTTCTTTGGTGTGCTAAAAACCTTGTAATCTTTTCATTCTTTCTCTTATTTGTTGAATTCGAGAGTGGTCACCAAAAAGAGTCCTTGATTCTTCAAATTGTGGACTGATTTTGGTGTTTGTTTCATGCTTCTTTGTTTTTCTTGTATCATATAACTTGTTCTTTTGTGATTTAAAAGTCTTGACTCTAGGTCAAGTGTTGTACATCAACTGCCAAATCATTACAAATTAAGGCAAAGTCAACTCTTGCCCATGGGGCATAACTTGTTCTTTTGTAAAAGTTTTGCCTCTAGGGCAAGAGTTATAGATCATCTAAAAAATCATTACAGACTAAGGTAAAGCCAACTCTTGCTCACGGGGCACAACTTGTCCTTTTGTGATTTCAATTCATTAATATATCAAGTTAGTATTACCTTTTAATATATATAAAAAATTAACATGCAAAGTAACTTTCAGAAATAATCAATAAGAAGGTATTGAGTTAAATACTTCACCACAAGTTAAAACTTCAAATAAATAAGAAGACATTCGTGATTGAAAGTCAAAAGTACTTGTTACTAACTAATCATGTTATAAGAATCTTATTATAACTTCTATTTTGATCCAAATTCTCGGATAAAAAATAAAACTAATCATGTTTTTTTATTTTTCTTTCATTATCTTCTTGAATATGGATGAAGGATAGGAGTGTAGTGAGAATTTGATCTGTTGTGCCCAGTTCTTTTGCATCTTGAACATATGTAATTATTTCTTGAAGATTTTGTTCTGCAAGGATATCTGGTTGTTTGTCTTCTCCCAAGCAGAACCTTCATATCTAGGGTTTTGTGATCAGATCCTTTACAACAAATCTTGATGCATCAATGGGGTCTACCTGTAAATAAAATAATACATAAATAACAATTATATTTTTTATAATCTTGAAAGCTATATAATGTGATTAAGAGAAGAGAAGAGAGGAGTGATTCCGTCATCTATTTACAGGAGCAGAACCAATTATACAGAGCTTCAACAATCAAACAAATAGAGCATAAAATCACAAAGAATCACACATCTAACCTATGAGAAGAATCAACATTGAGGACATCCAACCTGTGAGAAGAATCTCAACTATAGAAAACCTCAGATATACAACAAACACTAAATCACAAATAAACATATTTCTAGCATATGAGCAGATAGTCAACTACATAAAATCCATGATCAAACATCTAACATCAAATCATAAACAATCACACATCTAACCTATGATCAAGCATCCGCTATAAAAATAACTAACACCCAATGCACATGTTTGCAGTTTCTATATATGTGGCCAATGCACATGAGGTTTGGATTGCCCTTATAGGCATGAGATGCCAGAGGCCGGGGAGCTGTCACAATAAAACATTAAGGATCGTTACTATGGGTATGTGCAACCGAATCTTTATCCTATTAATTTGAATGATTTTTGTGTTCTTAGGTGCTCATATGAAAATTTTGATATTTAATCTCTTGATGCTGTCAATATGTCCAGGCAAGAGTTGTAGGTCATCTGTCAAATTATTACAAACTAAGGCAGTGTCAACTCTTTCTCATAGGGCATAACTGTCTAAGTCTTGCCTCTAGGGAAAGAGTTACAAGTCATCTGCCAAATCATTACAGACTAAGGCAGTGTCAACTCTTGCCCATGGGGTATAACTGTCTAAGTCTTGCCTCTAGGGCAAGAGTTATAGGTTATCTGCAAAATCATTACACACTAAGGCAGTGCCAACTCTTGCCCATGAGGCATAACTGTCTAAGTCTTACCTCTAGGGCAAGAGTTATAGGTCATCTGCCAAATTATTACAGACTAAGGCAGTGTCTACTCTTGCCCATGGGGCATAACTTGAAATGTATGGCAGAATCTGAAGATGCTAAAATCTCACTTGAAACTACTGAATAACACACATTATAGGGGTGATTCTGAGAGGGTTGGTTACTTCAGAGATAGATTGAAAGTGATACAACATAGTTTATCAACTCAATACTCTGATAGTATGTCCTTGAAAGAGAAGGATGCACTAACTATTCTTGAGTTTTGTGCCATTGGTATTACTATAAATCTTTTATGAACATTGAAAGCATTTTAGTGCACTTCCATAATACGCAACCTAGTATGCTATACGTGTGTAAATTGACACTTACTTTCTGTAAAACAAAATGAGCATAAGCTCCAATGAGAACATAAGCATAAGTTAAGACTCATCACTAGAGCCTCTACTCGGACAAAAAATAGTTCATATACTAATTTAGGGAGAGCACTAATAGTTTCACCCCCAATAAACACCAAAATTCTACAACGCTGGAATAATAAAAACAATAAAACCATTTTAGTGCACTTCCATAACGGGCAACCTAGTATGCTATACATGTGTGCGCTTTCACAATAGGTAATCTAGTATGCTATACATGCGCGTGCAATGACCTTGCTTTATGTAAAACCAAAAGCACATACATTCTACCAAATGCAAATTCTTCATATGCAGCTTCAAAAACTGAGCGAAAGATGAAATTTTTTAATCAACAACAAACTTGAGAAAATGCAACTTGATAATTGATAGTTGAAACTAATTAAATTAGGAAAAAATTGTCAAAGATGTTCATCGAAGAAAATGTAAAGAACACAAAGCAAACTTTATGACTTATGAACACAGTTTGAACAAACAAGTAGCATCATCAAGTCAACAAATCACAACAAAAGCAAACTTATTTATAAAAGCAAGCAAAGCTACAGAACAAAACAAATTAAGAATTTTAACAAATAGAAATCTCAAAAGACAACAGCAACATCATCAACATACCTAGTGTAATCCCATAAAGTGGAGTCGAGGAGAGGGAAGAGTGTAACAAAAATTACCCCTACCTTATTCCAACTCATAGGTAGCGAGGATGTATCCAATCGACCCTCTGGCTCAAGAGAAAAATAGTCCAAAGTAGCCGAACAAAGAAGTAAAGGAAGTACAAGGAATAACATATATTAGTAACAGAAAAGTAACTATAACAAACCCCAATAATACCACTAGTAATACCGATGGCACAAATCCTCATCATCTTCTAACAATTCCTCATCATCTTCTAATGCTAATTATTCCACTACTTTGAAATACTTGAAACTAATTTCTTATACCACCTTGACCTTATACGTTTGTCCTTATAAAAAAATGTTACGATCAACGTTAACTCCCATATTAACGACCTTTCCCTCCAAGACCAATCTCCCGAAACTACTCAAACACAATTATAACTGCAATAACAAACTTCCTAAAACCGGTTCGATACAATTCTTCAATGGAAAATATGTTACTACAACAACAACATATCCCAACTTCAGCTTACGTTCACCTCCCAAAAAATCAAATCAATATGCTAATTATATAACGAGCTAAAATTACCATAATGCATCAATAAGCTAAAATTACCACAATAAATTTTGATGATGAAATTCATACCTGAAGAAACCTTACGGCTAAAGTCAATTCTGCAAATATATTTGAAAGTCGATTCTGCGAATTTGGAAGAAAGAACGGAAGAAGGAGATTTAACAATGAATATATTGGAAGAGGGGTAATTTCATCCAAAAAAATATGACTTAACAAGTAAAGGCTATTTTAACAAAGCCTTTTTATTTGGGGCTAAAATTTGAAAGCCACCCTAATTTGGGTCTATTTTTGAGAATAACCCAAAATAATATTAGAAGGAAAAGGGGAATAGAAAGAAAGAATGACAAAATTCCAAAACTATGTGTGACATGTATTACAAAGTGAACATTGTCATTCTACTCGTTATTACTTGAAACATGAATTGCCTCCTCTCATTTTTTTTTTACCTTAGCATTGTTTTCTTTCTATTTACATTTATAAATTTAATTCTTGCAAATGGGTTACTTGACAATTTATAATTAACATGAATCTACTATGCATATACTTCTTGCTACTAGAATAGAAACCTGAGCAATTTAGTTAAAAGTGACAAAAAAGTTTGAAAATGAGGTGTAGGTGACTTAAGTTTTAATAATTGAGTGTAGGTGACAATTACTTTATTAGTGATTAAGAAAGTTGGAAAAGTTTAAGAATAACCCACAAGTTTTTAAATTTATACTTTGATCCAAATATTGACCTAATATAACTAGAAATGGAGGGAATAAAATCGCATTTTCTCTCTCTTCTCATTATTGTTGTTTTCTCTCTCTTTATCATTTTTGTTGTTCAGTATTGGTGCTGCTTTATTCATCATCTTGTGCTTCATTATCATTATCTTCTTTTTCATTATCATCATTATCTTCTTCTTGTTTACCATTATTGTTGTTGTTACCGCTACTGTTGCTACTTGACCAAATTTTTAGGTCAAATTTAGTTTTGTACATCATTTTGGAATACTTTATAGGTGATGTTGGTAAGTAAAATTATGATTTTTAGTTGAATCTCTCATCTGGGTATAATACCACTATTGTTTTTAAAGCAATGGATAGAACCATAAACATAAACCCAACAAAAAATTAATTTGTTTCAACTGACGACTCATCTGTTACGACAGATGACAATGAAAGACTCATATGTTGGATTCATATTTATGGTTCTATAGTGCTTTAACATGAATCGAATAAGTGGGTCATCTGTTGCAACATAGGAGTCATCTGTTGACACAGATTACTCACCTGTTGCAATAGAATCTAAACTCGATTCCAACAGATGAGACGTCTGTTACAACAGGTAACTAATCTATTATAATAGGTTTTGTATCTGTTGCAACATGTCATTTATCTATTGGAATCAGCTTCAAAGGTTCTGTAGTACATCCCAACATGTGATTTATCTATTGTAATAAATGTATAATCTGTTGCAACATAGGAGTCAACTTTTCCAACAAATGACTCATCTGTTGGAATCAACTTTAGGTTCTATAGTACTGTAACATGAATTACGAATAGGTGATTCATCTGTTGCAACATATAACTAACCTATTACAATATATTATTCACCAGTTGAAACAGATTATTCATCTGTTAGGGTTCATGTTACGACATTATAAAATCACTATTAATTTTATTATGATATCATTGTTAACTTTTTTTTAATAAATATCTTTATTTAGATACCACTAATGGAGGTATCAATAACAAATGTCTTTATTTAGGTACCACTAATGGAGGGATCAATAACAAATGTCTTTATTTAGGTACCACAAGATGTAATAGCAAAACTTGTATTGTTTTTTGTTATGGACTTTGATATTTTTAACTCATTATTGTGAACGTAAATGTTATTATTTATTATATAAAATATCTTTTTTATTAACTTGTACATCAATAAAAAGAGGTAAAACCGGAACTAAATACAACAAACCACAAAATTATTTTCAGCAGACTACCCATATGTCGCTACAGATGGACATTTGCTGGAAGAACATAATACAATTCATCAAATTGGAATGTGTTCCTCCAACATATGACCAATCTATTGCAACAGATGGATAATCTGTTAGAGCAACACAATACAGTTCCAGCCACAAACCCAACAGATGACCAATCTGTTTAAACAGATGGTCCATCTGTTGAAAGAACTCAAAACTCTTGCTTTCTAATGGATTCAAAATTATTCCTTACATCCAATCGTCGATATGTTTGTTGAGAAAAAAAATAGACAATGAAAATTAAATAAGAATTAAAAAGTCCAACTAGACCAAACATAAATTTTTTATTAAATAAAAATAAAATACATTAGGTAGGTAGACCCGATATAGAAAAATAAAAATACATACGCTAAAAGAAAAAAGCATCACCTAATTATTATTATTATTGTTATTATTATTATTATTATTATTATTATTATTATTATTATTCTCAGTCGGCCAATCGTCAACCGACAGCAACAGTTTACTCCTCAGCCTGCAAATCTCTCGGAGCATCCTTGCTCTCACGGCGGCCAACTCCCGCTGGATTTCATTAACCTACCTCTGAAGTTCCCGCACGGTGTCGCACAGAACAATAATGTCCCAAAAATGACCAGTCATATATAGAACACACATGAATTGACAAAAAATGTAAGCACAAAAGTAAAGAAAGGAGTCCGAATGTAATACAACGTATACTACCAACTGGTAGATTTACACACACACAAAAAAACCCTTACCTAAGTGAGAAAGAAATTAGGTCTTTGGTGAGAAGTGATTGAAAATGTAATTAGAAAGATAAAATGCAAGAAATAAATAAAGTGGAGTAGAATGAATGAGTATGGAGGAACTTATTTATAGAGGATTGAATCTGTATGTGGAAGGTAAAACGTCACGATTGTTCACCTTCTTCATTAAATCTAATTGGTGACGATTCGATTATTGTGAAAGTCATAATTAAATCTGACTGATGACTTTTTGATTATTGTGAAAAGTCATGTCTTTTAAGCTTTTCAATAATATAATCATTTTTATTAAATTGTTACAATGTATCCATCTGTTGCAATATATGGTCCATCTGTCTCAATAAATTAACCATCTGTTACAATATATGGTCCATCTGTCGAAACAGATTAACCATCTATTGCAATATATAGTCCATCTGTTGTAACATATGGTCCATACGCTGCAACAAAGGCTCAATCCCTACCTCCAATCGAACACATGTTGAGAATAAAGAGTAGACAGAATAAAAAATAAATAAGAATTAAAAAGCCAAAGTCGACCAAACATACATAGATTTTTGAATCCATTATATACAAATATACAATAAAAAATAAAACATATATTAGGTTTCTCCCTTAGGTAGATCCGATATAATAAAATAAAATACATACGCTAAAAGAAAAAATGTAACCTAATTATTATTATTATTATTATTCTCATTATCTTTATTATTGTTATTATTATTATAATAATAATAATAATAATAATAATTATTATTATTATTATTATGTTCAACAATTCAATTATCATCCGACAGCAGTAGGTCCCTCCTCAACCTTGCTCTCATAGCGCCCAACTCCCACCGGAGTTCATGAATCTTCCTTTCAAGTTCCCGCAAGGAGTCGCACATGATCACTTTATACAAATTCGGATCAGCGATATCTAGAAGTGGAGTAGACTGAAGGAGTAAGGAGGGACCTATTTATAGAGGATTGAATTTGAATGGGTTAGTAAAAAAGCCACGACTGTTCACATATTTATCTTTATTAAAAAATAGATTTAAATACAATATTTTATCTTTATTTTATTTCAAAAAGAAAATTGCTTTAAAATAAATCCAACAAATGGGTAATCTGTTGCAAAATATATTTTAGCTATTTGATAATTTACAATATATTGGCAATATGCTACAATAGATGTATATATCTGTTAGATTTATTCCAACAAATAAGTCATCTGTTGCAACAGATTGATCATCTGTTGTAACAAATGTCTATAATTGTTTAATAATTTTAATAGATATATCATCTATTGCAATAGGTTAGTTATCTGTTTATTCAAATTAAGACATAGATGGGGTATGAAGAATAAGGTGCGTGCAGATGGATGGATCCACTTTTATGTGTAGGAGTTATGTATTACTGATAAGGTCATTGTGACAACACACATAAAGTGCAATGATTTTGTGAATATGATTTTTAACTGATTAGGCATTGATTATTCAAATAAGATCCTGTGTTGTACAGTTAAAGTTTGATTGGTTCGAATTGATAAGACAGAGGGTCCACGAAGATGGTGCTGATACCCTATTATGATTTAATGACGGTTGTTGCTCATGTTTATGCATGTCAAGTTTTGGGAAGAGATCAATATTTGGTGGCATTGCAGAGATCCAATAACAATTGGATTGACTTTAAGGGTGCACTGGACTTTTAGAAGGCCTTTAAAGCCCCCCTCTATAGCAAACAAGAACGAAAAATCAATAGAAATTCCCCTGGCCCAAATTTATATGGATGGATTGTTCGAGAAGATGTTATACGCCAGAAGGAGCCGTAAGATAATACCTGCGAGGGAAAGGAGAGTTGATGAAAGACTATATCATCTGAGACCTAATTGAAGAGAAAACATAAGGTAGCAAGTAAGGAACTTCTAGTGAATCTGGCTGATGAAATTAACTTAAAAAATAAGAAATATGAATCTATTATTTTGTTTTAGGACTTAGGCTTAGAGAGGTTCTTCTAACCGACATACACCATGTGAGCTATCATAATGTCCAATGTCATGTTCCCCTAAGGGGAAAACCTTACGTTGGGGAGAGGTGTCATACTCTTTCCAAAGATTATAATCTAATCTAAGTGATCACTATCTGTATCTGTCATCCATATAAATGGGAATAATCTGAATTTGTACCTACATTGGCTCGTAGTTTTGGGGCATATGACTAGGGCACATACCCATCTTGATGCTAAATACTACTCCCTTTAATTTGTATGCTTATTCTGTTGGAAATCCACTTTAAAACTAGCATAATAGTTTTTAATGAAACCCAGTTATGCATCTGTCTGATCTAAACTGTAATAAAAACTAATCTATTTTCTGTAAACTACAATAAAACTGTATTGTAGATTCTATATCTAAGCTGAGGATCAAAAGATCAAATACTGTTTATAAGTTTGAAGATATAGTAATCATAGGGTTCTTAAAAGCACAAGTTCTTGAAATATCAATATTCAAAACTAGGGATTGAAAACCCATACTTTAACTCATGTCAAAACCTCACAAGGTTCATGTTCAATAGTCAAAATCTCAAGATTCTTTAGCAAGCATGAAGTTCAATTCTCACTATATGCAAAAACAAAGCCAAACATATGAACATGTGAAAACTGAGATACAATTCAACATCAAATCATTTGTAAACTTTATAAACATCAAATAATAACAATTGGGTATAAACCCTATTTGAAAATTATGTAAATTTAACTTTAAAAACTTGTTTTGGGCACAAGGATGAAAGTAGTATCCTTGTTCATAACCCCACATACCTTATTTGTCTTGATTCGATGAAATAAGTTGACTTTGGAAGCCTTGAGAGCGTTCTTGAAGGCTTTTCTTGAAGTTCTTGGCTTAGGAACCTTAAGTTCTGATTATCTTGAAGAGAACATAATGGAATCTTGAAGTTCTTGGGAGATGACCTCAAAGAGAAATCCTAATCTTGTTCTTGAGGATAAAGAGGATTAAGGGTTTTTAAAACTTGTTTATGATGGATAAGTACGTGTTTTTGGTGATTTATGTCATGGGAGGTAAGGGAAAATACCAAAATACCCCTCTAAAACTGTTTAAGGGTAAGGTCGATCAAGTCTGGTCATGGGTGACGACTTGGTTTGATAAGTGGTCACTTAGGTAATGGATTATCACCTCAAGTCATCACTTAGAAGCTGAATTTGATGAGTTTCTATTTAAGGATGAAGACTTGGGATGATAAGTCATCACTTAGTTGATGGCTTATCAACTCAGGTCGTCACTTTGTTGACAGACGAACATGCTGTGGTAAAATAAGTATAATTTTTCACTCCGATATCGGATTAAGGTGAAGCTAAGTGTATTGGAAAGAAGACTCAAAGAAATTTCATTTGATATAATGTAGGACACCTAAATTGATATATTATGGGATATACACTCATTTAAAGTTGATCCTAGCTGGAGCATTTGTCAAAACTCTATCGATAGAAAAGTCCTCAGCTCATCTATGAGTTAGGAGGGTATTATGACCTCGATCAATATACGAAGATATTCCCATATCATATACTTCCTAATAACACATGTATATATATAGAATAATTGGGTTCAAGTCTGTTTGCATAGGAACAACGATTTAAATTCTAGCCCAAAAATGTAGGGTGTTACAGTAACCAAAAATGAAAATACGTCAGTTGTCTCTCTCAAACAAAAATCTGTAGCTGGAAACTTTTCTAGGGAATTATGACTAGTTAGCGTAGTCGGAGTGATCACCTCTAGAGAAAATAACAAAACATCAAGGAAGCAGCTTCTGGGCACCGAGGGTTGAAATGATGTACAGTAAAGAAAAAAAACTTGCGCCAAGAAGTTTTGAAGTTAAAATAAAGAATCAAGCCAAGTTGGTAATTTTTGAATTTTAACTTGCATCCCATGCCTTTTGTTTGTGCATTTGATTAGGTCAATAGCAGTGAAAACAAAAAGGTATGAAGTTGGCTGAAATCCCAGGCCTTTTTGTTTTTACTACGACTAAAGTGACCAAAACCATAAACTGAAGGCCTAGGATGCAAGTGTATCTTCTAAAATTGTCGACTTGGCTTAATTCCTTATATCAACTTCAGAAGTTCTTGGCGCAAGTTTTCATTCTTTACTGTACATCATTTCAACCTTCGGTGCCTGCAAAGCTGCTTCCTTGGTGTTCTGTTATTTTCTCTGGAGGTGATCATTTCGAGCACTCTAACTAGTTGCAGTTCCCTAGCAAAGTGTCCTGCTGTAGTATTTTTCTTTTGAGAGAGACGACTGATGAATTTTCCTTTTTGGTTACATTTCCATATTTGCACCTCATTCAGATTTCTTATGTTTTAGGTCAATTTCATCATCCAGATTCGCTACACTTTCCTTGGTACCTTGTGTTTCTTCTTTAATAAGGTCTGAGATGATATAATCTTCATAAACTCCCCTATCCTTTGTAGGTATTCTCCTACAGCACCTTCTGTTGTACAATCATCACCCCGAGCAACCCAACCATATAAATTTGGCCTAGGACGATAACTATATTGATTTTCGTTCTTGGTTATAGCAGTGTGACGCTTTGAAGGACTTTTAAAAGTCCATTGAACCCTTAAAATTAGTCCAATCACTATTGAATCTTTTTACAATGCCACCAAAACTTAATCCCTTCACCAAACTTGACACATAAACATTTGTAAAACCATCATTAAATCATAACAGGATATTGACACCACCTACAAAGCCCCTCAGCCTTATCGGTTTGGATCTATCAAACTTAACTGTAAAATTACAGATATCTTATTTGAATGAAATGCCTAATCAGTAAAAAACTTCATTCACAAAATCGGTGTACTCTATGCGTGTTTGCACGATAACATGATCAGTAATACATACCTCCCACATATAAAGTGGTTTCATCTGCAAGCAGCTTATTCCTCCGAACCCATTTTTACTCTAGCCTTTTATATTGATCGGGCAAAAGTTGATCCACTTTAATTCCTTTTTTATTGAAACAAGAGAAAAACAAATAATGTCAAACAAGATAAGAACAAAGAGAATATTACAATTGATGTCTGCATACTTTTAAAAAAGGGTAACCAAAAATTGAATGAATACAACACATTACAACAAGCGTTCCAACAGATGACCCATCTGTTGCAACAGATTCTCTATTTGTTCAACAGATGAGTAATCTGTTACAACTGGTGATAGATCTGTGGCAAAAAATAGATGACATATTGTAATAGATGGGTCATCTGTTGGAATAAATCAAACTAGCCTTGCGACTAGTTTGATTTTTTCCAACAGTTGCTCCGTCTGTCAACAACTGATGCATTAGTTGCAACAGTTGCAGAATTTGTTGCAACACCACCAACACCAATAACAACATCAATAATAATATCAATAATAAAAAAACAGCACCATATATTCCAACACCATCAACAACATAAGAACCACATGTTCCAACATCATCAACAACACCAACACTACATGTTCCATGAACACCAACACCAACATCAACAACGAAGAAACAAACAAAATACATACAAAAATGATACTGCCAATAAGGATTTTTAAGTTCTTCCAACAGATGACTTTTTCACATATTTTAATAAAAACAACGGTTTGTTTATTCAAGACTTAAAAGTCAGCTTTTCTTCAATTTCCTCAATAAAGAGGATATGGGTAATGGGTAAATAAATAAAAACAATATATGTAAAAATAACTAATTTAACTAACATGCAAAAAAAAGACAAGAAGGAAAAAGCAATAGTAACCATACCTGTAATGTCAAAAGCAAAGGGATCAAAACACCAATTTTAGTCGAGAAAAAATATAAATTAATTGAGATATAGAAGGATCCTTATGCAAAAAAAGAGAGAAAAGATAGAAAAGAGAGAAAAAAAGAAGATGGTTGTGATTACCCAAAAGAAAAGAGAAAGAAAAAGAAGAGAGAAATTCATTTATGGCTGAAGAAGAGATAATTCTAGAGATGGTTTTAAATATTCATTAATAACTTTAAGGGGAACAAGACGATGACATTGAAAATACAAGCTAAGACAACTTAAGGAGGTAACTTTTGAGTTATCCAAGAAATATTTTCTTCCCGCCTTGATATTTTATCTTTTTTATTTCGAACAGAAAATTTCTTTAAAAATAGAAAAAAAAACTTAAAATAGAGAAGTCATCTGTTGCAATAGATGTCAATATCAATTTTACAATTTTCAATAGCTCAGTCATCTGTCGCAATAGATGGCAAGTCTATTTTATAATTTACAATAGATAAGTCATTTATTGCAACATGTTGAACATCTATTTTAATACAATTTCAATTGAGTTCATAGTTTTAACTATAATTTCAATTGATTTAGCTAGAATTATGGATTAGTTCAAAGGGTCAACTACAGTTTCAATTGAGTCACTGTAGTTTCATGATGTTAGTATTCCGTTCCTCCTGACCCGAGCCGTCAACCGATTAATATGAGTTAAAACGATTCATATTAACTCATTGTTTGAGATATCTAAATTGATTTAGATAGAATTATGTATGAGTTCACAGGGTCAACTATAGTTTTAATTTAGTCGCTGCAGTTGCATGATGTTGGTATTGCATTTCTCCTGACCCTAGCCATCAACCGATCAATCTGAGTTGAAACGATTCATATTAACTCATTATTTGAGATACCTTGATTTATCTAGAATTATGGATGAATTCACCGGGTCAACTACAGTTTCAATTGAGTCCCTGTAGTTGCATGATGTTGGTATTGTATTCCTCTTAACCCAAGCCATCAACGATCAATCTGAGTTAAAATGATTCATATTAATCATTATTTGAGATACCTAAATTAATTTATATATATGTATGAGTTCACAGGGCCAACTACAATTTTAATTAAGTCGTTGCAGTTGCATGATATTGGTATTGTATTCTTCCTAACCCGTGCCGTCAACCGATCAATCTGAGTTGAAACGATTCATATTAACTCATTATTTGAGATACCTAAATTGATTTAGCTAGAATTATGGATGAGTTCACAGGTTCAACTATAGTTTCAATTGAGTCGTTGTAGTTGTATGATGTTGGTATTGCGTTTCTTTTGACTCGAGCCATCAAACGATCAATATGAGTTGAAATGATTCATATTAACTTATTATTTAAGATAACTAAATTAATTTAGCTAGAATTTTGGATGAGTTCACAGGGTCAACTACAATAGCAATTGAGTCGCTGCAGTTTCATAATATTGGTATTGTGTTCCTCTTGACCCGAGCCGTCAACCGATCAATTTGAGTTGAAACGATTCATATTAACTCATTATTTGAGATACCTTATTTGATTTAGCTTATTGTTAAGCTAATATTAAATTCATCAGTGTTCTAATTGAACTTAATACAATTTATTATGATAAAACGATTAAAGTTTATCTCTTTTAAAAAATTAATTAGGATCATTTCAGACCAAATTAACATTTTCAAAACTTGTTATTCTTTTCTAAAATATAAATCAACCCATACAAATCATCCATTTGCGGCAAAAATGCTTCATCATTTCAAATCTCTAGTTTTCGCTCTTCTCTTTCTTTCTCAATAATACAAACAACTACTACTCAATATATTGCTCAAACCTTCACAACAAATTGATTTTCATCCCATTTTCAACCACATAGTTATTATTTTTTACTTTATTCTTGCTTGTATCCATTATTTTCTCTGTCTTCACAAGTAACAGAGTTCGAGAAGAGTTTTACATTTGTTCCTTTTTCTAAAAATTAGAGATTTTTAGTTTATGATAAAAAAAGGCTTTTAGTTGTATTATCTTTGAGAATGGGTTAACAATTTTGAGTTTTGATGATAAAATTATTGGAAGAACCTGAGAAAACCCTAGTTTTTGTCACAATATTTCATTGACTGTCATGGTATTATTGGATAGTGTTTTTGGTGTTCTTGGTATTGGTTTTGGTGTAGGTATTGGTATTGGTGGTGTTAGTGGTGGTATTAGTGGGGGTGGTATTGGTTGTTAATGTTGGTGTTGGTGGTGATGTTGGTATTGGTGTTATTGTTGTTGGTAGTAGTGTAGGAGGTGTTGGTGTTGGTTTTGGTGTTTTTGTTCGTGGTGATATTGGTATTGGTGGTGTTGGTAGTGGTGTTGGTGGTGGTGATGTTGGTATTGTTAGTGTTGGTAGTGATATTTGTATTGGGGGTGTTGGTAGTGGTGTTGTTGTTGGTGGTGGTCTTGATAGTGGTATTGATATTGGTGACATTGATGGTAGTGTTGGTGGTGGTCTTGATGGTGGTATTGGTATTGGTGGCATTGATGGTGGTATTGGTATTGGTGGCATTGATGGTGGTGTTGGTGGTGGTTTTGTTAGTCCATCTGTTGCAACAAGTGGAACATCTGTTGGGAGATATTAACATAGGTCTTCAAACAGATTCCCCATCTGTTGCAACATATATTTCAGCTGTTGGCATAAGACAAACTAGTAGCAAGATAGTTTTGATCTCATCCATCTGAAAGTTCATCTGTTGCAACAACTTATGCATTTGTCGTAACAGATGATTCATCTGTTCCAACTGATTGGTTATCTGTTGTAATTTTTTTTAATGTGGCGTAGAAAAATTTATTAAAATTTGTCTTACCTTTTTTTAAAATTATGCAAACATCAAATGTAATGTATTTTTTATTTTCTATTGTTTGTAGTTACAGTTGTCTCCCAAAATAAAAGAAACTAAAAGTGGATCAACTTCTATCACCTAACAAAAAAGGCTAGAGTACAGATGGATTCAGAGGAACTTCCTGAATAATCTCAGTCAGGAAAAAGTGAAGTTGAGGAAAGTTATGAAAATAATGTTGAGGGAGGTGGAGAAGGGTATGTAGAGGCTAGTGAGGAAAATTAAAGTGAGGAGGAAGAAGAAGTAGATAAAGAAAAAGAAGAGGAAGTAGAAAGTGAGAAAGAAGATGATGATCAAAATGAAATGCATCATCAATGGGACGTAAATTAAGAGCGAAACCCCAGCATGATCCTGTCAAAACTATTAGTATTGATAGGTTTCAATTTGAAATGCCAATAGATGACCCTACAGATTTAACTGGTGATTTAGTACTTAAATCCCAGTTGGGGAAACCTTTTGATGATTTTAGGAAAACAAAGAAGGAGGAAACAATAGATGAATTTTTTAAAAAGAGCTGCTTTGGAAACTTTCTTGAGCTACCTGAGGACAACAATGCCCATTTCCAAATGAGCATGGTATATGATCTTCTCAAGAACAAGATTAAGTACGTGGGGGATGATAAAGATTCGAAAGAGGAGAGCAAAAAGATGAATAAAATATGGATCAACTATTGTGGCATGTCGGTTTGTTTTGGCATGAAAGAGTTTGCCATAGTGACAGGCTTAAGATGTGATCATCCAAAAGAACCTCTCATCAAGGAAACACCTCACAAAAAGTCCAGGGCAAGAAGGACAACCAAACTACCACCATCAAATAAAGGCAAGGCATTGTCCAAGCGACCACCCACCAAAACCAACAAAAGCAAGGAAAAAATAGATGGGCCGTTGGACATTGCTGGACGTGGCTATAGAGCCATGAAGTTGTTACAAGATCTCAAGGATAAAGCCATACCAAAGAAGTACCAGGAGCAATTATGTTTAGTTTTGTTTGCTCATTTCATTATATTGGCAAGCGACATCTACAAAGTCATAGAAGATAATTTGTTGGAGCTTGCTGAGGATCCTGAGAAATTTGACAATTATCCCTAGGGATATGAAAGCTAAAAGTTGACTGTCAAATATTTACTGACAAAGATATCCCCAAGGACGATCACCTTATACGACTTTCCTTGGGCTTTTATGGTAAATATAATCACTATTTGTATACTCTTGCATTAACTTATATTGAATAATTATTACGACTTTTTTTGGTTTGCTTTCTGTTTATATTTTTTAGGCTTGGACATTTGAAGCCATTCCTCCCCTCTGAAAGCAGTTCAAGGATTACCCAGGTGAGGTTTCTCATCCAAGGATCTTTAGGTGGTTGGCTGCAAAGAGCAACACGAGAATTAAGGAGGTTGATCTCTTTAACCCTCTGGATGATGCAATAAGTCTTCTTTCAAGTATAATAATTTGACTCAAAGAAAGATATTAAAATAGATGATTCATATGTTGCAACAGATTGGTAATCTGTTGTAGTTTATCTTAATAGATTCCCCATATGGTGTAATAGATTGGTAATTTGTTGCGATAGATGAGTCATATTTTTGCAATAGATTACCCATCTATTTCTTTAGTTCTCTAAACCTGACTTTAACATATTACCCATCCACTACAACTTATGCAACAAATGGGTAATCTGATGCAACAAATGGTTAATCTTTTGCCACATATGATTTATCTGTTGCACCATAAAGATCATCTATTGCATAAGTTGTCTGTGTTGATATATTTCCCAACTGACTATAAATTATTATTTGATTTAAACGTATCTACCCTTTCTTTTAGGTTATGCATCCATGGATTGTACTCGCTCAACAAAAGTTAGGGATGACTTCTGTTATTACTGTAGGTCTTGTTGATATAATAGCAGATCTAATGGTGAAGCTAATAAAGATGGAATTAGCTGGACGAACAGCCATAAGAATAGTAGTTAGGCAAGGGCCTAATGTTGAGGTTTTTTATCACTAACCTACTGCAACAGATCTGGGTGCCGCTTTTGGGGGTGTTGCTGGTGGAGTTGTTGATGTTGGTGGAAGCCATGCTGATGCTGATGCCAGTCGTGATGATGAGCATGTTGATTCTCAAGAAAAAAAATATGTTTGAAATCACCCCTTAAACTAGTCCCTCTCACCCTTACACCGGTCCCTCTCTCTCTTATAATGGTGCCTCTCACCCTTCTTCACACTCATTTTCTCATTGCAAATGCAAGAAGTACAAGGATAGACAGGATAAACACTTTGAGAAAATAGATGCTATTGCTGAAACTATTAAGGAACTAAAATCCAAGAGCGGTGTTATACCATCCAAGAAGGTGAGTGAGCCCTACACTCCTACAGTGGAAGTTAGGAAGAAGAAAAGTTCAATTAGATATATACTGTCAATTATGAAACCAAAAAAAATTGCAACTCCTCATCCTCTAAAATCTGTTGAGGTTCAAGGACCATTGAAGAAGGTGGAAATATACGTGGAACTTGAGGCCAAACAGAAGGCTGTTCTGAGAAGGACCATAAATTCTAAGCAACGCGCAAAATCCTACACCATGATCACCTTTTCCCTCTAATACTTCAAGAAGATGACAGATATGGGCCTACGGTATGTGGACATGGTAATTTTACCTTTCCTAACCTAGCCTTCTAATATGATCCATGTAGAAGAAGCTACACAATCGATGTACCATATGTTGCAATAGCTACGTATTCTGGTGCAACTGGCGGTGAATCTGTTGCAACAGATTACCCATCTGTTGCATAAGTTATATTAGTTGGGTAATCTGTTAACAAATTCAGAGAACTCTATGCAACAGATGGTCCATCCATTGCATCTTTTCACTTTGTTTTTTCTTTTTTAAAATTACTAACCTATTTAGAAATTGTCTTCTTATAACACAGTATGTTGATGAAATTCTCTGCCTCATGATGGGCAGGCAATTAGCATACCCGGATGCTTATGATGCTGCTGATAGGATAATGGACCTCAACTTCTATAATAATTTCAAGAATAGGTGTGATAAGCTCATTGTGCAAGTATCAACTCTCGGTGGTCCGGTATTTAATTTGTTAGTTTCTACATTCGAATGGGATGAAGATATGATTAAATATGTTAGAGAGAATAGGCCATATCCATAAGGTAAGGACTGGACCAAAGCAATAAGGATTCTTGCAGTTATGAACGTGGAGGTCAAACATTTTCTGGCTCTTGAGATACTACTCTAGGAGGGAAAGATGAAGGTTTATGACTGCAATTTACTTATCTTCGACAAGGCCATTTTTCACCTACATGCATCCACTGTTGGAGTTGTTCCCTAACTTATTGAGTCAGAGTAAATTGATGGATCATTTTCCAGTGAAAGTGTTGAATGGAAGATGGGAATTTGAAGGTCAAAATAAGGACATGATCCTTCCAAAAATGAAACCAGTGTCGCATGCGGGTTGTACACGCTTACACACATTGAGTGTTGGCTGATCGGCACAGAAATGAATGAGGCAAAGACCTTTCTGTGTGACAACACTATGGTAAATATGAAAGAGGTCTGGTCTTATGGGGTACCAACTAAATACTTGGAGCCTGTGTATAAAAATGAAGATGTAGAAACACAAACACCATGACAATTTTTATTTCATGACAATTTTTTTATAGTTGATGAAAATTGAATTTTTAAAAATGCAACAGATTGTCTAACTGTTATAACAGATAGTATATTTCTGACAGATAGTGTATCTGTTGCAATAGGTTGGTCATCTATTGCATTATGTAAATGTTTATATCTAAGTCTATCTGTTACAACAGTGGGAAGACCTGTTTGATAATTCCAAATAGATGACCTACATGTTGAAAAATTTATCTAAATTTGTTTGATAATTTCCAACAAATATGTTGTCTGTAGCAACAGATACATTATCTGTTGCAATATTCTAATCTACTATTCCATTTTAATTAATAAGTTCAAATCTAAGGATAACATAGACAAAATAAAATAAATTAAAGCCTTTAGAAATTACATGAAATAAATAAAAAAATAAATGAAATGTAAAAAATTATTATGGGTACAGATCTCAAAAAATAAATTAACAATTTAAGTTTTGGTTCCAACAATTCCTAAGGAGAGGTTATTACTTTAACAGACTCACACTATAAAGATCTACTCAATATGGACAAGTTGTTCTTCATCCAGTGCTATGAAATTTAGCTTTGGTCGTCGTGGATCTTCGTCTTTGGAAGAAGTTGATGGATTATCAATTATAATATAATGTTGTTCAGCAGTAGATTCTATTGTGACATCCACCTGGAAATCCAAAATTGTCAATGCTAATCACAGATATACAAAAAAAATTAAAAAAGGATAACTCATCTGTTTTAGCAAATCAAACAGGTCTTCCTCCTGTTTTAAATTGTACCAACAGATTACCTATCCATTGCAACAGATGGATCATCTGTTGGGACAAATTAAAATAGGAGGAATACTCGTATGATAATTTCCAACAGATAACCCATCTGTTACAACATATGAAAAATCTATTTGGACAAACTAAAACAGTAAGAAGTCTTAATTTAATTTCCCCCAACATATTCCCCATCTATTGCAGCAGTTAGGTCATCCGTTGGTATAAATTAAAATAGGAGAAAGACCTATTTGATTTTCTAAAATAGATAATGTGTCTAATGCAATATATTAGTCAACTGTTTCAACATATTCATATATCTGTTTGATAATTTTCAGCAGATGTGTTATCTGTTGAAACAGATATGTAGTCTGCTTATTTGTTGGAATAGATGATATATATATTCACCTTTTTCAGATCGTGGTGCTCTCCAGTGGACCTTGTACATTGGTCAAAAGTGCAAGACAAAGACAGAGGAGTTGCAATTTTTCTTTTTCGATGCTTGATGATGCCTTGACAATTACTTTCCTTCTCTTCTTAGCCACCTTAATCTCTGATGGAATGTATGGATATGTCATACTCTTTGATGAAATGACACCTCTCTTGGATGTCAATTCTTTTATAGAAGCAGCTAATGCATTAATAGCATTAATCACTCCATCAAGTTTCGCTTTGCAGTCTTGACATCTGCATGCAGAACATTTGCTAGGAGAGGAAAAATCTATAAAACCAGTATGATCATAATTATAATAGTTTGTATTTAAAAAACTATAAGAGGGGCATCATTATCCCCAACAGCAGCACCACTACCACTACCAACAACTTTATCACCACTAACACCATCAACAACAACAAGCCAATCCTCCAAAATTATTATTTTTCTTGTGATGGTTGTTGCTCCAAACAATTCCTTTTTAATTCTATCAATGACATTAGGATCTGATTGAGTTTACATAGATCGTAAAGTAAGAAAAAATGGCATCTTTAACTCTTGATTGGTCGGAACAAGCCACAGATACACAATCTAAAATAAATTAGTACATATATTAGAATGATGATTAAATGATTTTAAAAAATCATTAATTAAAACAAAAATTTAATTAGAATTAGACTTACCGCTTCCTTTGGGGGGTTGAAGAGAACAATAAATTTTGAATTTTTATCAGTTTTGGCCAACAACCATCTCAGGATTCTTGAAAATAAAACTTCTTCCTGGTAGTTCACTTTTTGTCTCAAATAAGGAATGATTTCAAATGTCCAAGCCTATAAACGCCAATAAATCAAAACCATTATTCAATAAAAAGTAAATGAATCATAATAAAGAAAATATTTACTATGAAAGCCCATGGAAAACCATATAAGTTGACTGTCTTTGGCATTAACGGAGTCAACAAATATTTGACAATCATTTTCAAGCTTTCATAACCCCAAGGATAGCTGTTAAATGCCTCATGATCCTCGGAGATATTTATTAAATCAAGTGATATCTTGTTGTTAACGTCTCTCGCCCAAAAAATATAATGTACAAACCAAACCAAGCACAATGATTTCTTGTGCTTCTTTGAAAGTCTTTTACCTTTCAACGCTTCTATCAGATTTTATTTTTGAAGCTTGGACTAACAAGGGACACCAACTCATCACCAACACTTGACTTGCCTTTGCCTTTTATGGGTGTGCGTGGTACTTTTTTGGGGTTAGAATAGGTATGGGATGAGAAGTAGGATAACATTTTAGTCCAGTAACTATGGCAAACTCCTTCCAACCAAAACAAACAGGCATGCATGCCACAGTAATTTATCCACACCTCATCCATCTTATCTTTATGTTCATACATAAACTTACACTTGAGAAGATCATATGCTATTTTCATTTGGAAACGAGCATTGTTGTCCTACGATAAATCAAGATATTGCCCAAAGCAGCTGTCCCTAAAATAATCATCCAATTTTTGTTCTCAAAGTATTTTTCTAAAGACGTCAAAAGATTTTTTCATGGATGGCTTAACTAAGAAATCACCAGTTAAATCTGTGGCACCATCGCACTGTATTCTCACAGGATAATTATCAATGTTGAAAGTTTTAACCAACTCTTCAGTGGAAGGGCTATTAGCATTTGGATCATCTCTTTTAAAACATTCCTCATCCCCATGTTCATTATCTTCTACTTCTGATTGAGATAACACTTGTAAAGCAAGCTAATAGAGTGGTGGATGTAACCTAACTGCTTCACTTATTCCTTTACTCAGACTTGATTCGGTTCTTTTCTTTTGGAAGATATGTTATCTAAAAATAACAAGAAATAAAAAATATTGTAATTGATTGAAACATCGTTAAAAAGGGATAACAGTAAATCTTACATATGCAACACAGTAAAATAATAGTTCCAACAAGTTTATTATCTGTTGCAATATATCACTAACCTATTGCAGCGGAAGATTAATCTGTTGTAAGCAATAAAAATAGTTTCTACACTATTGTGATTTCTTCCAACAAATCACTCATCTATTAAAATAGATTCCTAGTATGTGCAATAAATCAACTGTCAATAATATTTAGATTTCTTCTAATAGAAGCATCATCTGTCACAACAGATGAATTATCTGTTGAGAGAAATTAACTTGTTGCAATAGAAAAGTAATTTGTTGTAAACAATTAATACAGTTTCTATACTATTGTAATTTCTCTCAACAGATCACTTATCTATTGAAACAGATGACTGGTCTGTGCAACAGATCAACTGTCAATATTGTTTAGGTTTCTTTCAATAGAAGCCTTATCTATCACAACAAATGAATTATCTATTGGGAGAAATCAAAGTCTTGAACATGTCGTCCTATTGGAATAGTTGATAGGTTTTCAAACAATAAATTGTTCATCTGTTGCAGGAAAAAAATAGTAGTAGGATTTTATTCATTTGAATAGCAAGAATATTACCGTTTAATATCAAATACACCATTTTTACCAAGAACAATAACAAATCAACCCAGCAATACCATTACAACACACACACAACACAGACGCCAAGAACCTCAATAATGACCAAAAACACCAAAATTGTTGTTTTGTTTGTACAAACACAAAGAACAAAATTCAAAATTTAAAATACTCAATAGACATCAATAAAGTGAATCAACAGTTCAACAACAAGAACTACAGTAACAACCAAAAATCATTTTTTACTCCGAAAAGAAAAGAGAAGAATAAGAAATACCAAAAATTAGATTTTTCTTCAGTCCCCATTTCAAATTTAAGTAGCAAATATTGAAATTACTAACCAATACTAGAAGAGAAGTTGGCTCAAGTTCATCTTTTTATTAACTAAAAATCCCTAATTTTTTACCTGTGAAAGAAGAAAAGGGACGATGAAGAACTCGAAGCTGTTGTCGTCGGAGAGCAATGCTATCACATCAATTGAAGGTTGAAAAGGAACTCGAAGACCAACTATTTATCGTGGGAGGTTGAAGTCTACAGGGTTGACGGGAACTGTTGGTTGGGAGAAGCTTGAGAGAAATACTCGAGATAGAGAGAGGGAAGAGAGGAAAAAGATGGTTGATTTAGAGAGGAGAGGGGTGTGGGTTGATTTGTATATTTGAAAAGATTAGAAAGTTTTAAAATATTAATCAAGTCTATAATTATCTTAATTAAGTTTCCTAATTATGTTTGACCCTTTAAGTTGGTGAATGTCACCAATCCTTCATTTAAGACTTAAATGACACCTTTCCTTCAATTTTCTCTAGAAACCTTTTATAAAACACACCATTTTTTATTTTTAATTCTAAAAAGTGGGTTAACAAAGAAATGCTAACGAAATATGTTCAGTAAATTCCCTCAAAGATCACGCATGTTTGAAAAATTGCTTAGTAATATCACTTTTATTTCTTTTAGGATTATAATATCGCCCAACTATCATTATTTTCCTCCAAATATAATTCATAAAATTAAAATTCACTTCTCTCATAGTCAGATGTCATGTCATATTGAACGTTTTCCCCCTTAAATAATACATTTACTAATCCATTTAACTCAATTAAATTTTAGACTCGATAAAAAATAATATAAAGCTTCAAAAATTTCCTAAACTATTCTATGTGTTGGTGAATTTACAATAAAATATTACAACTGAAAAATTACAAGTAAAGGAAAATAAAAAGTTATCTTCTTATTCTTCGGCTGAGGCGCGGATATCTCGCTCTCTTTAAGGAGATTCAAGTCCACTGCAACAAATAGTTTAACCGGTCTAGAAATAATCTTCTTGACTTGTCCCCTCCAGGATACAACAACCTTTCTCACAAAGAACAACTCAACAACTCTGGACAAGAGTTGAGTTCAAAGCTCTACAAAAAGAACACTTCCCTTCAACTAATAAACTCTCTTTTTTACTAACTTTTGTGAACTCTATATTATCTTGTGTATATCCCAAAACCGTGCAATACCATCTCTATTTATAGGAGAGGAAGTCTTCCATGCAATGAATAGGAAGAAGTAGTGGGAAAAACAATGTTCTATAACTTGCAAGAGTTACAAGATATAATAGGGGAATAAAGAATGGGATAATGGAGGAATTAAGAGTAAGAAGTTACATGCATCTCAAGAAAAATAGTGATCAAATTCATCAACCACTAACCATGAAACAATATACCTTAATGCAGCCACTCATGTCTACTTTTCTGCCTTAACTATCATTAGCTCAATTGAGTTAATAGACATAAAGTGCCTTAGTGGAAAAAGAAATATCAATTAATTACTATATGGTGTCTTCCATTTCCAATGATGGCATTACAACAAAAATGTAACATAAAGAGTAATACACCTAAACCTCCAAAATCATGCATCATAATATATTAATAATAATATTAAAATACTAAAACAACATCAATCCCTACTCATTTTAATATTAATAAAAGAGTCTACTAGCTAAACAAAGTGTGCACTGCATTAAACCTCTACTTAGTAAAATAATAATTTTTTCTCCAGAGCCATAGTGGTCTCAGATTGAGCTGTGACTGCTTAAGGGAAATAAAAAGTTACCTCTTACATATAGTAGTCAAGGTGTTGACATGAGTTTTATAGCCAGCACGTTAAAACCTTGTGCTATCCCTATTTCATGAGTGTCTTTGAGAATGAGCCTAGTTCTCATAAGAAGTGACCTACCTCCACACTCACATAGGTGAAATCCATTGAGAATGCTCCTATAATTTTAGTACCCCACTCATATAAGCTACAAATTTTTATTAAGAGTTTTTTAAACTCAACCTCACAATCATATAAAGGTAAATGCACTCACACCATAGGAAGGGATAAGAAAAAATAGTGCATTTTTTCACAACAAGTCATTAAACGATTCATTTTTCCCATTGAACCTGGTTATAGGATCTTTAGTCTTCAGGTTGGGTTTTCTCACATATGACTCAAGATTCAATAGGGTTTAATCTCATCCCCCTCGATGTGCTCCAGACTTTTTCTCTTGCTAAGGCCTTAGTCAGTGGATCTGCAAAATTATCGTAAGATTTGACATAATCAATATTAATGGTATCATTTGTCAAATATGATCTCGCATTACTGTGTTTTCTCCTTATAGGTCTGGATTTACCGTTGTAATAACAATTTTTAATTATACTAATTGCAGCGGTGCTATCACAATGAGTTAAAATAGGAAGAATTGGTTTTTCAAAATAAGGTATTTGAAATAACAAATCTCTCAACCAATTCATTTCCTCACTAGCTGAAGCTAAATCAATTAGTTCAGCCTCTATGGTAGAGTTAGCAATAATTGTTTGCTTTTTAGACTTTCAACAAATAGCACCACCACCCAAAAGTAAAAAATAACCAGAAGTAGATAAGGAACCACCTGATAAAGTGTTTCAATCCGCATCACAAAAGCCTTCAAGTATAACAAGATATTTTTTTATAGAAGAAACCACAAGTTTTTGTTCCAATTAAATATCTCATCACTCTTGTTATAGTATGCCAATATTCATTACGTGGCTTTTTAGTAAACCTGCTAAGTACTCCTACTGCATATGCAATATCAGGACTAGTGAAATCAGTCACATATCTCAAACTTCCAATTATGCTAGCATATTTCTTTTGGTTTATTACATCATTTTCACTTTCACTAGGAAACAAGTCAACACTAGAATCAAAAGAAGTTACAACATGCTTGCAATCAAGGAAACTATATTTTTTCAAAATTTTCTCAACATAATGTAACTAGTCAAGGAAAATTCCATCACATGTTTTAGTAATTTTTATTCCTAGAATAAAATTTGCCTCGCCAAGATCTTTGATATCAAAATGGTTTCTAAGAATATTTTTAGTTTCACCAATAACATTCACGTTAGAGCCAAAGATAATCATCAACATATAGGAAAATAATAACATGCAAATTATTCCAAGACTTATGATATATGCACTTATCACACTCATTTATTTTAACATTATTAATCATGCAGGAACTAAATTTTTTATGCCATTGATTTGGTGCCTGTTTCAAGCCATATAGGAATTTAGTAAGTTTACACACTTTATTTTCTTGGCTAGCCTCAACAAAATACTTGGGTTGTTCAATGTAAATCTCCTCATTTAGGTCTCTATTTTAAAAAGTAGTTTTACATCCATTTGATGAATTTGTAAATCAAAAATTGCCGAAATAGCAACTAAAAGTCTTATGGATGAATTCTAGTTACCAGATAAAAAGTATAAAAAAATTCTAGGCATTGTTTAAAACCTTTAGCCACTAGCCTATCTTTGTATTTATCAACAGATCCATCCGGTTTTAACTTCTTACGTAAGACCTATTTACATCCAATTATTTTACAACCCGGTGGTAAATCAACTAGATTTCAAGTTTTATTGGAAATTAGTGATTCCATTTCATCATGTACAACCTCCTTCTAGAAAGTAACATCATGTGAAGACAAAGCTTCTTTTAAAGTGAGAAGGTCATCTCTAAAGTTAAAAACATGATAATCAGGACCAAAGTATTTTTTTACTCTAACTCGTTTACTTCTTCTTAACTCAAAATCATCATTTTCTTTATTTTTTAAAGTAGAAGTAGAAGAACTAGGTAATGAAAATATTTTTTCAGACCTATGACCCCCAATTGTTTTAGAATCAAAAGGAAATTTATTTTCATGAAAAAAGCATCTCTTGATTCTATTATCACATTATCTTCAAGATTAAAAAATCTATAGGCTATACAATTTGAAGCATAACAAAGAAAAGCACAAGTAGTAACTTTTTTTTACCCAATTTAGAGATTTTAGGATCCATTAACCTTACATAGGCTAAGCAACCCCAAACTCTTAGATATCCTAAATTTGGCTTATGATCTTTCTACCACTCAAAAGGTGTTAGTTTGGTATTTTTATGAGGCACGCGATTCAACACATAACAAGTAGTCAAAAGAGCTTCACCCAAAAACTTAAAGGTGCACTAGACTCAATTAACATGGCATTAGTTAACTCAACCAAAGTTCTTTTCTTACTTTCCACTACACCGTTAGATGCTGGAGAATAAGGAGAAGTAGTTTCATGAATTATACCCAATGACCTAACAAAACAATTGAACTCATGTGACTCATATTCACGATCTCTATCACTTGTTATTCTTTTTATTTTTCTACTAAATTGATTTTCAACTTCATGGAGAAAAGTTTAAAAACTCTCAAAAGTATCACTTTTAGTTTTCATTAAGTAAACATATGTAAACTTAAAAAAATAATCAATGAAAGTGATAAAATATCTATTTCCTCCACGAGTTAAAATTCCTCCAAGTTCACAAATATCACTATGAACTAATTCTAATAAATCAGTTTTTCTTTCAATTTAGAAATGAGACCTTTTTGTGCTTTTGGCTTTACTACAAGCCTCACATTTTTCAAAATTCTTTTTGATCATTGAAATTAATCCTAAACTATTCACAATTCCCACATAATGATCATTTATATGACACAAATGAGCATGCCAAAAATTAATAGAAGAAAGCATATAAACAAAAGTAGATATTTTATTCATTTCAATATTCAACTTGAACATCCCATCACAAGCATACCCCTTTCCCACAAAAACATTATTTTTTATAATTATATACTAGTCAGATTTAATAATCTATTTGAAGCCTGCTTTATTAAGAAGAAAACTAAAAATCAAATATTTTCTCATAGAAGAAATATAGAGTACATATTTTAAAATTAATACCCTTCCAGAAGTAAAACTAACTCGACATCTCCCATTCCAAGTACTTGAGTTGTGTGTGAATCTCCAAGCATGATGGTTTTGGGCTCTTTAAAATTAGTATATTTTCTAAACCAGTCTTTATCATTATAGATATGACTATTTGCACCAGAGTCAGCCCACCATCCATCAATATTATCCACCATATTTATGTTTGTTATCACCGCCATAAATGGTTCTTCGGTAATGTTTGTCTGAGGTGTAGGCCCATGTTTTTGAAATTTTCAAAATCGAGCAATATGCCTACTCTTGCCACAGACAAAGCACAATCCTTTTTACTAAACATATTGATTTTTTCTTGGTTATTTCCACCATTATTGTCCTTGGTTAGTATCAAGGGTAACATTATTTAAAGTGGTTAAATTTTCCTTCAGTATGATATTGTTCTCTTCTGTTTGCAAAAGTGCATCTTGGCCCTTTACTTTTTCTTCCTTACAGATTCTCATTATCAAAGTTTTAAGAAAAGTTTCATTTTTCTTATGGTGCATAGTTTTTTAAAATTCTATCGAATAAGGAGGAATTTCATCTATTATGCGTAAACAATAAAGTTATCTCCTGATTTTGGGTGTATTTATGCATTCTAGCATTACTATTCTAGCCTATTTAGCCTTGTTTGATGACGATTCATGTTCTTAACATATGGATAATGATATAAATATGCATAAAAGTTTCCATGTATGTGTTTACACTATTTAAAGGTGTTTCCACACAAGTTTTGATTCAAATTGATCATTTAGAGTTCAACCGAGAAAACTAGTGTGACTAGCTTGAGCTAAGTGTTTGTTTTGGTTATAACATTTTTAATGATTTCCCAAGGTTTTTATTGTGTATTTATATGTGAAACAACTTTGTTATAATGTTCAAGGGTTAATTGGATCAAGACAAGAGTCAATTGGATCAAGACAAGAGTCAAATAATAAGCTAGAGATCAAAGTGAATGAAGCCTATGCTTAGCTCATATTTGTAGTTCACCGTCTTAGATGTTGTGTTGTTTTGAGCTCTAAATTATTGTATTAAGGATATAAAAGATTCAAATCAAGTGGAAACAACTCAAAAAGGCTTGGAATGGATCACAGAAGCACAATACACAACTTAATGTAAATTTGGACACCTAAAATATCTTGGGAGAGTGGAGGCTCGTGGAGTGCCCAATGGGTGCGTGCGGAACATCATTATATTCAAAAGGGGACCAAAATGGTGATCTACCACATCGCGGTGGTAATAGCGGTGAAGGAGGCATCACATCATGGTGAAAAGTGAATCTGCAGTTGTCAATTTCCAGAATCTCAGTGTGATTATGCCACATCACGGGCTAATAGCGATGAGCCCACCACCGTGATACGATGGCCACAAAAAATGGGATTTTTATGCCTAGATGAAATAAAATAGCGTGGAAACCTAATCCAAGTCGATTTATGACTTTGTCTACTATAAATATAACATCTTAAATTATTTTTTAAACATCTTGGAACACCCTAGATTGGATTGGACAACATTGGAGGATACCACAACTTTTTTTTAGGTTTTATCATTCTTTAATTTAGTTTCTTTATGGTTTGTATCATCAATCCAAGAAATTGGATGATGAGTATTTCCATTAAAGGCCAAACTCCCTTTCTGGGGGTTAAGGCCAAGATCATAAATACTTTTATTTTGAATTAAGTTTGTTTGCGTTGCTTATCATTATGGTTTCTTGTTTATCCTTTTTTAAACTATTTTAAGGATTAGCTACCCTTAGAATATATTCATTGTCAACCTTGTGATCTCGGGAGAGGGAACAGGAAGATAGAACATGGGGATAAGCAAAGTAAGGTTTGTAGTGTTTTATAAAATATAGATTTCGAATTAACGTATAGGACAGGGATGTACTTAGAAGCCTTACTTGATTTACATGTAGGATGATAGATATAAATGACTTAGTTTGATTATTACATTCCCTCTCAATGATGTAGTTGTAATGTGCAAGTTAGGTAAACGGTTAGAGGTCGAGAGACCATGATCATGCAATTAAACCTAAGAATCGACAACCAAGATAAGTAATCTAATGAATGAAGTTCAATGGCGTAGTATGATTATTCTAAGTGCTTTAACCCTGGGTATCTATCCTTTGATTATCTAAAGTCATTTACTTTTCCGCATTATTTTAGTTTATTTTTAGTTTACAACTCTAGAACTTTATTTCTTACTTTTCTCAATTTGTTAAACTAGAATTGGATAGTTGTGTAACACAAGTCCCTGTGGGATTGATATTCGGCTTTCTTGAAGGTGACTATATTACTTGGTAGACCACGTACAATTGCGTGGGCACTGTCATGTTATTGGCGCCGTTGTTGGGGACTTGTAAATTGACAACTATCTTATTTTTAGTTTAGTTATATTGAGTTGTAAATAATTTAGTAATTTTTCTTTTTAGTTTCTTTATTCTTTTTTATTTCTCACACTTCTTAAGATGTCAGTCTGGGATAGATGGTTTTCGAGTGATGACGATTCTTATTGGTGTATAGTTTGTGGCAATAGTGGTCATTCTACAAATATGTGTTTGTAATGCCCCGAATCTGGTACCCGGAATGCTACACGGTTCTCATGACCCCGAAGGACCACAAGCTAACCCATGACTGATATCTGTACCTGAACACTACATAATATACTGTATAAATGCGAAAATAAAGGTTGTAAGGCCATAAGGTTCAAAACTGATAAGATAACTGATAAAACATAACATATAGATGGGGTATGAAATATCCAAAACAATTGAAATAAACTATCTGAACATGATAGTCTGAAAATCCTCTAACTGACTGAACTATCTAAATAAGGAGTTGATGGGACATGTCCCCAACTAACTCCAACTACTGAAATAAATTAATTAATGAGATAATAAAGTAATGGTCATGTCCTCGAAGGATGAGGACTCACTGCTAACTCTGACTGCTGAGACTAGAATGCTACTGATGCTCTGGAGCTCGTGCTTCTGAACCTATGGTATGAAACATCATAGTGCAAATGCGTAAGTACGTTTGAATGTACTGGTATGTATGTGAGGTAGGCTGAATATAAAAGGGTTCACATACATGAGCTATACTAACTGACTGTATAATATGAATGTGAGAATACATGCATGACTACATAATAACTATAACTGAGTTCGTGATAACATGATTACTGAGTCTGAGTACTGATAACATGAGTTACTGATATCTGTATAACTAAAATAAATGATACTGAGCAACTGTATCTAATAATCTAGGTTCTGATGGAACTAGCTAAGTTTTGTACTGTTCTGAGTTGACTGTATCTAATAGTCCTAAATCCTGTAGAACTATCTGAGTTTTATTACTAAGACTGAATGACTGTATCTAACAGTCCTGATTCTGTACTGAACCTGTGATAAGTAGTCATCTAACCGATATGCCCCAAATAAAGGAATATAGCTGAGTTAGTGTCCAATCTGTAACCCTAATTAGAAGGGTGTCAATACCGTGCCACTGGTAAGGACAAGCTGTGGGTGACCCTTATCTGACAGTGTCCCCAAAAGAGAATGGTGGGACCCTCATCTGACAGTGTTTATCCACTTTATCAACCCTTATCTGACAGTGTTGATGTCTCAACCTATGCTGGCTACATAGTTCTGGAATGCAAGGATGACTTTTAGGAATCACACCCTCATCTGACAGTGTGTGTTCCCATCCTTAGGTTCACTCGGTGCTAATTCCTACTCCCATTTGAATAGACACTAAACATGTATTATTGAACTGAACTGGACTGAATTAACTGAGTTCCGTTGACTAATAGAATACTACTGAGATTACTGAATTTTTGAGATTTATGAGATTACTAAGTTTACTGAGTTTTTTTGAGTTACATGACTGACTGGATTTCTTTGAACATGGCTCGACCGAGAGTATCTTGAAAATATGACACTGGCTCTAGGCACACATCTAATTTTTGGGTACAAGTACCCCCAGGACTCGATAGCATAAAACTGACAAAGCATGACTTTCTTGAATACATGACCAACATCACAATCCATAATACAATAAGTTAGAGATTTCATGAAGTAGAAGTTCTAAATCACCACAAGGGTTGCATATGTATCCATAATTCACTGACTAAGACATTTCATCAAACATTTGACATGAATAAACTTGTACATGATTGGGGATTTCATATTATCATACTAGTATGACACTTTCCCTTCACATAGGCATTTAATCGAACACATGGGGAGCATGCTTTGGTTATATAATCATCAACACATCTAATAATCATGAATACATCCATCAATGTATAAATTTAAGGGTTTATAATGATTATTATGCAAATCATCACATCCTAGGGTCAATCATTGGAATATGTAATTTCAAACATGAATCAAAACCCCACAACATCATCAATTCAATTTAAATCATGAACAATCATAAATACACAAATCTTAGATTTTGAAAAGAGATTCTTGAGCTTCATGGGTGAAAGGGACCCATGAATCAACACATGACATACCTGGGTTGTGAGTTTCTTGAATTTCTTGGACTTGAAGAACTTGAATCTCTTAGTTTCTTGAAGTTCTTGGACTTCAAGAACTTAAATCTCTTAGTTTCTTGAAGAACGATTTGGATCTTGTTCTTGGGATTATCTTTGATAGAAAACCCTAATTTGATATTTTAGATGGATAATGAACTTATGAGACTTGATCTGATATAATTAGGGGTTAAAATGGGTGTAAAAAGACCCAAATACCCTTTTAAAAATGACTTTAAAATAACTGAACAAACTATGCGACGGTGGGTGCGATGGTCTGTCGCTGGATCGACTGTTCGTCGGTCCTGACTGTCGTACACGAGAAAAATAGAGGTTCACTACCTATGCTGCGACGGCTTGGGTGATGGTTGTCGCTAGTTCGACAGTCCGTCGACCCGCACCGTCACACCTGGGTGGTTTTGACTGCTTTTTGTAAAACGGCCATAACTTTCTACCTCGATACTGGATTTGGATGAAATTGGTATCGTTGAAAAGCTAATTCAATTTTCAAATGACAAAAAGTGAAAATCTTAAAAATTCCACATGTATAAAAATATATTCATCTTTCAAAGTAAGTTTCTAACATTCTTAAGACGATTTCAAGCTAAGTAGAAGTATGGGGTATTACAGTGTGTTGTCAACCTCGATTTAATAATGTTTGTTGGCTATGATCAAAGGTAATACTATGTGAACGCCTATAATCTATAGCAACAGTTTCAACAGCCGTAAGTTCAGAATAACCAGGCCTTAATTCAAACGAGCAATTTGGAAACGATGCTGAAACAATATCTAGATGATCAAGCACAGTTGTTAGTAGATATAAAGAGTAATTGGGCCATTCTAGAGAGTCAGTAGATTATCATAAAGAACCTGGAGATGCAGATAGGGCAAGTGCAACAGGTACATAATACCAGACCTCAAGGTGATTTGCCTTATGACAATGAATAAGTAATTACAATCACTTTGAGGAATGGTACAAAGCTCAATGAAGAACCTCCAAAGACAACTAAGGTAGTATATTCAGAGTTGACTTCCCAACCTGTAGTATACAAAGTTGTTGACAATTTGGGGAAGTCTGAGTACTCGCTAAATATAGTTGTTGAACAGGTTAAGGGAATACCACCACCACCATATGAATCGCAGCCATTCAGTTGTCATCTTTCTCTTGAGATTAAAATTGAAAAGGTGAATAAGAGTGAGGGTGTTGAGTTTAGTGTAAATTTTAAAGTGGGATTGGTTGGGCCTCACTCAAAGCACTTTTCTATATTATGTTTAGATGATGTATTGTCTGTGGAATCACTTAAAGTAGAGAAAGAGTGTGAAGATGAGGAACAAGAATCCTATATTCTTAATTTTACACCGGATAAGCAATATAAAAACATACCTCACCCCAAGGCTGAGTGGTTTATCATGCATCATCCATTACTCGATTTATTAATCTTTGTACCACCACCCTATAAGCGAGGCAAAAATATGGATGTGAAGTTTGGGGTGAAATTTATGTCCTCAATGTGGAGGAAAAAGTTGATTGGGTCATTCTGCGATACTAAATTAGGCACTTCTTGGGAGGCAACCCAAGCTAAATTATGTTTTCTTTTCAGTTTTTAGTTTTTATTTCATGTAGTTTTTGTTTTTGTTGAGTCACAGGTTTATGGGAAGTCTGAGTACTGGAAACCTGAGCTATGGAGCATGGAAAAGACCAAGTGTGGGGTCTCCGAACCCTCTTGATATTTAAAAGATGCTACTAGCTAGGCCTAGAAGCCTTAAGTAGTATTTTTACCTCTTACTTTTAAGTTCACTTTGGAGACAAAGTAGATTTTTAAGTGTGGGGTGGGAAAATTTCCAATTTTGGGCTCAATTTTTTTTATATGATATTCTTGTTGGTGCTATTTTTGATTACATGGTAAAAGTGTTTTAATTATAAAAGCATGTTGATTTTGCGAATTACTACTTTTGAGACTCTTAGGCTCATGATTATGACTCTAGTACTTGTGGCTTAAATGTGAATTCATGATATTGTTGGTTGGGAGTCTATGATGATCCTATGTGAGTTGAGCATGTACCATGTGTGATGTAAGGTTATTGTATATTCCTTGTTGCATATGTTGTCTAGAACTTGCTCGGTGTGTGTGCAAAGCGAAATAAAGAATGTGAATTTAGGAGATGATTTTGGCATTTCTTTGATAGCCTTGTTTATGCCTTCTTTTTAACCTACCTTTGTGCTTAATCTAAGTCAACCCCGTTGAGCCTTTAGCTTTTTCTTTGGTAGCCTTATAAGTATTCGAATCCCTTCTTTGATAGACCTTAATTTGATCCAAAAGCTCCTTGGTGCTTTAATGAAAAATTAATTGAGTAAGGAGTTTGAGAAATAAAAGGAAAAAGGTGAATTTGATGCCCCAAGGTAATAGTTATTGGTGTTGATAATTGATGTGTGGTGGATGGGTGTGTTAGACATTGTGCTGTAAATATTACCATGGTTGTGAAAAAGAAAAAAAAGGAAAAAAATTAATTCATGTGGTAATAAACAATACTTCCACCATGTGATTCTAAAAATGCTTAAAAGAAACGAGAAACAAAAGATATAGCTAGATGGAAAAAAGTGTAATTTGGTTGTTGGAGATTGGTTTTAAATATATAATGCAGTGTATTAAAGCGCTTAAAGAGGTTAGTCACTATTCCCAAATAGTTCCTACCCGTCCCTTAGCCTACATTACAACCCAAAAAGACCTAATTGATCCTATTCTTGACATTCCGATATTAGTAGAGTATGATACTAAGGGCAAGCCTATGGTTCATCTAGTGTAACTTGTGAATTCTTTGTGAGAGTGAGCTAACTTGATTTGTATACCCAATGTGATAATTTGCATTATTGTGAGTGATTATGGGTAACTTTCTTGTTGTGAGGGGCACATGTTTGATGAATGCGGGTGAATTGTATCATGTCTTTAATTGATAAAGGTACATGAGTTTTCCACTTGTGGAGTCAATTCTTGAGGCTAGGATGTTTTGAAGTAGGATTCTTGAGCTTTTAATTATGTAACATGCTAAGTGAAGAAACTTGCATTCTGTGTAGTTATTGTAGTACTAGCTTGAATTTCTTTCTTGTAGTAGAAGTGTGGAGTCTATTCAGCTCATGATGTTTATAGTAAAGAGTTTTTTGAGGACGAATAGGACTTTAAGAGTGGGGTGGTGATGTTGGGTGTATTTATGCATTCTAGCGTTACTATTATTCTAGCCTATTTAGCTTTGTTTGGGGATGATTCATGTGCTTAACGTATGGATAATGATATACATGTGCATATAAGTGTCCATGTATGTGTTTACAACGTTTAAAGGTGTTTTCACACAAGTTTTGATTCAAATTGATCATTTAGAGTTCTACCGAGAAAACTAGTGTGACTTGCTTGAGCTAGGTATTTGTCTAGTCTACCGTGTTAGGTTCTAGCATATTTAATGAGTTCCGAAGGTTGTTATTGTGTATTTATATGTTAAAAAAATTATTTATAATGTTCAAGGGTCAATTGGATCAAGACAAGAGTCAAAACAATAAGCTTGAGATCAAAGTGAATGAAGCCTATGCTTAGCTCGTGTTTGTAGTTCACTGTCTTGGATTTTGTGTTGTTTTGAGATCTAAATTATTGTGTTTAATGCTATAGGATGCTTGGTGAATGAATTATGATGATATATTAAGGATATACAAGCTTCAAATCAAGTGGAAACAACTTAAAAAGGCTTGAAATGGATCACGGAAGCACAATACACAACTTGAAGCAAATTTAGACACCTGAAATATCTTGGGCAAGTGGAGGCGCATAGAGTACCCAATGGGTGCGTGCAGTACATCACTAGATTAATAAGTTCCCAAAATGGTGAACCACCACATCGAGGTGGTAACAGCGGTGAAGGAGGCACCGCGTCGAGGTGAAAAGTGAATCTGCAGTTGTCAATTTCCAGAATCTCAGCGCGATTACGCCACGTCGCGGGATAATAGAGATGATCCCACTATTGTGATGCGATGGCCATCAAAAAATGGGATTTTTATGCCCAACTGAAAGAAAATAGCATGGAAACCTAATCCAAGTCGGTTTATGACTTGTCTACTATAAATATAACGTCTTAAATTGCGTTTTAAACATCTTGAAACACCCTAGATCATCTCGGACAATATTGGAGGCTACCATAACTTCAGTTTAGGTTTTATAATTCTCTAATTTAGTTTCTTTGTGGTTTGTATCATCAATCCAAGAAATTAGATGATGAGTATTTCCATTAAAGGCTAAACTCCATTTACGGGGTTAAGGTCAAGATCGTGAATACTTTCATTTTGGATTAAGTTTGTTTGAGTTGTTTATCATTATGGTTGCTTGTTTATCCTTGTTTTTAATTATTTTAAGGATTAGCTTCCCTTAGAATATATTCATTGTCAACTTTATGATCTCGGGAGGGGGAATGAAAAGATAGAACATGGGGATAAGCAAAGTAAGGCTCGTAGTCTTTTATAAAATAAGGATTTTGAATTACCGGCAAGGACAGGGATGTACTTAGAAGCCTTACTTGATTTACATGTAGGATGATAGCTTTAAATCATTTAGTTGGATTATTACAATCTCCGCTCAATGATGTAGTTGTAATATCTAAGTTAGGTAAATGGTTAGAGGTCGAGAGACCATGATCATGCAATTAACCCTACGAATTAACAACCAAGATAAACAATCTAACGAATGAATTTCAATGGCGTAGTATGATTGTTCTAAGTGCTTTAACCCTGGGTCTCTATCCATTTATTGTCCAAAGTCATTTACTTTTCTGCATTATTTTAGTTTATTTTTAATTTACAACTCTAAAATTTATTTCTTACTCTTCTCAATTTGTTAAACTAGAATTGGATAGTTGTGTAACACAAGTTCTTGTGGGATTGATATTCGAATTTCTTGAAGGCCACTATATTTCTTGGTAGAGCACGTACACTTGCGTGTGCGCTTGGGCGCTGTCATCTCCAATTTTAACTTTGTCGGACCTGAGCTCACCAACAATCATTATGAAATCTTGAGCTTGGTCTACCACTGATTTGTTGTCCATCATTTGAAAACGAAATAATCTGCTAGTTGCATACTTTTTTGCTTCATCCTCTTCGGTGTCATACTTACTCTGCAATGCTTTCTAAATTTTCTTTGCACTTTAGTAAGTTCTATCATAAAAATCATAAAAATTATCAGATAGACAATTAAAAAGAAAATACCGACACTTGTAGGAGTCACCATCATATTTTTCAATTTTCTCTTGAAGAGAAATAAGTTCCTCATCAGTCATGGAAGAGTTATCTACTTTGTTTTGATTCTTCTCAGTTAACACATAAGAAACATTGAGAAGACTTAAGTAGAAAAGTACTTTACCATTTCACCTCTTGAAATGAGTATCATTGAACCAGAATGACTTGTTAAGGTCTCCCATCTTGACATCCGCAGAATTTTTAGTAGTTTCCATTGAATCTCCTTAAAATTGTTGGTGAATTTACAATAAATTATTACAACTAAAAAATTACAGGTGAAGAAAAATAAAAAGTTTTCTTCTTCTTTGGTTGAGGCGCGGATATCTCGCTCTCTTTAAGGAGATTCAAGCTTACTGCAGCAAATAATTTCACTGGTCCAACAGTAATCTTTTGACTTGTCCCCTCCAGTAAACAACAACCTTTCTCACAAAGAACAACTCAACAATTCTGGACAAGAGTTGAGTTCAAAGCTCCAATAAAAGAACACCTCTCTTCAACTAATAAACTCTCATTTTTACTAACTTTTGTGAACTCTATGTTATCTTGTGTATATCGCAAAACCATGCAAGACCAGCTCTATTTATAGGAGAGGAAGTCTTCCATGCAATGAATAGGAAGAAATAGTGGCAAGATCAATGTTCTATAAGTTACAAGAGTTAATAGGGAATAAAAAATGGGATAATGAAGCAATTAAGAGTAGAAAGTTACATGCATCTCAAGAAAAATAGTGATCAAATTCATCCACGACTAACCATTAAACAATATACCTTAACGCAGCCACTCACGTGCACTTTTCTGCCTTACACTATCATTAACTCCGGTTGAGTTAATAGACATAAAGTGCCTTAGTGGAAAAAGAAATATCAAGTAATTACTATATGGTGTCTTCCGTTTCCAGTGATGGCTTTACAACAAAATGTAACAGAAAGAGTAATGCACCTAAACCTCCAAAATCATGCTTCATAATAAATTAATAATAATATTAAAATGCTAAAACAACATCACTATGTAAAACGTAGATTATGGATGCAAATTTTGCATAATTTTAATTAATTAAAAGGCAATTTTTCAAACAAAAGTGATATTAATATTTAATATTCTTCACTTAATTTAAATTATAGCTTTTAAATTTTTAGTTATTTGTTACCCGCCGCTAAATTAGGATTCCTTATTTTCTTCTTCTAGGAGTTTGCATTAGTAAAATTCTAATAGAAGTGAGTAATGAAAGGCCGAAGGAAAAGAGAAATTAATAGTTGGATAAACAAAATTAAATCCTATATGGCTTACATAAGGAAAAGAGAATAATAGTTGGGGTCAAGAAATTCCCTCAAGTTAGGTAAAAAAAAAATCACAATTAATTTGATTAATGATTTCTTTAGGTTTGATTATTTATTCAAGGTAAAAAATTATAATATTTAATACTTCTAAATTAATAAAAAATTTACCTTAAATAAAAACTGTATAATTAAATATATTAAACTAAATTGTTCGGTGTTTTTGGTACAATTAGACTACCACTGAAATTTTTCCTTCTTTTCCTTAAATTTATGCAAAATTCGTTATTTGTTATGTCTGCTTCTTAATCTTCTGTGAATTCAATATGATTTAATTGCTAATTACATTTTCAATTCAATTGCCACGATGCTTTTGTTATATTTTTGTTGGGTCTAGCAATTTTTGATAGCAGAGATATTCTTATAACTACTTTTTTGATGAACTTTGGATGTGGTCTATACTAGTTTCATCAATTTAAAGTCTATATAAAGATCAAACTTTGAGAAATATTTTGTGTAAAGGCTAGATTAATCATATTATTCTAATATCTCGATTATCGTATTGTTTGGTTAGAGTTTTTGTACTCTTAATTTTTCTGCTTAATACATGTGATAGATGGATGTTCGATTAGATTTTGAGTAATTTTTGTATAAAGATTAGGTTTAATAGTATTGTTATGGTATCTTAATTATCGTATATATTTTTGTAATTTACAAGTGGTTGATGAATGACACGATCCAACCCATCAGATTATGTCGGGCACCCTACACCTACCCAGATAGGAGCACCCTGAATAACCCACTATCAGTCAATGAGAAAATTACTACAATATTCACTCAGTCAATTTATGTTTGTCATACGAATAACTAATCATTAGTTCAAATACAATTATTCGATCCATTCTTTCCATACTTGTTTTAATACATCTGAAACATAAAATAAATGTGAAAAATAACTACGAGTGACTCCCAAAACCGAGTCTAAATCGATTCAAAGCACTAGATAAGAAGTAGGGATATCCATGACACAACATTCATGCAGAATAAAAATAGTAGGAGCTATTGCTCGGTGATTGACATGTTGCTATAGAAACTCCAACTAACCTACACCATGGTATACCCTTAAGTGGAGGTATAGTAAGTGTAGCATCAGTACAACCACACATACTGATAAGCATCATCGGTCGATCAGGGTTAGAAATAAAAAAATTAATAATAGATATGGAGAGATCATACATCAAGTAAAGTTTCGGTTCTAAATTCATAATCATAGAATCCCTCACACGCCACTTTAGCATCTCTGTGTCCTACTTGTCATTTAATATTTTCATATATTTTTGTCCTTTGACTAACCATTCTATCCCATACCTCTTCTTCCCCACTAACTCATTTTTATGGTACCTATGATTCTTAATCTACATCCACTCCCAAATGCTCTCGGTACTCATTGCGTAACACCCCAATGATATCTCCTTGACATTACACGATGCTTGAAACTATAAGTAGCCCAAACTAACCCATGATACTTGTTAAGCTTTGAACTCAACTACATAATCTTAAAATATAAGCAGAAGTGAAGAAAACGTATAACTGAGTTCAAATAGATGAATAATCAACCAATTACTATGACTCAATAACTTTCAAATCTATGAAAAAGATAAAAGGAACTAATAGTCTGACTAGTCTTGACAAGTCTCTAACTAAAACTGAAAAGCCACTGGGACAAGCCCCAGGTGACCCTAACTGAAAGATGGATAACTAAAATAATTGAAAAAAACATCTGGAACCATCATGAATTTGGCCCTCGGATTATGAAGATTCACCAACTGTCTGAATATAGGAAGTGGTGATCGTGGCTATTCATGCTGCTGGGGATGAACGCCAGATCCTATATTATAAAGCAATATAGCACAAAGACATATATGTAGTCAATACTTCTGAAATATACTGAGTATGTGGGGTGAATGCATTAAGTAAAAACGTCATTTATCATAACTAAAAACATGCACACTAAGTGTATATGGACTCACCTTGGTCATGAATAAAACTTAAAATCGAAATAACATGAGCATAAATCATAAAACTTATCTGAATAAGGCCTGTGAGTCATTACACTTAGTTCTAAAATCTTTATTTTTATTTTCTTGGTGGGAAATTCTCATAACCGACATAAACCATATGAGCTAGCATGGAGTCCAACGTCTGACCCACATTGAGGAGAGTTGTTCTACCCTTGTTATTGGTACAGAGACTTGTCTTAGAATGATCAAAAACTTGAGTCCATTTGGGTAAGGGGACACTCTCTATTGGCCCTTAAAACCTACGGTAGCACGTAGTTTTTAGAAAATAGGATGCGTTGAACCTATATTTCCCTCTCGGTGCTAACTACTACTCCCATAAATACATACTTATGCCCATACTTATGAAATCTTTCGAAAGAATAACTTTCACAATTCCACTTTCAAATCACTTCACCGTTCATCATAGACACAAGGAAACACACATACACTAGGAGATCCTATAACCGACATAAACCATGTGAGCCACATGGAGTCCAACGTCCAACCCACGTTGGGGAGAGTCGTTCTATCCTTGCCATCGGAGTAGGACTTCTAATATCAATCCAAAAACACTAGTGATCACTATATAAATCAGCCTCAGGCTCACGTCCTACGGGAGCACGTAGTTCTAGGGAAGTAAGGTCACTTTATACCTCCCACTCGGTGCTAAAGAGTACTCCCGAACTTAGCTCATTTCATTTCAAAGACAATCCACAACAAAACAACTTTCATCAATATATATATAAGTATATATCAAGAGTCATCATGCTACCCATTTATCATAATCAAACACGTTGTGGATTTCTTTCACATTCGAGTTCAAAGCAACTCCATTAAGACCAAAAGGTCAAATCATTCAACATATCTCAAATATTCAACATCAACGTGCTTATAGCACACATTTTCTCAAAGACACAATTTCAAATGGGGTTCAAGACCTAAATATCAAAATCATGATAAATATCGTTCAAGATTCATGCTTTATATCACCACACATGTAAATTCATATTTCAAAATCATAGACATCAAAATTTCATAATAATTATCATAGAATATGAGTTCATGCTTCAAAATCATAATAATCAAGTAAAAATCATGTCTTCGTAAAGAAAATTACTTTTGGGCACAAGAACGAAAGAGTGCTCTTGTTGAAAAATCCCACATACCTTGAAATTGACCTCTTGATTATGGAATCCTGTTCACACAAATAAGGGGTGCTCCTCAAAGGTCTCGAGATGATGAGTTTGATTATCGGATCAAATTTGAATTTCTACAGTGAAATTGGAAGATATTTGGAGTTCAAAATGGACCTAGGGTTTAGTTCTCTCAATGTTTTTGATGGAAGAACATAAATTTTAATTAAATATATATTCGAACACTTATACAAAAAATTAATATTTAATTAAATATATTATTAAACATATATCCGACTACAGTGGTCGAAAAGTTATTTAATAATATATTTAATTAATTAATTGATAATCTTTCGACTGATGCAGTCGAAAATTAAATATATTAAATATTTTTGACTGACGTAGTCAAAAAATTATTAATAATTAAATATATTCAATATTTTCGACTGAAGCGGTCAGAACATTATTAATAATTAAGTAAGTATATTCTTAAATATTTATTCAAACTCTTATACAGAAAATGAATAATTAATTAAATATATTATTAAACATATATCCGACTACTGTGGTTGAAAAGTAAATAATTAAATATATTATATATTAAATATGTCCGACTGATGTAGTCGAAACATTAAATATATTTAATTTTGCGCCGGCCCAAGATTTTACCGACCCGAGTCCATTCTTCACTTAGGAATTTCCCTCAATCTCTCAATACGCCTCTCATTCTCATAAATATTGCTCTCAATCTCTCAATACGCCTCTCATTCTCACAAACGTTGCTCTCAATCTCAACAAGAAGCTCACGACAGCCTAATTAAGTATTTTTTGTGACTCAACAGTTCTTGGGTTTTTCGTGAATCAACAAGAAGCTCACGATAGCTCTTGGGTTTTCCATGACTCAACAACTTAATCAAGTGTCAAGACAACTTGGGTTTTCTTCTTCTTGGTACTCCCTTTTGATTTTTGTTTTTGCTTACAAGTTGTTACCCCCATTTGTTAAAGATATTGGTGTTGTTTCAGTGAGTTTGTGTGTCAAATGTTGTGTGAACTTTTGTGGGTTTTCTACTTTTCGTACTTCATTTTGCTTTCTTCTTCCTCCGTTTCAAAGCCTTTTTCTGGTGGCTTTTGTTTTTGCTTGCAAGTTGCTACCCCCATTTGTTGAAGATATTGTTGTTGTTTCAGTGAGTTTGTGAGTTTCTCCCTTTTTGTACTTCATTTTGTGAGTTTGTTGAAAATTAAAGTCTCATGCTAATTTATGCCTAGAAGGCCTGATTCCAGAAAGTTAAAAAATATTGTATTTTTGATAATGAGAAAGAAGTTTTCATAATAAGGAAGAAGTTTTGATAATTAAAATGTAAAATGTTTAGGTTGTAGTAAGTTTTGTAGATTGGGACGAGTATTGTAACATTGTGAAGGTCTCTGTAGATGCGGAAGGACTAGTGTGGTTATGTGATTCAGTGGGGGATTTGGTGGAAAATTGTATGACTAGATGGTTGTAGATATGATTTTGTTGGATCATGAGGAAAAAGTAATGATAATAGAAATGCAGAATATTTCTCTTGTAGTAATTTTTATAGATTGGGATGAGTGTTATAACTTTGAGGTTTCTGTAGTTGTGGAAGAAGGACTAGTGGATATGTGATTTAGGAGCAACAGATTTGGCATTTTCATTTGCGACATGAATTTTGACTTCCCTTTTGTGGGAGAGGCAAAGAGGAAAATGGATAGTGTTTATTCAAACAGAATGTAGTTATTGTCGTTTATCCACAGAAATAAATTAGCATAAAATATGAGTTCCTGTGTTTAGTTTGTATGTGATAGTCATGGTTTTCGTTGTGGATTTTCTCAAAGTTATTTTGATTCTCGACCAGCATTTTTCATGGTCGTATGGAGGTATCATTGAAACTAAGTGAAGCATTGAAAACTAATGGTACTTTAAACCTTGAAATGTATGAAAACTACACTGTTGGTGTTTTTTCTTCTGTTATTATTTTGGTTCTCTTGTTTTTTTTTCTCTTCTCTGTTATTATTGTTTGGCGTTCTTGTGTAGATAGAAAATAAAGATCGTATAATAGAACTTATCCTAACCGTGTAGGGTTGAGGAAATGACACTTGATGATTTTCTTACTGAAGGGATAATTAGGTGTCCTTGTTGGAATTGCAAGTGTTGCAAGTTATTGAGTCCAGATGTTGTTACATTACATCTTTATAAGAATGGTTTTATGGTGAATTATACTGTGTGGACAACTCATGGAGAGATTAGTGATGCTAATAATTTTGCTTTTCAGAATTATGCTGAAAGTCCAATAAGAGAGACTAATGTTGAAAGTTCACGATATAGTGAGATGGTCAGGGATGCTTTTGGGACACACTTAAGGGATCAAAATGAAACAAATGACGAGGATAAGAACTTTTATGAACAGTTAAAGGAAGCTAGTGGTCCATTGTATGAAGGATCAGTGCATTCTAAGTTATCTTTTGCCGTTTGGTTACTGAGTATTAAGTTAGATTATTCTGTTTCTCAAGATGGCATAAATTCTATCATTGGACTTATGAATGAACTTAACCCAAATAAACTTGACTTACCCAAAGATTTCTACACAACAAAGAAGTTGGTTTCTAAGTTTGGACTATCATCAGAGAGGATTCACTGTTGCGAGAAAGGTTGCATGTTATTCTATAAGGAAGATGCAAATTTAGAACATTGCAAATTTTGTAATCAGCCTCGTTATAAGGAAGTCACACATGCCAAAGGGAAGAAGGTTCCTGTAAAGTCGATGCACTACTTACCCCTTATACCACTATTAAAAAGGTTGTATGCATCAATGAGCTTTGCCCCTTCTATAAGATGACACTATGAAAATAAAAGACCACCTGGTGTTTTATGTCATCCGTCAGATGGAGAAGCATGGAAGCATTTTGATAGTGTGTATCCGGATTTTGCTAGTGAACCAAGAAACATTAGGTTGGGATTATCTACTGATGGATTCACTCTATTTTCTGTTTCAGCTACACCATATTCATGTTGGCTAGTGTTTGTGACTCCTTATAATCTCCCGCCTAAATTGTGTGTAACACTTCGATTCTCGAGAACCGGAATGCCACACGGTGCTTATGATCATGAAGGACCACAAGCTAACCTTTTTCTTCTATCTGCACCTGTTCACTACATAATATAATAAAATACATGCGTAAACTTGCCATAAGGTTCAAATATCTAAAAATATGCAATACTGAAAACCACACACTAATACATCTGTCTGAAAAGCCTCTAACTGTCTAAACTGTGGAGTTGAAGGGACAATCCCCCAACTAACTCCATCTACTAAAATCAACAAAATACTGAAATAGAATATCCTCGGATGATGAGGACTCACTGCTGTACCCACTGCTACAAGATCTGATAGCTAAATATACTCTGGATCACGCTCTTCTGAACCTATGGTGTAACATAAGAGAAAGCACCATAGCGCAAATGCGTCAGTAAAAAAATGTACCGAGTATGCAAGGATAGGGTAAGGTTAAATATATAAAGCTTATGCATGAACATAACAATCTGTACCACATGCCTTCGTGGGAGTAAACATGTATAGAAATTATGCAGCATTTAAACATGAACATGTCTGATCAATAATGCATGCGTAAATGCATAACGTATAACCGAAATCATGCCAATATGTGACACCAACCACCATGACCTTAATACCATACTTCTATCATCGATAACCGAATTCGTACACACAAGTCTTTATGATAATCTGAGAAACTGATACCGATATTTGAGATCGAGTCCACTGACCCTGAAACACTGAATAATTGAACCTGAGATCAACCCTCATCTAGCAGGAAGTCTCAATTCTCACTGATACAGATTAAATACATTCGAGAGCAACCCTGATCTAGCAGGAAGTCTCTATACTCAATGATAATGATAATGGGTAAATAAGCTCGAGAGAAACCCTCATCTCGCAGAAAGTCTCTCTACTCAATGATAATGATAGCAATACTGGGAGGCCTATATCTGACAGCCTCAACTTCTGCACATTAACTGAGTTTTTTTCTAAGACTGTTACTGAAACTGTGGGAGTGATGATTTAACCGACATGCCCCCACTTACTACAAGTGGGATCCAACCTGTACCCCAGCTGGAAGGGTGTAAATACCGCGCCACCAGTAAAGACAACTGCATAGGACCCTCTACTATCAGGACCTCAAACGAGAACGGTGGGACCCTCTACTCGCAGGACAACCACCTCATCTAACCCTCTACTCGCAGGATAGATATCTCAACCTATGCTGGGGATGTAGTTCTAGAGCATAAGGATTGCTACCAGGAATTAAACCCTCTACTCGCAGGAATGTTCCCATCCTTAGCTCGCTCGGTGCTGAATCCTACTCCCAACTGAAAGACACTTAACCGGTTCTTAACTGTACTCAACTGAACTAAATCTGTTCTCACATTATGATACTTTATCAATATGACAGAGTTCGCTTGATTCCATTCTCTGACGGAGTATTTCTAAATGCTACTTACTTTTAAGATAAGCTTACTATCTCACAAAATGTACAGAGGTCTATAACGGAGTGAATTGATATGTAAGATTTCAGATCTTTATGGCCCGAGTATTCGATAAAGAATGATTTCCAAGATTACTGAGTTTTTCCTAAGTTTTGAAACTAACCGGGAGTTCATTGTTCATCGCTCGATTGAGATTATCGTGAAACTGACTCGGCTCTAGACCAGCAGACTATTTTGGGCATACGTACCCCCAGCACACAATAACATAAAGTAACACAAGATAGATAACTCATACACAACATGACCATAGGCCATCATACGCAACACATAATTGAGGACTTCACACTTAGCAAATCAAATGGCCTCATTTCTTCATATAAGCATCCAATCGAACATGTGGGGAGCATGCTTTGGGTCCACAGCAAATACTAAGCACAAACATCATAGTTACCTCAACAATTCATCATGGCATTCCATCATACACCCACAACGCACCACAAATTCTAAGGAAGAAACCTATTATATAAAAGGTATTAGATGGAGAGTGGGATCCGGAGATAGTATTAAGGTTTGGATTGACCCTTGGATACCCAACGCCCGTGGCTTCAAACCTAGGTTCTCTCAATCTCAAATGGATTTAGAATTACAAGTGAATGACCTTATTGATCATAGAAACCACACTTGGAAGCTTCAAGAACTTAAGAAGAGGTTTGCTATAGAGGATATCAATGACATTTTGTCTATCCTGATCTCTAGTACCGGATCTTCAGATAGAATTATTTGGCATCACACGAAGTCAGGAATCTATGAAGTAAAATCCGGTTATCATTTGGTGAGGAAAATTGATAGAAGTAGTATAACCAATAGCAATAGAACTCAATCTAGTTATTAGTCTTTTTCTAAAAAGTTTTGAAATTTTTTATGGTCTATGAATGTTAAAAATAAGTATAAACATTTCATTCGTAAATGTATCCTGAATGTGCTTCCTGTGAATGATGTTATTTCTAAAAGGCTAAAGAATAATTGTGATGTCTGTAAGAGTTGTGGTGAGGATAGTGAAACTATTGAACATATGTTTTTTAGATGTCCGAAGCTCAGATGGTATGGAAAATTTTCCCTATTAAATAGCCAAACATCAAAAATATTACAAATTTTGCTAGATGGTGGAAAGAGCTATTTGATAATACCAATCAATATCCTGATTCTATTGAGCTTATTAAATTAAGTGTATCTATAATGTGGTAAATTTGGAAGGCTAGAAACGATAGGAACTTTAATGGTGTAATCTCTGATTCTAATGAAATTGTAAACAAGACACTTTTTGATTTTCAGGAATATGAAAGTAATTTACTTGCTATGCCTTCTCTCACATTGGGTCCTGAACATACTACTAATAATACAATTATTGTAGCACAAGATTTTGTGATTATGTTTGCAGATGCTAGCTTACAAAATGAGAAGAATATGACAAGCATTGGAATGACAGCTATGGATAGCTCTGAAAATTTGCTTCAAGCCCTTGGCTCCCCAATTCAATTTATTGGGAAGACCATTATTGCAGAAGCCCTTGTAATACGGACTACATTGGAAAAAGCTCAAGAAAATAGATGGACAAAGGTGCAGATCTTATCAGACGTAAAGAATGTAGTGGATATGGTTATGAAGAGAAGTGTAGCTTCATGGGAGATAGATACCACGTGCGAAGATATATGGAAGCTAATAAGGATGTTTGAAGAAGTTTTAATTATATATATTCCTAGATCTTGGAATATGGTAGCGCACAATATGACAAAATTTTCTCTTACATTGTTAGACAAATTAGTATGAACCTCTTGTTTTCCTTGTTGGGTTATCAAAGATGCTTCTGCATCTTTTAACTCTTTAAGTTTGGCTTTTCATTAATAAAATAAAGATACTGGTTGAAAAAAAAAATCCTCTTATCATAAATATAGGGTTTTTCAACTTGAGCCATTTGAAATATATAGAAAGTTCTTGATATATTTTTAATTAGTAAGTTTCGTGAGTTTACCAACAAAACAAATTATGGACCAAAAAACAATTTTGTTATAGTAGGAAAAATAAGTTTTTAGAGGGAGAAGCTCCTAATATTTAGGAATCCTTGTCTCACTATTTTTGATGTTTTAATGTTGTCATATTTTTAAATCCTTTTTAGTTTATGAATCCTTCCACTTATACGAAAACAATTATAATTACTTGATTACTTTCTCTAAATATTACTCTTTCTTCATTGCTTTCTAGGATTTTTGCAACATGTAAAATTTTGTTTTGAGAAATTTTGTGTTTTTCTTATTTAGCTTCTATATTTGTGATAGATGTTGCGGCAAAATTATGATGGTTTTAGGGACTTTTAATTTTCTTCTATCGCAATTTTCAATCTCAAGTTATCATCTTCTACTTAATCATAATCTTTTTTATTATTGTTAATTTATTACAGGTAATTGTTTTATATTATGTGCTCATATATACAAAGATCTCACAATAATACATCGTTGTATTCTCTGAAAATTGAGGAACAAGAAAAGATATATTAAGAAAAAGATTTATTATAGCCTAAAATCAATTTCTAAAGTATCAATTATAAGAATAGGGTAGTGTAATAAATAGATAATAAATATTTTCTTAAGAGAAGTGTAATTTAAGGTCATCCTCATAAAAGTGGATCTAATTAGGTTTTCAGATCTAAAATCAATGGTCGGCAATAAAACTATGGCATCACATGAACTTTTAGTATGTGTTTGAACAATTATGAATTGAAAAAAAAGTTGTTTGAACTAGTTTTGATTGGATTAGAAGTTTGTGTCAAGTTATATGTTGTTTAAATTTTTGTTTCTCATCAATATTATTAAAACTTTTATATTATATATTGTCTGGGTATATGTTTTAAAGTATGCTTATTTTCTTTTGTTACATTTCTTCATAGTTGTTTCTACTAAATAAATATGATTATCAATGGAAAGACGTGGTCATACATATTGTACGTTGTGACCCAAGGTAATATATCTAATATCTCTGTCTGTTTGTCTATCTGTCTATTTATCTTTCTATCTACCTAATCTAATATATTAAAAGTGTGAAGGGTCTTAAAATGTGTTTGAACTTTTTGTCTTTCATTAAAAGTCTCTGTTTTAGACAAAATCATTTTTTCACTATTTTTCTAATATTTAAGAGTTGAAAATTAATTAAATATTTATAATAAAACCTTTCTTTATTAAAAGTCATCAAAATTAATGACAACTAATACCCTTTTCATTAGTTTATAAGAATTCTAAATCAACTTTAGTTGATTTTAAGAAGATTTAAAAAATCTAGAATATGAAAACTTTAGGATAAGAGAAATATAAGAAGTACCATTTTTTTAAAAGTTCCAAGTAAGTAATCAAAGATCTTTTAAAGTATTAACTTTAAAAATAAGAAAAAAATTTAAATATAGAAAAAAAAAAACGTACTACAAATATGATTCAAATCTTCAAATCGATGCGTCTCTCTTAGCCTCTAACAGTAAGAAAAAGAGGTACTGCATGACATATGCAAAAGTGACGACCCATTAACCACTTGAAACTTTGGTTGTAAAATATATATGTGCTTACAATAAAATATATGTTATGTTTACAGTATTATATTAAAGTGTAAAAAAAATTAAAAAAATGATTTAAATTTTTTGCACTTCATTAAAAATCTTCGCAATAGATAAAAAATTGCCTAATTTTAAATAACTAAAGATTACACGTGCGAGACACGTGTGATCAAACTAGTTTTATTTAAAAGTCCGGATACATAAGAATATGATACATTTGTAGAAAATTAAGTAATGTATTCGAAAGAATATGTTGTATTCATGTAAAATTAAGTGATGTATTCATGTGGAATGTGATGTATTCATGTAAAATTAAGTGGTATATTCGAAAGAATATAATGTATATTTATAAAATTAAATGATGTATCCGAAAAATGTGATGTATCAAGTGATGTCTTCAAAAAAATATGATATATCTATGTGGATTAAATTAGATATTTTTAATAATTTAGAAAAAAATAGATACGAAAGTAATTAGCTTCAAAAGAGTATATGTACCCTTTTAAAAAAAATATTCTATTTTCCTTCTTCCGAGCTACTCGTGGTGTAAAAGGAATTAAAGGTTGCAACTTGCAAAATGAGAAAAGCGGAAGAAATTAAAATAAAATAAACACAAGACATGGTAAAGTATAGATGGAGTAATAGAGTTGCATATGAGTAGTCCTGCCATGTCGAAGGACAAAAGGAATTGAGGGAATATAGTGAGTGACATGACGCACATTCTTTGCGCACATTACGCAACAGTTTTTGTTCTCTTCCACACTCGTAATCATTCACATTATCATGCTTTTCCCTTTTGATTTTCGATCTATCTAGCCCTAGAGTGGACAATGATATTAATCATCCAATAATTTGAGGAGTGTTCGGTGTATTACTGTGTAATTTTTTTATGAAGGTCAAAGTTTACAAGTGACTTCTAAATTAATTATATCTTTTATCCTTTTTAATACATCTTATCTTCACCTCACACCCCCGCCTCTCACAATATTATCTAGATTATATATAAATATAAATACATTTCTAATAATACTTTTTATTTATATTGTCTATTATATAAGAGGTGGTTTCGACACCTCTCTACGTGACTTTACAAAAAAGATATGAGGGTAATTTGGATATTTTAATTTATAAGTCGTTTAAAGTAATTGTTCTTTTTTCTGTACTATGTGTACTTTATTAAAACCTTTTGAAAACATTCACTTTCTTTCATTTAATTATAAATCATGGCACTACAAAAAGTTCACGTACTTTCACTTAATTACATACCATGCCCTAAATATCAGTTATTTCATGATTTTACTATATCACCCTTAATTAATTATTATAAGTCATTTATGAATTAGAAAATTAATAGTATTTTAATTAGAAAAAAGAGAAATAGACATTTATGACATGTCTGTTTCAGCTGCTTCAACCATGATTTTACTATATCACCCCAAATTAATTATAAATTATTTATGTATTAAAAAATTAATAATATTTAACTAAAAAAGAAATAGACATTTATAACATGTCTGCTTCAACTGCTTCAACCGTAATTTTACTAAATATTGCTTCTAATTAATTATTATAAAATTATTAAAATATTAATAATATTTAAATAAAAATTATAAAATAGACATAAAATAATAAATTACCTCTTGATGTTTTAAATTAAGGTGACGACCTTCAACCGTGATTTTACTATATTACCCTTAATTAATTATTATAAGTCATTTATATATTAGAAAAGTAATAATATTTAATTTAAAAAATAAAAATAAATATTTATGAAATGATTGCTTCAACCGTAATTTTACTAAATATCACTCCTATTTAATTATTACGAGTTATCTGAGTATTAAAAAATTAATAATATTTAATAAAAAATAAAATATACATAAAATGATAAATTAACTCTTGATATTTTAAATTAAGTTGGCGTCTTATATGAGGTCCACTTAAACCTTTTCACATTTTTTATAGTAATTTTGTTGTATCACTTCTAATTAGTCGTTGTAAGTTATTTAAGACATGTCTGTTTCACTCATTCAATCGTGATTTTACAATACCATCACTAATTAGTTATTATGATCATCTAAGCATTGTGTCACTTAAATTGATCTTTATAATTTATTACATCACTTATAAAGGATGACAAACAGGTAGCAGATTGGCATGTTTGTTTGTGTTGCCTTTTTAGGTATTTTCTTTTATATTTGTTTATATTACTTTCCATTTTAATCTATTATATATTTGAGAATTAAGTAAAAAAAAATATTATAAATAATAAAATTAACAACTTAAAATAATTAGCAAGATGTAAAAAATTTTGATTGACTCTCTAGATTTTTTTACTGTCACATAAATTAGGACAAAAGAAAAAATATTATAAGTCACAATAATTAATAATTTAAAATAGTTAACTCTCTAAAATTATATCAATACCACATAAATTGAAATAGAAAGTGCAACATATTTTTTTTAAATTATGTAAAAAATTATTATAAATCAGAAAAATTAATCTAAAGATATTCTTCACGTTGGGCCCATGCTAACACTGGCCATATACCCTTTGGTACTAAATATAAAGAAGGAATAAGTAAAAAAGCCAACTTATTTTCCTAAAAGAAAAATCGTAAAAAAATATTTTTATTCGTACCGGTCACACACTAAGTTTTGATTGGAACAGACCTCGTTACTTAACTTGTAAGTTTTTGTTATACAAGTTTAATTTCTCTGTAAAAACAAATAATTTTTTTTCTTAAAAAAAGAAGAAGTGATAAATCAATGAATGATTGATGGAAATAAAAAAGACATTACTCGCTTGTATTCGATTTTTACACTAAATCAATAGAAGAAGAAGAGGAAGAAGAAGAAGATACTTGTTTGTATTCTATTTTTACACTAAAGAAGAATAAGAATAAGATACTTATTTGTATTCTATTTTTACACTAAATCAATAAATATATAGCTCGTATATATATATATATAAATATATATATATATATATATACATATATATATATATACACACACACACACACATACTATCAGAAATTCGATATTTTCCGACAACACATGTAATCGGAAAATAAGGTATTTCCGATCACATTCTGACTGTTTAGTAGTAGTCGGAAAAAAGTTCGTCGGAAAAATATTTTCAATCACATCTGTCGAAAATTTTCGACTACTACTGTCGGAAATATTAAATTAAGAATTAAAAATAATTACTTAATAATTATAACTTTTCCGACCAATGTAGTCGGAAGATTAATAAATAATTATTTAATAAATAAAAACTTTCCAACTACAGTAGTCGAAAGATTAATAAATAATTATTTAATAAATAAAAGCTTTCCGACTATTGTTGTCGGAAATAATTTATATATTAAATAATTTTTTATCAAATTTTCGACCACCATAGTCGGAAAGCTTTTATTTATTAAGTAATTATTTATTAATCTTCGGACCATCGTAGTCGAAAGATTAATAAATAATTATTTAATATATAAATTATTTGCGACCACTGTTGTCGGAAATTTGATAAAAAATTATTTAATAAATAAATTATTCTCAATCATTATAGTCGAAATACCCTCTCATGTTCAACTAGAATTTAAAAATTACAAATAAAATTGAAACTTAAAAAGTCAACCACTTTGAAACATACAAAACAAATAGCGGAATCAAATAGTTTAAGCATTTCAAGACAAATCTAAACGTCACAATCCAAAACAAACACCAATTCTAATAGTTTAAGTCTAAATGTCACAATCATAAATAAGAACCAACCACTACAATCTAATCATCTGATTCACTATTTTTCCCCATCCTCAAATACTTGTGGCATATGCTTCTTGACTAACGCTTCAAACTTGGCAAATTTGGCATCACTAACTACATAGTGTTGCGTCAACTCTTCAATTTTTGTTCTCATCGCTTCCATTTCTTTCGAATTTTGCGAAATAAAAGCAGAGTTGGGCAGCATCGGGGAAAAACTACTCGAGGATTGGTTAACTCCAAGCCCGTAGGTTTACCCTTCTTTGGACCACCTACCACAGTTGTTCATATTCTAGTCATATCAGTAGGCGATGTTGGACCATGGTACCATCCTCTGAAGCAGGTTGGATTTGACGCCAATCTTCAATGTTTCTTTGAAATCTTCTTGAAAGAAAAATAATTGTCATTATGTAAACAAGCTAAGTTGAATAATAAGAAAACAATATATATAAATTTTATTATCTTACATATGCATCCTTAGCACGCAGTTCGACCTATTCTTCTATTGTACCGTCCGATTTTTTCTTCTTAGGTGTCTCTTCGAAGGTCTTAGGAAGAGGTACATCTATTCCCCATTTATGAATTTCTGCAAAATCTTACCCATATGCTTATAAGAATCCATGTAAAAAAGAAAATTTTTGTAAGTACATCCATAGAGAGAAATTTATTATATAGCGATATGAAAGTTATAGTACTCACAAGTAGTGCCTCTTTTTCTTTTTTTGTCAATTTTTCTATGTTCAGCCAAACAAAAATGAAGCCTTAAACATGTTCTGTTGAATTCTAGAAATTCTTCCTTGAATGAACATTTTAATTACTTGGTTCCATTCCCTTCACATATATACCCGAGATGTTTCAAATACCTAATTTTCTGTAAGGTGATTAACTGATTCAACCTATACTTAAATATCATGTCCATCGATAGAACTGGATTGTAGGAAATTAGCTGTATTTAGCATTAATTTAGTCACCTGTGAAGATTCTCTTGGTAGAAATCAAACACAGATCAAGGAAGCATTAACGCAACAGGCCACTCGTGCACACCTAACTAAAACATTATTATTCAGTCTCTATCTTCTTAACCACTGAATCTCTTTATTGATTAATGAAATCTCGAGATTAGACTTCTATGAGTTACTGAATTAGATTAATTATCATGGACACACAAATCCAGCCTTCCATTCGTGCATAATTAAACAATTACTTCATTATTGGTGCTGTCTCCTTATTGTATTGAAAGAGATCCACTCGTCCAGCTACGACAACCTCAGAAAGCCATGTTCTTACAGACAAAGTACTTGTAGAAAAACAATATTAAAAATTGCTAACAAATGAAAGAGGAAGGTGGTTGTGATGGCGCAATGCCCTGGAGGAAATTAAGAGGGCAACACCTGTTGGGTTCTATGTGTGTTTGAATTGGAAATGAAGGGAATTAAGTGGAAGAGAAAATTGAGTTTACACGAAAATGAAAAGTGTGCTCAAAATAGGAAAGCTTACTAAAATTCTCCCACATTGGTGGGAGAAAGAAGCTTTAAAGTGTTTATATTGTGAAACACATTTCCACATGCTAAGTGAGGCAAGAAATAAGAGATTCCTCGCGCCGCCGTCGTCGTTCGCTCGGCTCGGTTTCGGATTTGACAAATGATTGATGAGATCTAGACACACCATTTAAGTGAACCACTACCACCTTTTCGAAGAGGCATATGATAGGCTATAACCTGGTTTGCTATACGAAATTTTTCAAAATAAAAATACTCTTCTTGACTTAAAAAATATTCTGTGTGATCACTCAAAACATTCAGTGAGTTCGAAGATATTCCAATTGTTTGAGGTACCGCTACAGTTGGGTTTTTTGGCCATTTTATCCTGGGAGGAAAAATTTCACAACCTCGGGTACAGTGAGGAGGATTATTTCCTTAAGAAAACTCCGTGAATTCGGACGACTTTGCCAGTTCTGCTTCATTTTTATTTCTGAAAATAAAATACACCTCTTATAAAGATAACTTTGATCTTGGGTTGAGGGTATTTTTTGTACTTCATTGTGTTCTTGTTCTTAAACTTGAACTACTTGAAGTGGTTGTTTCTAGTATACAGATTCTTGTACCCGTAGAAGGAAGAATAACAATCTAAAGGAAATAAATCAGAATTTGTATAACTTATTTTTTTGGAGATTAAAGCTTTAAGATTTCTACTCCGTTTAAATTTAACTAGTGATTAGAAGACATAAAATCTTCATCACAAGTTTAAAATTCATTCGGTTGACAATTGGAAGTCATAAAAACTTCATTGTTAACTAGAAACAAGAAGAATAATTTAAAGTTGCTTAACTTTACAAGTAGTATTCTGAAAATACTAAATATTTTTGTCTTGTGGTGATAGAAAAAATGACTAACGATAGTCTAATGCAAGATGCGGCTACGACTGTGGGGCAAACAGTATTTCTTCAACAAGTCGAGCAAATGCTTCGTAACCAATGGCAACTGTGGAGAAGCCCAAAAAATTTGTGGGCATTGACTTTAAGCGATGGCAGCAAAAGATATTCTTTTACCTCACCACTTTGTGTTTGCAACGGTTCACTAGCGAAGATGCTCCTGAGGTGCCCGAGGAAACCTCGGACAAAGAGCGTTTCGTAATTGTAGAGGCTTAGAAACATTCAGACTTCCTTTGTAGGAATTATATTCTGAGTGGTCTACAAGACGACCTTTATAATGTTTATAGTGAAACTAAGACATCAAAGGAATTGTGGGGGCGCTTGAACGAAAATATAAGACAGAGGATGCGGGAATTAAGAAATTTCTTGTTGCAAGGTTCCTGGACTTTAAAATAATAGATAGCAAATCAGTTGTCTCTCAAGCACAGGAATTACAAGTAATCATTCACGATCTCCTAGCAGAAGGTATGTCTTTGAAAAATACCTTAGTTGAACAAATTAAAAATATTCTTAGAACTCACATAAACTGTTTTGTAGGTTTGATTGTGAATGATGCATTTCAAGTATCAGCGATCATTGAGAAGCTACCACCTATGTGGAAAGACTTTAAAAACTACTTGAAGCACAAACGCAAGGAGATGACTGTCGAAGATCTTATTGTCCGACTACGTATTAAAGAGGATAATAAGGCTGCCGAGAGAAGGTCAAAAGGGAATTCTACAATTAATGGAGCACATATTGTGGAAGATGACCAAAACAATTCTAAGAAAAGGAAGAAAGTTGAACAAGAAAGCAATCAACCCAAGAAGAAATTCAAGGGAAAATGCTTCAATTGTGGCAAGATTGGCCACAAGTTCAAGGATTGTCGTGCCCCGAAGAAAGGCAAGAAAAAGGATCAAGCAAATATGATTGAACCCACAAAGAATGCATCAAAAGGGAATTCTACAATTAATGGAGCACATATTCTGGAAGATGACCAAAACAATTCTAAGAAAAGGAAGAAAGTTGAACAAGGAAGCAATCAACCCAAGACGAAATTCAAGGGAAAATTCTTCAATTGTGACAAGATTGGCCACAAGTCCACGGATTGTCGTGCCCCGAAGAAAGGCAAGAAAAAGGATCACGTAAATATGATTGAATCCAACAAAGAATGTGATGATCTGTGTGCTATGTTCTCAGAATGAAACTTGGTAGGGAATCCTCGCGAATGGTGGATGGATTCTGGTGCCACCCGCCATGTATGTACCAACAAAGAGTTGTTTTCGTCATTCGCTCCGGCTCAAGTAGAAGAAATGATCTACATGGCTAACTCTGCTACTGCTAAGGTAGAAGGAACAGGAAAAATATGCTAGAAAAGGTCTTGACACTTAACAATGTCTTGTATGTTTTGGAGTTACGTAGGAATTTAATTTTTGTTTCACTTCTAGACAAGAACGGATTCAAATGTGTAACCGTTTCTAGAAAAATTATAATTAGCAAAGGAGAAATGTATGTAGAAAAAGGCTATCCTACCGAGGGCCTTTATAAGATGAATGTAATGAATGTTGAAATCAATAAAATTTCAAGTTCTTCTTATTTTCTTGAGTCTTATGATTTATGGCATGAACGTTTAGGCCATGTTAATTACAAAACGCTACGAGAATTGATTAACTTAGAAGTTTTTCCAAACTTTGAGTGCAATAAATCAAAGTGTCAAACATGTGTGAAATCAAAGTATACAAAGCATCCTTATAAGTCTGTTGAAAGGAATTCCAATCCCTTAGACTTAGTACACACTGACATTTGTGATATGAAGTCAACACCATCATGTGGTGGGAAAAAATATTTCATAACTTTTATTGATGATTGCATTAGATATTGTTATGTCTATTTGCTAAATAGTAAGGATGAAGCAATAGATGCGTTTAGGCAATATAAAACTGAAGTTGAAAATCAGTTAGATAAAAAAGATAAAAATGATAAGAAGTGATAGGGGCGGAGAATAGGAATCTCCTTTCGCCGAAATATGTGTAGAGAATGGAATTGTCCATCAAACTACGGCCCCGTATTTACCTTAATCTAACAGAATTGCGGAAAGGAAAAACTAAACTTTAAAGAAAATGATGAATGTCTTGCTTATAAGTTCCGATTTACTGCAAAACTAATGGGAAGAGGCTATCCTTACAACCAATCGTATACTCAACAGAGTTCCCCATAGTAAGAAACAATCAATTCCTTATGAAAAATGGAAAAGAAGGAAACCCAACTTAAAATATTTCAAAGTGTGGGGGGTGTCTAGCAAAGGTCCAAATTTCTATTCCTAAAAGGGTTAAGATAGGACCTAAGATGGTGGACTGCGTATTTATAGGATATGCTAAAAGTAGTAAAGCATGTCAATTTTTGATTCATAAATTCGAACATCCGGACATTAATGAAAATACAGTAATTGAATCACACAATGCTGAATTCTTTGAAAATATTTATCCGTATAAAACTAGACATGAACAGTCTAGTGAGAGGTCTAAATGACCTCGAGATGAACCAAGTAAGAATGTACATAATGAAGAAAATCCAAGACGTAGTAGTCGTTTGGATCAGATTTTGTAATATTTCTCTAAGAAAATGAGCCTCAAACATTTAAGAAAGCGATGACATCTTCAGACTCATCCTTTTGGAAAGAGGCAGTCAATAGTGAGATTGATTCAATCATAATCAATCATACATGGGAATTGGTTGATCTTCCTCCCGAAAATAAACCTTTATGTTCTAAATGGATCTTCAAAAGGAAGATAAAAACGGATGGTACTATTAAAAAATACAAGGCAACACTTGTAGTAAAGGGCTTCAAATAAAAAGGCCTTGATTACTTCGATACATACTCGACAGTAACAAGGATAACATCGATTCGAATGTTAATTACCTTGGCTGCGGTATATGGTCTTGAAATCCATCAAATAGATGTGAAAACCGTTTTCCTAAATAGAGAATTGGAGGAAGAAATATACATGGAACAGCCTAAGGATTTTTTGGTTCCAGGAAAGAAAAATAAGGTGTGTAAACTTATTAAGTCATTGTATGGACTAAATCAAGCACCTAAACAATGACATGCGAAGTTTGACCAAATCATGTTGGCAAACGGGTTTAAGATAAACGAATGTGATAAATTTGTTTATATTAAAGACACTCCAAATCATCAAGTCATTGTTTGTTTATTTGTGGATGATATGTTGATCATCAGCAGAGACATCTCTGATATAAATGCAACAAAATGAATGCTCGAGAGTAAGTTTGATATGAAAGACCTTGGAGTTGCAGATGTAATCTTAGGTAAAAGAATCCATAAAACTTCACAAGGGTTGACATTGCCACAGTATCATTATATCAAAAATGTACTTGACAAGTTCAAGTATATTGAATTCGGTATTGCCAAGACTCCATTGGATGTGAGCTTTGCACTTCAAAAGAATGAAGGTGAAAGTGACTCACAATTGGAGTACGCAAGAGTATTGGGATGTTTAATGTATATAATGAATTGTACACGACCAGACATAGCATGCGCTATTAGTAAATTGAGTTGGTACATGAGTAATCCCAACAAAACTCATTGGATGGCAATGAAAAGAGTTTTGGGGTATCTTAAATACACTCAAGACTATGCCTTGCATTATAATAAATATCCTGAAGTACTTGAAGAATATAGTGATGCAAATTGGATCACCGTATCCAACAAAGTAAAATCCAAAAGTGGATATGTATTTACTATCAGTGGAGGAGCAGTCTCTTGGAAATTATCCAAACAGACTTGTATTGCTCGCTCTACAATGGAATCTGAATTTATTGCATTGGATAAAGTCGATGAAGAAGAAGAATGACTCAGAAATTTCTTGGAAGATATTCTGTATTGGACCAAGCCAGTGGCACCAGTATGTATACACTGTGATAGCCAAGCGGCAATAGGTAGGGCAGGGAGCATGATTTACAACGGTAAATCTCGTCACATACGATAGAGACATAATACCGTTAGGGAATTTCTCTCTAGTGGAATTATCAGTGTTGACTATGTAAAGTCAAAGGATAATGTGTCGGATCCGCTTACAAAAGGCCTATCTAGAGAAAGAGTAGAAAGGACATCCAAGGAAATGGGTTTAAGGCCTAGGACAAGTCAGCATAGCGGTAACTCTACCTAGAAGATTGGAGATCCCAAGAGCTAGGTTCAAGGAGATCAAACAAAGTTGTGTCTGACAGGTTCAACATTGTCAATTACCCAACCCATTCTTATGATGTAGATAATGTATTGTAAACTAGGATAAGACTTAAGGTGAAAAGTCTTTTAATGATTATCTAAATTTGGCAGATTTGACCAAATAGTTTAATCTATATTATTAAACATTTAGAAATCACCTATGTGAGGGAGAAGTAGAAGCCACTTCAAGGAGAATGTTAGTAAAGGCCTATTCCCTAAGATCTCATGAAACCGGGATGTGTTCATGGCTGAAAAGAACAAAAACATGAGAACCATAAATGGTGAAAGGCTGGTTGTGTGACATGTATTGTCTAGGTGTACATTAAAGCTCGACGGTTCAAATATATCAAATCTACCGATTAACCAAGTTCATCCAATGTATGTTCACTATGGAAAGTTCAAAGGGAAACCCACTTATCAAGATGTAATCAGTCTTTGCTTGATGATCACGTACTTGTCCGTAAAACTTTTACAAAAAATAGTCATTCCCCATTCATGTGGGGGATTGTTGGGTTCTATGTGTGTGTTTGACTGGAAAATGGAGGGAATTAAGTGGAAGAGAAAATTGAGTTTACACCAAAATGGAAAGTGTGCTCAAA